>CM031244.1:190580544-191780544 GCA_018340775.1 Taxus wallichiana var. yunnanensis | reverse complement strand
ATACTATGAACAATTGTCCATTGCTGAAAATACCAACTCCACACAACATAAAAATGAAATGCAATACGAGAAAGTGAAAGATGCCTAACTCCATGCAACATACAAAATGCAATGCAATATGAGAAAGTAAACAAGCTAAACTAACAGAGAAACATAATATAATGTTTTTATTATCGAGCTTCGCATTCTGACACTGCAAATTAACGACAAGGGTTGATGGTGGTGCCCCCCAAGCAAGGATACATGCAAAGGGAAAACGGAGGACATTTCGGTCCGATGAAAAAGTAATGTGCACTATGAAACAATACTAGGTAACTTCTTGTGCCCCAGAGTACAAACGAAGTAAGAAGCCTAGCTTTTGTTGATGGAGGTAGATCAAGATGATCCACGAGTCGTGCACATGAATAGGTGAGAACCAAAGAGCGATGTTTTGTAGGATGATTTTCAATTTTTAGAATTTTTCTTAAACATATTTGAATGTTTTGATTTTTCTAACATATTTGAATGTTTTTTATTTTTCTAACATATTTGAATGTTTTTGATTATTTTTCTAACATATTTGAATGTTTTGGTTGATTTTGAAAGTTTTCTGAAACTATGTATAGGAATACAAGGAAGTGTGGATGCTCCTAGCGATAGATGGGATGTACAAGGGCATAAGGCCATGTGTGTATGAGAAAGGTGAAGATGCAAAAATTCCCCAACGATTAGGTGGGAGTATTCAAAGGAAAACTCTTCATAGGTAGAAGCGAGACCCAAGGCCATTATGGATAGGTTCAACATGATGATGAACATAAACCAATGAAATTCTGGGAAGAAGCAAGGATGCCCCCAGCATAAGTTGGCCTAAAAGCACATGATAGAAAGGAAGGAGAAGATTGTTTTTGTGAAAGGGGACAAAGGTGTCCAAAAACATGGCAAAAATTAATCTTATACTCATGGATGTTTTGGATGAAGTAGAAGAATGTTGTGAATGATATGAATGTATCTTAGAAGCCTCGCGATGAAGAAGTGATTAGCCAAAGGCATAAATTGTGAGATGAGATATGGACTAAAGTAAGAGTCTGAACAAGATCCAAAACTAGAAACTTGGTAACATACCCATCCTACCTACTCATAGAGATCCAGTGTGTGCACATGGAGTTTATTACCTCTTGAAGTGAAGATTTAATAGACAACAAGTGAAGAGACCCTAGCCAATGTGTAGGAATGATTTATTGTGAAATGTGATTTTGTGAATGGATGGTGAAAGGATAGCCGTACATTACTCCACTGCCAGCTAGGTGTCCATAGCCCCAACGGAGATGTATTTGATTCTAATCGCAACATTTCTCTACTGCTAGTCAGAATCCATAGCCCTGATAGAGATTATTGGAAATACCCCAAGAGAGAGTAATATATCAATTTTCTTTTGCTTTGTAGCTTTTAGCTTTTGATTTGATTGATTTTGTTTCTTTTGATTTTTGAAAACTTATTTCAGCTCTCTTGTTTGACAAGGGGTTAAGAACCACAAATGACTTGATGGAAGGAGGTGGAAGTGATTGTGATGATGACATTGGCTAGTGTCAACAAATATGTCCAAAAGTTCTTCGCAACAAGTTTATTAGATGTTGAATGTGATAGGATATCTAAGAGGTCAGTCATTCTTTAATTTACCAAGGTGATGAAAGACCAAGGTCAAACAAATACCATAGAGATAAATGTCACAAAATGTGTGTGAATAAGCTAACCAGAATAACACCAAAGGGATAAAAATGGTAGGAGACTTGCAAAAGAAAAATAAGGAAGGGAAGAAAGAAACATCCATGTGTACACAACACTTGATTGCAATGTTTGATCTTTGTACCTTTGATTTTGTTGTGTTTTCTCAATGTTTTTTTTTATTTGTTTTCTTTTTGGATTTTTGATGCTTTTAAGAGGTTGGGACTAACAAATTCACTATGTGTGGTAAGATCCAACAATAATGTTTGCGACCTCCTGGATAAGGGATACTAGGCGTGTTTGTTTATCAAGAGTTATGTTTTCCCTGATCTCTATGATCATGGTGAGTTCACACTCAACAAAGGACTACGATTTATCCTGAAACATGGATTTTGTATGTAGGAGCTTAAGTTCCCTATCTAGAGGTTTATGCACTTTGTGCCATACTTGATGGTTACGTTGATGTGCATTCTTGAATTGCACTTGATTTAGAATTTTGAGATTGTTTGATTTGTTGGGAGCTATAGAGCTCTTTGCAGTTTTGATTTGAGCTTGATTAAGAAACTATTTGGGTTTCTTATAAGCTAACGTGTGACTTGTCTGATCCCGAGAAGGAGAAGAAAGTGAACGTGGATGTTTAGAACTGATGTGAGAAATGACCATGGGCTTGCCACCGTCTTTGGTAGAAGAATAATGTGATGGATGAAAAGGATACGGTCCAAGGATTGAAGACAAAGGGCTACTAGGATGTGGCCCAAGAATAGAAGAAGAAGGGCTACTAGGACATGACCCATAGATAGAAGATGAAGGGCTACTAGGACATGACCCAAGAATAGAAGAAGAAAGGCTACTAGGACGTGACCCATAGATAGAAGATGAAGAGCTACTAGAACATGGCCCAATAATAGAAGATGATGGACTACTCAAGGGTGATTCATACTTAGAAGACAATGGGCTAGTTGGACGCACCCCAAGAATAGAAGATAGTGGACTACTAAAAATGTCCCAAAATTGCAGAGGGAGGGCTAATAGAAGGTGACCCACACCTAGATGAAGATGAAGGGCTACTTGGTATTGACCCTATAAGAGATTGTGATTAAGGAATTATGATAGACAAAGAGTTATTGGGTGATGAGAAGATAGGCCATGGATCAATGTAAGACCTAGGAGTTTCCTCACTTAATGAAGAATGTGAAGATGGAAGAATAAGAGGAGGATCAAGTTGCATGATTTGAGGCTCTTCCTCTATTTCTTGATAAAAGGAATCAACATTTTTCTCAGAATATGCGGGCGCATCGAAGTCTAAAGAGAATCCTTTCTCGTAATCTTCTAAAGGAATATCTTCATGTGCCCCTATAAATGCCCTGATTATTTCTTCATTCTCAAAGAGGTCAATCAGTATGAGTTGTTGATTGACCACCAGGGGTTGATTGGAAGAAATAGGTTCACTTGGTGTGGAAGACTTAGAAGATGTTTGATGATGATTAATAGAAGAAGATGACGTGAGAGACGAAGAAGATGTGTAGCTAGATGTCTCAGGAGTAGAAGAAGGTGGTGTGGACCTACCTATATGATGGTATATCATCTGTAAACTAGTAGGATTAAGTCCAAAGTCTATAGATTATGACACATGGGTCGATTCAGACATTTGACTCGAAGGACTTTGAGTCACACGAATCTTCAAAGAAGGAATATTTATTGGGGGTGATTGATGAAGAAGGTCCTATGAAGAAGGGGAGGACCGTGATTCAAGAATCACATCAGATGAATAATAATAAGGGTCTTGCAAAGAAAGAGAGGACCACGATTCCAGAATTGTATTAGATGTTTGCTTGGAGGGATTTAGAGTCACACGTATCTTTAAAGGAAGAAGATGTCGTTGAGGCGACTGATAAAAGGGGTCTTGCAAAGAAAGGGAGGACCGCGACGTAGGAGTCATATTAAATGTATGATGAAGAGGTTCCTAGGAAGATAGGGAGGACTGTGACATAGGAGTTGCATTAGATGACTTAGGGATTTGAATTGGATGAATTTGAATAGTAGTTTGGATCTAAATCCTCAGAAGATTAAGAGGAAATATTTGGATTGGAATCCTCAGAAGAAGAGGAAATATTTGGATTAGAATTATAAGAAGAGTGGGGGGAACTCGAATAATAATTTGGATTAGAAACATCCAAATCATACCACCAACTATGAGATGAAGGTGGGAACAAGTTATCCGTATGGGCTCTCTAGCACGAAGAACCAAATGAGGTTTAGTTGTAATGGGAATAGTTTGATTTGAATTGCTAAACCTAGGTTCCATATTTTGTAAGTATGGGGAACCATGTGATAGTCAGTCATTGTTGGCATCATTTAAGCACAAATGTATAGGCCTAGATAGTGTGATCAAACTTCTTCAAAGTGAAGAAGACTCTATGTCAATTCAAGTAGCATAACGGTAACCAACTAGACATTTTGTAAGTATGAAGATGCGTGCGTGATTTTCCAAAGAAGGTCTAAGGAAAATAGACATTGTGATGACACAATATCAATGAGATCGAAAGGGATTGTCCTAGAAAATAAATTTTCTGAATGAATAATCACAAGGAAAAATCATGCAAGTTGGAAACACAAATCCAATCAACAAGGAAATACACCATATGAAAATGTGTGTGTAAAGTGATAGTTCGATGCAAAAATAGTCAACACAATGTCAATATTTACATCAAGCTTGAAATGAACAAGGCATAAATATTAACAAAGGGTAGATGCGACTCCCAATCAAAGGATACCATGACAAGTTCAACAACCAACAAGTCCTAAATGTTAAAGGGAAAGGTTTACAAATGTAAGCCATGTAACCACTGTAATTGGACACGTCTATCAAGATTCATGGAGAAGTGAGATATTAGTGCCAAGGTGGTATCGAAATGACGCAAACAAAGTAAGTGACACCTTTCAAGATTTGGGACAATGTTTGAAATCAAACTAAGTCAAATTATACTAAGGATGTGTTAAAACGTGGGCAGTGTAACGCCATAATGTGGACACTTAGATCATGTTTACGAGAAACATGACATAAGTATCTTAATTGTGTCGAGACAATGCAAATGAGGTAACATGTCAAAGGGAGATAAAATGATGAATCAATCCTAACAATGATGACAATCCTGACATGGGTATCAAGATCACAAAGGCCACCAATGATATGAATACATTTTCACACACTTTAGATGTTTAACTTACCCAACCACAAACATGGATGGGCGTAAATGGACAAAAAAGTGGTAGAAACAATCGATTGGTAACACAAAGGTAGTCACTCTCCTTCTAATCAACAAAGTGTCAAAAGAATGTGAAGGAAGTAAATCAAAAAAATGGGATGGAAAATGCTGGCCTCACTTCGGAAAAGTTTTGCCTCACCTTAAGGCAAGTAAAAACTAAGTGAAAGTAACGTGTCACACGTTTTGAAATAAAATATGGTTCACCACTCAAAGACTATTTTAGAATGGTCAAAGTGGGCTCCTATCCAACGTATATTTTCCTAGGTGGTTCTCTCGTCCTAGGTGTTACAAAGATTATCCACAAGTGGGATGATTTACCCAAAAAGTCACACTGACTAGTTTGGGAGTATCTTGACTTTCCCCCTTCAAGTACAGTGGGCATCGGATGCATCCAATTGTGTACTTAAAAGGGTCGCATAGGGAAAACTTGTAACTCTATCTCACAAAGGAATTACTATTTAGATAGGTAGTACGGAGCACTTTCCATTTCATCCACAAGGTTCCCTCTTGCGTGGACTACTTTGGGGTTCCTAGAACCATCCCCTTGTTCTAGCTTAAGGCTTTATGCCAAAGGGGTTATGTTCAGTTGAGCGAGAGAGGATGTTCCCTTTTCTCAAACCCGTAATACTGATGTTTTGAATATGTTGTTTGTTTTATATTTTTAATTAGATGTGGTTTGCTCGAACACCATTTGGCAACCTGTATAACAACTGTATTAGTAGTTTTCTAACTTTTGTTTTGATTCCTCCGTTCTTTGGAAAGCGATGGCATTTTGGTCCTGTATGACGATTTTTAGTAGTTTTCCATCAAAAGAGAAGGCATCATTTCGATTCTCCAGATCATCCAAGGATGCAAGAGAAGAGCATACGTGATTGTCTTCAAAAATCCAAAAAGATATCAAAATGGAAAAACACTCTTAATTCAACTATGCCAAGTTAGCCAATTCCCACTCAAATATTCCTAACAACCTCAAAGCATCAAAAGGACTTAAGAATCGTTTCTGATTCCCAAGATTTCCCCAAGGGACGTGAGGGAAGAGAATACGCGATCTTATTCCTATAAGTAAATAGCGTAAAATATTACCTAATCAGATACAAAAATCTAAAAAAAATAGCCTCGCAAAGACAAATATATGATTAGATAAACCTGCAAGAATGTTAGCACATCAACACCTTAATTTCAAAAATACAAAAGGACACATACGCCCCTTTTTAGTGCCTATGTGTGGGTTAGGCGTATACACCACTGCGTTGTTTCGGATCACAAGTGCACATGTGCCACCCGAGAGGTGTGTGTGCTATGAAAAAAACATATGCACTATGAAAATAGTGCATGCGCCACTCTGCGGATTTTTTTGACTTACCATGCACCTGCACCACCAAAGAGGCGTGTGTGCCACAAAAACAACGTATGCGCCACTCATGATAAAAATAGTTAGGAAAACAGATGTATGTAACAATTGCGCCACCGGAAAAATGTGTTTGCGCCACTAAAACATCATGTGCACTGGTTAGGGCATGTGCACCGATCTGACAAGTTTTAGAATGTAATGAAGGTACAATACGAAATGACTTCTGCACCCGGGTTAGTGCATCTGCGCGTTGGTTAGGTATGTGAGCCGGGTTAGCGCACATGCACCGGGGTTGCAAAATAGAGTAACATGTTTTATCAGTGTGCCTACACCACCAGAGAGGCATGTGCACCATGAAAATTGTGCCTACGCCCTAAAAATGTACCTACGTCGGACACCGCAACCAAAATATAGCAAAAAACACAAGAAAACTCACAATATCTCAAATTTTGACAAGTTAGCTTAAGAACGGAAATAACCCATTAGAATTATGGCTATGAACATGAGGTTACACATATCAAATTAGCAAAAATTCCAAGAAAATAGACATTAATTATGCATGTATATATCAAAAATTAGCGAAAACAATGAACCTTAAACTAAAATGCCATGGGACTAAGGGTCCCACCGAGCGTGCCAAATGTGTACAAGTATTATTTTTCCTAAGTTAGATTGAAATCAAGAAATACCACCTAAAATAGTTCCCTAACCTAGCTAGATACAAGAAAAGAGTACCATCAAGATGAAGAAATGAATAAGGCCTACACTAGCATCATAACTTTGAAATAGTGAAATCAAACATAATGCAAATCAAGAACTCTATTCTTCTAAATTGCCTAATTAAATAAAATGGACCTATGTAGTCCAAATGGCAATCAACAATATTGCTCGCTTTGATCCTTCAAGGATGCTTGGGTGTGAGGCTTAGCTCTTCAAGATGGATGATGGAAGGGCTTGAGAATGGAAAAAGGCTTTTAGTGCAAGACTATGTTCTTTCTTTTTCTTTTCAAGGAAATTAGGTGTAGGTATAAAGGGAGAAGGAGGGATCCTTATATAGCCCAATGGATAAAGGAAACACTTCATCCCTTTGCATGTGGGATAAAGGTAAAACATGATTAGGAATGGATAGGGTTGCTTTATTTAAGGTAACCTTATTTTAGAAGGGTTTAATTTATGCTTAGCAAGTCATGGGAGTTGGGGGTGTTTTAATTAATCAAAGGTGATTAATTAATAGGTAGATGTAAGCTTATAGAAGCTAATTAGAGGAATATTAGTACGATCTAGGCTATTAGAAGGGGATTAAATCAATTAAATATTGATTTACTAGTTAAATGAAGGGGAAGACTAATTAATTAATAATAATTAATTAATCTAGATAGAAGAGGTGATTTATTAACGGAAGGTCGTTAATTAGGGTGTTAGTTGGATAGGTGACTTAATCAATTAGCGTATTGTAATTAATTAACAACAACAAGAGGGAATATGAGTGCTTTTGATGATATGTCGTCGATTTGCGAGAAAGGGGATAATTAGCGCAATTTAAGTATTTAAATTGCTTGGGCGTAATTATAGGTGTCTACACAAATAAAGTTATAGAGGAACCTAAAGCATACAAAATCATCTTAAACTAGATCATGTAGATAAGGAGAAGGAGACAGTTAATGAGTCTAAATCTATTCAAATCAAAAAGGTATGTTTTCTATGATTAAAAATGAGCTAATGATTGAAGAGTATCATGAATGTTTGATGGGATTCCAATCAGAAGTGGAAAATAAGGAGGATGTTGTCATCAAGTCTGAGAATTCATGCAAGAAGTCAAGAAGGATCTTAAAGTCTAAAAACAAGCTAGATAAGAAGAAGAATATGGATATTTGGGACTAGCCCGAGGAGTTCATATTGTTCTAGTTCCCTAAAAATAATGGGGTGTCTTCATTAAGCTTTATGAAGACATTCATCAGCAAAACTAAGCATATGTGTGCTCTACCAATGAAGCAATAAGGCATGTCTTTCTCTTGTGTTAATAGGGTGTGCTAATAGTAGAAGGGATTCATAGTGGTATGTTTTTATGTAAGGATTATTAAGATGGTGCTAAAAATATGTCGTGGTTGGTAGGATCATTCATACATCAAAAAGGCATGCTTGCATCTTTTTCATTCATAAAGGGGTTGTGTTTAAGGAAAGGTTGAAGTTCATGAAGTATATTTCTCCGTGAATATTTTGGTCTAAACTTGAGTTTATTGAAAAGTGACTACAAATGATCCATAAACATAGCAGAAAAATAATTCCAATAAATTAATGTTTACCTAGATATTTAAAATTAATCAATTTTAGGACTCTAATTAATCCATTAAAAATTGACCCAAATCTGATAAAAGTCTGATCCGAAACTAAATTTTCATTCACTCTTTTATTAAAGCCATCTTGAACTCAGATTCACACTTTACCAATTTATCCAAGATGTTGTTACTGATTTTTATCAAATAAATTCTAATTAAAATTACTTATTTAAATGTGGAAATGAAATCAAAAATTAGAATGTAATCAACATAAAAAATAACACCAAAAACTTGATAACAGAGTTCGGCATGCAATCCTACGTCTCCGGGTTTATTCGACTCGATCTATTAAAAATTTCTAAAATTGTAAGTACAATCAACAAAATAGATCAACACTAGCAATAGTGTACTATCGACCTTTACAAGAATCTTAAAAAATACTTACATCTTTTACCTTCTGAAGTACTTTGCTAAGGTAACTCCTTGTTGAAATCCACAAATAGTGACTTTCGTAGTTAAAAATGATGTCATCGAGTTCCAAAATAGAAAAATAATTTCACCACTAGGAGCAAAATCAAATTTAGAGAAAGTTTCCTTTACTTCCTAAAGCCCGGTTTTTCCTCCAAAGGCTTCAAAAATAAGGATTTATCAAAACAAGTCTAAACTTCCCTTATGTGGCAGACTAGGAACAATTCTTCTTTAAATAAAAGTGAGCCCAGTTCACACACCTTTGATTTACTTTGGTGTGTCATTAGGACATGTAATTTGTAAATGGGTGGTTGGGGGTTTGAGCCACCCCAACCACCACCATCCACATTTTATTCCCACTTGGGAATAATATCCCACATTTGTGGGGTGGTGTGTTACAAATCCTTCTAATAGGCCTGCTCCTTTAAAGCTAGTTATGGTTGTGGCCACATATACATGTTTTTCTACCCAATGTAAAATGGGCCAAAATTTGAATGGCCAAGTAAGTCGCTTTGTGGAAAATTTATTTATGCCACATCGATTTATAAAGGTCCTCTACAATAAAAATGGTCCGCCTTTGAGTTGTATAAGGACGTGGAGAATAATGTGAGAGCTTGAACTACCATGTAGCGAAAACCACCTAGTTGAGGTTGGAACGCCCACAAATTGTATGGTTTAAATTTCATGTGATGTGTCTTGGCATAATAGCCCACCAAGATATATGGGCAGTGGATCAAGTCATATCCTACCAATTTTAATATGAAGTGGGTGGTGGAAATAGTATAGCTTTAACCAATGAACATATAGCTTGCTGAGATGATAACTAGCTCGGTGAAATTCATACAACTTCGTCTCTAATGCAACATTACAATGTAATACAATATATACATAACCTCCAAGATATTAACTCGTCGAGGTAAAAAAATGAGTTGGAAATAGACATCCGAGTTGGCTTGGTTTAACTACCTCGTCATCGTGGTAACATGCCACATGGTGGCCTAAGGACCTACCACGTGGCGTAATAATAATGCAGCGTAAAAGGAACCCCACTAAGAAAAGGTGTGAAAATCCTGGCTGAGGCCCCCCAGCTAGTAAATAGTGGGGCCCACCATTTTTTGTCCCAACCATTGAAGACCGGTGGTGTAACTAAACTCTTGTTGTTTTGATCAAACTTCACTTTTTGCCACATCACATCCATATTGGCCAATTGAACTGTATTGTTCCCATGTTCATCTACGACCTTTTGCGGACAATATCTCACTCCGACGGAGTCCATTTCATGCACACAAATAAGTGATGGAAATCTCTCAGAGCGATCTTCCATATTGTAATTATTTATGGAGATTCTAGAAAACTTTGTCCCTAAAATGATCCCGATCAAAAATATATAGGAGCCTATTTTTCTTCTATAACACTAGGTTCAATGGTAAAAGACTTCAAGAATAACTATTTCAAACTTATAAGAAGCAAGTTTGAGGGGTCATATTTGGAAAAATATTCTTAGCATTGTATGGACATGAAATCATGTTAGTTTTCTCTCGAGTTTGATGATCTAATCTAGATTTAACATAATATGAGTATTGTAATTTTCTCAATGAGTATGGAAATGGTAGTATAGTACACTAATGGATTTAAGTAGTTAAATTATGGTTGCGCAGTATATTGTTAGGAAATAGTATAGTAAACTAAGGTCAGGTGATGTGTTGACTCATGAGGATGATTGTTTAAGACCTTATCTAGGTCTGTATTTGTTTATTTCAGTTAGGCATGGTTTAAGAAAGTATCTCAATATCTCAATCAAGATTGTGATGCTCTTTTTTTCCTATGTAACAGTCAAGAAGGTATGTATGTTTATGCCTACAAAGAGTTAATAAGGGTAGTCTTAACGCAGTTAATATCTCAATCAGGATTGTGATGCTCTATTTATCTATTTCAGTTAGGCATGGTTTAAGAAAGTATCTCAATATCTCAATCAAGATTGTGATGTTCTTTTTTTCCTATGTAACAATCAAGAAGGTATCTATTTTTATGCCTAAAAAGAGTTAATAAGGGTAGTCTTAAGATATATTACTGTGATGAATTGTACAATAGGCTAGACTCCATCCAAAATAGTTTGACATTCAATAAGAATAGATGTCGATATAAAAGGTTCTTGCATTCATAATATCCCTTCTCAATAGATGTGAAGTTAGGATAATGATTGAGATGTCTTAAAAATTCATGATATAGCTTGCTTGAATCAATATAGTGTTAGTAAGGTTGTTTGGAAGTGTTCACCAAGAAGAATTATCTTAAAGATCTGAGACTAAGGACCATTAGAGTATTAAAAGGTATGTCATCATTTATGAGAGATTGTAAGATGAAAACGGTTTCTCCAAGTATTATATGTTGTTGATAATTTTCTCCCTAAAGTATGTATATTCATTTGAGGGTATTTGTTTGATGTTAAGACGGTGTGTTCGTGTTGATTCATGAAAAAGTAGTATGCTCTATGTTTGATCCATGAAGGAGGTTGGTATTCATATGATAAGGGCTTGAAGAATTTTTACAGATTGTAGGGAATGTATGGGAATATGTTTGGTTCATTACATTCATGAAAGTGTTATAATGACTCAAGGGGAGTCATTCATATGTATCACCTTGAAAAATACAAGGTACATATGTGTTTAATTCCATGAAGGAAAGATGAGAAGGTATAGTCAAAAGGGTAGTTAGAGGCAAGACATCGGTGTAGGTGAATAGGACTCCTTGAAAAATATCTAGTGTTCGAGCATCAAGTGACAAGATGGTGATCAAAGATGAAGGCTATAGTTATGAAAGAAGTCTATGTTAAGAATATAAGCTAGAAAGCATAATCCCTGGGGGAGTGTGTTGAGTCATGAAAGTATGAAGTATGTAAGGGGGATCTAGATGGCTACAAGAGATATAAATGATCAAGGTATGTATGTTAGGATAAATTAATTATGCATTATATGTTTTATTATTTAATTAATTTTATTAATTGAATAATAATATTATATGGTTATATTATAAACCATATTATAGTTGTAAGTTGTTATATGGGTTTAAACCATATTTGTCTTTTTGTTTCACAAGGATAATTGTTACAATTATTATAACAATTTATATGCTTCCCGAATGTATTATGGAAGTAGTTGTGAGTATGGTTTTTACCTGTGCAACATATTTGTTTGTTCACAGATTGCTGTCCAATATGTATAAATATTGCAGCACTCCATTGTAATGGTTAATCAATTTCACATTAATAAAATATACAGGCTTCCGTCCCTGTTTGTGAAATTACATTTGGTACCAGAGTGAATTGGAGCTCCTGGAAAGGTTGAAGAAGGTTGTAGAGGAAGGAGAATTCATGGAGAAGAAATCTACATCAACAGAGAGCCAATGCTGCCTCCTGCAGCTTCCCAGAACCCCTACATACCCACAACCTCCTGTGCATTCTCTAAGTAAATAGAAAGCATTTTTTTTTTTGCCTTGGTGCTCTCTGCACCAGGAAAATTTTCTTCTGGAGTTCATTTATATACCGTTTTTAAAAAAAAACATTTGCAGCAGGCATTTATTTTTTTAAAAAATCCCTATCAGGGGTTTTATCTCTAATATTAGAGAAGTATTCAATTACTGCTACATGTAGCAGTCTGCTATATTTGGAGGGATCAATTTACTACGAAGTCTCTCCCTCTGACCGAGATGTGAAGACATAGAGCTGTGCATATGAGCAAGGGTCATTTTTTTGGAATAGTCTACCCTCTAAGCCATTGGCGAGCTCCTGATTTCGTTGGCGAGTTAAGCCCACATAACCTCTGCTCTAACGCACCTGTACCAACCAACCTTCACGACCTGTATACACCTACAAACAAAGTAAAAGGCATTAAAAAGAAGCGGAGAACAATGACCTGTACACAAGACAAGGTGTCAAAAATAAAAAAAAATAGTGAAGGAAAATAATGGATCAAAGAAAAAACAAAACGTTGAAGCAAATCAATTTTGTAAACAAAAAAATGGTGAAGTAAAGGTGAGGGCACATTGATGGATAATAAAATATTTTACGGATGTGAAGTTTGAACAGCCTGCTCTCCTCATCATGCACCTAGAACCTACTCTCCTCGACACACACAACAACAACCGCAACTCCCTCCACGCACAAATGACTGCACAAGAAAAAAAAAAAAAAAAAACAAAACAACAAACCCGTAGATCTTATCAAAACGGCGGCCAAAGGAAGACAAAACAAAGAAATAGAATGAGAAAAAGTTTCAGATCCATTTTCTAAGCTTAGAAAACCCTAATCCACCTCAATCCTCTATCACATGGACTCCACCTCAGCCGGGTCACCTCTTTCAAAAGGTCAGTTTGAATTTTATGTATTTAAATACACTTTGCTTCAAATACTTATCTAAGCGCATGAAATGCCAATATGGTTGAAGTGAAAGACTTGGGTATATGAGGTTTCGGGTTCAAAACCCACCTCCAACAAATCTTTTAAACCAATTTTGAATTTGGTGGAAAAAGTTGGCGGGACCGCTAAATTTAGCAAAAATTTTGAATTTAGTTATAACTAACTAAATTTAGCGGAGAAATCCCTAATTTAGTGCAAATTTTTTTCTCCCATTCAGCCTATTTTTTTCATTCTCGGCAACTTTTTCCAAAAGAGGGATACCTAAAAATTGTATTTTCAGCTAGTTTTTTGCAATTCTTTGCATTTTTGGTCATTTTGGGCTCGGAGGCCACCAAGGCCCGCAAAACAAAAAAATTGCTGCCATTCAATTTTTCAAGATTTTTGAATGCAATTTGTATACTTCAGAATATTGTACTAATTTACAGGTTGCCATAGTCAACTACAAACTTTGTAACTACTCAGAAACTGGCAGAATTGTAATACAAAATTGTATAAAATTGGTTCTATAACACTCACGAGATCCTAGATCTCATTCACGATTCGGTATATACGGTGCCTCTGGGAAGTGCTTACGGGTAAATCCATCACAACTACTACTACACTTAATGCCTAATATAGCTACAAAAACATCGTCTAGGCATCATCCCTTTAAATCGACGGGGAGTAATAAGGTCACAGTGCACACAATATGAACCATCCCATCCGTCTGTGAATGATTGCACGACATAAATCCAGACTGAGAAATTATTTGAGTATATAGCAAATTTACACACACGTATGAGGATATTTCTTTGAGCCGGTGTCAATAATCACACAGACCCCATCAGTATTGTCTTGGTACCACGTATTGAATTCTTTCACGTACGTTAATGCCTCTTTCACGTACCATCGGTATATAGAAAGGGCGAGCTTCTTCCACATACCAACGGGTATATCGAAAGGGCATGTATATAGAAAGGTTCGCTATATCAAACTGAGGGTATATAGATAGGGAGACCCAATACCTAGAGTGATAAGAGCCAAACCCTGTCAGTGATCTCTATAAAATGGGCACCAATGCCCCCAAATTTTTCTTCCGGATTCACAATTACTCAGAGGAAACAATTATGCTGCATGGAAGACAAAAATCAAGACACAACTTGAGTTTGAAGAAATCTGGCCTACTATGAATGGTACTCTGACCAGATCAGCCACTGATACAACATAACAACGGTAGTTTGATAAAGTAGATCAAAAGGCCAAACTCATCATCTTGTTTGGAGTGTCCGATGATGTGCAACCCCACATTCAAGATGCCAAAACAACAAAAGAAGCATGGGATAAATTAAGCACAGTATACGAGGCCAAGAACAAGAATGTTATACTCAATTTGCAGATCTAGTTACATACATTGAAGTTCAAGCAGAATAAGAAAATTGAAGCTTTCTTAAGAAGAGTTACAGAATTGAGGGCTTCACTTCTAGCCCTGGGAGAACTAGTAGCGAGATGATGCTCTCGAGTACTCCCTCTTCTTACCACATTTTTGTCACAACACTTGAACATGTTAGATACGACAGGTTGGTTTTGAAAACTGGTGAACCTATTGTAACAAGAGGAAGTAATGCACAATAAGGATGATGAAGAGGAGAAGGCACTGTCTTCACATCAAAAATGGAAAGGAAAAGGTAAAGGAAAACCTACTTCCTATCAAAAGTCCCAAAATCAAAATCAGTATCAAGGGGACAGACAACAGAAGAAGCAATGTCCTATCTGTAAAAGAGGACATAACCTACAAGATTGTTGTTACAATACTTACAAGAAAGGTTCATCCAACAACTTTGGACCTCAACAACAACAATCTTACAAGGGACATTCTAACAACAATCATGGATAGAAAAAGGAAACTAGAAAAGAAGACCCCATCAGCAAGGTAATATTGCTAAGCAACAAGAATAGTCAAACAATGAAGACTTCTTGTTCATTGCTCGATCAAGTGAACCATCCATGTCATCTAGTGATGTCTAGTATGTTGATTTGGGAGCCACTCGACACATGACCGGCCATAGAGACTGGTTTATTTCAATGAGGGACATGCCATCGAAAAATCATGTTTCGTTGGGAGATGATTCTTCATATACAGTTCAAGGGATTGGGAACATTTCTCTACCCCTTGGTTCACACAAATGCAGACTATCAGATGTCCTATATGTCCCTAGGTTGACAAAGAATCTTCTTTTAGTCAGTCAACTCCTAGATCACAACCTAAAAATTGACTTTGATAGTCAATCTGACAAGAAAACGTGTTTAATTTGAGACAAATCAAGAGGCTTGAAAATAATTGCAAAATCCTCCAATGTGGGACACATGTTCCAACTTGATTTTGTTCACAGAGACGATCAAGCACTTATGGCTAAGAACTCCACCTCAACACAGTTGTGGCATAGAAGATATGGTCATGTAAGTTTCAAATATTTCAAAACACTTTGCCAGTGTAATATGGTACATGGGCTACCATCTCTTCAGAAGGATATAGAAAAATGTCCTCACTACCTAGCAAGAAAACAACACAGAGCTTCATTCTAGAGGAGTACATTTCAAGCTCATGGTAAACTTGACCTAGTTCATATCGATATTTGCGGTCCGATGCAGCCAAGTCATTCTGGGTTCCAGTACTTCATTATTTGTGTTGATGACTATTCAAGAAAAATGTGGATTTTCTATCTTCACAAGAAAAGTGAAGCGTTTGAAACCTTCAAAAAGTTCAAAGTAGCATTTGAGAAATAAACTAGTTGTCACATCAGAACTCTCCACTCAGATTGAGGGGGAATTCACCAGCGATGAGTTCAGAGACTACCTACAAACTCATGGGATTCTTCAAAAAATGCCTCCTCCACACACAACACGGTAAAATGGTGTTGTTGAGAGAATAAATCATACTATCATGGAAATGGTGTGATGCATGATCGATGATTCCAGACTTGCAAAGACATTCTAGGTAGAAGTAGTAAAGACAACAATGTATTTGTTGAACAGAGTGCCCACAACTGCTCTTGATGGAATAACACCACAAGAAGCATGGTCAAAATAGAAACCATCTATTGCACACCTCAGAGTATTCGGGTGCAAAGCAAGCATGCACATACCCAAATAGAATAGAAAGAAATTGGACATGAAGTCACATAAACTCATCTTCATTGGGTACAGTGAAGAGACTCTTGGGTATAGATTGATGGATCCTAAGACCAGAAAAGTCTACACTAGTAGAGATGTTGAGTTTTTTGAGAAGAAGGAAGCAGAGACTCCTCCTCCAGACTCACAAGATGTAGATTTTTCACCTATTGTAAAAATTGAAGCTGATGTTCCCTCAGAAGATGAAAGTAATGATGGGGATGATGGTGTTGATCAGATCGAACTAGGACCCATGGGAACAGTTCATCATATGTATAAATGGTGTACAAGTACATTATGAGATGTAAGAATGGATGCTCCACCGGATGCATCCACCCTAGACCACGGAATCGTAGTAAAGCAAGACAAGAAGTTAACTCTGCTTTGATGAGTAGAGTTATTGAATCAAATGAGCCCTCTACAATCCAGAAGCTCTACGGTCAAAATCATGGAAAGATGCCATGGATTCTAAATATCAATCGCTGATGAAGAATAACATCGAAAGTCTGTCGATCTTCCACCGGGAAGAAACCCATTGGATGCGAGATGGATATTTAAAACAAAGTACGAAGCAAATGGGACAATGGAAAAGTATAAAGCAAGACTTGTAGAAAATGGGTACGCACAAAAATAAGGCATTGACTATGAGGATACATTTGCTCCCACAGCTAAGATCAAAATGATCAGGATGATCTTTGCTCTAGCTCCACACAGTTTGGATGGAAATTCCACTAAATGGATGTAAAAAGTTCCTTCTTTAATAGAGATTTACAAAAAGAATTCTACATGACTCAACCTAAGGGATATGTAGTACCTGGTCAAGAAGAAAAGGTATGTAGACTCAGGAAATCTCTGTATGGCCTCAAACAGGCACCCCGGGCATGGTACATCAAGATTGATGAGCATCTCGTACAACATGGATTTGTTAGAAATCCATATGATCCCAATATTTACCTCAAAAAGCAAGGGGGAGATTGTGATTGTTGTTGTCTATGTCGATGATCTAGTCATCACTAGTAGTTCAATGAGGATGATCGATGCAACAAAGAAAGATCTTAATTGATCATTTGACATGACTGATCTCGGGATGATGCATTATTGTCTTGGATTGGAAGTATGGTAGAAGTAGAACCATATTTTTGTTTCTCAAATGAAATATACCAAGAATACGCTTGAGAAATTTAGGATGATGGATTTCACACTAATTTCTACACCCATGGAGAATAGATTATAGTTATCTCGTTCAGATCCATATCTTGAGGTAAGTACCACTCTCTATCGAAAGTTGATTGGGAGTCTCATTTACCTGACCTACACTAGACCAGATATCAGCTTTGTAGTAAGCTATCTATCCAAGTTCATGCAGGAACCCAAAGTGTGTCATTGGAAAGTAGCAAGGCACATCTTGAGGTACAGTTCATTTCATACGCGAACATGTGTTGAAGCACAACATCCAGCCTTCAATATTGTCCAACGGTGAACAACGGGCGAGATATCTTCACAAAGTCACTTGCACATGAAAAGTTTGAGTTGTTTAGAGAGTTCCTCTCCTCATCCCTTGAGACAATGCACAATTAAGGGGGAATGTTAGGATAAATTAATTATGCATTATATGTTTTATTATTTAATTAATTTTATTAATTAAATAATAATATTATATGGTTATATTATAAACCATATTATAATTGTAAGTTGTTATATGGTTTTAAACCATATTTGTCTTTTTGTTTCACAGGGATAATTGTTACAATTATTATAACAATTTATATGCTTCACGAGATGTATTATTGTAAGCGAGTTGTGAGTATGGTTTTACTGTGTAACATATTTGTTTGTCTGCACATTGTTGTCTAATATGTATAAATATTACAAAGCACTCCATTGTAATGGTTAATCAATTTCACATTAATAAAATATACAGGCTTCCATCCTTGTTTGTGAAATTACAATGTATTTATCTATTGTTTGGTTTTAAATTGTGATGAAATTTATTCATGAAAGTTATATAAGCGAGACTTATAGCAAGTTTGAAGATGGTTATCAACTCCAAAAAAATTATGAAAATTTTCAAGAAAAGGTGAGTTTGTATACTTTCTTATTGTGCATATAAGAGGACTAATAATATTTATATTGCATGAGTGAGCCCAAAATTATGTATGTCTATTCATGGGAAAATTGAACATGATTGAACACCGGGCCCATGGATTACTAGCGATTGAAGTCAAGAAAGTGTGTACTGAGACCAAGGAGGAGCTTGCGTAAGTAAGTTTTTGTGCATTATGATTGTTGTTTGTTGGAGCGTTGTTTTAGATCCTTTGTCTTAGATGTAAAAGGGGAGAGTGTATTCATAAACAATAAGTTTGAGGTCATGAAATTTCTTGCATTTTTTTCCCATCAATGTTTTTGAAGGTGGTTAGCATCAATGACAAAGGGGTATATTGTTGGACATTATGTTGTCTTTAATGACAAGTTTTACTAATGGTAAAGGGTATTCACGTGGAATTGATTTCAATATGAGGTTTTAATCAAAGTGAAGGATGAATATTGATTATTAGTTAAGTGATTTTTTTCCATGGTGTGTTGTTTTGGTAAAGTAGCATGACTGATATGGTATCTTGGTGCATTTGCATAGTCTAGAGCATGGTTCAAGAAATAAATTCCTAGTGTGTGAGATCCAAAGGTTAGTATGGCATCTTATATTTTTATGGTGATGTGAAAAAGGTGTCATATTGTCTACAATGTGGTAAATAGGTCTATTCATGAGAAGCATATGTTGAGACAAGTTATTTTAGGAATAGTCATAGACCTAGTTCAAGAAAGATGGTTTGATAACATGAGATATGGATCGGAGAGAGTCTATTGTGAGAATGTGAAATGTATTTTTAAAGTTCATTGTAAGTGAATATTTTCTACAAGACCATGTTTTAGTTATTGAGTACGTGTTCAAGGTCTTTTTGAGGCATGTTCTTAATGAAAAGGAAAGAAAAAATGAGAAAATGAGATGGTATGAAGTGTTTTGGATGTGCGCGAGCATAAATAAGGATGGGGATGGCTAAAGGAGGTCATGATAGAGGTGTGTGACAAGTTTGAGGATAAGGAATTGAAGATAAAGCAAGAATTTTTTTTTAGCTCTACTAAGCTCTCATAATGCGATTCTCGGCTTGATAGGTAAGTTTCAATTGCTCACCCACACGTGTGAGTTGTCCATAGGAACATGATACTTTTTTAAATGTTAAGGCATGGATAAATTTTTTTGTAATAATAATGGATTCATTTGGTCATCATACATTTATGAATGATTGTTAAGAAGAAAAGTAGGTTAAAACCCTCCTTAAACCCTAGTTTTAGAGTGATAGGGAATATTTGATTGGTATGTTCATAAAATGAATTAGGGATATAATGTGATGAATAAGTCATGTAATAATCTACTGAGTAATAACTCTATTTTTAAGAATTTAGAAGTGATGATAAGCTACAATAATAACTCTAATTTGTAAGAATTTACATATAGACCAAGGTGTTACATGTTTCATGAAATGATACAAATTGTTCTATATACCTTGAGATGTCTTCTATGTGTCCATGAAAATATTTGGACAAGTATTATGCATAAATTTGGTGAAACAGGTCCTCCAATGTTTCCTACTACTTAAGAACAAAAGGTGCTAAAATTAGTCATGGAAGTATGAATGTAACATTCCAATTTTAAGACTTTAGAAACAAGGGAATTTATTTATTTATTTACATAATGTTCACTGTTCTAAATAAAACATTATTTAGAACAAACATTCCATGCCAATCAATCTCAAACAGATAACCATATGCAGTTGTAAATGACTTAGTGATCCACCGATCTATTCATTTCATAACTTAGTGATCTACTGATCTATTTATTTCATAACTCGGTGATCTACCGATCTATTTATTTCATAACTCGGTGATCTACTAATCTATTTATGTTAACTTTAAGTATTGAATACTTATCGTTTACTTCATATACTTGGTTTTCCTACCCTAAATTGGGTACCAAGTGATCTGTTTAAATAACATATCTGAATATTTGTTACCAATATTCATCTGATATCACATTGCTTCAAACTTGGTGACATAGGATAGTGTAACTAGTAGCTTGCGATACTTTGGCCAAATATTTCCAACATACTATGTATGTCACTATTCTTAGAAGGAATATGCGTCATTTTCGAATACGTCCATCACCTCACTCCTCTATTATCAAGAATGGTGTTTACTAACTACCTTCATCCACTTGCCCAAGGTTTAACCCTAACCTTGGTTAGAAACATACATTATTATAAGAAGACGCTCGCAATGACTTAGGGTATATGGGAATACTCGATTGACCTAAGTCAACCAGTGTGCCAAGGTACCCGTGAGCCATTAAAAGCTACTACCTATCCTAACATGCCACTAAATTGACCTAGAGAAAACTAAGATCAAGTCCTTATTTGTGTAGATCTAGATGATCAATGTAGAAGGGTGTTGCCACATGTTAGCTGCAGCGCTATATTCTTGAGAAGACCTAAGTTTTCTCGAAAGTATAGCCCTGTAGTTGGTGTGTGCCAACATCCTACAGAAACTACCTCATCGAGATGTACATACCCCTAGGAGGTTATTAATACATTGTTAATTTGGATTATGTCTTGATTATAGCAACCCTGCTAAACCCTAATCCAACACTCCATAAGTTCTTTTCTAAATTTGATTCATTTAGTCATTGAAGAACTTCCTTAACTTATGATTTCTTTTAATGTTTGTTTACTTAGTTTAACAAGCAATTAACCAAAACAAGATAGAAATATCATAAGTTTTCAATAATATTTATTTTAACATTAAGGAAGGTTTAACAACCACATAGGTCAACTAAAGTAGACTTCATACAAAATAAAGTCTAATGATTAATAATCATATCTCCAGTCCTTTTTGGTTTACATTCATTTGAGAGATGAAGAGTCTTCCTTTACATGATTAAGTGTTAGGGTTTATCATTCACAATATCCATAATTCTTACTGCATGTTCATTACACATCACATTACTATGTTACATTTTTAGATAATACACATCATCTTATGCAACTTAAAAAGTTACATCATTACGGGAAATTGAACTAATTCCCTTTCTCCATCTTATCAAAGGATAACAAGATAATCATAATATAATATGAATAATATCAACAAGATAGAACTTCCATCTCCTTCATAAAAGTACAAGATAATTTACACAACCAATGCAAATAAATCACAACTCGTAATTCATCATTATAAACTTATAAATTTACAAGACTATGCACTTTAGGCGTATTGCATAACAACAACCTTCATTCTAAAAAGTATACAACTTTTCTTTTTCAATACAACTAAAGAATGATTCAGAATTCTTTACAAAGAATCAGACTTATATCAGCCAATGCATCATATAAGTTTTTGCCTTCTTTTATCACTTATGATGTCCATCTACAAAAATTTCTAGCACGGGTCAATTCAATGAACTGAGCATGATAAGCACTAAGCATTAAAACAAAGTGCATTCCACTAATTGTTTCATTAAAGAAACATTGCTTTAATGAGATAATTAATATATCATACAATAAGCATAAGTGATACCAAATAGTAAAGAAGTACAATTATAAATCTAGATCCACTTTTAAGAGAAGAGCATAATATAATCCACAACATCTACCTAAAAACTTAAAGTCTAATTGATCCTATAAAAAAATTAAACAAACAATATATCTTGCCATCCCATTATTTCATAATTCTATCCTAATAGAATACAACATTTATCTTTTCTATAACACAAAATAAGTGTTTACAACATGGTTCATTCTAGGATGATTCATCTAAATCTTAAGCAAGAATAAGAACCATTACGTACCATACCCAAACTCATAACATCTAAAAAATAAATCAGGTTCATAACATGAATTATCTGTTTCCTTTCCGGGATAACAATCTTATAAATTCAACATTTAAGATATACATCTAAACATAATTTCATAACAATCCAAGAAGGTATAGAAAATCAAAACAGTCTAACTATAATTCTAATTCTACTTCTACATGTTAGAAGTTATCAATCAAAGATCTGAAACCAACATTCACAAATCAAAGTAGTCCCATAAAGGAGTTAATCTCTACTTGAGTTCACCCAAAAAGATAGAGTACAAGAGACAAAACCTACTCCTATCCATCCAAACAAAGCAAGGCTTAGTCAACAACAGTCGATCCCACAAGTATGCATTCACTTATCAGCAGAACCGACTTAGCTACTATCTTTCTACATCATTACAAAAAATGATTCAAACAAAGTAGACCAACAAGCCATAAATAAATCACCATCTCGTAAGAGAATCGAGTGCAGAGAAGTTCAATCAATGAGCTTATCCAAAAGATAGAGAAAAGGAATCTCTATTAGGAACGGTCCAAATAATCAATCATTTCATTAAACTAAACAAATGAATTTCCTATTTCAATTCAAATCAGAATGAAAAACATTTTACAGTCCCAAAAATAGTATACTAATCCCAAGAGAATATATATATTCTCTCTTTAAAAGAAACCCAAGGACTCATTCACTATACCCAGCAAGAATAGAATCTCGAAACAATAAGCTAACAAGTTTAGAATTATCATCAAATCAATCTCGAAGACTCAAAATTACTTCACAACTTATTATGAAGAGTATGTAGTTCGTGATTCAAAAATAACTATACACAAAACAACTGAACGGAGAAAGTATCCTTCCCGTATAAATTCAGTGTACAAGGGTAATAACTCAACCTTCCACTGAGACCCAAAATTATTTTAAAGGATCAGAAGAGAGAGAAAGAACCCAAAAACATCTAAGTCAGAAGATGTCTCATTCTTATCTCCAATGCAACTGAAATAGAAATCTGAAACAAGACTTTCACAACCACAAAATTGTGATAGAGGTGACTTAGTTTCAAACAAAATAGTCAACCCAAAATGCGGGTTTCCTCAAAACAGAGGGGAAATAATACCCCCAAATATCATGCCATTACCATCTCAGAGAAGATGATACAGTCATAAAAATAGAAGTACCACATTCTTTTAAACAAGACGTTCCCAGTTCCAAATCTTGAAGGGATTACAAAATGACTCAATCAAGCTATCACCCAATTTTTTGGTGAGTAAGCTATTCTATAAAAGAGTTATAAGCTTTAAGCTTTTAATGCAAGTGAAACCCAACACAAAACATCAGAACAGAATCAAATTCCTTGATTCAATTAAAAGTTATTAACACTCAAGTTCCAAATTTGAGTATAGTTTGGAACACAAGCTTCACATAAAAGTTCAGAACTTCACAAGTAATTTAAAATACAAGTACAGTGCCAAATACAAACTTCAAGCAATGGTTCAGCATTGCATAAGTTTCCAAACACCGGTTCAGAACAATACGAAGCTCCAACAAAATTTTATATCAAAACATGAAGCCCAAAAACAAAATCAAATGGAACTCAAGGTTCCCATAAAGTTCAGAACCCTATATTGCAACAAGGGTCACTTCAAAGCACAACAACCTTGAATACAAGTTCTAGAATGAAAAACAGAGCTACAGAAACAAGTTTTGCATACAAGCTTCACATGAATGCTATCATAGAACTTACACAGAGAGAAAGTTTCTAAAAGAACATTATTTTTTCCATGGATTCCTATCCAAACATCACAGAGATTCATAAAACCTAGCAAGAAAATAACCAGTCAAACATGAATCTCATGAGAGTAGAGTTTTTTTAATGAATCATTTAGAATAAAGAAAATAATCTTAATGGTTCAGAGCATATCATGCCTGATAGTGCTTCTGCCAAATCAAAGGAGACTTCTAGCCGAGCTTCCAACTCTTTTTCTCCTCCACGAAAGATCAACAATCAAACATATTTTCTTCCTATGCCTCATATACTTTCCTTCAATCAAAAATAGACCGTAGAAACTAAAAATATCTTTGAATTGAAGGTCGAACTACTGGTTTGTAGAACTAGATAGCTCCATATAGAGGAAAATCCCCAATGCATGCAAAACCAAATAACCTCCTACAAACCCCCTTCCAAGTTTCCAAGATGGTTTGCACATAAAAACCGAGGCCCATCAATGCCATTAATTCCAAATTTCCTACTTATCTTTCCTTGCCACTGCCTCCTAAATCGGTGAAGGCCAATTCTATCTAAACATGTAATTCCATCTTTAGTGGAGCTTCCACGTATGCCTCTACTAAAGTTAACTAGCCCATGCAAAACCGACATTACCACTATCCATTAAACCCTATCAACTCACTTAAATTCCATTAGAACCGTCACCTTAGATACATGCGACCCTTAGGTTCCATTTTAATAGTTTAGGATGGATCCCATAAAACTTAGGTTAGTCTAGCAATTACCACCTTAGGTCTTAAAACATTTTCCAATAGTAATTCCCACCTTAGGTTAGATTCAATTCATAACCATTTAGTATTAGGTATTAGTTAAAAATATTCTAACATTACTTTAGTAATCCTTCCCTTATTCATTTAGCACAATGCTTAGGTTAGGACACCAACCCAACAAAATAGAATAAGAGGCTTAGGTTAGAATAAAATCCAAATAAGTAAATGTAGCTAGAACATAGGTGTTCTTACCTAGCTTAGGATATTGTTAGGATAATCCTTAGGTTTTAGGACTCGAACTCCTCTATCGTGAAATAAATTGAATTTTTCTTACGTCCTTAATGTCCTGCTAAGATCAATCACCAAAGACCCAAGCACAAACATACAACTAAACGAAAACACATTCACATAAGACCAAAGAATTTGTAACATACAAAGTTTAGTCCTCTATGTCCCTCAAACTACTAAATGTCAATTTATCATTCAGTATATGAAGAAGATTTGAAATATTCCTTGGATCACTGAAATTGATCCAAGGATGAGTCAGAAGAAGGGATAAGTCTGCAACTCTTAAAGCCAGATTGCAACTCACCTTTCCATAGTGAAAATGAATTCTTGATAGCCATATGATTTTAGTCTAATGATTTTTAAGAACAAAAATGATTTATCCTTATCAAGCATGATCTTCAACAATCAAAAGAACACATCTTTATCTAGAAAATCACATGTCAACACTTGAAATGCAAAAGAGGAATATAACAGTTGTCGAGGGTGTTACATGCTTCTCTCCTAAAAATAATCATCGTCTCGATGATTATCTCATTTTTAACAGTTTTCATTAAGGAAAATCAACTTATTCACTTTTCTTACCATATGTCAAAAACATATCATAATTTTTAAGTTCCAGAAATCAGAATTACATAGATGTTTATTCAAAACAAATGAATATCTTCCCAAAACTAACATACTTATTGTAATATAAAGATAAAATCACAATTTTTATCAGTCAACAGAATCAATTTTGTTCAAATAGATATGGAAAACCAGTATTCATATCCTCAAGGTTTTCCCAAGTTGAACTCTCTTCATTCAACTAGTCCCATTGGACCTTACATTGTTTTATTTCACGATTTCTTAAATGCAACTGGCGAGTTTCCAACACTTATGTGGGTTTAACCATGATTATTCCGGGTCCTATACCTGCAATGAATTTCAATTTAACACATGTGATTAATCTGATACGTATTTCTTAAGCAAATAAATATGGAAAACATCATGCATTCGTGACAAAGCAGGAGGTAATGCTAAATGATAAGCTACATGGTTGATTACTTCAACTATCTCAAAAGGTCCCACATAACGAGGTGATAACTGGCTTGTGACCTTCCAAAAGTTATAGAACTTTTTTTTGGTTTAACCTAAAGAAATACTTTCTCACCAAGTTCAAATTTCCTATCAACCCTCTTTAAGTTAACATAACTCTTTTGCTTATCTGTTGCTTCTTTCAAGCATTCACGAATCAATTTAACTTATTGTTCCATTTCGTAAGAATTTCAGGTCCAATTACCTCTCTATCCTCCATGTTGTCCTAACTAATGGGGTTCGCATTTTCTTACGTATAATGCTTCAAAAGGTGCCATCTTAAGAGAAGCATGATATGTATTATTGTTATCCAAAATTCACCCCTCAAGGTAATTTTGATAACATGCATCAAATTCTTTAGTCCCAAGCAAATAGATTGATTTAAGGCCCAAAATCATGTTTTTAGGGCCCCCTCGGCTTCCTTCTAACTCTCTGTCCAAGAAGAAAACCCAGCAAGTTTTAAAAATGTGAAAAAATTGCAAAAGCCAAGCTTGGTGCCAAAAAATGAAGAAAATCGGCTAAGTCCTAGTCTACGCAGTGATTGAGACAGGTTGGGAAGTCAAGGCACGAATCGGCCAAAAAGCCGCCGGGCGGTCCACACAACATGATTGGGATAGTTGGGCCAAAAGAAACGCGTGGGACGCGAAAAGCCGAATCGGCTGAAAGAGGGAAAAAATTTCCTAAGTCTGTTTCGCATAGTTGGGACACCGGGACAAAAGTATGCGAAGGATGCGGATCAGCCGGTTTGGTGCAAGTCAGTCCATTTCGGGTGGTTCGGAGATATTTGTCCCAGGCAGTCTGGGACAGTTGGGACAAAAGTACATGGAGGATGCAAACCGGCCGGTTCGGCTGAAACAGAGGAATTTTGTTTGGGACATCCGGGCCAAAAGTACGCGTGGGATACGAAAAGCCGAAAGAGCCGAGAGCGAATGGAATCTTGCCACGTGTCTTCACCGCAAACAGGAACAAGGAAGCCCGAATCGGGCGGTTCGGAGAAATTTGTCCCAGATAGTTTGGGACATCTGAGCCAAAAGTACGCATGGGACATGAAAAGGTGAAGTGGCCAAAAAGAGACAAGGAGGCCCACGGACGAATCAGAACGTGCCACGTGTCAGAAGGTTGAAAAGTTGCTAAGTGTTTGGCGCAAGGTAAAAAGGCGCCCCTCAGGCCCGAACCAATAAAATAGTGCCACGTGTCCAAGTTTAAGGGCTCGAAAGGAATTTTCAGAGGATGAACCCACGGATGAATCAGAGCCTGACACGTGTCATCCAAGTGGCAAGTGCGTGGGAAAATTCAAATATTTTCCCGCCGATCCATTTTGGCCTGTTTTTTGCCCTAAATCTTCAGATCGCCATAACTTTCGATCCAGAGCTCAGATTTTCACGTTCTTTATATCAATGGAAAGCTGGTGAAATTCTCTACATGATTCTAGGGTCAATATTGTATTTTGGTTCAGTTTGGAGAGAGAAAATCAAGAAATGTCTCTGGCACGTGGTAATGGCCAGAACTGACGTTTCAACAACCAGCTTTAATGCAAAATACAGTTCGCCACTCTTGCCAGGGTTCTCACCCACCACCATAATGAGATAAACTAAATGCGACCTAGAAGTGGTTGGGGTAGATCTAACTTTCCTCTCTCTTCCCTCTCTCATTCTTCCTATATATTGTAAAGAGGGGCTTCTTTCTAAGGGTCGAACATTCCTGTTTTGCCCCTCCCTTCTTCTCTTTGGCAGGTGAATTTGTGGAGTTCGAACCTCCCATTTGAAACTGTAATGCGACTCTACCTCTTGGCATTTTGTAGTGTATTGTATCAATCTTTGGAGCAAGTAATGCATGTCTGTGGATGATTCTCAACCCTCTCTGTGTTCATTTGCATCCTCCTGATCTTTCACTGCAAATTTTGTTATCTGTGCATGATCTTGCATCACATTTGAATGGTTTGTGTTTATTGGCAAGATAGGTGTTCTTCATTCCTCGGTGCATCACCTCTGTTAGCTTAGGTTTATTTTTATGCATCTTCTTACCCTGTCTCCTTGGCAAGATTAGATTAGGTTTTGAGTAAACCCTCTGCATTTTTCGTGTGCATCTGAATAGAGGAATAGGAACCAACCTTCTCTGGAGATTCCTTTCTCATTTTGCAAGTCCCACACTTGGAGAAAGGATTCAATGTTATGCAATCACACTGGATGCTAGTATGATCAACCTAGAAATCTGATCAACATCCAGGGGTGCTGTGATTTGGTGATAACAGTTTTGGCATGCCGGTGGGACACTAGAGGTCTCATTTTTATTGCAGCAAAGTTGATGTGCATCTGCTGCAATTTTCTTGCTTGAAAAGAGCTATTATTTGCATATCGATGACTCCAAGGGGAAGAATCAACTGGTTTCAGCAGTGCAGGCCTGAAAACTCATGAGAAGAGTCACCACAAGGTCAAGAGTTAGAGAAGAAGAAGTGTTGTTTGAATACCTACAATTATCTCCAAGAAGGCAAAGAGGAAGAAGGATTCAAAGGTCTCCATCTCCACCAAATAGAACTCTCTCAACTCCTCCCACAGTAGGCCTTTCATTCAGTCAACAAGGGTTTTAAGACCAATTAGAATGGCACAAAACAACCCCTATGTCAACTTCACAGAGCAAAGCCCACTTGCCCTCAATGCACAACATCCAATTCCTATTGCAGCCTTGAAGAACATTCCATACTTCACTAGAGAAAATCAGACTACTCCAGGTGATCATGTTAAAGATATTGCTAACCTTTGTGCAATCCATGAAATCAATGAGATGCAAGTGGCTGTCAAGTTGCTGGCATCTTCATTCAAGGGAAAGCATTGCAATGGTTTAGAAGCCTTGGAGCTGGTTCTATCACAAATTGGAATCAGCTGTGTATAGCACTTCATGAGCAATTTGGAGAAAAGGGAGACAACTTGTCTCTTTTGGAGCAGCTGACAACCATCAAGAGAGCTCCCAATGAGCAGCTGACCGATTTCAACTTCAGATTTCAAAAGACTTGGGAGAGAATTCCAATGGTAGTCAGGCCAACAGCAGAAGGTGCTTTTCTCTACTATCTCAAAGCTCTAAATTCTGATATTTCTATGTTGATTCAGTCCATGGGAGGCATAACTATCCCTATGGCTTATAGCATTGCCATTAGGGCTGAAAATTGTTTGATCCAAGCTGACAAACTTGCCCCTAGACCTCCCATGCCACTGTTTCCAAGTTTAGAGAGTCCAAACACCAATCAAGCACCTAATTTGGCTCCTTCTCCCACTCCTAGAAATCAGAGTTCAAATGAAGCTTCCACTTCATCTCCAAGTGCCCCAAATGAGCTTCAAGAAGTCATGAAGCAATTGCAAAACCTAGGCAATGAGCTGGTTACTCTCAAGAGGCAACAAGCCCAAGGTTTTAGACCTTCTTATCAGCCCCAAACTCATCCTAACAGGCAGCCATACCAACCACAAAGGCCACCTAATCCAGTTGCAAATATGAATCAAACAAGGCCTCCTGCCAATAGACCATTCCAGCCCTATAATCCAAATGCCATATCTACCTCTAAGGCACTGGTGCCAACACAAAACAACATTGCCCAGGAGTACGATTGGTGTTTTCCATGCAATGAGCCTCATAACCAATCCATGTGCTTCAATGGTGCTTTCAATCAAGCATTAATGGTGACAACTACTGGTGTGGAGGGTGAGGGCAGTCAAGGAAACAACCAACAACAAGAAACATTCCAACAGCAATCAGCCCCAAATGACACCACATTGGTAAATTGGCAAGCAGAGGATTTTTGTGGCATGAACCAAGCAATTTCTCAAGGTGTTGCAGCCAACACAAGGTCAAAAAGGAGGAATTTGGGTGAAGAACAGCCATTAGCCCCAACCAATCCACAACCTTCCATGGTTCCACAAATGGTTGGCAAGCAAAGTCCAATTTCAAATGCACAAGGGCAGCCAAGAATAGCCCCTAGGCCAACTCAAATACCAGTTGTTGCTGCCCATGTGCAAGGAGTGAATGTGCAAACCAAGGGACAACAAAGAGATCCTTCATCACCATTCAGTATCATTGATCAGATGAAGAAGACAAACGTCAATATATCAATGTGGGAATCCCTATCCATCCCAGGCCAAAGAGATCTGCTGCAAGCTGCCATGAAGGACTGGCCAACTTCGAATCAACAGAAAATGCAAGACAAAGTGCTTACAAATGCTGCCCAGCCTGAGGGAAATCATGGAGGACAAGCAAGGTAAAATGTTGAAACCCCCTCCTTTCTATGTTTCATTGATCATTGGAAATCAGCTAGTGCACAATTGCATGATAGACTCCGGGGCAAGTAGCTCAGTAATGCCTAAACAAATAGCTGATCAGCTAGGGCTCCAGTATGAAACAATATCCAAAGGGGTAGTGCAGCTAGATGGGACAACAGTAGCAACAGTTGGAGTGATTAAAAACTTGAGTCTTACCTTGCATGCATGTCCAAACGTTGTTGTTTTACAAGATGTATCAGTCATAGACCTTCCACCACTCTTTGCCCTTTGCTTGTCAAGGGACTTCACAGCCAAGATTGGAGGATATTTGTCTGCTGATTGGTCACACATGTTGTTCAGAACGAGGTATGGAACCAAAGCCACAATCAGGTCAGAACCTATTGCAAACTTCCATATTGAGCCTTACACTCCAAGTCAGATTAATGCCAATTGCTCAGCATTTGATCAAGAAGATCACCCAAGCTCTGATGAAGCTGACACTAAGGTTGGAAGCATCCCGGATCTAACTCTTGATGAATGGGCAAACAAGATACATGCTTTTGATCCTTATCAAGAAGTAGAAGAATCTGAGCTAGGGGTCTATTGTATACACGAAGAAAATCAACCTATTCCTAGCATCACCAAGCCAAACCACAAGGATGACAATGAGGTATGGCAGCTATTTTTAATGGATCAAGGAGTAGACAAGGTGCAGGAGGTGGAGCCATGCTTGTTTCACCTCGAGGAGTAAAGTACTATTTAGCTTTTAGATTTCAGTTTGCATGCTCCAATAACACTGCTGAATATGAAGCCTTGGTGCAAGGGATGCATTGGGCAATCAAGAAGAAAATAAAGAACTTGCAAGTCTTTGGGGATAGTGAATTGATTGTAAATCAGGTCAGGGGACAACATGCTGCCAAGAATGATCTACTCAAGTGCTACAAGAATAGGGTGTGGGACCTCATGGAAGATTTTGAGGGTTTTGGCATCAAATCCATTCCTAGGAAAGAGAATCAAGCTGCTGACAGGCTTGCAGCAGTAGGGGCAGCCTTTGACATTGTGGAAAGTATTCAACAAGACAAGGTATAGCCAAACATCCATGTGATTGTGAGGCCTTCAGTGCCGAGATAACAATGTCAGTTGGCAAGTGTTTGAAAATGACCAGCAAATCATCCATTTCTTGCAAGAAGAAGCTGAGTTCTCAGCCAAGAATCAAGAAAAATTGGAACAGCAGTATGGTGACCAAGTGGTACAGCTAAGAACTAACAAGCTGCCCAAGGGACTTATCACTTTGGAGTCCATTTTTAATCCCAATGATCAGTTTAGAAAGGAGAAAGAAAACATTCAAGTCAAGAGAGAGGATTCAGTATCCATCTTGGTAGAAGAGAACAAACCATTGCAAATTGGAAGGATGACAACTGAACAAGAAAGGTATGAGTTCATACAACTATGTCAAGAGTTCCCTGACGTGTTTGCTTGGAGCTATGAAGACTTGAAAGGTTTCAATCCCAACTTAGCTCAGCATACCATTGAATTGGATCCAAATACTAAGCCTGTCAGGTAGAAACAAAGACCAGTCAATCCACACATGGAGCCTCTCATGAGGAAAGAATTGGACAAGCTGATTGAGTCAAGAATCATATTCCCAATCAAGCATTCTAGTTGGGTTGCCAACTTAGTTCCAGTCAGAAAGAAGAGTGGAGAGATCAGATTGTGTGTTGACTTCAGAGACTTGAATAGAGCCTCTCTCAAGGACCATTACCCACTCCCTTCCATGGAGCAAATATTGCAGGTTGTAGCTGGTTCAGAAAGGTTTTCATTGCTAGATGGATATTCAGGCTATAATCAGATAATGGTGAAGGAAGAAGATCAATTCAAGACGGCCTTCACTACAAAATGGGGCACGTATGCTTACAAGAAGATGCCATTTGGACTGTCAAATGCCGGAGCAACATTTCAACGAGCTATGGATATGGCATTCAAAGGCTTAATCAACAATATAGTGCTGGTATACCTAGATGATATCACTGTCTTCTCAAAGAATGCAGCAGACCATCTCTTTCACCTCAGACAAGTGTTTCAGAGGTGTAGAAGGTTCGGAGTATCGTTGAATCCAAAGAAGTGTATATTCTTGGCACATGAAGGAAAATTGTTGGGTCACATTGTCTCTAGGGAAGGGCTAACAATTGATCCTGAAAGGGTTGAAGCCATCCAAACACTTCCATTGCCACACCACAAGAAATCTCTTCAAAGCTTCTTGGGAAGGATAAACTTTGTCCGTAGATTTGTGCCTAATTTTGCCACTCTTGTAAAGCCTTTAACAATGATGTTGAAGAAGAATCTGGCATTCAAATGGACAGCAGAAGGTAAAGAGAGTTTTGAAAACATCAAGCATGCAATATCACAAGCTCCAACTCTTATCAACCCAGACTTTTCAAAGGACTTCATGTTGTATGCATTTGGAGGATCAGATACAATCTCAGCTATCTTGACACAGCTGAATAGAGAAGGTTCAGAACAACCCATAGCGTTCTTCAGTCAAACCTTGGAAGATTACGAAATAAAGTACTCTTTCATCGAAAAGCACGTCCTTGCTGTCATCAGGAGCTTGAAGAAGTTCAGACATTTGGTCTCAAACAATAAGATTCAGCTACTGGTGTCTCATGCTGGTGTCAAGGACTTTCTCCTAAACAAGGATTTAAACGAGAAGAGAGCAGGTTGGATCACTCGGGTGATGGAATATGATATTGAAATCAGAGTAACCAAACTGGTTCGTGGCAAAGGTTTGTGTGAGTAGCTCGCTTCCAAACAACCAGATGGCTCAGAAGGTGAAGAAGATGTTGTCCTGCTACTACAGAATGATCAAGAACAACCGACTGATGATGCACCCATTCCATGTTGGACTCAAGACTTGGTGCATTACCTCCAAACAGGCTTGTGCCCTCCTAGAAATGAGCAAAGCAAAGAGGAGATACTTTAGATTACAAGCTATCTTGTATGTACTCATTAATGGTATCTTGTTCAAGAAGGACATCAATGGTGTTCTATTAAGATGCATTGGAACAGGTCAAGTTGAGAAGATCTTACATGAGTTCCATGACGGGGAAGCAGGAGGCCACTTTGCTCCACGAGTGACAGCTCTCAAAATCATGAAAGCTGGTTACTATTGGCCTACTGTGTTCAATGATTGCTACTCATGGGTCAAAAAATGCAAGAGATGTGCATTCTTCACAGGGAAAGAGAGGTTAGCAGTGCTGCCCCTTCATCCAATTTCAGTAAATCAGCCATTCATGCAATGGGGATTGGACTTCATTGGGGTTATCAATCCCAATTCAAGTCAAGGCCACAAGTGGATACTTACAGCAACGGATTATTTCACCAAGTGGACCGAAGCAGTGGCACTCAAGGAGGCAAATGAATCTAATATCTTAGATTTCTATGAAGGGATAGTCACGAGGTTTGGTTCCCCTGCCACTATCATATCAGACAATGCATTGGCATTCCTTGGCACAAAGATCACTGAATGGGCTGTCAAGAATTGTGTGTATCTCAGCACTTCATCGAACTATTACCCTCAAGGTAATAGTCAAGCCGAGTCTACAAATAAGAACCTACTAAGAATCATCAGAAGGACTCTGGATGAAAACCAAAGGACTTGGCACGCAAAGCTCAAATCAGCCCTATGGGCTGATAGGATCACACCCAAGAGGTCTACAGGAAGCTCTCCATACAAGCTTGTGTACGGGAAAGAAGCAGTTCTACCTATATCACTTGAGTTGCCAGCATTGGAGCTCATGAAATAGTTGGAACTAGCTGAGTTTGAACCCATGGAGGTTAGATATGTAGAATTAATGGAGCTCCAAGAAGTTAGAGAGTATGCAGCCCAAGCAATAGAGAAGGATCAAGCCTTGATCAAGAAGACTTTTGATAAGAAAGCCAAGGCTAGAACCTTCCAGATTGGAGATCTAGTGTTGAAATGGGATGCAGATCGTGCAAAACTAGGAAAGCATTCCAAGTTTGATGCCATTTGGAGTGGCCCGTACGTGATCATTGAATGCAAAGGTAGGAATGCTTTCGACTGGCTAAGTTGGATGGTGAAGAATTGTAGGTTCCGGTCAATGGGATCTATCTCAAACGTTGCTACTAGAAAGAAAGCTTTTCACCCTTGTAAATATTAATTTAGAATTTCCATTCCTCTAAGTGCTTATGCACATTGTACTGCTGTTAGAATAGTTTGATTTCCCTAAGTGCTTGTGCACATGTCCTATTGCTTCTAGTATGTGCATGTTTGCAGTTCATCAAGCTCCTGGAAAAGAATTTGCAGCTGCAGGAAAACCAGCTCAAGGACACAGGTTTTCAAATTTTAGATCAGCTGAGAGGTTATCAAACAGACTCCATGCCCAATGGATTGCTATGAGCAGCTGGCCGTTCTTCATCTGACAGGTAGATAACCTGTGAGTCGCCACACCCTCAAGGTAATTTTGATAACATGCATCAAATTCTTTAGTCCCAAGCAAATAGATTGATTTAAGGCCCAAAATCATGTTTTGGGGTCCCCTCGGCTTCCTTCTAACTCTCCTATCTAAGAAGAAAACCCGGCAAGTTTTAAAAATGTGAAAAAATTGCAAAAGCCAAGCTTGGTGCCAAAAATAAAGAAAATCGGCTAAGTCCTAGTCTACGCAGCAGTTGAGACAGTTGGGACGTCGGGGTGTGAATCGGCTAAAAGCCACTAGGCGGTCCACACAGCAGTTGGGACAGTTGGGCCAAAAGTACACGTGGGATGTGAAAAGCTGAATCGGCCGAAAGAGGGAAAAAATTGCCTAAGTTTGTTTCACACAGTTGGGACACCCGGGACAAAAGTACGCGAAGGACGCGGATCGGCCGGTTTGGCGCAAGTCAGTCCATTTCGGGCGGTTTGGAGATATTTGTCCCAGAGTCTGGGATAGTTGGGACAAGAGTACATGGAGGACGTGAACCGGATGGTTCGGCCAAAATAGAGGACTTTCGTTTAGGACATCCGGGCCAAAAGTACGCGTGGGACATGAAAATCGAAAGAGCCGAGAGCGAATGGAATCTTGCCACGTGTCTTCGCCGCAAGCAGGAACAAGGAAGCCCGAATCGGGCGGTTCGAGAGAAATTTGTCCCAGATAGTTTGGGACATCCAGGGCCAAAAGTACGTGTGGGATGTGAAAAGGTGAAGTGGTCGAAAAGAGACAAGGAGGCCCGCGGATGACTCGAGAATGTGCCATGTGTCGAGAAGGTTAAAAAGTTGCTAAGTGTTTAGCGCAAGGTAAAAAGGCGCCCCTCAGGCCCGAACCAATAAAATAGTGCCACGTGTCCAAGTTTAAGGGCTCGAAAGGAATTTTCAGAGGATGAACCCACGGATGAATCGAGAGACACATGTCATCAGTGGCGGCGCGGGAAAAATTCAAATATTTTTCCCGCCGATCCGTTTTGGCTGTTTTTGCCCTAAAATCTTCAAATCACCATAAATTTTCACGTTTTTGATCAATGGGAAAGCTGGTGAAGCTCTACATGATCTTGTATTTTGGTTTAGTTTGGAGAGATAAAATCAAGAAACATCTCTGACACATGGTAATGGCCAGAACTGATATTTCAACAACCAGCTTTAATGTAAAATACAGTTCGCCGCTCTTGCCAGGGTTCTCACCCACCACCATAATGAGATAAACTAAATGTGACCTAGAAGTGGTTGGGGTAGATCTGACTTTCCTCTCTCTTCCCTCTCTCATTCTTCCTATATATTGTAAAGAGGGGCTTCTTTCTAAGGGTCGAACATTCCTGTTTTGCCCCTCCCTTCTTCTCTTTGGCAGGTGAATTTGTGGAGTTCGAACCTCCCATTTGAAACTGTAATGCGACTCTACCTCTTGGCATTTTGTAGTGTATTGTATCAATCTTTGGAGCAAGTAATGCATGTCTGTGGATGATTCTCAACCCTCTTTGTGTTCATTTGCATCCTCTTGATCTTTCACTGCAAATTTTGTTATCTGTGCGTGATCTTGCATCACATTTGAATGGTTTGTGTTTATTGTCAAGATAGGTGTTCTTCATTCCTTGGTGCATCACCTCTGTTAGCTTAGGTTTATTTTTATGCTTCTTCTTACCCTGTCTCCTTGGCAAGATTAGATTAGGTTTTGAGTAAAACCTCTACATTTTTCGTGTGCATCTGAACAGAGGAATAGGAACCAGCCTTCTCTGGAGATTCCTTTCTCATTTTGCAAGTCCCACACTTGGAGAAAGGATTCAATGTTATGCAATCACACTGGATGCTAGTATGATCAACCTAGAAATCTGATCAACATCCAGGGGTGTTGTGATTTGGTGATAACAATTATTGTATGTAAATTCAACTAATGGAAGATACTCTTCCCACTTAAAGCGTTGATCCATACAATACATCCGTAACATATCTTATAAAACTTGATTTACTCTTTCGATCTATCCATCTTTAGATGATACACAAAACTGAAAATCAGCTTTGTTCTAGAGCTACATCAAGTGTTTGTAAAAACCTTGACATCATTCTAGGATCTCTATCAGATATGATTAGTTCAAGTACTCCATGTAATATGAAAATATCATGTACAAATATTTTAGCCAAAATAGGAGAATCATCCTTCAGATTTTCAGCGATAAAATGTGCTATCTTTGTTAGTTTATCCACAACTACTAAAATAACATCATGTTTATTTCTTGACATAGGTAACCCTTGCACAAAGTCCATGCTTATCACTTGCTATTTATATTATGGTATGCTATGAGGATAAAAAAACCAACCGGGTGCATATGTTCTCGCTTTAACATGTTGAAATTCAAGGCATTGTGTCAAAAATTCTATAACATCCTTTCCGAGAAATATTGTTGTTTTATATCAGCAAGCATTTTTGTAATGTCGTGGTGTCCGAGAAAAGGTGAATTGTGAAATTCTCGCTAACAATTTCTTTCTCAAATCATTTAGTGAAGGTACATATACTATGTTTTTAAATCATAAGATTCCTTCATTATCAAAGTGAAAACCTTTATACCTCAAATCATTTGAATCTATAGCAAGCGCTACTTTTACTTACTGAAATTAAGAGTCAGATTCTATAACACTTTTACTTCATCCTTAAACCGAGTTCTTAAGGTTATAAGAGCAGAAATTTGCTTCATATGACTTAGAGCATCAGCCACTCTATTTTCTTTACCCTTTATATAACTGATGTCAAAATCATATTAAGACGAAACTCTAACCACCTTTATTGTCTTGCATTAAGATTTATTTGAGTGAAGATATACTTGATCTAAGGTGATCGAGTTCTCAATTCAAAAGGTTTAATAAGTAGGTAATGCCTCCAAACTTGTAGTGCATGAACAATGGCAACAAGCTCTAAATCATGTGGAGCATAATTCAACTCATGTAACTTAAGTTTTCTACTTTCGTAAGCTATGACATGACCATTTTGTAACAAAATGCCTCCTAAACCTTCACCAGAAGCATCAATTACCACCATAAAATATCCATTAGGATCTGGTACTACAAGAATAGGTGCTGAAGTTAACTGTTCCTTCAAGGTTTTGAATGTAATTTCACATTTCTCACTCCAAACAAACTTTTTATCTTTCTTCTGTAAGGAAGTTATTGGTGCAACCACCTTAGAAAAATCTTTTACAAATTTCCTATAGTAGCTAGCAAGTCCCATGAAGCTTCTAACTTCATGTACATTCTTGGGTGCATGCCACTCCGTTATAGCTACAATTTTTGAAGGATCTATAGCAATTCCATTCTTACTTATTACATGTCCCAAATAGTGTACTTATGTGTCATAGAAATAACATTTAGACAACTTACCAAATAACCATCTCTTTCTTAATATTTCCAAAACTATCTTCAAATGCTCATGGTGTTCCTTAATACTTTTAGTATATATGAGAATGTCATCCAAGAATACGAACACAAATTTGTCCAAGTATTCTTGAAAGATATTATTCATTAAATTCATAAATTCTGCGCAGTGCATTAGTTAATCCAAAAGGTAAAACCGTGAACTCATAATGTCCATAGCTTCTTCCGAAAGTTGTTTTGAATATCCTCATCCTTAATTCACAATTGATGATATCAAGATCAAAGATCTATCTTAGAATATACCGATGCTCCATGCATCCGATCAAATAAATCATCAATCCTAGGGAGTGGGTATCTATTCTTTATTTTTGCATTGTTTAACATTCTGTAATCAATGCACAATCTAAGTGTTCCATCCTTCTTTTTCACAAAAATTACAGGTGCTCCCAAAGGTAAAACACTTGGTCTAATCAAACCTTTACACAAAAGTTTTTACAACTAAGCCTTAAGCTCTACTAATTATGTAGTAGTCATTCGATACGGTGCTTTAGAAATAGGTTCAGTTCTAGGCTTGATCTCAATCGTGAAATCAAACTCCATTTTGTGTGGAAGACCTGGTAATTCTTTTGGAAATACATCACTAAAGTCTTGTAACAACAGATATCATTCCATAACATCGTTGTTATATTCTATTGATTTAGTAATTTTACTTTTGCATATAAGGTATAACCTTTATTTTTGGCCTTTTAAGTTGCATAATTGACAGTTTTCTAATAGAAATCTCACATTTCACACCTTGAATCTTTTCTATTTTCTCGGAGGTCATCTAAAATACTAATGTGTTTTTCAAAATAGTCCACTTTAGCCTTATGTTCTACTAACCAATTAACACCTATGATTATGTCATAAGACCCCAAAGGTGTAACATAAAGATCAACTTTAGTGGAAAAGTTAGGTAAATCAAGGACTACTCCAAAAAGATGCATACTAACCATATGAACAACATTGTTTCCATCTTTGTATAGTCCATGTTTTATCCATGTTTCCAGCTTTTATTTTTAGTTTTGATGCTAATTTACTAGAAATAAAACATTCAATAGCTCCGAGTATCAAAAAGAATAGTTATAGGTAAGCCAAATAACTTACCGGAACTTTTATGGGCGCGGCTTTGTTTCTCAGCCTACTTGTCAGCTACTACAACGTGTATCTTGTGCTACTGATTGCGATCATCCTTCTTCAAAGGACATTGATTCACGTAATGATCTTTTCCATAGTTATAATAGCCTCCTACAAGTTCCTTCCTAGGCTCGGGTTTATTTCCAGCCTTAGAGTTATCGTTCTGACCCCCATAGGACTTTTGTCTCATTATTATTGTTCTTAGCAAGGTTGTTTCGTGCATTACTAGCAAACTTGTTTGTTGTTGCTTTCTTACTTTTCATTCCAAATTTCTTCCATGGTCCTTTCTTAGGTGCAAGAGGTGATGTAAAGGAGTTGGGAACTTTCTTCCTTACTTCCTCCTTATGAGTAGAAATTGCCTTTAATTTTTGTTCCTGCCTTATGTCTTTTTCAACAACCCCTTCCATCGTGGTTGGGTTGTGAACATCCACCTCTCCTCCTATAACGGGATTCAATCCCATGATGAATTTTTGTATCCTGAACTTCTCATTAATTTGGTACTGAGGTACATACTTAAGGAGTTTTGTAAACCATTCCCAGTACTTAGTTACAGTTAGCTTTCCTTGATCTAAGTTCTGGAATTTAGTCATTTTTTTATCATAGTAAATTTTTGGCAGCCATCATTTCTGAAGTATCCTTTAAATTGATCCCAAGTGATATTAGCTTCATCAATATTCAACTTAGCCTTATGGCTGTCCCACCATGAAGATGCTTCAGTGAGAAAGTTGATATGCTCCCCATATCACCTTTGTTTCTTCTGAGAAATTTCTTATTGCAAAGTATTTCTCCATTTTTTTGAGCCAATTCTCATCCCCATCTCCTAATTTGGTGCCATCAAATTTGGGTAGACTTATCCTTTTTATATCATTAGTGAGTTCAGCTGCCATCCTAGCCTTTTTGTTCTCAAGTTGAACAAGTATGTTCACATTGTTATTATCAACACCTTCATTGGTGTTATCCCCAGGAGGTGGTTGATTATTGTTATCAGCATCTTCTTCCTCCTCATTTCCCATTACTTGTTGTTTAAGTACATCCAAATGATCTCTTGTGTCCACTAGGGCAGCAAGGATCTCATCTAGTTTCTGGGAAATTACGTTGCTCCTTCCTCTAGTGGAGGATTATTTGCAACATTTCCCCTTGTTCTAACCATTTTCTATTAACAAGAAAATTTAAGTTTCATCAGATTATGGACACAAAGCAGTCCAAGATCTACAACCTTCAACTCGATACCAAGATGTAACATTCCCATTTTAAGACTTTAGAAACAAGGGAATTTTTTTACATAATGTTCACTATTCTAAATAAAGCATTATTTAGAACAAACATTCCATGCCAATCAATCTCAAACAGATAACCATATGCATTTGTAAATGACTTGGTGATCCACCGATCTATTCATTTCATAACTTAGTGATCTACCGATCTATTTATTTCATAACTCGGTGATCTACCGATCTATTTATGTTAACTTTAAGTATTGAATACTTATCGTTTACTTCATATACTTGGTTTTCCTACCCTAAACTGGGTACCGAGTGATCTATTTAAATAACATATCTGAATATTGGTTACAAATATTCATCTGATATCACGTTGCTTCAAACTTGGTGACATAGGACAACACAACCAATAGCTTGTGATAAATTGGCCAAAGATTTCCAACATACTATGTATGTCACTATTCCTAGACGGCATACTCGTCATTTCAGAATACGTCCTTCACCTCACTCCTCTATTATCATGAATGGTCTTTCTTCGACTACCGTCATCCACTTGCCCAAGGTTTAACCATAGCCTTGGTTAGAAACTTAATTTATTATCGGAAGATGTTCCCAATGACTTAGGGTATATGGGCATACTAGGTTGACCTAAGTCAACCAGTGTGTCAAGTTACCCTAAGCCATTAAAAGCTACTACCTATCCTAACATGCCACTAACTTGACCTAGAGAAAACTAAGTTCAAGTCCTTATTTGTGTGTAGATCTAGATGATCAATGCAGAAGGGTGTTACCACATGTCATTTGTAATGTTGTATTCTCGAGAAGACCCAAGTCTTCTTGAAAGTACATCCCTGTAGTTGGCATGTGCCAACATCCTATAGAAACTACCTCATCGAGATGTACATACCCCTAGGAGGTTATTAATACATTGTTAATTTGGATTATGTCTTGATTACAACAACCCTGTTAAACCCTAATCCAACACTCCATAAGTTCTTTTCTAAATTTGATTCATTTAGTCATTGAAGAACTTCCTTAACTTATGATTGCTTTTAATGTTCGTTTACTTAGTTTAACAAGCAGTTAACCAAAACAAGACAGCAATATCATAAGTTTTCAATAAAATGTATTTTAACATTCAGGAAGGTTTAACAACCACATAGGTCCAACTAAAGTAGACTTCATACAAAATGAAGTCTAATGATTAATAATCATATCTCCAATCCTTTTTGGTTTACATTCATTTGAGAGAGGAAGAGTCTTCCTCTACATGATTAAGTGTTAGGGTTTATCATTCACAATATCCATAATTCTTACTGCATGTTCCTTATGCATCACATTACTATGTTAATTTTTTTAGACAATACACATCATCTTATACAACTTAACAAGTTGCATCATTATAAAGGAAATTGAAGTAATTCCCTTTATCCATCTTATCAAAGGATAACAAGATAAGCATAATATAATATGAAGAATATCAACAAGATAGAACTTCCATCTCCTTCATAAACGTATGAGATAATTTACACAACCAATGCAAATAAATCACAACTCACAATTCATCATTATAAACTTATAAATTTACAAGACTATGCACTTTAGGCATACTGCATAACAACAACCTTCATTCTAAAAAGTATACAACTTTTCTTTTTTAATACAACTAAAGAATGATTTAGACTTCTTTACAAAGAATCAGACTTATATCAACTAATGCATCATATAAGTTTTTGCCTTCTTTTATCACTTACGATGTCCATCTACAAAAATTTCTAGTACGGTCGGGATTCAATGAATCGAACATGATAAGCACTAAGCATTAAAATGAAATGCATTCCACTAATTGTTTCATTAAAGCAACAATGCTTTAATGAGATAATTAATATATCATACAATAAGCATAAGTGATACCAAACAGTAAAGAAGTAGAATTATAAATCTAGATCCACTTTTAAGAGAATAGGAGAATTTAATCCACAACATCTACCTAAAAACTTAAATTCTAATTGATCGTATCAAAAAAATTTAAACAAACAATAGATCTTTCCATCCCATTATTTCATAATTCTATCCTAATAGAATACAACATTTATCTTTTCTATAAGACAAAAGAAGTGTTTACAACATGGTTCATTCTAGGATGATTCATCTAAATCTTAAGCAAGAATAAGAAGAACCATTACGTACCATACCCAAACTCATAACATCCGAAAAATAGATCAAGTTCATAACATGAATTATCTATTTCCTTTCCGGGATAACAATCTTATAAATTCAACATTTAAGATATACATCTAAACAGAATTTCATAACAATCCAAGAAGGTATAGAAAATCAAAACAGTCTAACTGTAATTCTAATTCTAGTTCTGTATGTTAGAATTTTTCAATCAAATATCTAAAACCAACATTCACAAATAAAATTAGTCCCATAAAGGATTTAATCTCTACTCAATTTCACCCAAAAAGATAGAGTACAAGAGACAAAACCTACTCCTATCCATCCAAACAAAGTAAGGCTTAGTCAACAACAGTCGATCCCATAAGTATGCATTCACTTATCAGTAGAACCGACTTAGCTACTATCTTTCTACATCATTACAAAAAATTATTCAAATAAAGTAGACCAACAAGCCATAAAGAAATCAACATCTCATAAGATAATCGATTACAGAGAAGTTCAATCAATGAGCTTATCCAAAAGACAAAGAAAATGAATCTCTATTAGAGCAGTCCAAATAATCAATCATTTCATTAAACTGAACAAATGAATTTCCAGTTTCAATTCAAATCAGAATGAAAAACATTTTACAATCCCAAAAATAGTATACTAATCCAAAGATAATATATATTTTTTCTCTCTTTAAAAGAAACCCAAGGACTCCTTCACTGTACCCAGCAAGAATAGAATCCGAAAACAGTAATCTAACAAGTTCAGAACTATCCATGAACTCAATATTAAAGACTCATAATTGCTTCACAACTTATTACAAAGAGTATGTAGTTCGTGATTCAAAAAGAACTATAAACAAAACAATTGAATGATATAAATTCAGTGTACAAGGGTAATAACTCAACCTTCCACTGAGACCCAAAATTATTTTAAAGGATTAGAAGAGAGAGCAAGAACCCAAAAACGTCTAAGTTAGAAGATGTCTCATTCTTATCTCCAATGCAACTGAAACAAAAATCCAAAACAAGACTTTCACAACCACAAAATTGTGACAGAGGTGACTTATTTTCAAACAAAACAGTAAACCCAGAACGCAAGTTTCCTCAAAACAGAGGAAAGAACACCCCCAAATCTCATGCCATTACCATCTCAGAGAAGATGATACAATCATAAAAAAGTACCACATTCTTTTAAACAAGATGTTCCCAGTTCCAAATCTTGAAGGGATTACAAAATGACTCAATCAAGCTATCACCCAGTTTTCTGGTGAGTAAGTTATTCTATAAAAGAGTTATAAGATTTAAGCTTTTAATACAAGTGAAACCCAACACAAAATACCAGAACATAATCAAATTCATTGATTCAATTAAAATTTCTTAACACTCAAGTTCCAAATATGAGTATAGTGTTGAACACGAGCTTCACATAAAATTTCAGAACTTCACAAGTAATTTAAAATACAAGTACAGTGCCAAATACAAACTTCAAGCAATAGTTCAGCGTTGCATAAGTTTCCAAACACCGGTTCAGAACAACATGAAGCTCCAAAAAATTTATATCAAAACACGAAGCCCAAAAACAAAATCAAATGGAACTCAAGGTTCCCATAAAGTTCAGAACCCTATATTGTAACTAGGGTCAATTCAAAGCACAACAACCTTGAATAAAAGTTACATAATGAAAAGCAGAGCTATAAAAAAAGTTTCACATGCATGTTGTCATAGAACTTGCACAGAGAGAAAGTTTCCAAAACAACATTATTTTTGCCATGGATTCATATCCAAACATCATAGAGATTCATAAAACCCAACAAGAAAATAACCATTCAAACATGAAAACATGAATCTCATGAGAGTAGAGTTGTTTTAATGAATCATTTAGAATAAAGCAAAGAATCTTAATGGTTAGAGCCTATCATGCCTGATAGTGCTTCTGCCAAATCGAAGGAGACTTCCAGCCAAGCTTCCAACTCTTTTTATCCTCTACGAAAGATCAACAATAAAATATTTTTTCTTGTTATGCCTCATATACTTTCTTTCGATCAAAAATAGACCATAGAAACCAAAAATAGCTTTGAAGTGAAGGTAGAACTGTTATTTTGTAGAACCAGATAGCTCCATGCAGAGAAAAATCTACAATGCATGCAAAACCAAATAACCTCCTACAAACCCCCTTCCAAGTTTCCAAGACGGTTTGACACACAAAACCGAGGCCCATTAATGCCATTAATTCCAACTTTCCCAGTCATCTTTCCTTGTCACCGCCTCCCTAAAGCGGCAAAGGTGATTCCATCCAAACAACCGGTGCGATTCTTATGGAGTTCAGAATGCCACGAGAATGAGATTTAGGTCTCCTTTATGATTTCACAAAGGACTTTGGTTGGTCAAGATGAGTTATTGGGTGATTTAGGTAGGATTTGGAGAGATTTTAATGGGTATATGGAGGGGTGAGTGTTGGAGGAGGTCAATGGGTGGCTAGGTAAATAATAGATGATAATATGCGATGAAATGGAATGAACCAGAGAAGTATAACATTTACGTACTTGGATATTTATCTTGGATGCCCGTGAGTGAGGCATAGAGGTGTTGAAGAGAGGTTTGAAGGCTGCGGTGATCACCAACTAAAGAAAAGCTTGCATGGGCTGCATGTACATTCCTCTTTTCTTGGTTAGATCAGATCATTATTGGGATGGTTGTGTAGGAAAAGATGCTTGATCCCCTGCCTTGCATGCATGTTCTCGCTGAAATTTTCTCTCAGAAGATGCGATATATCTCTAGAATGTGCTAATGTTTGCCAACTTTTTCAATATTTTTCCAACCTTCTACCAACCTTGAGAATAAGGTTGTTTTGGGGTTAAAAGGGTAACGATAGCGGTTACAGCTTAACAAGCGCGATTAGGGGTAGCAGGTGTCGGTCAAGGCAGGATTTCCTAGTTTTACTAAATTATGGAGATCCTCTTGATTTCCTCCAATCTCGTGTTGTTAACCCATGGATTAGATTGGGAGTTTCTTGTAAGCATGCGGGAATGTGGTTAGAGAGAATGTAGGCATTGATTTTTAGGGTTTAGGTAAGTCTTAGTTAGTTATGGCAACTTACTAAGAATAGGTTTTAGGGTGAGTTGGCTTGGTGAGGTGTCTAGGTGAAGTGTATGTGTGGATATTATTTAAATTAAGATATTTAAATAATAAATATAGTGAGGATAATTAATTAATTTAATTTAATTAAGTAAATTAATATTAGTGAGGTGAAAGGGGACATGACTAGGTGAATATGAGGAAGGGTGTTTATTTGTCGAGTGACCAAAGGGGAGTGTGACCTTATTCTAGTGTCTACATTTTACCCCTTATTGTTGTGTAGCTTGTATTGGTAGCGACACTAATAAAAATACGATGTGGTTGCCCCATGTGTGGGTGAAGGTGATCCCCTCAAACCAAGAACCGACAAGGTGAAGGCGAGAATCGGTGAGTGGTTTGATAAAAAGGTGAATGTGAGGAAAATGCAGGTGGGCATGGAGGAAAAAGGTTGAGCGGTCTACTCGGGTAATTCTAGGTAATGGAGTGCAGGTAAAAGGTAGTAACACTCAAACGCACGCACACGTATAAAGCTGCACCACGCTACCAAGTTGAAGAGTAGGCAAACTCTATATTTTTAAGGTCGATAGGTTTATCCAAACAAGATTGAAGTGATTCGGTATCAAGGTATAGGATATGGTCGGGGAAACACAATGTAGGTTAGGCACAGAACATTTAGGTATATTCCGATACACCAAAGTTAGGGTCAAGATAAATGGTCACGGTAATAGTCTAGGTAAGGTCATTAGGTCAACAACACGGGTAGCAGTGCTAATAGGTATAGCAAACACATCAGGTCAAAGGGCACTAGCGATGGTCAGATCCAAATATCTAGGTCATGACACGAGTAAGAACAAGGTAGGGGTAAAATAACGAGTCCCCAAAGGAGGAAAAAGGGAGGTAGTAAATGATGAGGTCAGGAAAGGTGAGGTAAATGGGTAGGGTAAAGGTGGGGTGATGTAAATGATCAGGGTGAAGGTTAGGTGAGGTAAAAAAAGGAAGAAGGGTAGGGTAAAAGGGTAAAATTTAGGGCAATGTGCGGGGAGGGTGGCCAATTCTGGTCAAGGAGAAGCTGACGTTAGTATAGGTCAACCAATGACAATTAGGTAGGGCACATGACCAATGTCGGTCAAGGGTAATTAACATCAATTAGGTCGGGTGTGTTATAAAAACAAAAAATCCACGTTTTTGTTATTCATTTGTTATTTTGTGAAGTGAGAAAATGACAAAAAAAGAGAAAAGTGTCCAGATGGAATGGAGTAGTGAGTTGGCGAGTGTCATCAACAAGTGATTGGTTGGTGAGCAGTAGGTCCATAGGATCATTGTGAGGGATTCGATTGGGTGGAGGTTACAGGTAGCTATTCGGTGATGGCAGAGGCCGGAGAGGGATCAAGCGAGCCACGGGTACAGTGGCTAGATGTGCCACCGAGATGGCAGCAGCGTGACGAGGTAAGTGCTCTACTGTACGTGTAGTTGATTTGATAGATTAGAGGATTATTTGATTGTTGGTTGTAGGTTTTGTTTGTTTTTAGGTTTGGTGGGTGGTTAAAATGGAATTTGGGAATGGGGGATAGCGGTTAAAAAAGGAATGGGGAGGGTAATATATGGGATAGGGGAGGTGGGTGGAGGTCCAAGGGCAGTTTAGGTCATTATAGGGGGTAAAAGGGGCAAGGGGGAGGTTTTTTGGAGAGGGGGTTTTGGGAAATCGTGGGATTTTCCACAGCGATGTGGCATCGGTCACGTTTGGACAGTGTTAGTTAGGTGGATCTGGTATCGGTCATCGACGATGATGATGGTGATGTCGGTTAAGGGGTAACCGAGGTCAGTAAAGGTGTACTTGTATCGGTCACCAAATAGGTCACCGATCTTTGGTTAAAGGGTGACTAGGGTCGATCATTATTGGGCACAAGGGTCCAAAAGTGATGTGGGCTAGGTAGTTGAGATGGGTAGGGTGAAAATAGGGTATAGAAAAATGATAATGGTTGAATATGGATTGATACATGTAAATTAATGTTTTGTTTGTATTAGATGCAGGGGAGAGCGTAGCTACATATGCGGGATAGGGTTCTACCTCTATTGGTGATAGTGTGTGGTGCAGTGACCCTAGAGGAGCTGCAACATGTGGAGGTAGTGGGATTGAGTGGGGTTCATCGCTATAGACATGTAGTCCGGCATCCCAATTTGATGGTCGCACTCATCGATAGATGGGACTCCACGACCAATACATTCCACCTACCGACGGGTGAGATTACTATCACCCTGGAGGATGTGTTCAGATTCTTTGGTTACCCATATTGGGTGCACAGGTTTATTCTATCTCCTTCGAGGCCTCTGAGGAGCTGATTGTCAATGGTTTTGGCAAGGGGATGGCTGACCTGAGATTCCATAGTGCCAGCTTGAGCTATGGAGAGATGTACCTAGCCCATCCAAAGGAGATAAGGCTAGTGGTTCTGTTGATGGAGGCAGTGTGCTACTATGCACTACCAGATGTAGAGGGTGGATGGTTTTCCTAATCACTGATGGGGGTACTCCATGACATGATGGTGGATGGGACCCGCTTTGGCCTGGGCACCAACATTCCTGCTGCAACTATACAGAGAGTTGTGGGAATATGGGCAGCTGCAAAAGTTCAGCCTATGTTGTACATTTGTGTTTCACTGCTAGGCATACGAGCACATAGTTTGTGTGCAACCTATAGGGATTCCCAAGAAGATGCATTCCCAGTGAGATTTTTGTGAGTGGGGTACGAGGATATGGGTGCGGTTATTGGAGAGCGGTAATCTAAGAGGTCCACACATGATGTGGCCTATTTTTGGTATTTCTTGGAGGGGTTATGCAGGTGGACATTATATGGAGGCCATATGTGGGATTCCCCTTATATAGGCATATGCATGAGGAGCTAGCTGAGCTTTAGCTAGAGAGATGGATACAAGGTCACCGTCTTTAGGGAGTATGAGATGATCCTAGTAGACAGAGTCCAACGACATTGAGCTAGTACAAGACATTCCTCCGCCCTTCCCTCAGTATCGCGAGAGATGACATGGAGAGGCCCTTACCTCTACCATAGCCTATAGTTCCCATAGGGCAGGAGGAGTAGGCAGTGGACTAGTGGATAGATGACATCGGGTGCATGCAGAGGCAGTGCGGGAAGTGGTGGGTGGCTTAGTTACGAGCCATACCACCTAGACCAGGGCAGCCGGATCTAGCTACCATTACGGTGTAGAGAGACACCCTACAGGGGCAAGTAGCTACGTTGATTACCTAGTTGGGTATACTGTAGACACAGCTAGAGGGTTTTGAGGTAGAGGTAGCAGAGCTACACGTATAGGTGGCTAGTCTGCAGGCCTAGATGGTTGATGGAGGAGATGGAGATGGAGAGAAGGGGATGGTCTAGTGGCAGCCTTGTAGGCTTAGGTGGCAAGTTTACAGGCCAATTGGCCATAGCCGAGGCATAGATTGGGTTCTTAAAAGCCTAGATATAGGCACAGGGGTAGGGGCACCACCACAGGCACCGGGAGCAGGTCTCAGTTCACAGGTAGGCATGGGAAAGGTCCTGCATGGTAGGTACGAGGAGCCTAGACCTATGAGACCACCACATATTGTGTCTATATCCAGGTTATGAGATGCCCTAGGTGAGTTTAGATACTATCAGGACTAGTTGATGGCAGTTGGGATAGACTTCATATCCTATGCCAAGTACAGGGCGTAGTAGGTGTCCAGTGAGAGGCGAGATCCCATGCAAAACACAGCTGAGTTTGGAGAGCACAGTGGTTAGCGAGCTCCGAGGCCCGATCAGGTAGAGGCTACCAAAGCACATGGAGACCAGCTCTAGTTGAGGTACCAGTAGGGACCCAGGAGGCCGAGGGTATAGGTGATACAAAGATGGAGGACATCTGCTGAGATGCCTGATATGCCATCACCTAGTTTTTTATGTATGATAGTTATTTTGTGATTTATACCAGCCTACATGCCGAAGACAGTGAGGATGTACGAGTGGTTTGTATATTTCAAGCATATACTAGCCTGCGTGCCGAAGAGATTTTGTATTGATTCATTATTTTATTGTATATGAGACCGGACTCGGCTGCGTGTCTATGACATTTTATATTGTATATTGGCCTCCGTACCGATGATTTTGAGATGATGGACATGATGAGATACCCATGTATATCTGAGATACACATTTATTTATATGATGAGATACATGCTATGATTTTACTTGTTGATATGTTGATGAGATTTTGATTTATTATTTTGATATGGATGGAAATTAGGTGAGTTAGGCATGATGGAGTCAGATTGGTATAGGCATGGATCGAGTCAGGTCATTTTAGGAATGGATCAAGTTAGGTTTGTTAGGAATGGTTGAGTTAGGTTTGTTTAGGTATGGATTGAGTCAGGTCATAGGCATGGATCGAGTCAGGTTTGTTAGGCATGGTTGAGGTAGGTTTGTTTAGGCATGGATCGAGTCAGGTTTGTTATGCATGGTTGAGTTAGGTTTGTCTAGGCATGGATCGAGTTAAAAGTAGGTGAAGTTGTGATTCATTATTTTATTGTATGAATGATAATATGGGTCATATATGAGATGTGGTATAATCTATGCATAGTTATGATAGATAAATGGTAGGCATAATAAATGTATGATGTGATAATGTTTAAAATATGAAACAACTTGTTATACATATGTGGTTTAATTTCCAATTTTGGGTATAAAAGGAAATGAAGTTAGGTGTGATGTAATGTGAGGCACATGGAAGATTAATTTTTAGTGTGGATGATGGTTGAGCTAACCTCCAAGGGCCCCATGCCCTCGAAGTGTTGCCTACATAGTCCCAGTGAAAAGGGACCTTAGACCGATGTAGTTCTCCCATAAGCTAGGGAAGAATATGAGGAGGTATGAAAATGAGTTGGAAATTTTTTGGGCATGTTGTGGGTTTAGGTTTGTTATGTGTGGGTAAATTATAGGTAAAATGATGTAGGTGAGGGAGATTCTGGTGAAAGAAGAAGATTACCCAAAAGTAAGTGTCGAGGACCAAGTCCTGTATAAGGTAATCAAAATGTAAACAAAGATGGTTAAAAGATAAGAGGGGGAAATAAACCCACCTAGTTGGGTAGGATCATACCAAGTAGATCATACCTTGGTGGAGGTGATGGACATAAGACCCTAAAGACATTTCATGATGGACTGTTCTACTTTGAAAAGTAGTCACGTGAACATCAAATGTCTAAGTTCCAAGAAGTCCCTTGAGGTAGTAGGAAATGGGAGTGGGAATGGTTTAAAGGGTGAAAAGTGGGTAATTTGCATATGGTATAGGTAGCATGTTTTTGAGCAAGAGAACCTAGATCACAATGGGCAAGTCCATGAAAAAAGGTTGAGTGTTTTGACTTATAGTTGAGATAGATTGATCGATGTGGGAAGTCTATATGGGATGAATAAAATTGAACTCCTTGAGGTCTTCATGAAGCTGATCAATGCGGGAAGCTTCGGTTGCTCTCATTTTTTTAGAACTTTACATAGTTGTCCTTCTAGGGAGCATTCTATTTATAACAGCAATTGTCGAGAGGAATATGTCCTTTTGAGGGAGTCATTATATTTTTAGTAGAAGTTTGACTCAAGGAGTTTGGTCCCATGTACGGGCCTTGAAGTCATGGACAAGACCAAGGTGGAGAATAAGACTCATGTTTAAAAGGCAAGGTGAAACAACGATGGGATATCATCTAAAGGTAGATGAAATTTATCCATGAGAATCATGCTATGTGCAGCACTGCAGTAGTACACCTATTCAAGAGAAGATAAAATATGACGGGTACTCACATGATTCTTGTTTAATTGTTGGTGAGGTGTATGAAGTGGATAGTGCTCAAGGGATGAGCATGGAAAGAGAAAAAATGTGAGGTAAGACTACAAGTCAACAATAGAATGGTCAAAGATGTAAGGCGTTAAGGGGCTCGAGGTTCGGGTGTATCATCGAGTGATGATAAATGGTAAGCACTGATCCATACGTATGAGTCACAATGTATGGTCTAAGAAAATTAGGAGCAAATTTTCCCCATTTAATTTTTTCTTCTTTAGTTACATGTTGATTTTATTTCAGAAAAAGGTCACCAACTTGGAAGGTTTGTTCATGGACACGTTTGATACATTTTTGGTAAACTTGAAGGTGATCCAGAGCATTAAGATGACGTTCATCTAATAACTCTAGTTGTGCTAAACGGTCATGAAGAAAGTCATCATCATTGAGCATGTCATGGAGAGATATGTGGAGTGAGAGGATCTAGAATTCGAGAGGTAGAACTACCTTTGTCTGTGTAAAGCGGCGAAAATGGTGTTGTTGCAATGGAAGTGCAAATACTAGTGCGGTATGCCCACAGGGAAAAAGGAATGTGTGTATGCCAATCCTTCCCAATATCGTCAACCACTTTCATAAGAATTTTGTTGAGGGTTTTGTTAGTGGATTTGGCTTGGACGTTGGTTTGTGGGTAATAAGGTGATGAGAAACTAAGCTGAATGCCAAAGGCATCGCAAAGTTTTTGTAATGTTTTGTTTTTGAATTGTTTTCCATTATCAGTGATGAGGTGATGAGGAACACCAAAGTGACAAATGATGTGGTGGTTAATGAACTCACATATTTTCTCAGCTTTCGTGGAGATGAGTGGTATGGCTTCCACCCATTTTGTATAGTATTTGATACCAGTGATGTTCCATTGATGGTGCTGGGAAGAATGAGGATTGATTTCTCTGACAAGATCTGAACCCCATTGAGAGAAGGGCCAAAGGTCTCGAGTGACCTGTAATGCATGACTAGGTTTATGATGAAGATTGGAATGTTGTTGGAATTTTACACAACGTTTGACTTAGTCACAAAAATCATGGTTAAGGGTCGGCAAGTAATAGCCTGCAGACGAAGAATACGCTTAGTAACATGAGAGGCCCCAAGTGACCTCCACATATACCATCATGAAATTCCTTAATGGTATAAGGAATTTTAAAACTTGTGAGGCATTGTAAGAGAATACCATCAAAGCCAAGCTTATAGAGGAGCCCCAGAATGACGTAATGAGAGACCTTTTTAAGGAAGGTGCGTTATCTGTTATAGGTGAGATCGGGAGGTAAGATGGAGAGAGAAATGTAGTCGAGTATTGTTTATACCACAGGTCACTCGGAGTTAAGGGTAGTGGTTCCGATCGAGTAAACATCATGAGGTAAATAAGAAGGTGATTGGAGTTGTTTTACGGTGACAAATTTTGTAGAATTAGTGGGTGAAGTGAGTATTTGGGAAGCTAAGCGGGTCATGGTATCTACAAAATTGTTGGTTGAACGTGGGATGGTTTGAAGGGTGTAACAATCAAAGGTGGTCAAAATTATGTCTACATGATGTTTATACTTTTGAAGTATCACATTACGACATTGGTACATACCATTGAATTGGTTTATGACTAATTAAGAATCACCAAATATGTTGATTGATTTGACATCTAGGGTGTAGGTGGCTCAGAGACCTAGTACGAATGCTTCGTATTCAGAAATATTATTGGTACATTCAAAATATAATTTGAAAGACAAAGGCATGGGTTCATCCCCAAGAGGAATGAGGATGATACCAGCCCCACCCCTACACTAACACTTGGAACCATCGAAGAAGAGTGTCATTTGGTAAGGGGGTTCATCCAGGGAAAGGGTAGCAATTGACTCATCTAAAAATTCAAAATTAGAGGGTTGATCCCCAGAAATAGGTGCATCTGTCAATTGGTGGGGATAGATTTTCCCTTGATGGAATTTTGATGAATGAATTCAAGGTCAAGATCAGCTAAAAGCATAATCCATCATGCGGCACATTGATTTTGATAAGGTTTGGCATACATGAAGTGTAAGGGGTCGGTGTTGGTCACAACATAGGTTTTGTGGTTGAGTGGATAATGATGAAGTTTTGTGGCAACGAAAACTAAGGCTAAGAAAAGTTTTTGGGATGGGTGTATCAGGTTTCATAGTCCAAAAGAGTACGGCTTATGTAATAAACCACCTGCTCCTTGTGTTGTTCATCACGATGAGCGAGCATGGCTCCCAAGGAATGATCGGTAGCTAAGATGTATAGGTAGAAAGGTTGATCGTCTTTAGGTGGGATGAGTATGGATGGTTGGAGAAGGTATTGTTTTAAGGCCTCAAAAGCCTTGTGGCAGTCATCATCCCATTTAAAGGAGACATCCTTCTTGAGCAGATGATGAAATGGTTGACATCAATCAGATAATTGTGAAATGAAATAGCGAATGTACTATTACTTACCTTGTAGGCTATAGAGTTGTCGAAGGTTAGTAGGAGGAGGCATTGTAAGAATGGCCTTGAATTTAGTAGGGTCAACTTCTATACCACGGAGGGAAACGATAAATCCCAGGAGCTTTCTGAGAGAACTGCAAAGACGCACTTCTTAGGTAGAAGGAGGACATAATATTTAATGAGATGGTCAAACATGGTTTTGAGGAAAGTTAGGTGCTCGGAGTGGCATTTAGATTTGGCCGAGATATCATCCACGTAATCTTCCAATATGCGATGCATGATGTCATGGAAGATGTAAGTCATAGCCCGCTGATATGTGGCACCAACATTTTTAAGGCCAAAAGGCATGACTCGATAGTAGAAGGTCCCCCAAGGGGTGATGAATGAGGTCTTGTGTTGATCTTCTGGGGAAAGCAAAATTTGGTTATAACCCAAGAATCCATCCATGAGTGATAGCATCTTGTGACCAGTAGTAAGGTCAACCAGCTGGTCAATACCGGGTAAGGGAAAGTCATCTTTTGGGCATGCTAGGTTGAGGTCACGAAATTCCATGTAAATGCGGAGTCCTCTGTCACTTTAGTGACAGGGACAATGTTAGAAATCCAACGAGGATAACCAATGGGTAAGATAAAGGAAACGAGAAAGAAGGCATGAAATTCTTCTTTGAGGAGAAGAGCAATGCTAGGGTGCATTTTCCTCATCTTTTGTTTGATGGGTTTGGCATCGGGAATGGTTATGATATTGTGGAGCAATATGGTGGGGTCAAACTAGGCATGTTTTCATAAGACCAAGTGAAATCATGGTTATGATCTCTCGAGAAAAGAAGTGATGGCTTCTGTTTGCGAGCATCTAAAGATTTTTTGATCTTTAGGATATGTGGGTCGTCCCCAGTATGAATGTTGATCTCGATAGTTGATTCATTTAACATGGTTTGCATCTTAGAAGGTAACGAACGATGAATATATCAGTCTTACGCACCAAGGTAGGTGAGTATAGATTCATCATCCCGACATTGAATGATGTTAATTAAAGGTGTATTATCATTGATCATTTTGGGATATAGGAAGGGAAGAGTGGAAGGGGCCTCGCCTTTGCGTTGATAAGTCAGAGGCCCCAAGGAAATGGTGTTTATGAAAAAAAAAGTTAGGAGGAATAGATTTAGGATCCATCAACTCCATTGATGAGGGTGGTGATGAAGGTGAAGTGGGTGAAGAAGGTGGAGAAGAGCTAGTGTCCTTAATGAGTTCAATGTGGGCATGTTTGGTAGGTGGTTCAGGAAATCCGATACCACTATGATCATTATGTTTGCAGGTGGTACATGGAATAATGGTATGGTGGCCTTACTCATAAAATTCAAAACCAAAACCCTTCCATGCACATCAGTGCAGGAAGGTGTGGATGAAATGGTAATTGGTAAGTGATTGGAAGTTATTGGAAAAGGGGCAAGTTTGTTGCGGTGGTTTGGGTGTGTAAGTGGTAGTATCAAGTCCCCCATAGATGAGACTGGTACAGAGATGAGGAGGACCATAAAGGAGGTGTTCTATTATGTGGTGATCGTAGCGAGGGTGTTGGTGAAGACTTCCATACTCTTGTGGATTAAGGAATGCGTTGACACTATATAGGTAAAGTACTACTTGAGTGAGGTGTTGAAAAACACCTTCAAGGGATCGATGGTTGGTATGTAAGTAGCTGGAATGGATGATGTGTTGGAGGTTGATGCGGAGGTGGAGTTAATGGATTAGGAAGCTGATGGGTCATTTGTGGAGGTTATAGCGAGTGGTAGGAATGGAGGAGGAGGTATGTGTGGTAGAAGCGGTGGTTGTACTAGTAAGTGGAGGTGTAAGTGAAGAAGTAGCGGTTGTGGAGGTAGACAACTTAATAGGTATGAGCACATCCTTGGGTCGATAAATCATGTTGCATGTTTTGAAAGGTGAGGGTCAAATGGAATGGTATAAGTGTGTCCTTCGTGTTCAAACTTTACACAATGATGAAAAGTGGAAGGAACGCAACCCATGACATGAATCTAGGGTCCGCTAAGAAGCAGATTATATTGGAATTTCCTTTCCAAAATGTAAAACAATGCAGAGCAGTGTGGGGCCCCATGCGAATGTGGAGGATAACGGTGCCTAGTATAGAGGTGATAGCATCATTGAATGAAAAAAAAATTACAATATGTTTATGCATGTAATTTTTAGGTATGTGCATTTGAGTGAATGCATGGGATGACATGATGTTAGTGCTAGTGCTCCCATCAATCATCACTGCTGCGTACCCGTATGTCATCGATGTGGGACGAGAGATGAAGAGGGCTAGGTGCAGGTCATCATTTTGGTGTGGCATGATCTCTTCCTCTTAGAAGCTAAGGGAGGCCACTTGGTGAATAGGGTGGGGCAAATATGAAGGTGGTAATTTGGTGATAGAGGCTACATGATGGGGTGTGATAATGGAGGCTATAGGTGTAGGGTCATTGGGTAAAACCTCAATAGATTGAAGAACCTCCATGAGAGCTTGACGATGGGATTCCGAGGTTTGGATGAGGTCATATAGGGACATTTTGAGGGGAGACTAGTGTAATTGTTTGAGCATGGTGCGATGTGTGACGCCATTAGAAATGGGGTACGTGGGGCCATGGATAGTGATTTTAGGTATGGGTGTAGATGGTATGTTGGGTATAGGATTGGTTGGTGGGTCAGTTGCCTTTTCTTTTCCCTTATCCTTCTGAGCACGTGTAGTGATGTGTATCTTATTCATTTGAGGGGACTTTTGAAATGGAGAAGGTGTAGGGTGAGTGGTATAATGACATGACGGGTAAGAACGTCTTGAAGGAGAAAAACCCTGTGAGGTGAGTTGGGTGCAATGACATTTGGGTGGTGGTGTGGCAAGTTCTCGATGCAAACCATGTTAATTTCAAATATTTGGGGTGGCTCTAAGAATTGTGTGAGGATGGAGGTTGTGGTTGTTGAGTGGGCGGTGTGGGAATGGGTGTTGGTGAAGTAGGATCCTCGTCGAGAAGGTCATCGTATCAAAGTTGGCTTTCGAGAGGACACTGTTGGATAAGGATGGTTTCAAGGCGTTGCAGATTCTCCACATCGTACCCTGCCACATGATGGTATGCTTAAATTTTAGTATCATCAAACCCTTTTGGTTTGGGTGTGAGGGGGTTGTAATGTCTGAGTGGTGGTAATGTGATGACAGAAGTCTCAAGGAGGTTGGTTAAAATTTTAGCATAGGACCCCGCTAGTGCATCGCAATGGGAAGTGAATGTGGGTTTTGGTATAGGTGTAGTTTGTTGAGTATGGAGCTAAATTACTCATGTTTTAGCATGTAAATAGAACTTGCTGAAAGTTGACAGTAACTGGCATCAGTTAGAGTGTGACCGGCATCGGTTAGGGTAAGTTGGAACCGGTGTGGTTAGGCGAGAACCGACATCAGTTACCTGTGTGACGAGTTTTTAATTAACTCTCAGGATTTATTTCTATTTTTAGCATTGGAATAGATTTAATGAATGTAATTGCATGGCTAAGTGCCCTAAAGTCTTGAATGACTATTTAAATCATAAAGTTGGGGTTTAGAATGAGAGGATTGATCATAATTACAAGATAATTATGTGAGAGATAATTCTTGGTGAAGAATTAAAAAAAGCTTGAAGGAAGAAAGTACTGAACATTTGAGAAGTGTAGAGGATTATAAATCTTCATTGTATATCTTTTAAAAGCTTTGGATAATATATTGGCTTGTTTCTTGGTGGACGTAGCCCACACTAGGTGAACCATGTTAAATCTAGTGTTGATTTATGTCTCTTGTTTTGTATAATTCTTCTGGTAGAATATCGACTTTTATTTACATGTATGCTTAGATCTGATATATTGTCTATACAGCCGGTGTGCTAACCCCAACAACTGGTATTAGAGATTTGTTTGAGGGTTTTGTGTGTTGACATATTTACTCACAAAGGGTTTTTTATTGAGTGGGAGCTATAGCAATGACAGAAGATAATAAATACAAGGTAGAGAAGTTTGACGGCCAAAATTATCAATTATGGAATATGCAAATTGAGGATTATCTATATCAGAGAGACTTGTACTTACCGTTGGATGAGAATTCTAGACCTATGAAGATGACTGATGAAGAATGGAAGATTCTTGTCAGAAAGGCTTTGGGACCTATAAGATTGAGCCTGACAACATCCGTGGCTTCCAATATTACAGAAGTGGCTTCTACGGTAGACTTAATGAAATCTCTTGCTAATTTATATGAAAAACCCAGTGTTTCAAATAAATTTTATTTGATGAAGAAAATTTTTAGTTCTAAGATGCATGAAGGTGAATTTGCCTCTAGTCATTTGAATGATTTCTGATCTATTGTAAATCAATTAAAATTGGTTTCAATACCGTTTGATGATGAAGTAAAAGCACTTTTATTCTTATGTTCTTTTCCTGATAGTTGGGACAACTTGGTAATGGTTGTTAGTAATATAGCATCTGCTAATATTATTTTGAAGTTTGATGATGTGGTTAGTATAAGCTTGAATAAATAAATTTGTAGGAAAATTACAAAGGAAACATCATTTGGAAATGCTTTGAATGTAGAAGGCAAGGGTAGGCGAAGGATAGATCCAAGAGTAAGAGTAATGGGAAATCAAAGTCAAGGGATAGCAGATCTAAATCTAGAAGTAAGGGAATTACTTGTTGGAAATGTGGAAAGAAAGGACATGCAAAGAAAGATTGTTGGTCAAAGAATAAAGAGAACCAACAACTAGACAAAGGTAAAGAGGTGAATCTTGTTGCATCAGAGGTAATGCAAGATGTTCTTATTCTTTCTTTATATAGTAGAATTAAATCATGGGTTTTAGATTCAGGAGCTTCTTTCCATACAACCCCTAATAAGGGTTATTTTAGAAATTATGTCTAGGGAAATTTTGGGCATGTCTATTTGGGTGATGATGAACCTTGCAATATTATTGGTAAAGGGGAAGTTCATCTAAAATTGCAGAATGGAAATACATGGGTATTGAAAGATGTGAGGCATGTGCCAAGCCTCAGGAGGAATCTTATTTCTGCAGGGCAACTAGGTGAATCTGGTTGCATGGTTACTTTTACAGGAGACTCTTGAAAAGTCACCAAGGGTGCTTTTGTTGTGGCAAGAGGTAAGAAGGTAGGAACGTTATATTTATCTACCTGTATTCGATTCTTTTTTTTCATTGTCTACTTGATTCGAGATGTATGCATGTGGCATAATCGGTTGGGTCATATGAGTCAAAAAGGAATGCAAATCTTAAAGGCTAAGGGTAAGTTATCATATTTGAAAGATTTAGATCTTGATTTCTGTGAGCATTGTATCTTTGGAAAGTAAAAGAGAGTGAGATTTCTCAAAGTTGGGGCAACTAAGAAGGAGCATAAATTGGATCTTGTACACTCAGATGTGTGGGGACCATCTCAGGTAGCTTCTCATGGTGGATCCCCGTATTATGTTAATTTCATTGATGATGCTACAACAAAGGTATGGGTTTATTATATTAAACACAAATCTAATGTTTTTGAAACTTTTAAAAGATGGAAATCCCTTGTTGAGAATGAATCAAATTCTAAGTTAAAGTGCCTTAGATCTGACAATGGTGGTGAATACTGTAGTAAGGATTTCAATGATTATTGTTTAGTGAATGGGATACGTAAAGAAATAATGGTTCCAAGAACACCACAGGAGAATGGTGTTGCAGAGAGAATGAATAGGACAATCATGGAATGTGCTAGAAGTATGAGGATACATTCTAGATTACCCTTGCAGATTTTAGGCGGAAGCGATTGATACTGATGTAGTTTATTTGATTAACTATGGCCCTTCAATTTCACTAGATGGAGCTATACCGGAGGAAGCATGGACCGAGAAAAGAGGTAGATCTTTATTTTCTTAAAGTTTTTGGTTCATAATATTTTGTGCATGTTGATAGAGAAAATAGAAAAAGTTGGATGTAAAATCCAAGAGGTGCACTTTCATTGGTTATGGATCTAGTGATTTCGGTTATCATTTTTCAGATTTAGAGAATTCTAAAATTGTTAGGAGTCATGATGTTGAATGGAATGAAAAGAGAATGTACAGGGATCAAATTTTGGTACCCAAGGATGAGAAAATTGATAATTTTATTAATGAAAATGAACTCTCAGGTTTTAAAGAAACACCTTGAAATACGCAATAAGCGTGGTGAGTTAGACCCTAGTTGGCATCGATCAGATGAACCACTGATGGTTACAAAGGAGCAAAACTGGCATTGGTTAGCCGAACCGACGTCGGTTAGAGGTGACCGGCGTCGGTCACTGTCAGAAGTTGATACTAATGTCCAGGAGGTCCAGATTGAGCCTTCGGTACCCCAAACTCCTATGAGAAGGTCACAAAGGGTAAGTAAACTTCCAGAAAGATTTTCACCTTCTCTATTTTATCTATTATTGACTGATAGTGGTGAACCAGAAAGCTTTGAAGAAGCAATGTAGGATAAAACTCACATTTAGTGGGAGCATGGCATGGATGAGGAGATGAAATCTTTGGAACAGAACCAGACTTGGGATTTGGTTAAATTGCCAGCAGGAAAGAGAACATTGCAGAACAAGTGGGTTTATAGAATTAAGGAAGAAGAGGGTGGACAGAAAAGGTACAAGGCAAGGCTTGTAGTAAAGGGATTTACACAAAGGTAGCTATTGACTTTGGTGAAATATTTTCTCATGTTGTTAAGATGACTTCTATTCATACTATATTGAGTTTAGTTGAAGTAGAATATTTTCATTTAGAGCAACTATATGTGAAGATGGATTTTCTTCATGGTGATTTGGATGAAGAGATTTATATACCGCAGCCGTTTGGGTATGAAGTCAAGGGTGATAAGAAATTAGTGTGCGGAGGCGAAAGAGAGGCTATATGGGGACAAGCAAGCTCCAAGGCAATGGTACATGAGGTTTTATAGTTTTATACATGAGCATGGTTACTTGAGATGTGAATCTGACCATTGTTTTTATTTCAAAAACTTGAAAATGGGAGCTATATTATTTTGTTACTATATGTGGATGATATGCTTATTGCATGATCTAGTATGCAGGACATTGGTGAGCTTAAGAGAAAACTAGCTCACACGTTTGCAATGAAGGATTTGGGAGCTGCAAAAAGAATCCTTGGCATGCAAATACATAGAGACAAGAAAAACAAGAAATTGTATTTGTCTCAGGAAGATTATATCTACAAGGTGTTAGAAAGGTTCAACATGTAGAATGCAAAACCTATTAGCACACCTATGGCTGGACACTTCAAATTGAGTAAAGATCAGTGTCCTTCATCACAAGAGGAGGTCAAATACATGACATAAGTGCCATATGCTTCAGTCAGTTGGAAGTCTCATGTATGCTATGGTTTATACAAGACCAAACATTGCACAGGCAGTGGGAGTTGTGAGTAGAAATATGGCTAATCCAAGTAAAGAGCATTAGAAAGTAGTCCAATGGATACTTAGGCATTTGAAAGGGACATCTAGCATGCAATTATGTTATAGAGGTTCAGATATTTGATTACATGGCTATGTTGATTTGGATATGGCTAGAGATCCTGGATGGTAGGAGGAGCACTCTTGGATATATTTTCACAATAGGTGGAATGGCGAAGAATGGATTTCAAGATTGTAGAAGGTTGTGGCTTTGTCTACTACAGAGGCAGAGTATGTTGCAACTATAGAGGCTAGCAAGGAGATGATATGGATGAGTAGGTTCATGGAAGAGTTGGGAAAGGAGTAAATTAATTGTAAATTGTTCAATGACAGTTAGAGTATAAGTCATTTGGAAAAGAACTCAACATTTTTTTCAAGAATGAAACACATTCAGTTGAGATATCACTTCATACGGAAGGTATTGGAGGATGGACTGTTGAATCTAGAAAATATTCATACAAGCAAGAACCCTGCAGATATGCTAATGAATCCATTAGCAAAGGAGAAGTTGGAGCTACACTCCACTTCTATTGGTCTTCGAGTTTGAAATTTGAAGAGGAAGAAACAAAGCTTAGGAGGATCCAAGAATGACATTGTACAGGTATAATGTGCAGTAATTAATCTCCAAGTGGGAGATTGTTGAGTATGGAGCTAAATTACTCATGTTTTAGAATGCAAATAGAACTTGTTGGAAGTTGTGATGGCGCGCATCGGTTAGAGAGTGACCGGCATCGGTCAAGGCAAGTTGGAACCAGCAAGGGTTGGGAAAAACCGGCATCGGTTACCTGTGCGATGAGTTTTTAACTAACTCTCGGGATTTATTTCTATTTTTAGCATTAGAATAGATATAATGAATGTAATTACATGTTAAGTGCCCTAAAGTCTTAAAAGACTATTTAAAGCATAAAACTAGGGTTTAGAATGAGAGGATTGATCATAATTACAAGATAATTATGTGAGAGAGAAGTCTTGGTGAAGAATTAAATAAATATTGAAGGAAGAAAGTCGAACATCCGAGAAGTGTAGAATATTGTAAATCTTCATTGTATATCTTGTCAAAGATTTGGATAATAGATTGGCTTGTTTCTTGGTGTACGTAGCCCACACTGAGTGAACCACGTTAAATCTAGTGTTGATTTATGTCTCTTGTTTTATATAATTCTTCTGGTAGAATATCTGCTTTTATCTACATGTATGCTTAGATCTGATATATTGTCTATACAATTGGTGTGCTAACCCCAACACGGTTGATTGTCAAGAAAGGGTCTTTGGAAGAGGAGGAATAGATCGAGCTATGGTTTTAGGTGCTGGCGTGGTTTTGGGTGTCGGTCATGTTGGTTTAGGTAGGGGTATAGTAGGTGAACGGGTAAGAGGGTGTGTGGTTGTTTTGACTACCTTATTGTGGGGTAGTTGAGTTTTGTTTTTGGATTGGGCCTTCTTGGGTAAAGATGATATGGTTTACGAGGTATAGAAGGAAAAGTAGATGGGGGAAGAGGGTTAGTTACCCATAGGGATAATGGGGGTGTTGTGAAGGTAGATGACACGAGTCATACTTGGGGTGTGAGAGACAACGACTGAAGTGTAGTGGGTAGTGAAGCAATAGCTGAGGGTATTGGAGGTATGGGTGGTAAAGATGCTGCAGGTGTGGGTGTAAGTCATGTTGGGTGTCTGTGTAGGTTAAAGGTTTGTGAGGAAGGAATGGGTTGTTGTCTTTTTGGTGTATTGATGGGTGGAGGTTTCTTGACCATGTTGGGAAGCTGAGATCCTAAGATGGACAAGACAGGTGTAGGTGTGATTGGCATAGCCGAGGTATGAGTTCTATGGGTTTAGTGCTTATGTTTGGGTGTCAGAGTAGGTGTGGTGTTTTCTTTGGAGGATGTAGCTAGATCTAGTTTGATAGGTGGATGAGTGAATTTGGTAGTGAGGGGTGAACCCTAAAGTGGTAATAGGTTTAGTCGAGGATGATGTCATAAGTGTGGGTTTGGGTTTAGATATAGATTGGGCTATGGGTAAGGATGTGGTTTCAGCTATGACATGTGTTGTGGAAGGATTTGTGATAGAGTTGGTTGTTTTTGGTTCGATTGGTGAAATATTTTGGGTAGATATTGGAGGTATCAACAAGTGACCTCTGCATCTACGTTGAGGCGGAAGTAAAAGGCATCCCCATAGTAAGGCTCTATCCACATAATCTAAGTGATCGACCAAATGTGAGAATGGCACATCTGTAGGTGGAGTTGATGATGACCTAATGGTGATTCTGTAAAATTTGTCTTAGAGATGGGAAATTTGCTAGCTTGACTTAAGTGGGTAAGAGAGCCGAAAGTAGGTCTCAGAGGATTTTGGGTAGTGGATGGAGAATGCTCACTAAGAGGAAAAGGTATCTCAACTGGGTCTATGGTAGGTGTAGAAGGTGATGTAAGCTCCTCTGCAAGTGGAGGAATAGATAGGTGCTCCTCTATGGGTGGAGGAGGTAATGGGTGCTACTCTATGGGTGGAGGAGATCTTTGTGGGTAAAAGTTATCTAAGTGGAGAAGTCGGGGGTGAGATGGTCTTGATGTTAGTGGAAGACTCCTTCATAGGTGATGAAGGAGATGAAAGATGTTCCTCTGTGGGTGAAGGAATAAGGGAGGTTGGTTACGATGCGGAAGGAGGATTTCGGCTAGGATTTCATCTATAGAAGGAATGTGAGGTAATTGGGAGGTGACAGTACATCATTAAAGATAGCGTGAACCTTATAGGTATGGGTATCATGAGTTGAGGTCTCACCGGTTTGCTCAAACAAAGGGGCATGGTTGGGAAATGGTTTATTGAAGATGTGTAGGTTTTGGTTAACTGGTGCATTTGGATTATCCACGGTTAACTTGCCTTTCTCGAGCCTTTCTTGGACAATATTTTTGAAAGTGATGCGATTGCTTGCCGTCACTATGACCCTTACTCGATGATAGTTATAGAATTCATGTTCTTTATACCATGCGGGCATGCGGCGAAAGGAGGTCAAAACCAGTGTGTGGTTTTATGGGTGGAAGAGTGATGGATCCGGCTTTAATAAGCTTTTCTAAGATAGAAGAGTAAGGTTCCCCAATTGGGGTGTATTTCCACCACTCTCATCTGAATTGAAAAGTTTGAACAGGTGAGAGATTAGATGAGGAGGTAGCCTAATTTAATGGATAAGTTGGGCCGGCCTTGAGTACCCTTTGCATTAGTGATGCCTTTAGAATTTGAATAATTGTTTTGTGGTTTGGAAGAAGAAGAGGTATCATTCAACTTGAATGCCAAATTCTTATTATGTAATTGGATTTTCTTCTCTTCAATGGCCTGAATCTCTAACTTTCGTGCCATAGTGAATGTTTCATCAAATGTTTGGAAGGTTTGGACCTACAAGGTCGGTGAGATATGTCTAGCACAAGCCTATGTGAAGAGATCGATGAGTTCTATTTGTGGTAGTTGGAAGGTGAGTTGGTTGATCAAGTTATGCCAGCAAGTGACAAAATTTGTGATAGATTCATCCTCATACTGACGCATGGAGTATAGATAGGTCATGTTAACCTTCTTGATGATATTGATAGAGAAATTATCTAAGAAGGATTGGGCTACTGATTGAATGAGAATAGAGTGTCTAGGTAACCCACTATACCAATCTAATGCAGGTCTAGTGAGGGACATGGGAAAGGTTCTCAAGAGTAAGGCATCATCGTGAGCGATCAAATAACACCCATGTTTAAATGACTACAAATGCTACTACAGGTCTTGTTTGTTATTGAAACAATTGAATTTAGGCATTTCCTAATGCACAGGGTATGGGCGGATAGGAATGGATGGGTGGATGGGCTCATTGCAAATCTCGTCGTAGGTGAGAGTGTTGTGGGAGCTAGAAACCAATGCCTCTAATGTCTACATCTTTTCCAACATCAATTTGATTAGGTCGTCGGTAGGTAGCGATGATTGGGTGCTTCCTTTAGCGTGAGAGGGTTGGTTTTGGGCATATAATGGGGGTGGCACTCTAGTGTATGGTACTACCATGTAGGTTGATTGGGAAGAAGGTAGTGAAATAAGAGGTACGTATTCGGAGGGAATAATAGATGAAACGGGAGGTGGCTGATAACATGTATATGGAGGTGGAAGGTTCATGGTGACCCTAGTGGCAATGGGGGGTAACGATTGTCTAATGGAAAGGACCACATTCGAAAAGGGGTAGGGGTCACCGACACTTTGGAGGTGGTAGTGTAACTACAGGTATGTGTGAGACATTAGGGCGAGATGAGGTTGTGTTATGGGTAGTCTTCGAAGGTATGGTGGATATGGCGGGTGCCACGAGAGGTGGCAGATGCAAAGCGATCATGCGGGTATAGGACCTAGCTACGAAATGATTGGGGTAACGTAGATGCGGGTAGTATAGTGCGGATGGGGCTAATGCGGGAGTAGGAGCGAGATTCGGGGGATAGATATGGGCATGTTGTATATCAATTGACCCGAGGCATCTTGAGTGGATGAGTGGGAAAGGTAAAACCGTGAGGTAGTAGGGTTTTGGTCAAGGAGTCATACAAACTCATCATCTCTTGTAGCGATAGTGATAGGTTGGGTGGGATCTATGGCTAGTGATAAAATGGAAGGTGGTGAAGGACTAGGTGGGAGTTGTTGGTGGCGTGAAACATGAGTGCACTTACTTGTCTTCGGTCAAGACACCATGTGAACCAAGTATTGATCGGAGTAGGGCGCTTCTCTATAAATGACACGAGAAAATAGCAAGAACAGGTGAATCGGCAACAAAAAGTGTATTTGGTACCAAATGTTGGTTGGAAAGTGAATCAGGTTAACCGATGCCGGTTAGGTAACATCGATGCCGGTCGAGGTAACTTCTCCCGGCCAGTCCGTAGAAAATGGTTAGTGAGTGAAAAACTAGGTAGAAGGTCAAATCGAGTGGGTATGTCAAATCGATGATGTTTTTACAATGTTAATGGGAATGATGGAAGTGATAGGGATTGCGAAAAGTGGAAGAAAATGAATAAAATGTCCTTTTGGGTAGGTTAACAAAAGGACCTAGAACCGACATCAGTTGGGTATAACCGATGTGATCGAGGGTAACCGATGATGGTTACTATGAAATTCAAATAGTGATGAAAGAAAAGTGATTGTTAATTAAAACCTGATGTAGAATCGGACCGAATTCTAGGAATGATGATGATATGGCCCGAGCACACTTAGGTGAAGCTTGAGAATACACCGGTTGTGTTGAGGAGCATGCAAGGATGAACAATAAAAATGATGAATGTGATATCTCACCTCAAAACTCAAGCCAAGCAAAAAAACTAAGAAAAATGTGACCCTAGCGGTGCCTTTTCTATTATGTTTGTTTATCTTATGTTATTTAAGGAATGACACATGAATTGTGAAATAGAGTTTTTGGTGAGGATGGCTTGCTACAAAGAAGGAGATCTAGAAGGTGAGGTTTTAGGTATGTTATGGTGAGGGTAGGATTAGCTCTGAAGTATGACTTGATAGAGCAACGAGCTGGGGAGTACCTATCAATCCTTAGATCAGTGTGATCGTTGATAGGCGTTCCCAGGAAAGATGTTGTTTAAGAATATGTGTTTGTTTTGAATTTGTGCAATTTGGCAAGACTTATAGAGAGAGAGAGAGATGTGCTTTCTACGATTTGTTTTTCAACCATTAGCTGGTCATGACTTCCATCGTATAGGTTGCCCTCAATTAATGTGAGCTAATGTGATAAATCAGAATGCAATGCACTTATATTTAAGCCCAAATCAAAGTGTGAAGTTGATTGACACAATAATATGAAGAAGAATAGGGATGCTCTTTCACTATAATGCAAAAAACACAAAGAAATGGTTCTTTTTAATTACACCAAAAGAAAAGTTTCCTTTAGAGCAAATAGAAAGAAAAGGTGGGTTACCAAGGAAGAAAATTAATGTGTATGTTTTTGAAGGGAAACAAACACACAATTTTTTTCTAGGAATGAATGAAATGCAAGGAACCCCATATGGGTCCCACTTGGGTGTGCTAAAATGTTTCACCTGATTCTATATCATTTCTTTGAAGTATTGATGAAGCTTGATTAGGGTAACAGGCGTAGGAGGAATACCTGTTCAAATGTTGGTTGATGGGTTGTTGCGCGTGTATGACTTCTGAATCCACAGACTGATTGTGAGAGCTCCCTTTTGGCTAGGAGGAACTACCTGTAATGTAAAGCAAGACCACCAAAAGGAGTTAAACAATATGTGCAGTGAACTACCTAGTGTGTGCTAGATCTAGGAAGTGTGATACTTCCTAGATGGCTGTCAGTCCACTATTTTAAACAATTTAATGCAGTAAATAAGGTAAAACCTATTTTAATTCGAAATGATTTAGGTATCTCACTTAAAACACAATAAGAAATGGATCTAATCTAATCAGGCTAGGTTAGAATAGGATCCAAAGGTCAAATGGCGGTTGGGTCTTCTTGCGGGTCTTACATAGGTCTCGGGTAGATCACAAGTGAATGAGGGTGAGGTGGAATTAGGTGGGTAGGTCAGCATTGCAGGTTGTATGGGAAAATATAGAGACCGATGTCAGTTAAGGTTGATCGACCGCGGTTAGGTGTAACAGATTAAGTTACTTATAGAATTCTAGGAATGCCATAGAATGAGATTTAGGTCTCCTTTATGATTGCACAAAGGACTTTAGTTGGTCAGGATGAGGTATTGGGTGATTTAGGTAGGATTTGGCAAGATTTTAATGGGTATATGGAGGGGTGAGTGTTGGAGGAGGTCAATGGGTGGCTAGGTAAATAATAGATGATAATATAATGATGAAATGGAATGAACCAAAGAAGTATAATGTTTACTTACTTGGATTCTAGTCCTGGATGCTTGCAAGTTAGGGATAGAGGTGCTGATGAGAGGTTTGAAGGCTGCAGGTGATCACCAACTGAATAAAAGCTTACGCATGGGTTGCATGTACATTCCTCTTTGCTTGGTTAGATCAGATCATTGTTGGGATGGCTGTGTAGGAAAAGATGTTTGATCTCCTGCCTTGCATGCATGTTCTCGCTGAAATTCTCTCTCAGAAGATGTGATATCTCTCTGGAATGTGCTAATGTTCGCAAAAAATTTCAATATTTTTCCAACCTTCGCTAACCTTGAGAATAAGTTTGTTTTGGGGTTAAAAGGGTAACCTACGGTGGTTCCAGATTAAGCGGTGATGGTTAGGGGTAACAAAGGTGTCGGTCAAGGCGGGATTTCCTAGGTTTACTAAACTAGGGAGATCCTCTTGATTTCCTCTGGATCTCATGCCGTTAACCCATGGATTAGACTAGGAGCTTCTTGTAAGCATGCGGGAATGTGGTAGAGAAAATGTAGGCATTGATTTTTAGGGTTTAGGTAAGTCTTAGTTAGTTATGGCAACTTACTAAGAATAGGTTTTAGGGTGAGTTGGCTTGGTGAGGTGTCTAGGTGAAGTGTATGTGTGGATATTATTTAAATTAAGATATTTAAATAATAAATATAGTGAGGATAATGAATTAATTTAATTTAATTAATTAAATTAATATTAGTGAGGTGAAAGGGGCCATGGCTAGGTGAATATGATGAAGGGTTCTTATTTTCAAGGGACCAAAGGGGAGTGTGACCTAATTCTAATGTCTACAAGGATGCCAACCCAACAAAATAGAATAAGAGGCTTAGGTTAGAATAAAATCCAAATAAGTAAACGTAGCTAGAACATAGGTGTTCTTACCTAGCTTAGGATAATGTTTGGATAATACTTAGGTTTTAGGACTCGAACTCCTCCTTTGTCATGAAATAAATTGAATTTTTCTTACGTCCTTAATGTCCTTCTAAGATTAATCACCAAAGACCCAAACACAAACATACAACCTGAATGAAAACATGTTCACATAAGGCCAAAGAATTTGTAACATTCAAAGTTTAGTCCTCTATATCCCTTAAAATCTTGAATGTCAATTTATCATTCGGATCTATGAAGAATATTTGAAATATTCCTTGGATCACTCTGAAATTAATCCAAGGATGAGTCGGGAAGAAGGGATAAGTCTACAACTCTTAAAGGTAGATTGCAACTCACCTTTCCATAGTGAAAATGAATTCTTGATAACCATACAATTTTAGTCTAATGATTTTTAAGAATAGAAATGATTTATCCTTATCAAGCATGATCTTCAATCAAAAGAACACATATTTATCCAGAAAATCACATGTGAACACTTGAAATGCAAAAAGGGAATATAATGGTTGTCGAGGGTGTTACAATGAAGGTATGTTTGATATTTTACATGTTGTGGCAATGTTATATGGTCATGAATAGTTGGTAGTGACCTGGTAGGATGTGTCAAATCCTTGGTATGATCGGAAGAGGTGGTTTTATGTTGAAACCCTAATGGCATATTATCCCTATTAGGCTTGTCAAGAAGGCTTAAGGAATAGGTTTGCAAGATCAATTTTCTCCTTATGAATTATGCATGTGAATGGTTTTGGAGGTGTTTTAGGATGATACTTGAAGTGTTCTAAGTGATGGCTATGTTTAGAAGTGGTGTTTTAGGTGTTAGATCTTGATGAGGTGTTGATGGTTCTTAAGACCTAAACTAGGTTTAAGAAGTCTTAATAAAGGATGCATTTGGTGTTTTGTGTCCTATTTTGTGGATGTTATGAGTTTTTTCAGCTATAACACATCAATAAATTTGTATTTATGTGATACTTATGTCATTATAAGGTGATTTGGCATGAGATGTTGCTCATTTTTAAGGCATAATTTTGGGTGTTTAAGACCTAGTAGGTGTTACTTTCCTACTTGAGTAATCCATGATGAAGTTGGAGGTTGAAAATTTTCATGGGATTGTTTATGGATTTTAGATTATGGTGATGACATGAGTGGAGTTTTTGATCCATGATGATGCTTCCTCATGTATTTGAGATTAAAATTCTAGTTGTTGGGTGAAGAACTTGTGTTTTAGGCCTAATTGAGAAGTATGGAACTTGTTCATGTTTGGAAGGCTTATACCAACCTCTAAGGTCCATTTAAGTGATTTATATGGATGTGTAGATGTGTTTTTAAGTTTTTCATGACCAAACTTAATGTTCTTAGCTAACATGTGGTTGTTTTTAGAAGAGATATGCATAAAGGTGTGTTGTATTAGCTCAATTGAGATAGTGTTAATGATGGAGGTTTGAGAAAGATAAAGGAGAGTGTGAGAGAGGTGTGAAGGGGTATAGAGAAGAGAAAAAAATAATATGAGAAGATGATAATGGAAGAGAATAAGTGTTTCAAGTTCATTAGACCTAATCAACACATATTTGTGCAAGTTTAAGTGAAGTAGGAGAGAGATTAGTTTGAGAGGGTTTTGAGTGGATGGAGCTAAACAAGTGATCACAATCAGTTGTTTTAGAAAAAATAATTCAAGTGATCTTTATTTCATGTGGTTGAGTTGGTGCTTGGTCATCTTAAGGGGTTGTAGTCTCATTGTAGAGTTGGTGTTGTACTAAATCAAGGTTTGGTGCTCCTTTAAGAGTTGGTGCCCTACTAAACTTGGGGTTGGTACTCCTTATTGGGTTTTTTCCTCACTAAAAATCCCATGTTTTGTAATATATGTAGAGGTTCAGTGGGTTTTCTTCCCCTTGAGGGTTTCCCACTTTATATCTTGTGTTCATGTGTTCTATCTTGTTTCATGTTCTTGTGGATGGTTGTATCACACTTAATAAGCTCACATTGGTTTATGAATGTTAAATGGATGCTTTGAATGATGTATGCATGACAAGTTAAATTAAGTAAACATTTTAATTGGTTGAATTACCCACCATTCTCATTCATTTTCTTCCAAAAACTTATCTATGAGGCTTGTAATGGGGGATATATTATCATTGAAACTACCACTTATAGCTCTACTAAGGGATGGGTCATAAGTTCTTGGTTCCTTAATATAAACAAAAACATGAAATTAAACACTTATCCCTTCACCTTGTTTTATAACCCACTTATCCCTCCACTAGAGCAAATCCTACATCCATTTGGTTCCTCCAAATCAAAATACAATATGCTAATTATTCCTACCTTCCCTAACAACACCTTATTCCTCCAATAACAATGATTTGATCTCTCCCTAACATGAATAACATGCATACAACATGATAACACAAGATACACATTAATTACAACACTTTATCCAATGAACGAACATAATACAATGACCCAACTACAAATAAGAACCTAAGGATAGAAATTTTCCATAATGCACATCATTTTCTTAGTTTTCATCTTTATAACCATTGAATTCCTTTATTTTACAACATTGATTTGAAAAGCATTTATCATACAAAGCTCACATTCTCATTCACAAAATACACATATTCTTTATTTAATTTAATGTTTATATTATAAAGAGTAGGCTTTATTTTTTTCATTCTCTATTAAAATTACTTTTCATAACTCAACTATTAGTAAAAATCATCTTTAAACACATACGAGTCTCATAACACTCGTTCTTAAGTTAAGGATCTATTTCTTAAAAGCATATTTGTTGGACATTTTTTTGACTTTAATTATGTAAGGTGAAATTAACATGAATTTTGAAAACACATTTAACATACAAAGCTCACATTCTTGTTCACAAAATTCACATATTATTCATTTCATTTAATGTTTGTATTATAAGGAGTAGACTTTATTTGGTTTCATTCTCTATTACAATTACTTTTCATAACTCAAATATTATTAAAAATCATATTTAAACGCGTACGAGTATCATGAAACTCATTCACAAGTTAAGTATTTGTTTCTCGAAAGAATATTTTTGAAAATTTTGTTCTACTTTAATTACGTAATGGGAAATTAACATAAAGTTAGAGGGAAAAAATTAAGTTTAAAAGGGGAAAACTCAAGTTTTCTTTTTATATAAACTTCCACTCACTAGAGAAAATTTATTTACCTTTATATTTAGTTGTTATATTTTAATAGTTGGCTGAAAAAAATTTAAGACACACAAGAGTATCATAAGATTCTTGTTCAAGTCAATATCCCATGATTTGAAATTACATGTTATCACATAGAACATTTAATTTTATCATTAATAACATAGAAATGCTTAATTTTGAGTTACAAGATGAACTCGAGTTTCAATTTACTCCTAAAAATAACATCTTAAAGAAAACACAATTTGATAGCTAAATTTAAATATAAATTCTATCCATGACAACATTTTAAGAGATCTTCATTAAGTTATCTCAAATTATGAAATTTAGAGCCCTCTATAGATCAACACTAGGGTAGATGCAACATATCTACCTCATGAGAGCATAAAACCACTAACAAGTATCCCCAAAAATAGTTTCCCTTCTCATAACCTTGTGGTTCAACTAAAGCTTTTGAAAACAAGCTTCCTATCAGCTTTCAATAGGAAAATTAGTGTGACTCCCAAGGTCGATATATTGCAAAGCATTCCCAAAGTTTATATTGTTTAAAATATATTAAGAAGGTAACTTCTACCATTGGGTGATTTTCATGATACATACTTACACACATCCATATACAAGTATTACTAGATCTCTATAAATACAAATGAAGATTGGGTTCATAACATATCTTAAAGTATAGGGTGGTTTCTTGAGGAGGTTACTCATTAATAAGACACACCTATTTTCATAACATCCTTAGATTGTCAATAATTTTAAATTCCAAAAAGGAGGGATGACATAGGGCTAACAAACATATGAAATATAGCCTTCCCAAGGCTTACTAGATTAGGGTCTTCTTGTTTTATTTTAGCCTAACAACCTAACAATGTTAAATAATTTTTACTCTCATAAGGTGGTTTCATTTTATTTACCTATTAACATACATGTCCATTGATATATTCTAAACATATGTCCCTATTTACTATAAGTTATTTGATGCTCATTTTTACTATTGCAACTAATATTGTTCTTACAACCTACGATCCAATACCATAATGAAACTTACAAGTATAAATTAACCATATAAGTATATCCATTTTTCTCATTCCTTTCTTTTATATGAACATATAAATGTTGTTTTCTCTAAAGGAACGTAGATCACTAAATATTGCACCCATCGTCTAAAAATTAAACTTTTTATTCAATAAAATTATTATTTTATTTGAGAAATATGATTACAAAATTATCCACACATAACATAAAATTTCTTAACATGAAATTTATACATCTAGTACAAATGGATACAACTCAACAACATATCCAAAAAATATGGTTATCATTTCATCAAAATAAGCAATAATATTTTCTCTTGCTTAATAAAACAATTTTATCATATAAATCAACACCAAATAGTGTTATTATTTCCAATTTACAAATGTATCCATCTGAGTGGGTACATGTAATCACAACATAATAAGAATGTTATTGATTCCTTCTACTCAGTGGTACATACAATAAAAAAACATGGTTAGCCCAAAAACCGGTATGGCATTCTCCAACAACTAACATCATTTGCATACGCATAAGTTTCCATTCACAATGAATTCAAACACTTCACATGTAACAAGAGAGGATAAGAAATACATATTTAGATTCATTTCATTTTCAATCTAGAGAGGGATAAAGAGAGAATAGAGATAAAAAACTATATTTTCCAAAAATGCTTTCTAAAAAATAAAATTAGGTTCTATAAAGTTATGTAATAAGGTCTATAAGTTTTCTAATAACTATTACGCTAGAAGAAGGTCTAGTGACAATTTTCTCGTTATTGCTGCAAGTTTACAAAAATAACCATTTAACAAAAGTGGATAAGAAACCGAGTTTAAAATCTAATGTCCGAAACTTAAATACACAAAGTGTTTCAATTCTCATTTACTCTCGTATCTACATGGAAACCATTAAAGTTGACGGAACTCATTTCTAGTGACTAGGGTTCAAAATCGACTACCTTTCTAGAGTTGATTATCATAATTGTGTTAATTCATTCTTGTTGCAAAATGACTAGAGGCCTACAAAACCCATTTGTACAATAGTTCCAAGGTGATTTTATCAAAAATAATGATTGATTATGACTGTTATGGTTAAATTATAGAGGTGTGAGGAGGAAAATTTTAATTTCTCAATATAGGCGCTAAAACCAAACTAAAGTTTCAACTTTTTGATGTTGTCAAAAGTGTGAAATATTCAATTGCGCAATAACCCTTCTTGATATTAATCTTATGAAAACCCTTAGCCCAAATCTCTTCCTAAGGGCTTAAAGGGTGTAAATAGGGAGAAAAGTTTTGAATTTTATTTTAAGTTGCTAAAGGCATTTATATGTTTATTTTATAAAGCAACTTATAATAATGTCACTTAAAGTGATTAAGAGGAAAAAGGTAAAATTCAATGAATAAATAAAATTTGAAAATCATAATATATATATATATATGGTGGGAAAACCGTATGGGTGTTTCCCTTGGGTTTTGTGACAGGAAAAAGGATAAATATGGGTGTGAGAAGCCATGAGGAGCATCTTTTTCCAATCTATTTTCTCTCATTGCATGTTAAACTATTTTTCTTGCATCAAATCTTCTAAGGACAAAAATACTTAAGGAGAAGAAGATTTGGGGACAAAACCCTCCAAATTTTGAAGGTTGGGGAATGAAAACTCCTCAAATTTATGAGTTCAATCCACCTAGGGTTCACTATTGTGCTACACTTTAGATTTACAGTTATTGGAAGGTTATAATTCAGATCTAGTACAATTTATGGGTTGTTTTCACTCTATCTTAGCTGGGATTCAATATAGATCTGAATTTGTGAGTTTGGATCATCTAGACGTTGGTTATTTTCAAGTAATTTTATAGTTGGAATAGTTATGGGAACTTTTAGGCCAAAATTAACCCCTTATAAGAGTGGTGGGACCCATTTTGGAAGGGTATTTCATTTCTTTCCTGTCTGTGGATGATTAGGGACTTTTTGACATCACTAACGGCAATTTCAACATCATTTTCCATTTTGATAATAATCACTGTTGGTATTTTCATCATTTTTGATCCCTTTTTTATTTTTGTAAATTCATACAAGTGTAGAAAAATTCAGATTTCACTTGTAAGTTGTTCTTAGACCCCAAATTGCCATTTTGGCCTTGTGGGTATCTTGGAAAGTGATTATTTGCATCAATAAAAGCTATTTTCAGTCTGTTGTTCATTATTGTTTGTATTGGCAGTTTGACATCATTTTAGAATTTAATTTTTGTGGATTTTTTAGTTTATATAATTCATATTTAAAATTGAGGATCTTACAAATGTATCAAATATGTGATTCTCCCAACCTATGAAGGAGAATATTAGTTTTGCATGGACACAGATGAAGAGGGTTTTAGATATCACTAGTCAAGAAGAACTCCAGGAAAGGAAGGTATGGGTGATAGAGAAAGACCTCCAAAAATAGACGAGATAAGTTATTTTAATTAAATGTTCTCAAGAGGTAATAGAGAATTACTAACTCATTTGTTGGATTCTCGGAGGGATCTAAGAGACTCTTTTGTTAGAGTTATTGATGATTTGAGTCTATCTATACATAGTCTAAGCATTACTAGATTGAACCACTAGGGTAATCATGGTGAAGGAATATTTTCTACTAATCATGGGAAAATGGTCTTAAGTAAGATCCCTCTAAATTTTACTATGTGAAATTCATACAAAGAGAAGTGCCACAAGTGTAGACACTAAATCACACACTTTGGGTATATTTCTAGTCCTGATCACATACGACTATTCATATGATTCCTAAGCAATAAAATTACTAATTGACCACTATTTTATGCCTCTTTTATTTCTTTCTTTCTATTTTCCTTCTTGGTTTGACACGCCTTGTTGAGTCCGAATTTCGACACTTCAATTTTACGAGTCTAAACACATATTCCCAAATAGGATGTCATCTCCTGGCACCCCCATCTCATGTAGGTACCCCTGACCTCTTTGTATCTTACTCACATCTTTCAGGTCCTTTATAGCTATTGGGCATCTTATTTTCTTTGTGGTCAGCTTTTTAGTGCTTAATTATTAAATTTGAGGAAGGTAATCACATAAATACAAAGTTATGTGACAATAATAAAGGACCAAACACTAAGCATTTATTATCATCAGCTAAGGTTACATCCAAAGGAATTTACAAGAGCACCAAAACATCCATCTAGCATCCATTCAAGGGACAAGGGATTTCATTCTTCTGCATACACTTCATAGGATGTGAAGTTAATTTTTCCATGCACACATCTATTTATATTTTCTACATCTAGATATTTATCGCTATCAAGTGTGACTCACACAAGAGCCACCTCAAATTGGAAATTACAGTGTTGAGGTAATTCCAGTTGTCGTATCATTTTTTTCCCCTCAGTTATCTTTTCTAATATTTTGTGTCCATATGAGTCTAGGGAACTAGGAGTGTCAAGGAAAAAAAGAAGAAGGCGTTAAAAAAATGATGGATTGCGGTTGGTCTAGTAGCAATGTAGGTAGAGGAAGAAAAACACAAGAGAACAGCAGTTCTTGGTTGTGTAGTCTCTAGCAATATTTCAACAACATGATAATACAATTCATGATAAAATTCTCCACCAAGTTCTAAGGAAATGGTCTAAGCCATTTGGCAGAAATGGGATGCCATATCACAATAAGGAGGGGCATTTTAACTCTCAATCAATAATTATAAGAGGAAGAGGATGTTGGTATGTATCCATCAAGCCTAAAAATGATAAATTTTACCAAGAAATGTGCACTAAAATGACGTTTGAAGATATGGACATGTATTTAAAACATGCCAAAAGAGGTTCTCAAAAAATTGTACGTAACCACCGATCTACACAGAGTGGTGGTTACGCAACCACCACCGAGGGTAGAATGGCGATTGCATAACTCTCGCCCAAGTAGACTAGTGTTTTCGCAAGCTGCCGTGGAATTTTCGTAACTTAAGGCAAAAAGCTAAGGGAAAACAATGTGGAAAGATAATGGAAAGAAGGAAAATTTTCTTGAACCAGAACCTCTTTTCGATTCTTCCTCGGTTGGCATGGCCTCCAATAAAACCCTCCATATTATTGCTTTCATTTCTACTACTACCGCTCCCATCATTCAACCTATTGATTCTCATAGACAACCCGACATTTCTTTGAATACACCACGGTTTAACGTCTTTATATCAAGATTTGTAAGCTCAAATTTATCAACTTCAATTGGACACTTCTCACGTAGCTCCATCTATGGATTCCACATTATTACTTCATGCCCCTTCCGCACCCACCATTTCTATGTATGCACTTCCTCTTAATTTTTTCACTCCCAATTTTCAAATACCATGGCGACCCTCGAAGAATCTTCAAGTATTTCATGTACCATATCTAGATTATGTGTATTATCAAACTTTATTAGCAAATCTCTTTCCTCATAGTCTTCAAGATTATATAATGCATTGGTTATATGATCTACCTATCCACTCAGTAACATCTTTTACACATTCAACAAATGTTTTCTCACTTATTTCTCTATCAATATTGGCTCTAAGATATCTTATGCTCAACTCGCGTAACTTAAAAAAGGATCTAATGAACATCTAGTGGATTATGTCTTACGATATAAGAACAACTTAGCTAAGATGTCTAATGTACTCATGGAAGTTGAGCTTCAAGATTGTCCAAATTCTATTTCGCCTCTCCGGGAGAGTGTTATCTTTGATACATATCCTTCATTTGATCTTTTATGTCATATTCTTAAGCTGAAACTAAACTCTTATCTATAGAAAAGCTTAAGTAACATGAGTAGGTCTCATCCACTACGTGCTTTCAAAGTAAATCTTCTTTAAAACCATCTACAAAACCTATTGAAGCTAAATCCACTATAAACAATGTATCTAATAATAAAGAGCTTTAATGGAAATTGTTGCACCCTATAATTGTTCTAAGTATAAGCACTTTGCACAAAAATTTGGGATGTGTGTGAGGAAGGCATGAAGGCATGCACGGAAGTAAAATAGGAGCACGCGGAGGTTCACACCTAGGTAGAATAGATTCGGTACTTAGCCATTTTTGCATCGTGTAGGATAAATATAGGCTAGAGTATGGAGCATGCATTGGATAAAATAAAAATACTTTGAGGCTAAGAAAATGATATTTTGGGAACATGTGTAAGCTCAAGAGTCATGTAGAGTCCGAACTAATAATAAGATTAGATTTGGAGTTAACTATAGATAATTTAATATTAGGTGAATCTTACATGATTCTCTAGTTATATTTGTAAATGACACATGGCTATTTTGAGAATGTGGCCTATTTTAAGAGTGTATGGGTATCTGAAGGGAGAGCACCCACCCATATATATTTATTTATTTACATGGATTAGGGATGCGTGAGATATTTTAATTGTAAGAGGGTTATGTTGTTGATATGTTTATGCGCTTGAATTTGTGATGGTATTTATGGTGTATTCAGCTACTAGTTTTTCATGAATTAATATAATGGATCATTATGGATGGATATTGATTTTTAATGTCTCTATTCATGTTTATTGTATGGTGAATCTGGTATTAATCCTTATGTGATCTATATGTTTTCCTTATTATGTGTGTTTCCAAATTGATATTTGGTTATTATGATGAGATATGTACTTTGATTGTGGTTATTAATAATATGCATGCTAGCACCCTAGTAAGATAGTAAGAAAGAGGGACCAGGTACCTTTGTACGAGAAGGTGAGCATTCAGATTCATCTAGAAGAAGTGCCAATGCACCTAGTGTTTTGAGTGGGAAAATAAGACTACATTTTGGTTCCATTGTTGGGACCTCTTTTCAAACTATTTACCATGACATTACATGATGATGTAGTATTGATTGATTCTTGTGGCAATTGAAGATTGGGTGATTGAAAAACAAGATCAGTTTGCATGAAGATATGGTTTTAGACCTGTGGGTTAAAGAACATCTTTATCATGAGCTTTATGAGATGTTATTTTATTTATTTCCAATAGAGTTATACAAGTGGTTTTCTACATATGCATCAAATAAAATCTAGAGATTTACGACCAAGGATCTGGACATAGGAATAGTATCAGGATTTGTTTAATGCAGATGAACCTTGGACGCGTGTTGTAGATCATTGGTGGGCTGGTGTTGTGTGTAGTTATACTTTGGAGTATGTTGTGTCTATGTATTCTTGTCTAGAAGTTACTGAGTTTGAATTCTTGTGTGAGCCCATAGGATCTTACATCTATGTTATTCCTTTGTCTATTAAGATCTTGATGGTGATGTTGAGTTTAGAGTGCCTCCCTATGGCTAGCTAAACATACCACCATGTGTAGGGGAAGGATTATGTATAGTGAAATATGGTAGACTTTGCAGCAGAAAGACAGAGAGAAGAAATGCAACTTAAGTATAATGAAGCATGAGAGAAGTAATTGGCAAAGTATTTGGATATTAAGGTGTCTATGGAATTACAGAGGATGATGTCTCAAGAAGAATTTGAGGCTCATGTGGAAGACATGGAGCTAAATAATTAGGCTCTCCCCCACTTAAGAAAGCGCAGAGAGAATATCCTTCAGCGATGAGAGTGTGTCAAAGGAGGAAAGGGTAAGGACCCTAGGCATGCATCTCATCCCACATTGAAACCTAACCCTTGTGCGTGGTGTTCTAGTTCTATAAGTAATCATTAATCAACAAATGAGTGTAGGTAATCTAGTATCTTTAGGTAGATATCATTTTCCTTTGAATACAGAAGTGCATCAGACAACACATTCATTTATGGTAGTAATGACATCATCTTTGTTATTTGGAGGCCCAATTAGAAGAATATTTCTGGCATGTCATTAATACAAAGTGTGGGAATGCGAACATTGGGAACATGTCTAAAAGTACTACAACTTCATAGACTATGGGAGTTCATTTTAGTACTACTATTGGGATGCAAGGAATTACATCCACTAGTCTAGCATTTTCTCTTTGGAGGATTAGGAGGGTCGGGCACAAGTGGATCAATGAGTTACGGTGGTCGAGGAAATACTAGTGGAGGTTTTGGTTTTGGATCGGAGGATAGGGCCCACATCCTTAGAAACCCCCACATCAACCTCAACAAGTTTATTATGAGATGTCCCTCCACTTTCCAGAATATAGAGGTATTGAAGATGTTGTAGAGCATGTGCACAAGTGTGAATTATTATGACACGCTAAAGGAATCATTGCTTTAGATAGAAAGGTGAGTCATTTTTCTACTACTCTTTAAGGGTGCGCACATAGCTGGTACAAAAAGTATGACCCACATCAGACTACATTAGATTATGATGCCTTGCATTCTATATTTCTATCTAAATTCCATATGCCTAAGTTTGAATAGAAGAGTGTTATCATGTTAAGGAAACTAAGCATGGCTTATAGGAAAAAAATGGGAGTATGAAATGTATTTTAAAACTTTTTTTCTAAGCTTTGTTATGACATACACCCTAGTCAACATGCACAATGGTTTTTCGATGGTTTGTTGACTCCATTTAGAAGGGTGCTATCTCATAATAACTTTGTAGATCCATGTGATTATTTTGGGGTAGATCTACGCATTGAGGAAGTTAGGAGTGTGGACATTGGAGTGAGTCAATTTTTAGAGGCACAAATTGAAGCTATGGTGAAATAATTGGAAAACCTCTTTGTTAATTCAGCTCATAAGAAACACGGTGACATATTGTGTATGGAATGTGAGGTTGAATTACATACTAAGGATAAGTGTCTTTGCAATTCAGTGAGTGCCATATTGTTGGATTGCGAGATTTGTCATCTAGACCATGATGCAAGTAGATGTCCTCTTTTGTAGTGTGCGATCCAAAAGAATGTATCTATGTATTGTAAAATTTGTAAAACTCATACTCATGATATTGTTAACTATAGAGTGATTGATCATATACATGAGGCTATTGAAACTGGTGTGCACCAGACTAGTGTAGCAAGTGGATCTAAAGAACAAGGAGAACAACATAATGAAGGGTGCAAGTAATGGGGATAATAGGAATAGAGGATTCCATGGTGGATATAGAGGCCGAGGTCACGGTGGTGGAAGAGGAGGATTTCCTAGAGGAACTTATTTTACTTGTGGATCTCCTAATCATTATCATTGTGAATGCCCTAAGAATATGGTTTTTATTGGTGTGGAAAATGAAAAAATTAAAGAATTTCTAAATTTGTATGAGCATATGAGCAAACAACATAAACAAGATTAATTAAGATACAACATGTGGATGGAGATAAATGGATGTGAAGGTTGGGATTAATTCTGAATTACAACCAGTGTTAGTTACCACATGCCATGAGGCTACGCACGCTCATGAACCTCCAAAGTATAATAGAACTATAACAAAGTAATAAGTGATTAATGCCAATTACCCCGATATTGAACATCGAAATAAGTTTACGTGGAAACTATCGACATTATCAAGGAATAAAAAGGATAAATTCAGGGCTTGAAGGAATAGGCATGCACGACGGAATGAGAAAAGAAGGATGAACTCCCACAGAAGATTGTAGATGACTTAAAGGGGGTATGTGGAATGTTTTGCTAAGAGAACATAATCCCCTTGTTAGGAGAGTGGTTGAGAGAAAGGGTACCGCATGTAGGTAATGAGCGTGAGAGGAAGATACTTCATGCAAATATGCCTCCCCATAATCATGATTATTTTACCTATGTATAAGAAATATAATCTATTATAAACAATTAAACCTTCTCTAAAATATGAATTTGAATTAAATCCTCAAACACACCTTAGAGTCACGGGAAGAATTAAAATATTCTCAGAATATTTTCTTCCCCTGAAAACTACCCGGTGGAAAATAAGAGGGATTTAATACAGACTAATTTGAACCAAAATTTGAATGCTTAAAACTATGTAGAATATTCTTCCAGAATCACTTCCCTTGCAAATCTACAAAGATAGGCAAGGAAGCTATCTATCCTAAGAAATATTTGCATAAGAAAATGATCTATTGTAACTACCTAACAATTGCAACAATGGAAATAGGAGTGCCTTTTCTACTGTGGTAAATAATTTAAATACAAATTCACAAATAAATAAGTGAGGAAACAAAGAAACTCAATAGCAACCCCAACTTGCAAATTATAGTGTTGAGGAAATTCCAGTTTTGTTATCACTTTTTGTTCCCTCGTTATATTTTCTAATCTTCTGTGTCCACGTGAGTCTAGGGAAGTGGGAATGAAAAAGAAGAAAGAAGAAGGTGCTAGAGAAATGGTGGCTTACAAGTGGTCTAGTAGTAATGCAAGTAGAGGAAGAACAACACAAGAGAACAATTCTTGGTTGTGCGTAGTCTCTAGCAATATTTCAACAACATAACAATACAATTCACGATAAAATTCTTTAGCCATTTTCTTCAGAAGAAGTGTTGGTTTTATAGAACACAAGGGAAATGGTCTAATCCATTTGGTAGTAATGGGATGCCACATCACAACAAGGAGGGGTAGTTTAACTCTCAATCAACAATTAGAAAAGGAAGAGGGTGTTAGTACGTATCCATCAAGCCTACAAATAACCAATTTGACTAAGAAATATGCTCTAAAATCACATTTGAAGATATGGACATGCATTCAAAACACGCCAAAAGAGGTTCTAGAAAAACCACACGTAATCGTTGGTTTACGCAGTGGCGGTTGCATAACCACCGGCCGAGGGTAGACAGCGATAGCATAAGCTGTCACCTAGGCAGACCGGAAGTTACGTAACCACCATGGAATTTCTATAACTTAAGGAAAAAATTTAAAAGAAAACACTACGGAAAGATAACGAAAAGTAGGAAAAGTAAGGAAATGGCTAAGTAAAGTATTCTAAGCTACAAATATACACTACAAAGAGGAAAAGGGGATTGAACACCTTTGGAAAAGATATGAATCATCATTGGGTATTTTTAAACCATTTTTAACAATGTAGCATGTGTAAATTTGGGTGTGTACATATTTCCACCCTCGAAGAAATGTTTTAGCCATGAAGAGGCATAAAACATCAAATTTGATTATGGAGTTCCTAAAATGGGGAGTTAGAAGTTATACTTGACACACTCGTGTGCCGAAGTGACACCATCCAAGCTCTCACTACCTACAAAATGAAAACAAGACTCAAGTGCAAATAGATATAAAATTGAAAAAACATACTAAAACTAAAATGATAAGAGGACTTACCATATCCATGGGATAGAAGAACACCTATGCCAACGCTCCAAATTTCGCAAAGAACATACACTCAAAAAAATTTAAAAAAATCCATATATATCTAAAACCATCATTTTCAAAATCATTTGTACTCACCCTCATAGAGAATTTGGAGCTCTAGATTACTGTGACCATTTTGAATGATAATATAGTCGAATTGAAGAGTGTAGTGATGTGATCATGGCCCCACCAATGAGAGAACCAATGGCTAAGAAAAATGTTAGTATTTTGTATTTATTCATTTCAAACCTAAAATGTGAAAAATTGAAAAATATCAACCTAGGGGGGCATTTTCAATAATTTTATAGTTAAAATGTTCCTAAGGGGGCACCAGGTGTGCATGCTTTTATTTCATGAAAAATAATGTATTTTTGTCACTTTTTAAGATTTTTAGACACCGGCGTATGACTCGTTATTTTCGACAAAACCACCACTATGCAAAGGCAATGGTTAGACAACCACCACTCTGTGGAGAGGGGTGGTTTCATAACCTCCATGGAGATTGTGCAACCACCACTCTGCATAGAGGGGCGGTTGTATAATTGTCGGGTAAAGGCTATATTTCACTAAGTATAAGGAATGCTTTTTATTTTTATGTTATTTTATGATGTTTTTGATGAGATTATTCTATTAAACACATTTTTAACTTGCTCTTTTTCTTGTTTTGGTGGATGCAGAAGGATTCCTACGTCTGATGGAGTCGGGCTAGAGAGTGTGATTGGCTCCTTGGGATTTTAGCTGGCCTATCTCAGGAAGAGAGAGACATTCTACACAGAGATGGGATATGGAGGATATCCCAGACACCATTGGTTGTACCTCCTAGATATTTTTAGCAAAAATTTTGAGTTACTAGAATGTGGATTGGAACACTTTCTAGTTCTGGGGGTTAGAGGAGAGTGAACTATCACTCTCGAGGATGTATATAGGATCTTGGGTGTACCTCTTACTAGTAGGAAACTAACAATAGATAGTGCTACAGAGTGGTACGGTCCCACGATTGGGTACTACATGGGAGATGTTTTGGCACCTAATACTGGAGCTAAGCATGGTATGAGGCTATTATTAGTTCCCATTTCCCTATCACGGCCTTACACAAGGCCATCATTGGTATTTTGGCCTCGTGCTTGGTTGGAGACAAGGGTAGGGACAAGTTACTTTATTGCTGGGCTCCTATCATTCAGAGCATAGAGGAGCATGGTCGCACTTATGCCTAGGGAATTGATATTCTTGGTTCCACCTATCACAATTTTTACAAAGTTATTCAACTAGAGGGAAATGCACTTAATCATCCTACATGGTGGCCAGTTGGCTTTTTGAGCGTATGATCCCCTATCCGAGTGGAGTCGAGATAGATGATCCTAGAGCTATTAGAGTGGTTAGATAGATGGTTATGGGCCCCCAAAAGGGGCGTCACCAGCCTACTTCTACTCTCACTATAGATGACATGATTACACAACCATACTTGGACATGGTTGGCTTATGGGGTGAGGATGTTGTCATAGTGTCAAAGCATATAATATTATTACTCGGTTAGTAGACAGGACCAACCTTGTGGAGGTCCATCCCGGTTTAGAGGGTGCCCCAGTAGTTTGGGTTGCCCTATATTGACACCCTCCCAAAGTAGTTCTAGTTACATACAATAGGGATTAGAGATGTCATAGCCATCGAGAAGGGCAAGGTCCCATGGATTGTTGTTACACCCGAGGTCCCAATTGATACACAACAGACTAACCCAAATCCGGCCAGGACCTCAAGTGATCCTACATATTGACACTTCTCTTCCTACTATAACCTCTCTTCAACCCTTTTTGCTTCACAGGGTAGATTCTCACACTGGTACTAAATTTAAACAAGGACGAAAGCCTGTAGATTATATTAATCTAAATCAACCATTACAATGGAGTGTTGCAATATTTATACATATTGGACAGCAATATACAAACAAATAAATATGTTGCATAGGTGCAACAATATGCCTGAATACATAAGCTTCCAAAATATCATACGGGAAGCACAAATGAATAATGATATAATTGTTATAACAACATAACAATTATATCCGTGAATATAATAAGACAAATATGGTTTAATAAAACCATATAACAACAATAATTAAATAATAACAATTAATTATCCTAACATTACCCCCTTAATTTTTCATTGTCTCAAGGGATGAGGAGAGGAACTCTCTGAACAACTCGAACTTGTCACGTGTAAGTGACTTTGTGAAGATATCTACTCTTTGTTCAGCTGTTGGACAAAATTGAAGCTAGATGTTGTGCTTCAACACATGCTCACATATGAAATGAACTTGTACCTCAATGTGCTTTGTTCTTTCATGAAACACTGGATTGCGAACAAGTTTGAGAACACCTTCATTGTCAACATACATGGTGGTCAGTTTTTCTGTGGTATTCCAAGTCCTTCTAGTATGCGACGTAGCCATATCGCTTCACAGACAACTTCTCCTACAGAATGATACTTGGCTTCTGTGGAAGAGCAAGAAATGAAGTTTTATTTCTTACTTCCCAATGATATTGGTCCAAATCCCATAAATAATACAAATCTAGAAGTGGATTTTCTATCGTCAATGTTACCTACATGATCTGAATCCAAATATCCAGTCAAGAAGAAGTTGTCATTCTTCTTGTATTCTAGACCAAGATCCACTGATCCTTTGAGATATCTCAAAAAGTACCTTGCTGCTTTCCAATGAAAAACTTTGGGTTCATGCATAAACCTCAATAGATAGCTCACCTTTGTAAAGCTAGTATTTGGTATAGTGTAGGTCGGGTAAATGAGAATCCCAATCAACTACCTGATAGAGAGTGGCATTTACCTCTCGGAGATGGATCTAAATGAGATAATTGTTATATGTTTTCCATAGGTGTAGCAATTGGTGTGCAATCCATCATCCCGAATTTCTTAAGCATTACTTGGTATATTTCCTCCGAGAAACAAAGATGTGATTCTATTTCTACCATACTTCCAAACCAAGATAATAATGCATTAGCACAAGATCTGTCATGTCAAATGATCAATTAAGATCCTTCTTTGTTGCATCGATCATATTTATTGAATTACTAGTGATGACTAGATCATCAACATAGACAACAAAAGTCACAATATCCCCCCTTGCTTTTTGAGGTAAATATTGGGATCGTATGGATTTATTATATATCTATGTTGTATGAAATTCTCATCAATCTTGATGTACCATACTGGGGTGCCTATTTAAGGCCATACAGAGATTTCCTGAGTCTGCATACCTTTGCTTCTTGACTAGGTACTACATATCCCTCAGGTTGAGTCATGTAGACTTCTTCTTGTAAATATCTATTTAGGAAGGCACTTTTTACATCCATCTGATGGACTTTCCAGCCAAACTGTGTAGCTAGAGCAAAGATCATTCTGATTGTTTTGATCTTAGCTATGGGAGAAAATGTCTCCTCGTAGTCTATGCCTTATTTTTGTGCATACCCCTTTGCTACTAGTCTCACTTTATACTTGTCCATTGTCCCATCTACTTTGTACTTTGTTTTAAATATCCATCTACATCCAATGGGTTTCTTCCCTGGTGGAAGATCAACAAGTGCTGCCAAGTGTTATTCTTCATCATTGATTGATATTCAAAATCCATGGCATCTTTCAAAACTTTTTGAGAGCTCAGGGCTTCTGGACCGTAGAGGGCTCATCAAATTCAATAACTCTACTCATCAAAGAAAAGTTAACTTCTTCTCTTTCTTTACTATAAGTCGTGGTCCAGGGTGGATGTATCTAGTGGAGCATCCATTCTTACATCTCGTAATGTGCTAGTACACCACTTGGGCATACGCTGAACTGTTCCCATGGGTCATGGTTCTATCTGATCAACACCATCATCCCCATCGTCACTTTCATCTTCTGAGGGAACATCAGCTTCAATTTTTACAACTGGTGAAAAATCTACGTTTGGTGCATCTTGAGGAGGAGTTTCTACTTCCTTCTTGAAAAAATCAACATCTTTGTTGGTGTAGAGTTTTCGGCCTTAGGATCCATTAATCTGCCCTAAAAGTCTCTTCATTGTACCCAATGAAGATGAGTTTCTGTGACTTCATGTCTAATTTATTTTCTTTCTGCTTGGGTATGTGCATGCTTGCTTTACACCTGAATACTCTGAGGTGTGCAATAGATGGTTTCCATTTTGACCATGCTTCTTGTGGTGTTACTCCGTCAAGAGCAACTATGGGCACTCTATTCAACAAATACACTGTTGTCTTTACTGCTTCTACAGAATGTCTTTGCAAGTCCAAAGTCATCGATCATGCATCACACCATTTCCATGATAGTATGATTTCTTCTCTCAACAACACCATTTTGCTATGGTGTGTGTGGAGGAGGCATTTGTCGACGAATCCCATGAGTTTGTAGGTAGTCTCTGAACTCATTACTGGTGAATTCCCCCTCAATCTGAGTGGAGAGTTCTGATGTGATGATCAATTTCATTCTCAACTACTACTTTGAACTTCTTGAAAGTTTCAAAAGCTTCACTTTTCTTGCGAAGAAAAAAAATCCACATTTTCCTTGAATAGTCATCAACACATAGCATTAATTATTGAAATCCAGAATGAATTGGTTACATCAGACAAAAAATATTGGTATGTACCAAATCAAGCTGACCATGAGCTTGATATTTACTCTTCTGGAATGAAGCTCTATGTTGTTTTCCTGCTAGGTAGTGATGACACATGTCTGTATCCTTCTGAAGAGATGGTAGCCCATGTACCATATTACACCAGCGAAGTGTCTCGAGATGCTTGAAACTTACATGACCAAGTCTCCGATGCCATAACTATGCTAAGGTAGAGTTCTTAGCCACAAGCTCTTGATCATCTCTATGGACAAAATCAATATGGAACATGCATCCCACATTAGAGGCTTTCGCAACTATTTTCAAGCCTCATAATTTATCTCGAATCAAACACGTTTTCTTAACGAAATGACTATCAAATTCAATTTTTAGATTGTGATCAAGGAGTTGATTGACTGAAAGTAGATTCTTTGTCAACCCAGGGACATATAAGACATATGAAAGTCTACAGTTGCGTGAACCAAGGGGTAGAGAAATGTTCCCAATCCCCTGAACTGTATATGAAGAATCATCTCCCAACGAAACATGATTTTTGATGGCATGTCCCTCATTAAAAAAACCAATCTCTATGGCCGGTCATGTGTCGAGTGGCCCCGAATCAACATACCAAACATCACTAGATGACGTGGATGGTTCACTTGATCGAGCAATGAACAAGTAGTCTTCATTGTCTGACTGTTCTTGTTGCTCAACAATATTTCCTTGTTGATGGGGTCTTCTTTTCCAGTTCCCCTTTTTCTACCCATGATTGTTGTTAGAATGTCCCTTGTAAGACTATTGTTGTTGAGGTCCAGAGTTGCTAGATGAACCTTTCTTGTAAGTATTATACCAACAATCTTTTAGGTCATGTCCTCTTTTACAGATAGGACATTGCTTCTTTTGTTGTCTATCCCCTTGATTCTGATTTTTATTTTGGGATTTTGATAGGAATTAGGTTTTCCTTTACCTTTTCCTTTCCATTTTTGATGTGAAGAGAGTGTCTACTCTTCTTCATCATCCTTATTGTGTATGGCTTCCTCTTGTTGTAGTAAGTTTACCAATTTTTCAAAACTAATGGTCGTATCTGACACATTTAGTGTTGTAACAAAAATGTGGTAAGAAGAGGGGAGTGCTCTCAGAACAATGGGAATGAGAGCATCATCTGAGACCGCTTCTCCTAGGGCTAGAAGTGAAGCCCTCAACTCTGTAACTCTTCTTAAGAAAGATTCAATTTTCTCATTCTTTTTGAACTTCAATGTGTGTAATTGAATTTACAAATTTAGTATAACATTCTTATTCTTGGCCTCGTATATTGTGCTCAACTTATCCCACAATTGTTTGGCTGTTGTGGCATCTCGAATGTGGGGTTACACATCATTGGACACTCTAAACAAGATGATGAGTTTTACTTTCTGATCTGCTCTATCAAACGGCCTCTATTGTGTTGTATCATTTGTTGATCTGGTCAGAGTACCAGTCACAACAAGCCATATTTCTTCAAACTCAAGTTGTGTCTTGATTTTTGTCTTCCATGCAGCATAGTTGTTTCCTCTAAGTAATTGTGAATCCAGAAGAAAAAATTTGGGGGCATTGGTGCCCATTTTGCAGAGATCACTGACAAGGTTTGGCTCTTATCACTCCGGTATAAGCTCTCCGAACCTATATACCATCAAATCCGATATACCAAACCTTTCTATATATGTGCCCTTCCAATATACCCAGTGGTACGTGGAATAATCTCACCCTTTCTATATACCCGGTGGTACGTGAAAGAGGTGTTAATGTATGTGAAAGAATTCAATATGTGGTACCAAGACAAGATCGAAAGGTGCATGACGATTATTGACACCGGCTCAAAGAAATATCCTCATACGCATTTGTAACTTTGCTATATACTTGGATAATTTCTCTGTCCAAATTTATGTCATGCAATCATTCACAGACAGATGGAATGACTCATAGTGTGTGCATTGTGACCTTATTACTCCCCTTTGATTTAAAGGGTCGATGCCCAAATGACATTGTAGCAGCTATATTAGGTGTTAAGTGTAGTACTAGTAGCGACGGCTTTACCCGTAAGCACTTCCCAGAGGCACCGTATATACCGAACACTATGAATGAGATATAGGATCTTGTGAGTGTTATAGAACCAATTTTTTACTATGTTTTATTACAACTCTGGCATTTTCTAAGAAGTTACAAAGTTTACAGTTGACTTATGGAAACCTGTAAATTAGTACAATATATTGCAACATGCAATTACATTCAAAAATCTGGAAAAAATTGAATGGCAGGATTTTTTTGTTTTGCGGGCCCTGGTGGCCTCCGAGCCCAATATGACCCACTATGCCAAAAAATTACAAAAATATAGGTAGAAAATGCAATTTCTAGATAGGCCTCCTTTTCAAAAAATGTCCGGAATGAAAAAACATGCCTAGTGGAGAAAAAAAATTTACCCTAAATTTAGGGTTTTTCCCGCTAAATTTTTAGAGACCTATTTAATTATCACTAAATGGTTTAGCTGTAGTTTTTCTGCTAAATCCTCTTCCGAGTTGGTGATTTCTCTAAATTTTCCTCCAAATTTCAAAATTGAAAAACTTATTTTGTTTTGTGTGATTCGAACCATGCATCTCACACTTCTAAGTCCTTTCCTTTATCTTATGAAATTGTGGCCATTTGTTGATGAGGGATAAAAATTCCCTATCAAATCTAAACCCCATGTGGAAAAGGGCCAAGGTGTTGCAATAGGTTGTAGAGCTTGGGAAGGTATATGAATCTCATGAGAGAATTCCTGACATTTGTGACACCTGCGCACATACTCCACAACGTCATGCTCTAAGGTGGGCCAAAAATAACCCATTCAGTGTATCTTGCGAGTAGTAGCATGCCCTCGAAGTGACCCCCAAAAACTCCATTGCAGGCTACGAAGAGAATATTTTCTGATTCTTCCTCATCAACACACCTTAATAAAATTCCATTAAAGGCTCTATGATAAATCACTTATTCTATAATCACATATTCGGAGGATATGATGCGTAGCAATATTCTCTTTTGTGAGGTCTCTCCCTCAGGGTATGTGCGGTCTATAATTAAATTGATAATGTCTGAATACCATGGAAACACAATAATGGGAGGCCTTATTTCATTGTGCTATACACACTCATCGGGAAATCCAAGTCTACTAGATATCCACCATCTAATGGGTTGTCTACCAACTAATATGCAATGATTTTTCCTTTGATATACTTTTTATTGACAAAGGTTAACTCAAATTCACCCATTAGGGTCATGAAGCGTCCAAATTTCTTGGACAAGGAACCCTGTGTTAGAAACATTTGAAGATGATCTATCTTGACAATCACCCATGTTTCTTGGTTAAGAATAATTTAAAGTGGGAGGCTCTTTCTCGGTCTCGGCGTATGCTAGAATCAGATTGGTGGCAATTTTTTGAATGAGTGGTTCGTCTTTGATTAAAACAATGAATTTGGTATCTCCCAAATCTCCACTTGGAAAAAATCGAGAAGTGGAAGTAGCCATGGTATTAGCCAAATGGTTTTGTTTATGTGGGATAGCTTCAATGGATATGAATTTAAAACCTTTTCTCAAGTTAAGTACTACTCTGAGTCTTATAGATCTAAAGGTTCTCTGCTCTAGTCCCATAAACTTTTGATGGTTGGTGACTAGTTAGGAATCACCCAAAACTCTAATATTGCAAGAACCCATTCTCTTAGCTACAATTAGATAAAGAAGAAGGACCTCGTGACGCGGAACCATTATTAGTGAACTCGAAATTGAGCTTAAAGGTAAAAGGCATAATCTTCCCTTCCTGGGGAAGTGAGGATCATGCCCACCCCAACACCAAAATGACACTTTTCTCCATCATAGTTAAGTGTCCAATAGTTGCTAGGGAAGATTGATGTTTGATCATTTCTAGTATCTTCTTCCTCCACTTCTAAGACCTCAACCATGCAGATCTCTTCAGATGGAAGAGAGTCGAGTCCTAGAGCATGTCCTATGCCCAAGGAGTCAAAAGGGAGGAGAATAGGAAAGTCGTTCTCTAACAACTTGAAAATATTAGTCATGGTTTTTGTTGATACTATCTCAACAACAACAGTTTCATCTTTAGTTGTAATAACCCCTCAATTAAAATGGAGGTTTCCAGTTCCATCATGGGAATCAATTTAGACTCTAGTGTTGTATCTTTAGGTTTTTTTACTTGATTGGTGGGGAGTTCAAACTCGGTATGGACCCCAAGTTTCTTCTTTAAGTTGGATAGGTGAATATTGAAAGGCTTTTGGTTATTTTGAGTGAAGAATATTGTCCCTAAATGTAGGAATTTGACTTCCTCGAACAGTTTGGAAGGGATTGCCTTCATTCGATGGATCCAAGGTCAGCCAAGAATCATATTATAGTTGGTTTCCCTATTTATAATATAAAACTCAGTTAGAACCATCTTGGGCCGAGGGTAACCAGGAGCACTATGGTCCCTATGGAAGTTACTTTGAAATTTTCATAGCCTCTCAAAGATATTTATAATTGAGGAATAGTTGGTTTTTTTTGAGCCTACTTTTTGAGGAATGAAAAGGGGACAATATTAACAACTTCCCCATCGTCAATCATTACACATTTGACATAGTTATTATAGATCCGACCTATAAATGGAACGTTGGGTTACCTCTACATTTTAGCTCGACATATCCTGTGGGAATCTTACTGATGTTGAAGAAGAATCCAAAATCTATTTCAAGTTTCCCAGGAGGATAGACATCAAAGTATATATGGTTGATTTGTGCCTCCGACGAAGGGGTAACATTAATCAAGTTACCAAGACCCAACGCTTCTAACAAAGTGGCTTGGTGAGCGGGAGATTTCTTCAACAAATCCAAGAAAGAAATGTGAGAAAAAGTCTTGGTTAAATCCATAATCAGATCATATTCCCTACAGCCTCAAAATTATTGGAGTGCAATCCAAAATAAATAGGTAGATGGGAATATGTTGTGTTGAGTAATCACTAGTTCTTGTATTTGCATTAATTTGAGGTTTAGTATATAATTCAATGAGACACAAGATCTTATTCTATTGCCAACCATCCCAACAGAGGCGCTACCAATGGGTTTGAAGAAGTGGAATCTTCATGGTCATTGTTTCCCATTGGGTTACCCTTGTTTGTGTCATGGGGGTTTAATTTTTCATTATCAGGACGTATAGGAAGAGGGTCACTAAAGATCCTAAGAGGAGTGTTTTGGGGGGCAATAGGCCCCATGCTATCATTCTATGTTGACATTATAGGATTTGTCAAAAACATCTCAATGAAGAGTTTTCTTTGGTCCTCTGGTAGGCGTTGTATGAACTTGTTACAGTCACAAAAAGTTCTAGCATCATGCCCTTGGACCCTATGGAAGCCATAATAAAGGTCAGGATCATAATCTTGAGGTATTTGATTCATGTTTTGTTTTATTACAGTCCAAAGTTCTTATTGGTGTTTAACTGTTGGTTGTTGTATTCAAAGTTCGAGAGGCCTTTGCCCTTGGTTTTGATATTGATTTTGATACCCATTTGGGTATTGATTGGGGCCTTGGGCTTGAAATTTTTGTGGAGGTGGAGAATGGTTGAAATCCACCATGTTGATGGAAGGAGTGAAATTGTTACTCCTTTAATTATTTCCATTTGTGTTGTTATTGACATTGTTTGTGCTTGAAGTGTTAACAACATTCGACTTCTTGGCTTGATCAGTTACATCGTCCATTGTAACACCACGGTTCTTATTAAGGACCTTAGGTCCTTGATTGTTGTTGGAATTGTTGGGGTAATTTGAATTACCCTAGGAGGGAGTGATCAGTCTCCCATTTGAACCGTAGGTCTTTTGACCACTATCTATTATGATTTGATCAATGTGGAGAGTACCCTCTAATACCTCTTTGTAGCTCCTAAGAGGGAAATTTTATACTTCTTACTTTGGTTCCTGGTTAAGGGAATAAAGGGATAGATCGAAAAGATACATATGATCCATATTGGGAGAACTCACCAAAGAGTAGAGGACATGTCACCATCCATGAATGAAATGGGTAGCAAATTCATTATGTTCTTTCTTTATGTGAAGGAATTCCTTTATTCTTGTTCTTAACAATTTATTCATATCAAACGCCTTTATGAACTTAGATACGAGTTGCTTAAAGGAGTGTATGGAGGATTCAAGTATCCTATAATACCAATCAAGAGTGATCCCCTCAAGGGTATTAGGGAAGATCTTAGCTACAACCACATCCCATGGGAGTATCTCTCTAATGAAAGTTGCATATGCCTTAATATACATGTTTGGATCCCCCTCCCCTTTAAACTTTGGCAATTCGGGAAGCAGTCATAGAATCATTACGCTTCATATAGTAAATTCTAAGGGATCCTTAATATATTCATCATACGTGCCCAATACATAGGACTCTACTATGGACAACCCTTGATGGGGAGGTGGAGTAGGCATAGGAGGCTAATATGGAACAACATAAACATTTGTATAGGCATAAGGCATCCCCTATGGTTGAGCGTATGAGCTAGGAAAAAAACATGTCCCAATGTGGAAATTTGGAATACAAGTGAAAATATCAGGGAGCATTACTCTTGTATGGAGTGGGAGGAAAAATCTAGGAACGTCATATTTCTAGTTAGGACGACATTCCAAAAGGCACTTATGGTTGGTTCCTATTAAGGGTATTTGTACGAGGTGTGAGGGGGCATATCTAACGTTCCCAATCAAGTGATGAAATCTCCAAGGCTAGGAATTCTTGTGTAAAGTAGAGGTGGAGGTGGTGTTGAGGAACATGGCCAAAATTTTGTGCATGCTTTGGGAATCCTGCCTTCCCCTACAAAAGATGTATCCTGAGAGGGTTAAGCAAGCTCTAGTTCTCTAACCCTATTTACCAATGTTGAAATTACATCACCTGCAGATGGTGTTGTGTTCAACTTGGGTGAATTTTGAGCCTAGTTGGGAGGAAAAGGTATGTAATGTCCTACTATAGCTTGATATTTTAGAAGCCACACCTCTTTGAATGTGTTTCCTGTAGGAGGATGGGTAACATAATCATTTTGGAGAAGAACATCAATGTATTGTTACACCTGATCTATGGATTGGTCTATTTTGTTGAAGCGTTTCTCACTTCGGGAATAGCATGCTAGGTATTCCTCATCTAAAAATGAGATCGAATCAAACTGCATATTGATATGCGGTTTAAAAAAATATGAGGATTGGAACCTTTATCTCTGTTGAATGTCATGTTGTTAGAATTGGAGATTTCGGTTGTGGCCCATGTATAGGTTGATCAATATCCTTGATCCTGACCGATGAACCATTATTGGTCCCTTGAGGAGGAGGAGTGTGAGGTGAAGGTAGATTAGTTGAGTAGCTGTTAGTCCACCTAGATAGTGAGGGTGATTGTTGCATACCCATTTGATAGTAATACACCTCAAGACCCAAAATGAGTGATTGTATTTCTATCTCGACATATTCGGGGATCATATGAATACCCGCAAAACAACGGGAGAGGAGGAAGATGGATGAAAGAAGGTAAGATAATGGAAATGAAAAGATACTATCTCTTCACATCAGGTTCACCAATTTATATGACTGAAAATCACCATGTGACCTTCAGTGCACTCGACCCCTCGAGGTCATGCCAGGATAGCCGATGTGAAAAGTGTGGATGGCTATATGTAGTAGAAATGGGTGAATATATGGAATAATTTGAAAATGGGCGAATGTGGAAAACAAGTTATCAAGGAAACCTAATGTCCTCTATGGGTACCAAAGGTATCTACTCGTCAAGGGAAATAAAATCCTCTCTAACTTGAATGGGTGTGATGTTACGGTCAAAAATTCTACATGCACATAAAATTCTATCAATATATATATATATATATATATATATATATATATGAAACTATATCAACTGGTTATAGAATGCATGGAAAGTGACCAACGGGTTCCTCATAATGATGTCCAAAAATCTCATGGAATAAACAAGAGAGGCATAGTTCCGCTAGATCTATATGCAATGAGTTGGTTCAGTCTAGAACATGAAAGCTCTATAAGTATTTTTGTTCAGGACGTTCAACTATCTAATGATATCTAGTAGATGTGGGGATATTCTACAGACTAAGTGTTGTCCAAATTTATTATTTGTAATGAATGTAAAGCACTAGCTACTAAAGAAATTAATAACTCGAAATTTTGGAAGGTTTATATTACCTCGATGTGATACAAGTGTTAGATGGCTTATTCTTGTTGCTTTGCAACTTAAGATAGCTTTAAATAAGACTAAAAATGATTTTGATTAGATAGACAAATGCGAGGAATGCCCGACTAGGTAGATCCAAGAATATTTTTACTTCCTTGGTGGATGTCAACCCCGTTTGTTTAGATAAAGTGAAATAAAACTACAAGAGCATGCAAAAATAGAAATAGTACTAAATCTAAAAAATGATAGAAATTGATCTAAAGTTGATTAGATGACAATAACTGTGAATTGATTGTTACCTTTTTTGGGTCGATGTCAATCCAAACTATGCCAAGGTAGGTTGATGGTGAATTGGGACGATGGATCTGAACTTGTAGATGAAATATGCAGACCTACAAGGCCTGAGAGTGATCTGGAAGTTGATCAGGGCCTGTAACTCACTGTAAAAGGATCTCTGAAGAGAACCTGAGGTGGGGAAGTAGGATAAAGGATGTAAAATTAAAGTTAGGATAGGTTAATGAATAAACATGGCCCTGGTCAATGGTGACCAAGGGGATCATCGACATTGTATTAGAAAGGTATAAAGACGAGGATGCAAAGATAAAAATGGAAACTGTTAGTAAAAGAAGTTGTAGGAGAAAGATCCTAAGTGTTCTCAAAGTTGGTTTATACCGTAAGATGTTATTAAAAAATCATACATGATAATATGATAAAGATACAGAAATGGATGTGATAATGATAAGAAGATCTCATGAACGATGATCGTGAGTGATGTAAACATGCCAAAGGAATGTACAAGAGGTTTGTGAATGTCTCACAACTACTTAGGCATGAGGAAGGATGCTCTGTGCTCGAGAAAGCTTGAGAATTACATGCATCGATTTTTTGATTCTTGAATAGAAGGAAACAAGCTAATTTTATAGGGGTTGATGGTGGTGGGTTAGGTCACCACCAATAGTAGGGAAATTTTCCCCTCTGGGAATGATTTTCTACTTTTGAAGGGATTTTTGATGTTTTGAAGGATTGGTCAAGCACTTTAAAACATGTAGGCAGGATTGGGTTTCTTGGGGATGAATTTAAGTTAGTTATGGCATAAAAATAGATAGGATAAAAGATAGAAAAGCAAGGTGATGTGTGTAGGATGAAATCATCCTAATTAGAAGGTTGGTTAGGGAAATGGATGAAGATTAATTAATTAATATGAATTAATTAATTAATGGGCATAAAGATTAATGTGGATGGGATAATTGGGCATGTAATATATTAAAATGATTAATTAATTAATGTCACTTAATTAATTAATGAGGATTGGGAGGGAATTTAATTAAAAAAGGGGATGATTGAATAAATATGCACACGCGGGCGATGAGGGTATAGATACCAAATTTAGGTGTCTACATTTTTCCCCTTTTTGTTGAGTGGTTTGGGCTAGCAAGTTGTGAGACAAAAAAATGAGAGATTGGATGAGGATAAAGGATTGATGATAAGCTCCCCCTCAAATGGGGGATCAATGATGTCAAGGGAAATTGATGACACATTTGAAAAAATGTAGATGATGAAGGGTGGGTGGGTGAAGAAAGATGGGTAAAATGATTACCAAGGCAAGATGCCCTAGGAAAAAAGGATCGCAATAATGATGAAAACTATGGTGGTGACTCCAATATCACATCGATAGGGGACAATTGTGGTCTCAATAGAGATAGACAACAACGTTCTATAAACCAATGAGTGGGTGAAGATCACTATAGTATGGATGCAAGATAGGATGACCAATGGGTTATGGGAAATTCATCAAAGTATGCGCAACTATATGTGAAAAGGTATGTGAAATCCTTCATACATGAGGAATCAAGTGAATAGGTATGCATCCACAAGGGATGAGGATGAATGATATGGTGTCTAATGATACACAAAAAAGGTTGAGAAGGAAAAATGAAAAAGTGAGTGATGAAGTAATATGCCCCAAAGGGGGAAGGTATGGCCATAAAGGTAAATAAAGGAAAAATTAAAATTAAAATATGCCTCAAGTGGGGAAAATTATGGCCGCAAAGGCAAAAATGAAAAATTATGCCCCGAGAGGGGAAAAGGATGGCCACAAAGGTGGATTTTAATGAAAAATAATGGTTCCCTAATTGCGGGCACGAATATGGCCATAATAGTGGACTTGATATAACAAACATAATGCCCAAATGAGAATATGAGTATGGCCTCAAATAAGGACTTTATGTGCAAATTGGATAGGATTATAAAGTAAAATTCCCAAAAGAGGAGTGATTATGGCCATGGGGTGTGGACTTATAGAATAGATATAATTAATATGCCTGAAGGAAAAGGATATGGCCAAAACTGTGGACTTGAAGATTTACCTATTCCTAAAGGAAGATTGATTATGGCCATAGGTGTAGACTTAGAGAATATATATGCCTGGAGGAAGAGATAGCTGAAAATGTTGTATGAAAAAATGCTCGAAGGGAAAATAGAGATGACCACAAGTGAAAAATTAATGGTTAACAATAAATGGTGCCCTAGAAAGGGATGCAAGGAAAAGAGGAAAAAACCCAAAATGGTTATTGTTAAGGCCATTTAATGGTGACTGAGGCCAATCGATGGTGACCCAAGGGGTTCAATGGTGACTAGGTGTCGATGGGCTATATAATCCTGGGGGTGGGCCAATAATGCTCATTTTCACGCACAAACTTAACGAGAGATAGCAAAGCAAGAAAAGAGAGATTGAGGAGATGGAGGTTGAGATTGAGGCAGCTCTAGGAAGCATTGAATACGGAGCAGAGAGGCTGTAGAGGTGGTACACTTGTGTGCCAAGTTAGATAAAATGATAGTAGAGAGGGATACAACCTTGCAGCAGTGGGATGTGGCCACTCAGGAGAGAGATTGAATTATTTAGGAGAGGTACCAGTACCACAGCAGAGGGGGTCTCACAGGGGCCCATTTTTTATATTTGGCTACTATTGTAGTGACAGATTCGGCTAGCGGTGTTTACGTAGTACCACAAGGATCACGACAGATGGCACCCTCGGCATGATTTCTATGGATATATATAGAGCACTATCCGTAAAGGCTAGATATTACGATGGGATTTTGTTTGAGAAGTTTCTAAAGACCCTGTGCTATTGGGAGAATCTTCAGAGGATGGAAACCAGAGGAGTGGGGCCATGTAGGAGTACGGCTAGTGTGGAATAGCCACAATGAGAAGAGGGATGCCACAAAGGTGGTAGATATGGATACATATCATGTGATGTGCCTCTCCAAGGAGATGAGGACTTGAGATCCTTAGATATTCACTTTATAGATTTTGATAGTATTTATGCTTTGAGGGAGCCCCCTAGAGGGCCATGATGTATTGATATACATTTTGATATATGATATATGGTTTTTTTGTGGATTATCATGTGTTCATTATGTGATGTGATGAATCTTAATTTTGATGTGATGATGATTTTATATTATATTTTTGTTTTATATTTGATAATAATGGTGAAATAAATGTATGATTAGATGCTTATTTGAATTTTCATGTGTATGGATTATGATATAAATGTGAGATGTGGTAACATGTTTTGTGTTTAAATTTGATCATGCTTATTAGAATGTATATGGGTAAGATGTAAAGGAAATAAATTAAGAATGAATATGATTATGTGTTTAAGATAAATAAATATCATATAAATCATTGAGATGAAAAAGATGTCTTTGAAAGACAGATGCAATAATATTAGGATAAAAAATGTCTCGTAATAGTAGAAATCTATAGGTATGAACAACACTACATTATACCAAGGAACGTATTTAGGGAAAGATACCTCCAACCATATTGGAGGTAAACAAAAAGGAATCTAGTTAACAAAAGGCACATGTGACGAACGAAGATGCTATGAAATAACCAACAATAGTTATTAATCTCATAAATCATGAGGAAATGATGGATGAGATGATCTCATAAACCTAATGTTGACATGACAAACGAGGTTTGAGATGTAACTTGTATAGAGGAAAAAGGGCTCCCAAAAGTGGCATTCCCTACACTATGCCCGACTCTCTAGGAAGGGGAAAGAGAAAGTTTATCAATGCGGGAAGCCTTAAAGTTCCATAAGAAGTAGTCATCCTTATAGGGTATGGTCTACTTTATACAATATATATATATATATATATATATATATATATATATATATATATATATATATATATATATATATATATATATATATATATATATATATATATATATATATATATATATATATATATATATATATATATATATATATATATATATATATATATATATGGCAAGAATAAATGATATACATCCTTATAGGTATCATTCTATTTATTTGATTTTAATTTCATGCTTTTTATTTTTTTCTTTATTTTTTTACATGAACAATTGTCCTTCAAAGGATCAATCATTTTTATATAGCTTTGATTTTTAGATTCAAGCATCCATGATTTTTGATTTTATATGGGGGATAGTTGGGACTAGATAATTAGACCACTTAGGAGGGGATAATAATGTACAAGAGACACCCCTGGACCCTTTGCATGGTTCCAATAGGTTAATAAGAGGGTAATTGATGCAATGATTACGAAGTTCTCACCAAAGGGGAGACCTACCCATAAGGAATATACTACGGGAAGAGTCGTGTTGCCCATGTTCAAGGTTGCATCTAGGAACTGATGGAAGACCACATAATTCCAAATCATCACGATGAGATATGGAAGGGGCTGAGATGGAGGAATGATCTAAAGACATGACTAAGGTAACATTAGTAAATATCTTAACAATGGAATGGTTGCAAGTGAAATGTGTTAAGCGGTTCCACTTTTGGTTTACCATCAAGGGAGGCCAAATGATAGGCTCCCGACCTATACTTAAGTGTAAGAATGTATGGTCCAATCCAATTAGGGGAAAACTTGCCACCTTGGATCCTTTCTAGAGTGTTTTTGTTCGATAAATTTATGAGGTTTGCCGATGTTAGCATCGTGTTAAGAAGATGGGATGATATGAATAAACAAAAATAAGAGTGAGCGTCTCCTATTAAGGAATCGAATGGTATTTATTTAAGACAATTAAATGGCCCCCCTTAGAGGGACAAGATAAATCAAGATAAAATAAGATGAGTTAAACAAAGATTATGAAACAGTAACCGCAATGGTAGGTTTAAAGCCATGGTGCTTCCAAAGGGAAAAATAGATATGGCCACAAAGGTGGTCGTAGGAGGAGAAGATAGAAAGGGTGATCGGATAAACTGAGCTAGATGAGATAGGATAGTGTCAAATATGGAAAGGAACTAATATATGAACAGACAAGTCCTAGAAAGAAGTCCCCCTAATGTAGGAGGATGAATCGATGTAGATGAGAAAAAATATGTTAAAGAATCGATAATGGGGGAAAGATGTTCCCCCAGAAAAAGGGATGTGGATAAGATAATGGATGTCAAAGGATATGGATGTCAAGAAGATGGTGTATCAAGGTGAATAGTATCGATGAACAAGGGAGGACCCTCATTAAGAGGAGTGATAAGAGATGATGTAGATGGGTGAAGAGACCTAGGAGGATGATCGAGATGGAGATGCAATAAAAAGGATTGGATGTGTTATGGATTAAGAAGTAAATGGAGAAGGGGACTCATTGAGGAGGTCCTCTCACTCAATAATATCATGGAAAATGGTCTGAAGGGCCTTACAATGCTTGGTGTCATGTCCTGGAGTACGATGATAAGCACATATGTAATAAGGATCAAACTATGAGGGCTTCGGATGGTTCGGGTCAAAGGCCCTGATAGGTGAGAGCATGATGGCTTAATTCTAAAGAAAATGTTGGAGGACCTCTGTATATTATTCAATGTGGGAACTAGGGAAGGTTCTATAGGATGATGTGGATGGCGATGGTGAAGGTGCATTGGGTCAAGGTATAGGTGGTATAGAATAAGACGCAGTGGTAGATGATTTGGGCTTGGATGGGTGGATAATTAGGGGTATTTTTTATGAGGGTCCTTGCCCTAGGAGGGAATCAGACTGTTTGGATATGGATTGGTTGATAGTTTGTGATGGAGGAGGGGTTCCTAAGACAAAAGGATGTGGCCCTAGGATGGAATATGTTGATTTTGTCTTGATAAGAGAGATGTCAATCTTCTTTTGAGGATGCTCAAGGGATCGTTGTGGGAGGATACCAAGGTTTTTAGATTTGTATTGTTGAGGAGTGCCTTTAGCAGAGATAACAATGATTTCAACAAGTGGATCAGAAGGTAGGGTTGTGGCTGATGGAGGAAGTAATTTTTGCATGATTTGTTCCAGAGAGGATGGGAATTGGTTCAATGTGGGAACATCTAGTGATGTGGATGAGACAGGAGGATATCCTATGGTAGCTGCAAGTTGAAGTGATCTCCAATATTTCTCAAATGATGTAGGTGGTGTAGAAGAAGAAGGAAATAATGGGGATGTGGTCACGATAGTTGATGTAGTAGGTGTGGGTAGAAGCATAGAAAGAGGAACCAGTATGGAATCTAAGGATGGTATGATATGAAAAGGTGGAAGAGATGTGGATGGGGGAATAGGGTCTAATGTAGTGGTTTGAGTAGATTCAGGTGTGGGATCGATAGTAGGAATAGATGTGGATATGGAAATAAAAAGGGGTGTTTAGATCATGCGGTTAATAATGTCTATGTGAGATGGCGTAGATGGTGGATGGGTTTGGGTAGAGATGGAAGAGGGATGAGTGTCAACTATGTTTATTTTGGGTGTCTCAAGAGGCACATAGGTGGATTGAGGAGATGTGACAGGTGTGATAACAGATGTGGATGTGGGAATGGTAGATGTTGGAGGATTGGATGATGTGGGAATGGGTAAAGAAATATGTGATAGTGATGTCAAGATATATTGGGATGGATTCATGGATGTGGAAGAAATAATTTCGATGACAATTTTTGTGGGAGAGATGTAGATAGTGGTCTAGGCATGATAGGTGTCGATAGAGAAATTGGTGCAGTCAAGGCTAGTGTGGATGTGGTAAGAGTAGGACTAGTTGTAGATGAAATAGAGGTAGTGGAGGTTAAGGTGGTAAGTAGTGGGATCATGGATATAGTGGATGTGAGAATATTCCTTGAAGGGGTGGTTGGCATAATATCTAATGTAGGGGTAGATGATGAAGATGGTAAAATATATGTAGGAAAATATGTCTGATGTATGGTGTTGATTGAGAATGGGTTAAATTGATGTGATGTGGAAGGTGAAGATGAGTTTTACGGTGTGATCGGGGATCATTTTTTATATCAAAATTTCCCTAAACATCCCTAAATTGTGATGTGTGCGTGCGAGAATGGTAGATGAATCATCGATTGGCATTGACGTCGGGTCGAAATTTGTTACGTGAAGAAGTCATCGTGGGCATATAACAAAATGAAATCTGATATTGTTTGTCAACAAAAGGAGCTCTCAAAAGATTAGCTAGAAACATCATTCGGAGTCAAGGCATTATGAACACACTTTCAAGTGGTAGCTGATCATCGGATGTAGCATCATGCATTGAAGGCTCGAGGTCTTGAAAGAGGTTTAGCATCATGCAATTGGAGGCATTGAGGTCTGAAAAAGGACAAGTCATTATCCATCACCGACATCGATAAATCTTAGCTCTAAGTAGCATGGAGTTCCTTCAAACCAGTTTGGATTCTCGTGGAATCAACTCGGAGCAGGAGCTATATTATAGAGTAAAAGAATATCCTTGTTGTCAAATATCTATAATCTTAGCACCACACAAGAAGAGCGTTGATGTTTCATTTTGGAAACTTAGCACCATACGGCGGAGGCATGGAGGTCTTTTTAGATCTCAGAGTGGCACAATGGAAGCGTCATGGGCCCAAAGCCCTGAGTCCAAGATAAGAGAAATTTTTGGAAGTGAGAAGGTTGTAGAGGAGAAGAACTAGAGGTCTACTACAACAATACTTCCAAGGTGGCAACAGAGTTTCTAGATTCAGGATAGGATGGAAAAATGTTCCAATATAATATTTTTTGAGACAAAAATCCTTTCTCATTGGGGAGGTGTGATCAGGGGATAATTTTTGATATCAAAAGTTACCTAAACATACCTAAATTGTGTCAATGCGAAGATACTTTTGAGAGATTTCTGACGACTATGAGAACATGAAAAACAAACATTGGGAACTCTAATTATGTTTGGTAAAATTTCAGTCAACGAGAAAGTTAACTCTGGTCAACAAGTCAATAGTGGACCAATCGCACTGCGACACATGGAAAAAGGGTGTTGGAAAAAATCAAAGAGGTTTTAAGCGTCGGTCGTAAAATGATATATCTCATGGGAGCAAGAGGCTTAATTTTTTTAATAAGAGGGGATCCCATTGCCGTGTGGACTAATTTGTTATCACCGACATGGTGGGTCCACAAGCCACCATGTGGCTTGCCACCACGAATCGAATATGATCAATTTTTCTATCAAGGATCGACATTGAGCTATTATTTGAGTCATGCAAGGACCGAGTTACATTTTAGCTTGGCAAGCTATCCACGTTGATCGGGATCATCTATATTGCATGGGGTCTATATTAACCCATTTAACCTCCAACTCACCACATAGTGGCATGTTCAAATTGCTAACCGCTTGGCCCATACAATGGGTGCATTAAACATAGTGGCCAATATGTAATCTACCAACTCCCAATGATAAGCCAAATTCCATGTGGTGGGGGAAAACCAAGCCATGCGTGGAAGCTTCCACGTGAGAAGGAGGAGGGGGTGGTAAAGCCTCAAGTGGTCCCATGACCACTATGCATTCATGGGAAAGGATTTAATAAAGCCTAAAAATTTATCCTTCCCACCTAATGTGGGATATTACCCACTTTCTAATGCATCCACATTACGTGGAATTTGTAAAAGGGGTTAAAGGAGGATTATGTGGGATATTACCCACTCAAACATGCAAGCTGCCCATTATATGGGATTTTATCCCATTTTACATGCTACGGTTTAAGGCTTATAATAGCCTAAGGATAAATAATTTAGCATTATTTTAGGGGCCTATTTTAATATAAATAGGGGACCCCTCTTCATTGTAAACACACAACTTGGAAGCTCAAAGCAAGAGCTTGAGGAATATTTCCCAAGCAAGCAAAGGAGCATTTTTATTGATAAGACCTATTTTTAAGGCTTATTATAAAGTTGTGAAAACCTATTTATTTAAATAGGAATTATTGTGACTAGGAGTTTTAATACTACCTATCCAACCCATAGCGCCACACTAAATTATTGTGAAGCTTGGAGTTTTGACCATAGTGTCATAGGTAGTTACGAAGCATCTGGAAGGCCAATCAAGATTCGAGGATTCCGAATAGTGGAGATGGTGCCATAGAGCTTGTGGAATACACCAGGAAAGGGGAATTCGGGTGCTATATTTCACCCTTGTCATCTGAAGGTCTGGTTATTCTTCTAAGCAAGTTATTAATAGTTTCCATTAGGTTTTCTTGTGAAATTACAATCGTAACTTATAAGTTTTTACTAGTGGAAGCGGTTTGATAAGAACCCATAGGCGTAGGTAATTGCCAAACTTCATAATCAACATTTTAAAAAGTTTCATTCTTATTACATTATTTTAAGTTGATTTTTACTAGGTAAAAATTAAACAGTAATTTTATAAGCCTACAAGGGTCTAAAGATTGAGTAGATAAAATTTTTGGTCTATTTTCGGATCATGGTAGGGGATTAAGAAATGGCTATCTGAAAATATCACGTGGTGAAGATGGGAATGTTTGAGGGGATATAGGAGCATGGTGATAAGTAGGGATATGGTAAGATGACATGGATGCGGTAAGAACAGGAAGATCTTATACGTATGGCTCATGAGGGATGTCTCTAGGTAACATAAGTATGTTGGATGAAGGGGAGATGTCATAAGATGAAATAGGATGTGCTGATTAATACCTACAGAGGAGGAAGTCATGGATAGGGTTCTCATGGGGAATATCAATAAGTGAAGTGGGCATGGTGATTTTGGATGACTAGGGAAGGGCATGAGGTAATAGAGACAAGGATGGTGGGGTAGAAACAATAATGTTATGTGGCGATGGGGATAACAATGATGGGGATAAACATTGGCTACTAGTCGGTGCGATTGAGAAGTAGAGGGCATGAGGCGAAGATAATCATAAATAGGATTTGGAAGAAGGTGCTGGAAGTAACCAATGGTTTGGATGAGGTCATGGTGGACTGCGATAAGCTTTGCTCAAGGAAAATTTTGGTTTTGTTACTAAACAGACAAGACAAGAAAACAATTCCTTTTATGTTTTGATTAAGAAAGTGAAAAGAAAAGGGGGATAGATAATGAAAGACCTAGAAGAAGATGAAATATGTTTGGATTTAGGTAAGTTATGGATGGGAAATGTCCGAGGAGGCTTCCTATTTGGTCATCAAATCCCAATAATTCTACCAAGAAAGGGAATATTTTGATGTGTTAATTTATTTGTGTTATTTTGGTTGTGTGTGATAAATGTGAGATGCAGAAGATTGAACCCTACTTAGACTATGTGAGTAAGCAGGATGCAAAGAGAAGGGTTCTTTTTAAGCTAAAACAAAGTGTTATTTTCAATGAGAACATAAATAGAAAAGGAAGATTACAATCCAAAAATGAGAAAATAGGGAAAAATTGGAATACCTAGATAGCGATTTTCATATTTATCTACATTTTTCAGAGATGGGAAATCCAAGCCACCAACCTAACATGAACAAGTAATAAAGTGAAGCCTCGTACTACAGTGTTAGTAGGAAAAACTAGAATATAGAAAATAAATAGACCACATAAAGAGGGGTCCCACCAGTGCATGATAGGAATGTTGTCCAAATCTCTCATTCGTAATGAAGTTAATGCACTAGCTAATAAAGAAATTAGAAACTCAGAAATGTCGAAGGGTTTATGTTACCTCAGAAGTGATACAAGATCTAGATGGTTGATTCTTGCTATTGTAACTTGATATACCTGTAAATAAGAATGAAAATGGTTTTGATTAAATATATAGATGTGGGGGATTCGACTAAGTGGATTCAATAAGCTTTTGACTTCCTTGGTTAATTTCAACCCCCGTTTGTTTAGATAAAGTGAAATAAAACAAAAAGAACATGTTGAAACAAAAATGGTACTAAATCTAAAAAATGACTGAAATTGATCTAAAGTTGATTAGATAGCAATAAGCTTGTGAATTGATTGTTACTGTCCTAGGTTGTGGTGACCCAAAGCATGCGGAAGCAGGGAAAATTTTAGTGGCAAATATTTGTTAATTCATGAATATTTTGGTTTTGAAATTTGAAATTGGCGAATATTTAGGGTACAAGCTAGGACCATTTCACCAAAATTTTAAGGTACAAGTTAATTATAGGGGTTAATTCACCATTCCCACGAAATAGAAATTCAAAAAATTCACTGAATATAGTCAGTAGGTAGCATATTTTTATGCTATTTATCGGTCGCATATATAGTATCATGTTGACCAAGTAGCATAAAACATTCTACGGTGTGACAACATTTTTATGTTACCGGATGACATCATATAGTTATTATGTCAGCTAGTAACATAAAATTTTTGTCAATCGGTAGTGTTTTTTATGCTACTAGCCAACAATATACTATATATTTTTGGCCAGTTGACTAACAATAAACTATCTATTGTCGACCAATAGCATAAAAATATGCTACCGAATGGTAGCATATAAAAAAGCTCTTATGTCGATAGAATTTAATAGTGATTTCATGATGTCTTGATATTCGCCATTCATGTGAAAGCTAATTTTCCTAGATTCACCAAATATTTTCTAAGGAATTTTTTGGAGGGACCCTTAAAATTTTCCATGGTGCAGAGTTAGGTCGATGGTGACCTAGGGGGATGGATATGAACCTGTAGATGAAATATGTAAACCTACAAGGTCTGAGAGTGATCGGAAGCTAATCAAGGTATGTAAGTGCTGTAAAAGGATATCTAGAAAAGAACCAGAGGAGGGGAAGTACGATAAAGGATAGAAAATAGAAGTTAGGATAGGTTAATGGATAAACAGGGCCCTAGTCAATGGTGACTAGGGGGTCAAATTATTGTATCAGAAAGGTATAAAGATGAGGATGGGAAGATAAAAATGGAAACCTGTAAGAAAAATAAGTTGTAGGAGAAAGTTTCTAAGTGTTTCCAAATCTTCTTTATACCTACAAGTTAGAAACAAAACATATACAATAATATGATAAAGATACAGAAAGGGATGTGATAATAATAATAATAATATGTCACAAATGATGATTGTGAGTGATGCAAGCATGTTAGAGGAATGTCTAAGAGATCTGCGGATGTCTCTGAAGTGCTCAGGTATGAGGAATGATGCTCAAGCTTGGAGAAATCTTGAGAATTACATGCATCTAATTTTGTGATTGCTGAATAGAGCAAAGAAGCTAATTTTACAAGGTTCTATGGCGACTAGGATGGGTTTTCACTTATTGCAGGGGAAAGTTTCCTCTTTGGGCATGATTTTATAATTTTGATGGGATTTGTGGCATTTTAAAATATTGGTAGAATACTTTAAAGCATATAGGTGGGATTGGGTTTCTTGGGGATGAATTTAAGTTAGTTGGGGCATAAAAATAGATAGGATAAAAGATAGAAAAGCAAGGTGATGTGTGTGTAGGATAAAATCATCCTAATTAGAAGGTTGGTTAGGGCAATGGATGAAGATTAATTAATTAATATTAATTAATTAATTAATGGGCATAAATATTAATGTGGATGGGATAATTGGGAATGTAAGATATTAAAATGATTAATTAATTAATGTCACTTAATTAATTAATGAGGATTGGGTGGGAATTTAATTAAATAAAGGGGATGATTGGATAAATATGCAGACATGAGAAATGAGGATATAGATACTTGAATTTAGGTGTATACATTAAATAACATAATCTAGTGTCTAAATTTGTGAGTTATTTGGGCCTATTCGGTTGGGGGACCCTGGGATCACAATTGTAAACTCTCTCTTATTGTGGTGGAAATGGTCATGTGTGCATTTGTGCAATTTAATCTATAAAAGAAAATAATAGGATAATATAAATAAATAAAAGCTAACTATGTTTTTTATTTTCCAATATAGAAGAAATGAAGCAATATAAACAATCTAATATAATTTAAACTAATCTTTTTGTATTTTCTGGAATAATAGTGCGTACTAGAAGAAATGAAGAAATTGTTTCTAAATTAATTAACCAATCCTAAAACAAATAAACAACTAGATGTAGTTGTTTACCTATGTAAAATAAATCTAATATATTCTAAACAATTAAAGCTTCTCTAAACTATGAATGTGAATTAAATCCTTAGACACACCTCAAAGTCATGAGAAGAATTAGAAGCTTCTCATAAGATTTTCTTCCCTGAAACTTCCCCAGTGGAATTTAAGAGGGATTTAACAAAGACTAATTTGAACCAAATTTTGAATGCTTAAAACTATGCAGAAGCTTCTTCCAAAATCACTTCCCTTGCAAATCTACAGAGATAGGCAAGGAAGCTATCTATCCTAAGAAATCTTTATAGAAGAAAATGATCTACTATAACTACCTAACAATTGCAACAATGGAAATAGGAGTGTCTTTTCTACTGTAGTAAATAATTTGCATACAAATTCACAAATAAAGAAGTGAAGAAATAAAGAAACTCAATAGCAACCCCAACTTGGAAATTGCAGTGTTGAGGCAATGTCAGTTGTGGTATCACTTTGTGTCCCCTTAGTTATCTTTTCCAATCTTTTGTGTCCACGTGAGTCTAGGGAACTGGGAATGCAAAGGAAGCAAGAAGAAGGCGTTGGAGCAATGGTGGCTTGCAAGTGGTTTGGTAGCAATGCAAGTAGAGGAAGAACAACACAAGAGAACAATGCTTGGTTGTGTAGTCTCTAACAATATTTTAGTAGCATAACAATACAATTCACGATAAAATTCTCCAGCCATTTTCTTCAGAAGAAGTGATGGTTTTATAGAACACAAGCTGGGAAATGGTTTAAGCCATTTGGAAACAATGGGATGCCACATCACAACAAGGAGAGGTAGTTTAACTCTCAATCAACAATTAGAAGAGGAAGAGGAGGTTGGTATGTATCCATCAAGCCTACAAACAACCAATTTGACTAAGAAACATGTGCTAAAATCACGTTTGAAGATATAGACATGCGTTCAAAACATGCCAAAAGAGGTTCTGGAAAAACCACACGCAACCTCTAGTCTACGTAGAGTGACGATTGTGCGGCATTGCCTTTGAGGAAGACCGGTGGTTACATAACCACCTTTGCCTAGGAAGACCAAGTGTTTTTCATCGCCACAACATTTCCATAACTTAAGGTAAAAGCTAAGGAAAAACACTATGGAAAGATAATGAAACGCAAGGAAATGGCTAAGTAAGGTATTCTAATCTACAAATATACACTGCAAAGAGGAAAAGGGGCTCGAAAACATTTAGAAAAGACATGAATCATTATTGGGGATTTTTGAACCATTTCGACAATGGAGTACATGCAAATTTGGGTGCATATAGTTTCCTTTCATCATTGTTATGCTTTGTCAATTTAGTTGAGGTGTTTTGTTCTAATAAGTGCGCTCTCATTCCGGGAGCTGATTACTATATTTTGAGTTAATGTGCAGAGGACAACGCATACTTTTAGTGTGAGGTGGATCAAGTAGGGAGAAGAAAATTATTGGCTTCCCTCTTGATGTAGGTTGGCTCATTTGTAGGTGTCTCTTGGAAGGCTGGTGTGAAAAAAAAGTGTTACAGTGCTATGAATTTTGAAGAAAAATGGTTTACTTAAAGACCACATGGGACAAATGATTGCACAATGTAACACAAGGTAGGAAATGTCATGTGAAGCTAATTGGGATATGGCGCAGTGGTTTTGTACTTCAGTGTAGATAGGCATGCAGAGGAGGTCTACGGCTAAGAAGTAGTATGGCACGCTAGAAGGTAACGACTGCATTGCATGAAAGGAATTCTGAAGTGAAGTGAGTTAAAAGAAAAAGGTACTTTATTGGAAAAGTGATTTAAAATCATGGGTCAAAAGGACAATGTGGGTCATTGGAAAATTATAAATAGGGGTAAGGGGTAGTCATTTTTCTACCTTTCCTTGAAGAAAACTTGATCAAAGAATCTACCGAGTGTTCTATTATAAGAGAGATTGAAGTAAAGTGCAAACTAGATTAGTGCAGGACCTATGTATAGGTCCTTACAGAGAGGAAAGTTTTAAATAGTAGCGAGAGGATGGGAATAAATGGTTTGCATTCAATCTAAGCAGCTAGGGTTCGCAACGCTCGGGTAGAAGAGAAGGTTGTGTCGCAGAGCACCTAGGGCACGCGAATTTGTAGAAATATGGCCCCGAAAGGAAAAAATCTTAGAAAGAAAAGGGTGGAGGTAGTATTGGAGGATCCCTTAGAGGATATCTATTCAGAAATGTAGTATCCCCCTAGTGTGCATAGGGTGGAAATATGGAATTATAAGCTCTCAAAGTGCAAGATAAGTGAATATAATCATAGAACAGATGAGCATGAGAAAAAGGTTCAAGGAGGACTTAGAGAAGTTACTTCTAGGAATAGATGAAGAAGGAAACCCTCTAATTGATGAATCCATAAGAATACGACTAAATAAGACCAGAGTTTTACAACTTTATGAGCTTCCTTACAAATCTGGCACATTTGTACCAATGGTTAATGTTGAGAGTACACAAAGATTTATTTTACTTAGCTAGAAGAATAATGAGGATTACTCTTGAGTTGATTAAGTGAGTTTCAAGCCTTCAGAGTATGGGAGAAGATATGGGGTTAGAACTTATTTCCAATAAAAATATATATGAGTTGGCCGTAGAATTAAGCTACGAGAAGGGCAATAGGGCAATGACAATTACATATTTGGATGATCCGTTAGTCAAGGTTGCCTCTAGAATGGTGAGTTGTAAATTGGGTGCCTCTAAATGATGGACGAATGTCAACAAGAGATTCATGTATGTGGCACATAGAATAGCACATAGGGCACACTATAACATTGTAGTTTATTGTAAATGGTATTATAGAAGAAGTGCAAGTGTAAAATGATGAGGGTATAAAGATAACATGGGGGAAATTCTACTTCTTATAGTGTTTTGGGAGATTAGAGTTTCAGATGGACTAGAGGACAACATGTGGGTTTACCCACATGTGCATCGATCTTCCACAAGTAAATTTCACAGGATACACTTGTGATGGGAAGATTACAAGTACATACAAGGCATGAATGAATAAGTGGTATGATAGGTTAAGAGGGGAATTTGAGAATGAATGTCGCATTCTACACGAATTTCCCACCATAGTTGGGGAAAAAATGAAATTCACAGTGATACAACACTACATTCTTGCACGCTTTAGGATGGTGAATGGGGAGATGATCCCCTGGTCCAAGCTGTCATTTTCCTTCATTGTGTGATACCATACATATTCAAAGTGAACATAATAAAATATGAGAAGAAGTTGAACTTTGATGCAAACAAGGTTGACTCAGACTTGCACACTTTGTGCATAACATATAGGTATGATTCAACGTATGTATACGTAGAGGTACTGGATCCTGATACTATGTACTTGCATCCCCAGCTCAATGTCACCATTAGGGGCATGATTTGTAGAGTATTTGTATAGTTGAGGCCAAAAACTCAAGGAGGGATTGAGATGGATGTTATAGATTCCTAATTTCCACATCCTGGAAGGATAGTAGTACCATCGGTGAAGAGGCTGCATGAGGATGACCTTGTAGAAGGAGGAGATGAAGAGGAGGGGAAAATGGACCACTCACGGAAGAGGAAATATTATACTACATGAAATAGAAGTGGTGCGGGGACCTCACGGTAGGGAAGCACGAGAGAAGGAATAAGTTAAGAACCAAAAATCCATGGTTGTCTCTTGTATAGAGATAAGTTAAGAATCATACTTAGAGAAGAGATGATATTCATTACGAGAAGAGTTAGAACAATAATTTTTAGAATAGTTGTAGAGGGAAAAGGCCAAAGAAAAATATAAGTTGCACGTCTACAAGAAGAAGAAGGGAGTAAGAGTCCGTTAAAGAAAGACACACTTGTGTGGGAGGATCATATGGAGAAAGGAGCTAGTGATACTTTTGTTATTAAGGAAGAGATAGACATGGGTATAGGTGCACATACAATGACTACTCCTAAGAAATAGAGGATGAAGATAAAAGTGCGAGAGGAAGATATGGACACCGAGGTCTCCTCACATGGATTATGTGGATGACCCCAAGAATGTATTATGAGTGCACTTTCAAATCACAGTGGCGATAGAAAAGTTACACGCATGGGATTTTATGGATCAAGATGGAGTTATGTCCTTCACTAGGAAAATGTTAAGTTGGATTCTGCATAACCACACAGAGGATCCAAAATTTGAGGTAAGTGAACATTCCATTAAAAATATAAAATTGTTGAAATAACCTAGGAAGAATTATAAGGTGATAGATTTGAATCATCGGTGATGAACAAGCATGAAATTCCTTAAATAACATGGCCGTGGAAGTATTATGAAGGAACTTGGATGAAATCACAACAAAGTGGAGGCATTGGTCAGCGATAAAGAGGATAAAGATCATAAAGTGGATCAATTGAAGAAGGGACTGTGAGGAGAACAAAATAAACATATGATAGGGATGGAATTTTAGTGAGCTGGATTTTGGAACAATGCTCATCATTAGTGTTCTAGGATAGGAGTGACTATGAAGATGAAATGGAGTACTTGGAGGATTTAGTTGGGATGCTCCTTGAAAATATCAAGAGTGGTACAGGGCCTATGGAGGAAGAGATCGTGAAAGAGAAGGAGAATAATAGATTCATTGTTGAAGCATGAATAACTAAGTGGAGGATTTTTTTCCAATCTCAAAGAAGCAAGCACAAAATATGGTATGGATTTTAAAATATGGAAGTGTGAGCCTTTCATTGATACATGGTTGGTGGATGAGGAAGTAGTGTTGAAGACAATTCAAGAAAAGACACCAACTAATAAGGTCGAGTGCACACAGGTGATAGCAGAAAAAATCACACAGAAGGAAAATATAAAGTTTAAGTGGGAGAAACTAGAGTAGTGTATAGGATATTTCCAAAATATTGTCTTTGGAACACATAGACGTCATTAAAGGAGCATGCGTAGAACTATCGGTGGTAATTAGCAAGCTCAAAGGAAAATTTGAAGAGTTAACTCCCGATCAAGTGTAAGGGATTGTAGGGTCTACGCATGGGAAAGATTTACAGGAACTCAAGGAATGGAACAAGGTGGTAAAAGAAATAGATGTTGAATTTTCATACATCCTCCATTCAAATCTAGTTTGAAAGAGAAAATTTTGGATATGGTAACTCTTTTTGGGCATTGAAATTTTGTTCTCTTTTTACTCCAACCATGATAATTTTGGGCATGAGTCAATTAATGAATTTCTAAGGATGAAAATCCAATTAGTGTGGGGTAATTTTTCACCCTAGAATTATCCTAAGTATAAGCTCCATGTGAAATTTTTGGATGTGTGTGAGGTAGGCATGAAGGCACACACGAGAAGAACAGGGAGTGCGCGAGAGGTTTGCACCTAGGCAAAATAGATTCGGTACTTATCCATTTTTCATAGTGTAGAATAAAGATAGGTTGGAGTGTGGAGCATGCATTGGATCAAATCAGAAGAATTTGAGGCTAATAAAAGGCTATTTTGGGAACATGTGGAAGCTCTAGGATTATGCAAAGTCTGAGCTAATAATAGGATTATATTTGGAGTTAAATATAGATAATCTATTATTATGAGAATCTTATAGGCTTCTTTAGTTCTCTTTATAAATGGCACATGGATATTTTGAGAGTGCATCCTATTTTGATAGTGCATGGGACGTGAAGGGAAATTCCCCACCCCTATATAAGTATTGATTTTCATGAATTAGGGATGTGACAAATATTTGAATTGTAATAGAGTTATGCTACTAATATGTTTATGCACATGACTTTGTGATTGTGTTTAGGGTGTATTCAGCTATTGGTTTGTCATGAATTAATATAATGGATCATTATGGATGGATATTGATTGTTGATGTCTCTATTCATGGTTATTTTATGGTGAATTTGGTATTAATCCTTATGTGATCTACATGTTTTCCTTATTATGTGTGTTTCCAAATTGAGATCTGGTTATTATGATGAGATATGTACTTTGATTATGGTTATTATGAATATGCATGCTAGTACCCTGGTAAGATAGTAAAAAGAGGGACCTGGTACCTTTTCTTTCTTTGGGTGGGCATTAAGATTCATCTAGATAAAGTTCTAGCATGGCTAAGGGTTTAAGTGGTAAAATAAGACTACAACAACCACACAAGCGTACATATATAAAATTGATTTTTGCTTTGCATCTTCTATTTTCACAACTTGTTAAAAGTAATATTATTACGCTTCCTCCTCCACTCAATCTGGATCCATCTCATCCTAAAGGTTGTAATTACAATGAAAATATCAAATTTGATTATCATCAATGCATTGGGAATTATATAGATTGATGTTTTAAAATTCAAAATCTTAATCAAGATCTTATCGACAATAATGCAATTGAGCTTCATAATCCCATGACATCTACGTCTACCAATGAAAATCATAAGCTCAATATCTTCAACAATCCTCTTCCTAAGTATGAAAAGCAAGCAACTGACTCTTCATCCAATCATACATATCACGCAGTGCCTCCTCCTACATCGGGGCTCTTGATTTTCTAGTTGCTCATGTTGATACATCTCCATCGATCATTGTATTCTTTTATCAATACTATCATGTTACATTCTCTTCTAACACATAAAATATTGGTGCTTCTATTGGATATCTTTCTATCAATAACACTATGGTTGATCCATAATTTTGTGTAAGCGCATGTTCTATTGCACTTCTTGTCATTATTTGCTATCCACTCTTGTAAATCTCATATCTAGTTCCTCAATCATATGGATATGTCGAGCTTATAGTCATAGTTGGTCCTCTTACCATGTTTGTGCCTTTCCTTGTGGCACCTTCGGTCAAAGGGTGTGACATGCTCTTAGGTATTCCCTGGATCCATGCAGCTCAAAATATCATCTCCATGCATCACTTGTGTCTCAAGTTTATTCACAACAAGAAATTCATTACTATCAATGGTGTTCCACCATCCACACCATGGAAGAAACCTCCTCTCAAGATTTCCTTTGTACTTGTTAAAGAATCTAAGTCCCTTGGACATCTCAAATTAAAATCACACACGATACTATCTCACATGTTCACTCAAGGCCTATATTATCTCATTGGTCTTCTATTCCATCACATCAGTCTAGGTCCACCACTCAGATAGATCCTTCATATAGATATGCATCACCTCCTTGCTTTCCTTGATGTAGGTGTTCATTACCTCTGCGTTATGCTTCACATAGGTGGTCATCACCTCCACACTTTACTCCACATGAGTCTCCATCACCTTAGTGATCTTATTCACATAGGTATACAACACCTTTGTGGTCTCCTTTTCATAGTTGTTCATCACCTCCTCGGTCTCATGCACATAGGTATCATTCATCGACACATGATTTTTATCATACATCACCGCTCTTAGAGCATGGTCACACACCTTTATCTCCGCAAGCATCAGGTAGAGGACCCTCATCTTTCACTTTCATTGGATAACATATTCATCAACATACACTTTGGGGGCATCATACTATTCTCCCCCTCTAGTATCATCGGTGTCTTATGATTATCCTATATCACTTCTCACTTCTCATCTAGTCTTCCACACATCTTGCACAACTTCATACACTTTTATCATCAGTATCTAATGCTGCAATCTTGTTATATGGTTTACACTTGATTGTTGAGGGATTAATTCATTCATGAACCTCACATCACATCACACTTTGCACATTTCACACTCGGAAAATTCATGACACATCATTGTAACATCACATTCTCACACATCGTCGTCACTACCCTATAACGTACTCTTGTTCCACAGTTCATACTCAACTGCATAGGGTATAAATCTAAAATGAACATCACTACAACGACTCTTTGTCTACACTCTATTCTTTATCAATCATATCTTTCTAACACATAATTCAAACCATTTCTGATGATGCACTTTTGTTATATGGTTCATTCTCCTTTGCTAAGGAGCGTTTTTAAATGAAACTCATTTCATTAATACTCATTCACATTCACTTTGGGGGCATGTGGCTCCTATCACACTAACTTTGCATTCCATTCCATTCACACTCACAACATACTACATATCTTGGTTGCACATACATCTTTCTTACTTATTCTCACATGTACACTTTGCTTACTATGTTAGACAGATACTTTATATGTCATTATCTTTATCATACACACATGTGTGTTCACTTTCCTTCTAGTTGTGATCACATACTTTACAAATATCATTACACGTAGCATGGATGTTCAAAAATGTACCTCTTACCAGTCTTGTAGCAAGCTCTGGGGAATCCACTTTTGTACACACTACATGTGTTATTATTTAGATTTATACTACTTCTTATTCATATTAGCACACTACTATATCAGATTATACATGTTTTGACATACTTTTTATCTTTCTAACATGCTAATAGGTTCTTCATGTGCAACATTTGTCTTACAAGAACTCTTTGTTACCATGGTTATCGACATATTTCTTATGATTTTCTATCATTGCTTTCTATTGTTTGTTATTTCTTGCGGGCTTTTCCCTTCATCTTGTGTGAACATTGTATGATTTTGGCCACTTTGGCCTCGATTTTCTTGTGACATCATGAGTGATGTCCCACGTTTGAAACTCATTTTACGGTCTACATTATTGCTTGTTCACATTGTTTTCTTAATTCCTAGCTTACATTTTGTCTTCTACATGCGTGTTTATCTTTTTACACTAACACTTATTTCCATCCACTTTGTGTGCGTGTGCCTTGGTTTATACCAAGCACACTCCATCCCCCATATAGGGCTTTAGTTTTAGCACAATTTCTGGTCCTCCTTTCAACTGCATATTCATTGTGATATTGCATGTACCCCAAATGAGGGGTGGCATCATTGGGTGAAATAGTCACACCATACAACGGTTTATAGTCACGGTAAAAAATTGTTCAGCACACAGTCAACACATCCTTTAGTCTCAGCAATGTCCCAGAACCTTACTTGGGTCTTCAACACATCACAAACACTAGTTTTCAGACATAAACAATATTTCCTAGGTGCCCCTGACCCTTCTTGGGTGCTTGTGACTAGGGAAGTTTACACGGTTTTCCTCAGTTCTGTATATTTCACAACATTTTACACAGTAGCTATTATAGGACAAGAATTCCTTTAGCACTCGACATATGTGCATTACAACTTATTTTCTACTTTCATTTTGGATCGAAATGGATTGGATTTTTACACACCATTTACAGTGGTGTTTACACTTCGGGAAGCAATCAAAGGTTAGAGAATAACACTAGACCTTTCTCCCTACACTTCTTCTATACTTGGCATGAGATCACCCAAAAACTTGTACTTAGTGGCTGGAGTGAGATCACCCAAAAAAATCATTCTTCTACAAAATCTTCAAGATTATTTCTTTCTCTTTCACTCATCATAGATCAGGTGCACATATTCCTTTTTCACATTTTCACATACTTCCTGACATACTTTTTTATGTGTTTTGATCAATTTTTTCATATACACATATTTGATTACTTGTTCGTTCTTCTATTTTACAGGTTTTTCCTTATGGGAAGTGGTAGTGACACCAATCACACATCATCAAGCATCTAGCGACAACAAAAACAACAACGGGTATATCGACATATACACATAATCTTTCAACATTAGGGTCATCATCATTTTCACTTCCTCTTCTCTAGCTTCCACGCTTCACTTTTTGTCACTGCACACCTTTTCTTGTCTCCTTGGCATGATTTTCTCCATTGATCTATATGGTTATCATGTATGCATCTCTTATCTACTTTATGTTATCAAAAATTCTCTCAACAACATAAAGTGGGGGAAAATGTAGACACTAAATCACACACTTTGGGCATATTTCTAGTCCTGATCACATACTACTACTCATTTGATTCCTAAGAAATAAAAGTACTAATTAACAATTTTCTTTGGAATTTGTACTTTATTTATATTTTCCTTCTTCGTCTCACATACCTTCTTTCCCGGTTTGACTTTTGACACTTCATTTTCTGATTTTGGACACGAGCAACCAGCCAGGATGCAACGCCTAGGCACCTCCATCCCATCCAGGTGCCCTTGACCTCTTTATATCTTTCTCACATCTTTTGTGTCCTTTCTAGTTGTTGACATCTTATTTTTTTAGTGGTTGATATTTTAGTGGTTAGTTACAAAATTTGAGCAAGGGAATCATATAAATACAAAGCTATGTGACAATAATAAAGGACCAAGCACTAAGCATCTATTATCATCACCTATGGTTGCACCCAAAGGAATTTTCAAGAGCACTAAAGAATCCATCTAACATCTATTCAAGGTAAAAGGGACTACATACATATGCATACACTTCATAGGAGGGGAAGTTCATTTTTCCATGCACACATCTATCTACATTTTATATATCTAGTTTTTCTCTCTATTATGTGACTCCCCACTAGAGCCACCTAGGGAATGATTCTACACATACACACACAACTACATGGATACTTAAATTTAGTGTAGTGCCCAAATTGTAAGTTCACTCAGTCAGGTGACCATCGAGGTCAGTCTAACTACCCATTTGCATCTTTTTATTTTTAGGATTTGATGTGTTTTAGGGTTTTGAAGGTGTTTTTTTCTTATTGCATGTTTTGGGTGAATAACATTGAAGTGCAACGACATACAGAAGACTAAAGGTGGCATCCAGGAAAATAGTTTGTGACCCTATGAAACTAATTTCTGCAGCTTCTGAGAAGTCATAGGTATCTAGAGAAGGTATACGGTACCCCAAGCACCCCTGATCCTACATATGCACCCTAATCCTAGAATTTTTGAAACTCCTTCATTTTTCTAGGTTCATTTGTGACGCTTTGAGTCCTTATTCCATCAATTTTTCAACTCGGCATGACTTAGACATTTGCAAATCATCTAAGTGTTTTATTCCCTTCATTTGCAACTAGGGTTTCAAATTTAATTTTTTATTTTCTTGGGTCAAATATGTTCTTTAATTATTATATCATTGTGTTTGTACATATTTAGATTTAGCATTTATTTATTTAAATATTTGCATGATCACAAGTGGAGTTAGAATAACCAAAAGAACTCGGTGTTCTTTGGAAAATGGGATATGTATGGGGAAGAATATGCATATTTGAGAAACAACACAAGAGGTTTTATTTTTTTAGATAGTTTTTCCAAATAAGGAGAAGTGAAGAACCAAAGAAAAATAAGTTGAGTCATCAAGAGCCAAGAAGAGATATCAAACATAGGTTGGGTAAAATTAATCTTCCTACATATGATGGTACTTGATAAATGTTGCCTATGGCTTGGTTACAAAATTTGGACACTTATTTTTCATTAAATCCCATGTATGAAGAAGAGGCCCTTAAATTTGTTATTTAAAATTTAAAGGTTGTGGCTCACGGATCTATTACCACCATTGATGAGTTCAATCAAAGGATAATTGAATGGTTTGACGAAAAGGATCCAAAAGTGCATTTTAGAGAGTTGACACAACTCAATATTTCTGAATTTTCATAAACTTGTAGTCATGGTTCTAGATGTGAGTGAAAAAGATTGGTTGCTTTGTTCATAGAAGGATTAACCAAACCTCTTAGAGGCTTGGCAAAGGAAATTTAGCCTCCTTATATTCAAGATGCCATTAAGAGATCATTGAATTTGGAATATTCAGATGTTAAGATTTTAAATCTTCCCTTTGGACAACTAAGAGGGACTTCATTTGGGCAGCCTAGACTCCCATTTCAAGGGTAGACATGAATAACCCCTATTATCTAAGAAATGAAGCCATTTCAGAAGGGTATGATACCAAAAAGAGAGCCTTCAAGGAAAAACATAGAAGATGATAATATAGGGAATGAATTAAGGAGGGAAAATATTTTTATTTTATGCAAGAATCATTAGACTCGACCATCATTTCTTAGGAAAGGGAGAAGTGCACTACATAGAGGTAATTTCAGATGGAGAGGAAGAAGTAGAAGAAAAGAGGAAGAGTCCCATGAAGATGGAAACCAAGATAAAGAGGAAGAAGTTAACCACTTGGATAGTAATATTGCTACACTATTTGGAGCTCAAGGTATCACCCCTTTCATGTAAGAGGAGAATAAAAGGTAAGAGACTTACTTGTTTCGATGGATAGTGGTGCAAATCATAATTTCATAGATGTTGATTTGTTTAAGAGATTGGGGCTAACATTAGAATATTTTAAATGTTTAAATGTCATGATAGTGGATGGCTTCACCATCCATTGTACCAAAAATATGAGCATAACTGAAAATCACTCTTAGTAAGCATAAGGTGATAAATGATTTTTATATGGTTGATATTAGAGAAATTGATTTATTTTTGGGTGTGAAATGGTTACACTCTCTTAGAGAATTTACAAATAATTATCAAAAAATGGAACTAAAGTCAAAATACTTAGACCAAGAAATATGTTACATGGTATGGAAAACAGAGCACCCACGGTTGTAAGCTGCAACAAGGATGGAAAGAACATTTCATAGAGAGAATATTTCTTGGGTAGTTGAGTGTTTAGTAACCTCTACAGATCATATTTTTGAACAACTATATAACAAAGATATTCAGGCCATTTGTGACAAGCATGCCTAGTTTTTGACAATCTTCATCATGGGTTACCACTAAATATAGGGTTTAGGAACACTATTGAGTTGGAAAATTAAACTAAGGTTGTAATTACTACTCCATACCATCATCCTAGAGTCTACAAAGAATAAATTGAGAAGGCCATCAAAGAGCTCTTAGAGATGGGTTACATAAGGCCTAGTTCTATTCCTTTTGCATCCTCGGTTGTTCTTGTAAAAAATAAGGATGGGACTATGAGAATGTGCATTGATTACCACTTATTAAACAAGAGGACCATCAAAAATAGGTACCCCATACATAGGATTGATGAACTAATTGATGAGATAAATTGAGCTGCATATTTCTCTCGAGATAGATTTAAGATTTAGATACCATCAAATATGATTAAGAGAAGAAGATGTTTACAAAACTGCTTATAGATGTCATTTTGGGCATTTTGAGTTTCTTGTGATGCCTTTTGGTTTGACTAATACACTGGTTACATTCTAATATTATATGAATAATATGTTTAATCAACATTTGAGGAAGTTTGTTGTTGTCTCATTTGATGATATATTGATTTATAGAAAAATATGGGTGGAGAATCGCTAACACTTAGATACGATGTTGGGAATTTTTGAGCGAAACCACTTTATGCCAAGGAATAAAAGTGTGAATTTGGTGTGATTTGAACTTTTATATTTGAAGCATGTTATCAATTCCAAAGGTGTTCGTGTGGATCAACAAATTATCCTAGCCATCTTGGATTAGTCTCCACCCACCTATAACACATTTGAGGGAATTATTGGGATTATGCAATTACTATAGGACATTTTTCAAAGGTTTTTCCCAATACATTGGCCCTTTCACTTATTTAACTAAGAAAGGAGATTTTAGCTGGTCTAAAACAACCCAATCTACATTTGACAACTTGAAAAAAGTAATGATCACATGTCATATACTTGTTCCATATTTTTCAATTCATTTTGTACTTGAGTGTGATGCTTCATGAGAGGGAATACGAGTTGTTTTGATGAAAAGGGGACACCCCATTTATTTTTAAATTATAAATATTAAGGGAGTGGAAAGGAAATTTTCAATCTATGAAAAATAAATGTTGTCTATCATTCATGCCTTGACTAAATTTAGTCAATATTTAATATGTGGAATATTCGTGTTCAAATCGAACACAATATTTTGAGATGCTTTTTGGGGCAAAATATTTGAATGATAGAAAACAAAAATGGGTAAGTAAGCTCCAAGCCTATGATTATTACATTGATTTTATTAAAGGAAAAAATAATGTAGTTGTTGATGCTTTGTATGGAATCTTATGGTGTTTTCTCTAACAGAAATTGCAGTAGAATGGAAGTTTCACATCATACCGAAATATATCAAGAATGAGTTCACAAGCTGTTATATTTGAAGGTACATTAAATGATGAAAAATAAAAAGTAGTGGATGGGATGATTTTGTATAAGTCTTTTAAGTACAAGATTCTAAGGTGAAACATAAAATTTTAAATGTTTTCAATGATTCTCCTTTTGTAGGGAACCAGGGATTCTTCAAGACATACAATCAAGAAAGAGAGAGGTATTTTTAGGTGGTCTTTGAATATGAAGTATTGTATAATATTATATGATGTCATACATGACAAAGGAATAAGGTGGAGCATGTGTTTCCAACTAGTTTATTTCATCCACTACCTAGTCCCGATAAAAATGGGAAATCATATTCATGGACTTCATCATGGGGCTGACCTTTCTAAGGTAAGAGTTGTTTGTTTGTAGTGGTTGATAGAATAACAATTTTTTTCCATTTCATACCACTTATAACTAAGTATGATGCTCCATTAGTGGATGATGTTTTTGTTATCCAAATAACTCTCCTAGTTATTTGGACAACTTATATACATATTCTGGCTTAGAGGTATTCATTGCGATCACGTGCACCTCGGCTATCTTCTTGGAACATTCACTTGGTCATTGTTTCCTCATGTGCCCTTGCATGATTCCCTTTCTCCCCTTTCCTTTTTTCCTTTTCTTCTTTATTCTACTCTTACCTTGCGCACATCTTCTGTGCATTTGTCTTCCTCCTAGCACCTATTCAACTCCTGCATGCACACCTTGCACTTGCTTCAATCAGCTAAGTCCCTGGCCCTCTCGCTTTCCCCACACATTACCTTGTAATAGTTGCTCCTTGACCATACATTCTCTACTCATCATTTATCCTCATTTCCAATGCGTTCGTTGCATGTCCCTTCCTTCTACCTTCTTCCCTTTTCTCATTCTTCCACATGCATATCTTTGCACTATCCTCTCGTGCCGTTCCATGCCACTCCATTCTATGACACTCTTGAGTGTGCCAAACGTTACCATTCCAAGCATGCCAACAGGGCGTTGAATCCTTACAAAAAATCAATGAGTGACATGTAGCACAAATTATAAGAACATATGCATAGTTGTTCATCCTTTTAGCCAATCTGTGTGCACCATGTGTGTTGCATACACAGACGACTCTGAAAAACTTATGAAATCCATATATTTTTCTACAAATCTCTGATCGGCACGTGCCTAGTCTCAATCAATAGCTGCTAACATAGGCTATAGTGCTATACATTCAAATTCAAATTCTTGGTGGATCTGGTAGGTGAGAAATGGGAAAAAAATATTTCTAGGCATTAATGAGAAGATCTGATTACTCCAACCACCCTATTTGATCTGATCCACCCTCTTTCCTTCTCCAACATGACAAGAAGACTTGGGGAAGAACATTTGATAGTTTTCAGGTGGATTTATAGGCATTGAATTCTTCTTGTTGGTGGTTGCATTTTAAATTCAGTTTTTCCCTCCTTCTCTTCTTATTCCATGAATTCATCTATAAATGTAAGAGTTGGGCTCATTGTTAGCATTGGACATTTTGGATTCTTCCGCATTTTCTAAGGACTTCATATTTTATGTTTTCTGATTTGTAGACCTTTATATCTGGCTCGTGCATGTGGATATCAGCCTCTTTCACCATTGTAATAGTTTTGTGACTATTCTCTGTCCTAATCATGTTTGTATTATTTCTTATTGCCTTTCTTTTACGTTGCATGCTTGTTGTGTGATTTTATGTCCCTTGCATAGTTCCCTTTTAGTTGTGTTCCATGAAACCGATCAAGTAAATGCATCTTAGTCATGTTACATGTGCATAGCCTTCTTTCACGCCTTTCCCTTCATTTTCACTCGTAAGGATAATGTTCACCCCTCTTTTTCTAGTGTTATCGCCTTCCTTAGATTAGTTTTCCTCTTTGTTATCCTTTTATCCTTAGTCCCTTGGCATCGTTAGCTTAGTTTTACCTTTCAACATTTAGAGTAGCAGTAGTAGTAGAAATAAATAGAGGAAAACCTTCTCAGTAGATCCATCTAAAGCGTGTAAGGTCCTGACTTGGAGATGGTTCCATTATTATCACAAACAACTTGGTCCTTCCGAGATCAAGACATGGGTACAATTGTGAGCGACCAACAGTTTTTGGCATGCCTAGTAGGACCAACAATGAAATCTTAAATTTCATATTGCTAAGTTTTGGTGTGTGAACTTAGTATTTCCAGCCTTTGGAGGCTTATTTCAACACATTTGGTGACTCCCAACATTTCCAGAGATCCTATTTTGTAGTCTTGAGCACCTTTTATGAGAAGAGTGCATACCAGATAGAGTGTTGCAGTTGAAGGATCCTTTGAATACCTCTATCTTTCACCAATAAACACACGTAGAAAATCTTCCATGCACTCATCCCCATCTCCAGTGTGCCATGCGCACTCTACTCCTCCCTAAAATAGATAAGTGTTCCCTACCATGGTGCTTCAACCTCCTCATCCTCTAAGGAAATTTTCCAACTTCACTGGTGGAATCCCACTCAATCTCAATGCTTAGCATGATATGCCAGCAGTCATGCTCAAAAGTATTCCATACTTCATGGGAGAAAATCAAGTCACCCATATTAAACACATTCAAGATGTGGCCAATGTATGCTCTGTCTATCTGATTACACATGATGATGTTGTTGTCAAGTTTCTTGCATCCTATTTCAAGGGTAAAGCACTCCAATGGTACCGTGGCCTAAGACCTACATCTATTACTACTTGGGATGAACTTGGAACATCTCTTTGCAATTACTTTGAAGATAAATTAGATCATTTATCACTAGTGGAGTAGATGAATACAAAAAAGCACATGCCCAATGAGTAGATGACTGATTTCAACATCAGATTCTAGAATACTTGGGACAAAATTCCTCAAGTGGTAAGGCCTACATCCCAACATGCTTTCTTATACTATATAAGGGATTTGAATAGTGACATTTCAATCATGATTCAATCTATGGGAGGTAGAACCTTACTGCTGCATACAACATTCCAATAAAGGTAGGAAATGGACTCATTCGGGATGGTAAGTTGGTGTGTATGCCTCCTGCACCCTTATTCCTAGAGATGTCTCCAGCACCCCAACCTTTTATTTCTCTAGTTCCAGTGTAGAGTGCGCAACCATTTGCATCTACATCATAGTTCTCTTACATAACAAAAAGAAGAAGATGAATTGAAGGCACTACTTAGAAAATTTTCCAACAAGGTCATATCATTGGAGAAGCAGTAGGTGCAAGCCTACAGAGGTAGTTCAATCAAGCCCAAGGCCGAGAGAAATAAATCTTTACAAAATCAGCATGAGAATCAAAGGTACAAACAAAACCAACAGAATGGTAGATGGCATACTAAAGTGCACTTGCCTTTGCAATTTATTCCTCCTACACAACCTCTTCTAGCACCCAACACAAGGCCAGGCACTTATCCTAGTCCAAAACAACATGGCGTAAGAGTTTGAATGGTTTTTTCCTTATAATATGCCTCATATCCAAGTATTACTAAACACGCGCAAGCCTACATGATTTAGAACACTTCCAGTTGTGAGCCTTTAGCGAGTGCACTAGAAGTAAATAACCAAGAAATGCCAAAAGCTCCTCCAGAGGAAAATTTGATGTTATTTGGCATTGAGTACTTCTATGTAATCAACCAAGCTACAAAGGATACAAGTAGACTGCACACCCAAGTTGCGAGAAAACACAAGATACAAGAATATAATTCTCAAGTCGACGTGCGGAGTCATAATTCTAGTAACACAAACAGACCCTCAAAAGAAAAAGGAAGCAACTAAGACATCCAGTAGTAAAATTGCTCAAGTTCCCACACCTGAGGATCCGTAAAAATCTCCTATGGAATTGGCACACGTCCCTCCTTTGGTAGGTCAAGTCCTGTGCGTGGTGAAGGTTTCGCCTCTATACCCAAAAAAACCAAGAAAGGATGTTATTGTTCCTCGGATGCACAATTCAGTGGGTCTTCCATTCATCATTGTTGACCAAATGAAGAAGACAAACATAAATGTTATGATGTGGTATTCCATGACCATTCCATCCAAACATGACTTGTTGCATGAAGCTCAGCACAACTCCCGCCTTGACTGCTCCGGATATGTAGAACTCGTGTGCTTTTATCAACATCTACCAAGAAGAGGAGAAGAAAGTAATTAAAGTTTTTAAAACCCCACCCTTCTATATGTCTTTGATCATAGGTAAACATCTTGTCCATAATTGTATGATTGACTCAAGTGTTAGTACTTCTGTCATGCCTAAGAAGATTGCTAATGTCTTAGGAATTAAGTATTTTGATGGTTCAATTGTCACTACCCTAGGAATCATCAAGGATCTTTAGTTAACTCTCCATGCATTGCCAAGTCTTATAATAACATAAGATGTGTCGATCATTGATCCACCCCCTTTGTTTGCCTTATGTTTATCAAGAGATTTTACTACTAAAGTGGGTGGTTACTTGTCTTCTGATTGGTCCCATATGTTACTCAAGAACAAGGTATGGTACCGGTTTACGATACAAGATGATCCAATATTTTCCTATCATGTAGAGTCATATGTCCCATCCCCTCTCTAAGCCAATTGTTTAATCCAAGAAGAACAAGCTTCAGTTCCTGAAGAGAAGCCTCTTCCACCTTCTATTCTTGATCTAGTACTTGATGAGTGGGCAAAGAGGCACCATAAATTTGACCCATATATTTGAAGAGTTGAAGCTTATGAAGCTGGGCTTAGTACTTACTTTGCATTCTTAAAGAAGAAGTTATGTTGCCCGCACACTCAAGAAAAAATGAAGAGAGCCTAGTCTATGGAAGTTATACTTTGATGGATCTAGAAGAAGAAATGGCACAGGAGCATGATTTGTTCGCATTTCCCTTAAGGATGATAAATTCTTCTTCACGCATAGATTGTAGTTTACATGTTCTAACAATGTGGCAGAATATGAGGCACAGGTGCATGGTCTGCAAATTGTTGAAAAGAAGAAGATTAAGGTGCTACAAATCTTTGGGGACATATAATTAGTTATCCACCGGTGTTCTTGGCAAGTGTAAGGAAAATAATAAGCTTTTCAAAGCTTATAAACACATAGTTTAGGACCTCTTTAAGATATTAGATGCTCTAAATTTGTAATTGGTGTCACGTAAAATGAATAAGGAATCGATCAAATGGCCACACTTGGTTCACGGTTCTCTCTCTGTTGAGGACTTTGTCAAAGGAAATAATCACCACATTTAGATATTGATCGGACCATCCATTCTAGATAACAACACCATATGGAAAGTGTTTGGTAGTGATGGGAAGATCATTCATTTCATCCAAAATAAATTTTATTTCTTATCAAGTATGCAAGTCGATTTACATGACAGTTATGGTGAGCAAGTAATACAGCTGAAGACAAACAAGTTTCCTAAAGGGCTAGTCACCTTAGAGAAAAATTTTAGCCCTGATGATGAGTTCAAAGGTGAACAAAAATATATGCGTGTGGCGCATGAAGACTGCTCCCCAGTCACTACTACACACAAAAAGGAACTGCTTCTCAGTAAATATTGGGTGCTCAATAAAAAACATGCCTTCATCTCTCTCTATCAAAAATACAGTGATATCTTCTCATGGGAGTATGAAGATCTCAAAGGTTTTGATCCAAGTATTGTTTAACACTCCATTGACCTTGATCCCGGTATCAAACCCATCAGAAAAAATCAATGACTAGTCAATCCAAAGATAAATCCCCTCATGAGAAAGGAATTATCCAAATTCATTAGGGTTAAGATTATTTTACCCATCAAGTACTCTACTTTCATCGCAAATGTAGTTTTTCGTGCAAAAAGAACGGTGAAATCAAACTCTCGTGTTGATTTGAGAGATTTAAACAAGGCATATCTATAGGATCATTATCCTTTTCCTTCAATAGAGAATTTTTTTATATTGTGGTCGACACGTAAAGATTATCAATGTTAGATGGATACTCTGGATTCAACCAGATCCTAATTAAGGAAGAGGATCAATTTAAAATAGTGTTTACAACCAAGTGGGTAACATATGCATATTATACGATGCCCTTCATTCTATCAAATGCAGATGCAACATTTCAACATGCTATAGACATTTCCTTAAAAGGTTACATCAATTAGTTCATCTTGGTTTACCTTGATGATATTACAGTCTTCTCAAAGCATATCACGAATCATATGGCGTACTTGGAGAAAGTATTTAAGAGGTGCAGAAAGTTTGGGGTATCTCTTAACCCAAAGAAGTGAATTTTTTTTGTGGCGCAAGGAAAGATTTTGGGTGACATGGTTTCAAAGGATGACATTACAATTGATACTAAGCACATTTCAACCATACTAGATCTTTCCCTGCCAGTGCACAAAAAGGCTATGCATTCCTTCCTCGATAAGATTAATTTTGTTAGGAATTTTATTCCTAACTTTGCAAGACTGGTAAGGCCAATCACCCTGATGCTCAAGAAGGACATAGCTTTCAGATGGACAATAGAAGGAAAGGAAAGCTTCAACAAAATCAAGAAAGATATTTCTTGCACACCAACACTCATCAACCCAAATTACTCAAAGGATTTTATCCTTTATGCTTATGGCACTGATGCAAGTGTTGTTGTTGTCCTAACATAAGAAAATGAACAAGGGATGGAATAACTAGTAGATTTATTTAGCCAGATACTAAAGGATTATGAATTAAAATACAATCACACAGAGAAACAAGTCTTCTCCATCATGTGCGTGCTCAAGAAATTCAAAAGTATGCTTGCCAAAAATCATATTAAGGTGTTAGTCTCCCACTCTTCTATCAGATAATTCATCATGGGAGCAGAAATCAGTGAAAAGAGAGCATGATGGGTAACCAAAATCATGGAATATGATGTGACTATCAAATCCAAAAATCTGGTAAGAGGTAGCACATTTTGCAAGAAGATTTTTGAGGATGCACATACATTCCTTTCCAAGGGTGCATACCCTCCTAGATTAAATAAGGAAAAGATAATAAATCTGAGGTTATAATCTATCCCTTATGTTTTAATTCATGGTCTTATCTTCAAGAATAATATTGATGGCATGTTGTTAAGGTGTATCAACAAGTGCACAAACTAAAAATGTGTTAGCATAATTTCACGATGGATTCTCTGGTGGACACTTCTCTGCCACGACTATAACAATGAAGATCATAATGTCAGGTATCTTTTGGCCTAATCTATTTGCAAATGCACACTAGTGGATCATAAAATGCAAGGAATGCACCTTCTTTGTAGGAAATAAGAGATTGACAACGCTTCCCCTCCAACCAATCCAAGCAGATCAGCCTTTTGCGCAATGGGGTCTCAAATTCATAGGCATGATCAACCCACCTTCATGCGCTAGACACAAATGGGTGTTAACAACTATGGACTACTTCACCAGATGGATAGAAGTGATCACGCTTAAGGAATCAACCAAGTCAGTCATCCTTGACTTTCTCGAAGGTATAGTCACATGGTTTGGTATTCCTCAAACTATTTATCTCTGATAATGCAAAAGCCTTCCTTGGCACTAAAATCATTGATTGGGCACTAAATTTGGGCATCTATCTAAAGCATTATTACAACTATTACCCCCAAGGAAATGGTCTAGAAGAGTTAAGAAAAAAGAACATGATCATGATCATAAAGCACACAATGAACATCGGTGAAAGACAATGGCATACAAAGGTCTCATGTGCTCTTTGGGCGAGATAGAATCAAAATTAAAGAGGTAATATGGAAAAGAGGATACCTGTTAGTGTTAGCACACCGGTTATACGAGATAATATATCGATCTAAGTATACATGCAAATAAAAGTGGATATTCTACCGAATAATTATACAAAACAAGAGACATAGATCAACACCGATTTAATGTGGTTCACCCAAAGTGTGGGCTACGTCTACCAAGAAATAAGCTAATCTATTATCCAAAGCTTTGATAAGATATACAATGAAGATTTACAATCTTCTACACTTCTCAGATGTTCAGTACTTTCTTCCTTCAAGCTTTTTTTTATTCTTCACCAAGAATTCTCTCTCACATAATTATCTTGTAATTATGATACATCCATCCTTCTAAACCCTAGCTTTTATGCTTATATAGTCATTTATAGACTTAGGGCACTTAGCCATGCAATTACAATCAATAAATCTATTTTAATGCTAAAAATAGATATAATTCCTAAGAGTTAATTAAAACTTCATCACACAGGTAACCAACGTCGGTTCTGCCTAACCATGTCCGGTTCCTTACTTGCTTGACCGATGTCAATCATACCTAACCGATGCCGGTATGCCCTGACCAAGGCTAGTCAGTCTTTAAATCGATGTCGGTTACTGTATTTTCCAGCAAGTTCTAATTACATGCTAAAATGAAGTAATTAAGCTTCACAACTCAAAAATCTCCCACTTGGAGTTTAATTATTGCACCATACATGTACAACATCATTCTTGGATCCTTCCTTGGCTTTGTTTCTTCCTCTTCAAGTCTCAAACTCAAAGACCAACAAAAGTGGAGTGTAGCTCCAACTTCTCCTTTGCTAATGGCTTTGTTAGCATATCCGTGAGGGTTCTTGCTCATATGAATCTTTTCCAGATTCAACTGTCCATCCTCCAATACCTGCCGTATGAAGTGATATCTCAACTGAATGTGTTTCATTCTTGAATGAAATGTTGAGTTCTTTGCCAAATGAATTGCACTGACATCCGTCACCGAACAGGTTTATAATTACTTTTCTCCTTTCCCAACTCTTCCATGAACCTACTCATCCATATCATATCCTTGCCAGCCTCTCGTAGATACAACATACTCTAACTCGTAGTAGACAAAGCCATAACCCTTCGTAATCTCGAAATCCAACTAATTGTCATTCCACCTACTATGAAAATATATCCAGTAGTGCTCCTCCTACCATCCAGATCTCTAGCCATATCCGAATCAACATAGCCACGTAATGAAATATCCGAACCTCCATAGCATAACTGCATGCTAGATGTCCCTTTCAAATACATGAGTATCCATTAGAATAATTTCCAATGCTCTTTACCTGGATTAGCCATATATCTACTAACAACTCCCATTGCCTGTGCAATTTCTGGTCTTGTACAAACCATAGCATACATGAGACTTCAAAATGTTGAAGCATATGGCAATCATGTCATGTAAATGACCTCCTCATGTGATTAAGTAAACTGATCTTTACTCAATTTGAAGTGTCCAGCCATAGGTGTGCTAACAGGTTTTGCATTCTGCATGTTGAACCTTTCTAACACCTTATAGATATAATCCTCTTGAGATAAATACAATTTTTTTTTTCCTGTCTCTATGTATTTACATGCCAAGGATTCTTTTTATATCTCCCAAATCCTTCATTGCAAATGTGTGAGCTAGCTTTCTCTTAAGCTCACCAATGTCCTACATACTAGATCCTGCAATAAGCATATCATCCACATATAGTAACAAAATAATATAGCTCCCATTTTCAAGCTTCTTGAAATAAACACAATGGTTAGATTCACATCTCAAGTAACCATGCTCATGCATAAAACTATCAAACCTCATGTACCATTGCCTTGGAGCTTTCTTGAGCCCATATAGGCTCTTTTTCAACCTACACACTAATTTCTCCTTACCCTTGACTTCATACCCAAGCACTGTTGCATATAAATCTCTTCATCAAATCACCATGAAGAAAAGTTGTCTTCACATCTAGTTGCTCTAAATGAAAATCTTCTACTGTAACTAAACTCAATACAGTAGGAATAGAATTCATCTTAACAACAGGAGGAAATATTTCACCAAAGTCAATACCTGACTTTTGTGTAAATCCCTTTACTACAAGCATTGCCTTGTACCTTTTCTATCCACCCTCTTCTTCCTTAATTCTATAAACCCACTTGTTCTATAATGTTCTCTTTCCTGTTGGTAATTTAACCAAATCCCAAGTCTGGTTCTATTCCAAGGAGTTCATCTCCTCATCCATGCCATGCTCCCACTGAACATGAGTTTTATCCTACATTGCTTCTTCAAATCTTTCTGGTTCACCACTATCAGTCAATAATAGATAAAATAGAGAAGGTGAAAATATTTCTGGAAGTTTACTTACCCTTTGTGACCTTCTCACAGGAGTTTGGGGTACCGGAGGCTCAATCTAGACCTCCTGGACATTAGTATCAACCGACAAGTGACCGGCCGAAGTCACCTATAACCGACGTTGGTTCAGCTAATCGACGTCGGTTTTGATCCTCTGTAACTATCGGTGGTTCATCTGACCGATGTCGGTCAGGGCCTAACCAACCACGGTTACTGTGTATTTCTAAAGGTGTTTCTTTAAAACCTGAGAGTTCATTTTCATCAATAAAATTCTCAATTTTCTCATCCTTGGGTACCAAAATTTGATCCATGTACATTCTCTTTTCATTCCATTCAACATCATGACTCCTAACAATTTTAGAATTCTCTAAATCCCAAAAATGAAAACTGAAATCACCAGATCCATAACCAATGAAAGTGCACCTCTTGGATTTTGCATCCAACTTTTTCTATTTTCTCTATCAACATGCACAAAATATTCTGAACCAAAAACTTTAAGAAAATAAAGATCTACCTCTTTTCCGGTCCATGCTCCTCTAGTATTCCTCCATCTAGTGAACTTGAAGGCCCACGGTTAATCAAATAAACCATTGTATCAACTGCTTCTGCCCAAAACTGCAAGGGTGATCCAGAATGTATCCTCATACTTTTAGCACGTTCCATGATTGTCCTGTTTATTTTCTCTGCAACACCATTCTCCTATGGTATTCTTGGAATTGTTCTTTCTCTATGTATTCCATTCATTGAAAAATAATCATTGAAATTCTTGCTACAATATTCACCACCATTGTCATATCTAAGGCACTTTAACTTAGAATTTGATTCATTCTCAACAAGGGCTTTCCATCTTTTAAAAGTTTCAAAAACATCATATTTGTGTTTAACACAATAAACCCATACCTTTTTTGTAACATCATCAATAAAAGTAACATAATACTAGGATCCTCCATGAGAAGCTACCTGAGCTGGTCCCCACACATCTGAGTGTACAAGCTCCAATTTCTGCTCCTTCTTAGTTGCCCCAACTTTGAGAAATCTCACTCTCTTTTACTTTCCAAAGATATAATGCTCATAGAAATCAAGATCTAAATCTTTCAAATCTAATAACTTACCCTTAGCCTTTAAGATCTACATTCCTTTTTGACTCATATGACCCAACCGATTATGCCAGATGCATGCATCTGAATCTAAAGTAGATAATATAGAAAAGGAATCAGTAATACAAGTAGAAAAATATAACATTCCTACCTTCTTACCTCTTACCACAACAAAAGCACCCTCGGTGACTTTCCAAGAGTCTCTTATAAAGTAACCATGCAACCAGATTCACCTAGTTTCCCTATAGAAATCAAATTCCTCCTGAGGCTTGGCACATGCCTCACATCTTTCAATACCCATGTATTTCCATTCTGCAATTTTAGATGAGCTTCCCCTTTACCAGTAATACTGCAAGGTTCATCATCACCCAAATAAACATGCCCAAAATTTCCCTAGACATAATTTCTGAAATAACCCTTATTAGGGGTTGCATGGAAAGAAGCTCCTAAATCTAAAACCCATGATTCAATTCTACTATCTAAAGAAATAATAAGATCATCTTGCATTACCTCTAATGCTACAAGATTCTCCTCTTTACCTTTGTCTAGTTGTTGGTTCTCTTTATCCTTTAACTAAAAATATTTATTTTCATGTCCTTTCTTTCCACATTTCCAACAAGTAATTCCCTTACTTCTAGATTTAGATCTTTTATCCCTTGACTTTGATTTCCCATTACTCTTACTCTTGGATCTCTCCTTCTGCCTACCCCTACTTTCTACATTCAAAGCATTTCTAGATGATGTTTCCTTTGTACTTTTCCTGTGAATTTCTTCATTCAAGATTATACTAACCACATCATCAAACTTCAAATTATTATTAGCGAGATGTTGTATTACTAACATCCATTACCAAGTTGTCCCAACTCGGGTGCAAAGAACATAAGAATAAAATTACTTTTACTTCATCATCAAATGGTATTGAAACTGATTTTAACTTATATATAATAGATCGGAAATCATTCAAATGACTAGAGGTAGATTCACCTTTATGAATCTTAGAACTAAATAGTTTCTTCATCAAATAAACTTTATTTGAAGCACTAGGTTTTTCATATAAATTAGCAAGAGATTTCATTAAGTCTATTGTAGAAGCCGCTTCTGTAATATTGGAAGCCACGGATGCTACCAAGCTCAATATTATAGATCCCAAATCCTTTCTGTAAAGAATATTCCATTCTTCATCAGTCATCTTTATAGGTCTAGACTTCTCATCCAACGGTAAGTACAAATCTCTTTGATACAGATAATCCTCAATTTGCATCTTTCATAATTGATAATTTTATCCTTCAAACTTTTGTACCTTATATTTATTATCTTCTATCATTGTTGTAGCTCCCACTCAATCAGAAAACCCTCTGTGAGTAAATCTATCAACACACAAAACCCTCAAACAAAGCTTTGATACCAGTTGTTGGGGTTAGCACACCGGTTGTACAAACAATATATCAGATCTAAGCATACATGCAAATAAAATTGGATATTCTACCAGAAGAATTATACAAAACAAGAGACATAAATCAACACCAAATTTAACGTGGTTCACCCAGTGTGGGCTACGTCCACCAAGAAACAAGCCAATCTATTATCCAAAGCTTTGATAAGATATACAATGAAGATTTACAATCTTCTACACTTCTCATATGTTCAGTACTTTCTTCCTTCAAGATTTTTTTATTCTTCACCAAGAATTCTCTCTCACATAATTATCTTGTAATTATGATACATCCATCCTTCTAAACCCTAAATTTTATGCTTATATAGTAGTTTATAGACTTAAGGCACTTAGCCATGCAATTACAATCAATAAATCTATTTTAATGCTAAAAATATATATAATTCCTAAGAGTTAATTAAAACTTCATCGCACAGGTAACCAACGTTGGTTCTACCTAACCGTGGCTAGTTCCTTACTTGCTTGAGTGATGTCGGTCTGCCCTAACCGATGCCGGTCAGTCTTTAACCGATGTCGATTCATTGTATTTCCCAAAGCAAGTTCCAATTGCATGCTAAAATGAATTAATTAAGCTTCACAACTCAACATACCCTTCCTTTGATGTTGGATTTGAACTCATTGGCACTTACCTAGTAGTTGGAGCTTGAAGGCACGGACCAGAGATAAATCAGAATGACATAGATGGTTAATCTTGAAGAGTCAAGGAACTCTGCCATGATCAAGCTAGAACAACATCATAAACAAAAAGAAATGGTTTGACAGAAGGTTCAGGCCTCAAAATTTCAAAGTTGGGGACTTGGTCTTGAAATGGGATGTTGACAGAGCTAAACCAGGGCATCATTCAAAGTTTGATGCACTTTGGAGTGGCCCATACATCATTAGTTTGTGCAAAGAGGCTAACTCTTTCGAGTTAACTCATCTTGATGGAGGTGTGCTACAAATCCCAATAAATGGGATCTATCTCAAACCCTTCCATTAAGTTTGTTGCATTGTTTTGTATATATTATAGTAGTTTCAATTCCTCTAAGTGCGTTGCGTGCACATTGTTTTTTAATGCATAGTTATTTCTTCTCGTGTTCTTTTCTTTTATTTCGGGTACCGATCTTCATCCAAAGTAGTTTTTAACAATTTGCAAAAAGTGGAATAAAGTCAAGAAATGATCCTTCAAGTGACTTTAGGGGCAATTCTTCAAATCTTAAAATCATAATTTCATGATTACATATCGGACTCCATTCCCAAAGGATGCTCCAGACTGCACGATCTCCTTCATCTAGTAGGTAGATGGCCCTGAAATTCATCAAAAATGTTATCCACATAACCATCCTAGTTATTTGGATAACTTGTTTACATATTCTAGCTCAGAGGTCTTCATTTGGGTTGCACGCACCTCAATTGTCTCCTTGGCACATTCACTTGGTCATTGTTTCCGATGCACCCTTACGTGATTCCCTTTCCCTTTCCCTTTTTTTTTCCTCTTTATTCCATGCTTACCTTTTGCGCATCTTCGTGAATTTTCCTTCCTCCTAGCACCTATTTTTCCTACGTGTACACCTTGTAGTTGCTTCAATCAGCTAAGTCACTAGCCCTCTCACGTGCCCTACACATTACCTTGTAATAGTTGTGCCTTGACCATACATTCTTTGCTCATCATTTTTCCTCATTTTCCCCACATGTGTTGTGCATGCCTTCCTTCTTCCTTCTTCCCGCACCTCATTCTTCTGTGTGCATATCTTTGCACCCCCCTTTGTGTCATTTCGTGCCATGTAATTCTCGACATGCTTGAGTGTGCCACATGTAACCAGTCAAAGCATGCCAACAAGGCACCAAATCCTTGTAACAAATCAATGAGTGACATGTGGCAGAAACGAAAAGAACATTTGCACAATTGGTCATCCTTTTAGCCAATCCATGTGCCACATGTCTTGCATACATAAATGACTCGAAAAACTTATGACAACCATATATTTTGCTATAGAGCTCTGATCGGTGCGTGCCTAGTCTCAATCAATATTTGTTGATGTAGGCTATAGTGCTAGATATTCAAATTCAAATTCTTGGTAGATATGGTAGGTGAGAAATGGGAAAACATCTTTCTAGGAATTAATGAGAATATTTGATTTCTCCAACCACCCAATTTGATCTGATCTTCCCTCTTTCCTTCTCCAACATGCCAAATAGACTTGGGGAAATGCATTTGATAGATTTTCAAGTGGATTTGTAGGCATTGAATGCTTCTTTTTGGTGGTTACATTTCAAATTCATGTTTTCCCTCCTCTTCTTATTCCATGAATTCATCTATAAATGTAAGAGTTGGACTCATTGTTATCGTTGGACATTTTGGATCCTTACGCATTTTCTAAGGACTTCATATTTTCTATATTCTGAGTCACATACCTCTATATCTGGCTCGTGCATGTGGATATCGACCTCTTTCACCATTGTAATAGTTATGTGCATTTCTGGAAGTAATGGAAGCATCATTTTGTGACTATTCTCTATCCTAAGCATGTTTTTATTCTTTCTTATTGCCTTTCTTTTATGTTGCATGCTTGTTGTATCATTATACTTCCCTTGCAATTCCCTTTTAGTTATGTTCCATGAAACTGATCAGGTAAATGTGTCTTAGTCATGCTACACGTGCCTAGCCTTCTTTCACACATTTCTCTTCATTTTTTCTCAAAACAGATAATGTTCATCCCTCTTTTTCTAAAAGGTAAAAACACCACACATAAATCAATCAGCTGCTGCAAATAGGTGGGCCATGATCCAATAACAATAACCAAACCAACAAGGCAAGGACACAAAACATAGAGTGTCACGATCTAAGAAAATCCAAGGTAAAAAGGAAAGGACACAAAACCCAAATAAATAGGATCAGCACCGCACCCTCCCATACTACTAAATTGGTGGAGTGACGCTACAAATTTGTATGAGTTACCCAAAATCAACTACTTGAACACTAACAAAATAACACTTGGACTTCACCGAATAGATCCCCCACAAGAGATATTGTCAACATGCCAAAAGTGTCAAAAATACATATACAAAATCTCTCAACAAACAAGAGAGATACACTACACTTGCTAAAGAAAAATGCTCAAAACAAGAAGCATTACAATGCAGAAGGTATAGAAAGTGGAGCAAGAGGCCAAATGGTGGAGGATCCACGCTTGTAGAGTCCTCTCAATGAATTCCTATGTTGCCACCACGAGTGATCAAATATCCACCCCAAATCAACATGGATGGATGAAGAAGATTCCTGCATATGACTTGGTGCAAAATGCACAATGGGTGCATGTAAAGGAACATCAAAATGTGTGTCAAGTTGATCATGTATGATAGCTAAAATCTCACATTTTTCAAGCACGAGTGAAGGTACATAACTCATTTGTTTCTTGCAATCCTCAGAAAGAGGTGAGCAAACAAAAATAGGAGCTTTGTCAATGTGTGATCCCAATGAAGTATCTTCTCGAAAACCAATGTCATGGAGAGAATTCCACTTAACATGTGGAATAGGGAAACAAAACCCTATGAATTTCTACCAATACCTTCACCAGTGAAACCCATAAAATGGAGCATGTGAGAACTGAACACAGTGGTATACTTCTTAAAAGAGTCATGCATATGAGAAGAAGTAGGATACACAACATGTGTTATTGTAATAGGCACAGATGTGGAAGAGCATGCAGTAACAAGCCTCATAGGCTTAGGAGCATCAAGAGTAGGAACATGATCAAATATTGACGAGATCAATGTCAGTGGGTATAAGAGAAACAACTGCAAGTGGACTAGGATCATGGACATGGTTGTCCACAATATGATGGTGATGTTGTAGGCTAGCAAGTTTTTGTTGCAGGGAGTGTATTAGTGTATCCTTATCATGAATGAGTGATTGTAGAAGATAATTTCGCTTCTTGAGTGATCTATTTTCTTCCACAAATTTTACAATATCCTCTTGAAGTCCACACACTTCAGAGAAAAGCATATCATTCTCAGAATCCATGATAGATACAAGAATGCAACTCCCAAAAGTTTAGGATGTCAGGCTCAACCAAAATTACGTCCACAATTGATTACAACACTCCTCCATATTTGGCACTTTATAATGAGTGCATGTTATAATATGGAACTTTATAATTATAGTGTAATTCTCAAAATAAATATTTCCAATGGAAAGAGCATGAAAAAAATAAGCACTTTTGTAAAAAACGGCACTCAAAACTGAGTTACCGATCAAAAGATACAATATTTTTAATATTATGCTATGTTATTTATTTCAGTTGCCACTAAAACAATATAAAATGATCTTTCCTTCACAACACAAAAAAATGAAAGGGGTTTGGAGTCAAGCACCTACTGGTAGGAATCACAAGATTTAAGCCCTCATATGACCATACAATATGACCAGGGGCTAAGGATTTCAATGGGTATTTGAAAAATAAAACTTACAGACAAATGTCAATAGCAATATCATTATATGATACCATAAAAGGAATGATAACCAGATCATGCCAAGCCAAGAACACAGATGCTAATCAAACACCACGATCTAATAGATGAAAGCAATTCACCAGAATAACTTTACATAAAACCTTTGCAAATAAATGAGCAGCAATATCATATATTATTATAGAACTCAATGAAATACAATGAGAATGGGCCTTGCTTATATAGGCAAGGAATAACAATCTAAGAACTAGTCAAGGTCGTAGATCAATCCATAAATTAAGGAAATAACTAGTCAAGACCATAGATTTAGGAGAGAACTAGACATCAAGGATCTAGTCAATACCATAGATCAAGGAAAGAACTATACCTAACAACTAGATAATAGCTCTTAATATCTAAATAAGATAAAAGAAATATCCACACACATAAGTGGGTGAGGATAAATACAATAAAGGTAAATAATGTACCTAGGTGAACATGAGCTAAGGTAAATACCTACTCTAACATTTTACGGTGTTATCATCTTCCTTAGATTAGTTTTCATCTTTGTTATCCTTATATCCTCGGTCTTTTGGCATTGTTATCTTAGTTTTACCTTTTAGAATTTGGAGTAGCAATAGAAGTAGAAATAGATAGAGGAATCGGCCTTCTCTGGAGATCCGTCTCAAGCACACAAGGTCCCACAACTTAGAAATGGTTCCATTCTTTGTCTTAAACGACTCGATCCTTCCGAGATCCGAGACACGGGTGCAAGTTTGAATGACCAATATTTTTTTTAAAATAAGTGTTTTGATTTCATGGGATACCAAATAATATTTTGAGTCATAAGGAAAATAGGTTTTTGAGTCAATTTTGGAAAGAAATTTTCAGATTGGTAGGTACAGAGTTGACTCCAAGCACTAGCTATCATCCACAAATAGATGGGAAAACCAAAGTATTTAATTAATGGTTGGAATGGTACTTGAGAAACTTAATTTTAGGGAAGTTGTTCAAATGGAAATGGCTCTATATATGTGTGATTATTACTACAACACGTCTCATCACATGTTTATTAGTATGACTCCTTTCAAGGCTCTATATGGGTATGATGTTTTTTCATTCATAGATGTGGTTCTAACCAATATTAAAGCTCCTAGAGCACAAGATTTGGTACAACAATGTCAAAAAGTACTACAAATTTGTAAAAAGAACCTCCAATATTCCCAAAATAAGCGAAGCTCTATGCAAATTAGAAACGTGTACAAATGAGTTATGAGGTGGATGACATGGTTTTTTTGAGGCTGCATCCTTATAGGAAAACTTATATTAAGAAAAGTGATAACGATAATCTAAATCCTCATTTTTATGGGCCCTACAAGTGCTTAGAAGAGTTTTTGGAGGTAGAATATAAGATATAGATATTGGAACATAGCAATATTTATAATGTATTTCATGTTTCATGCCTTAAAAGAGCACTTGGCCAACATATAGTTCCTTCTCTAGATTTTCCACCCATGGATGATGAAGGCAAACTCATTTTGGTTCCAGAAGCTATCATTGATGTAAGAGAGAAAAGATTGAGAAACATGAGCATAAAGGAGTATTTAGTTTGTTGGAAGGATTTTCCAATGGAGGATGCCACTTGGGAAGGTGCAACAATTTTGGAGCATCCCAACCTACAATTGCTTGTGGGCAAGCAATTTTGGGAGGGGAGGACTGTAATGTCCCCTTCTCAATATTAATCCTATGAAGACCCTTAGCCCAATTCTCTTCCCGGGGATTAAGGGGTGTGAAAAAGGGGAGAAAGGTGGTGACTTTTATTTTAAGTTGCTAAAGTCATTTCTTATGTTTATTTTATAAAGCAACTTATAATAATGTCACTTAAAGTGATTAAGAGGAAAAAGGTAAAAGTCAATGAAGAAATAAAAGTGGCAAATCATAAAAAAAATTAAATATAAAGTGGGGCAAACCATATGGGTGTTTCCCTTGGGGTTTGTGATAGGAAAAAAGGATAAATAGAGGTGTGGGGAGCCATGGGGAGCATCTTTTGCCAATCTATTTTCTCTCATTACATGTTGAGCGATTTTTCTTGTATTAAATCTTCTATATATGAAAACCCTTATGAAGAAATAGCTTTGGGGACGAAAAACTAGAAGGTTTAAAGGTTAGGGAATGAAAACTCCTCAACTTTGTGAGGTGAATCCACCGAGGTTCACTATTAAGCTACACTTGAAATTTGTGGTTATTCGAAGGTTATAATTCAGATCTAGGACACTTTGTGGGTTGTTTTCACTCTATCTCAGTGGGCTTCAATACAAATCTGAATTTGTGAGTTTGTGGGGTTTGGATCAGCCAAACCTTGGTTATTTTCTATAACACCTTGGACAAACTGTTATATTTCTCTTTGCATTACAAGCGCGGGCATGTGATTTTCTTGAATGAGGTGTGTTCCCTTGATTGTTGAAAATCATGCTTGTTAGGGATAAATTATTTCTGCTCTGGGATTCTTTAGAATGTAATGATATGGCTTGCAAGAATCCATTTTCACTTCTTATAGGTAAGTTGCAATCTGGTTTTGAGAGTTGCAAACTTATCTCCTTTACTAACTCATCCTTGGATCAATTTCAGTGATCCAAGGAATGTTTTAAATCTTCTTAATGGACTAAATGGTAAATTGACATTCATTAGTTGAGAGACATAGAGGACTGAACTTTGTATGTTACAAATTCTTTGGGCTTGAGTGAACATGTCTTCATTCGATTGTATGTTGTGCTTGGGTCTTTGGGATTGATCTCTATAGGACATTATTGGTGTAAACAAAATATAGTCTGCTTATGACTATGAAGGGGATCAGAACCCTAAAACTAAAGGATTAACCTAATGGTATCCTAAACTAGGTAAGAGCATCTACTTCCTAGCTACGTCTACTTAATTGGGGTTATAATCTAACCTAAGCTTCTTATTCTATTTTTTTGGAGTGGTGTCCTAACCTAAGCTCTAGTGCTAAATGAATAAGGGAGAAAATTTGCTAAGGTAATATTAGGCTATATTAACCTAATGCCTAATACTATATGGAAGTGAATTTAATCTAACCTAAAGTGGGTATTACCTATGGCAATGTTTTAAGACCTAAGGTGATTTATTGTTAGACTAACCTAAGTCTTGGGAAATCTAGCCTAAACTATTTAAAAGGAACCTAAGGGTCGCATGGCACTAAGGTGACAGTTCCAATGGCTTTTATTTGATTTGATTGGGTTTAATGCATGAGGTACTGCCAGTTTTGGCAAAGGCTAGTTAACTCTAGTGGGGGCTTACGTGGAGGCTTCACTAAATATGGAATTGCATGTTAACTTGGAAATGGCATTTGCCAGTTTTGGGAGGTAGTGGCAAGGAGAGATAAGCGGGAGAATTGGGAGTAATGGCATTTATGGATCTCGGTTTTTGTGTGCAAACTGTCTTGGAAACAAGGGAGGCAGATTTGTGGGAGGTTGTTTGGTTTTGCATGCCTTGTAAATTTTTCTCTGCATGGAGCTATCTGGTTCTTTGAACCAACAATTTGACTTCTTCTTCTTCTTGGCTATTTTTGGTTTCTCTAGTCTATTTTTGATCAAGGGAATGTATATGAGGCATTGGAAGGAAATTTGTTTGGTTTTTGATCTTTTGTGGAGAAGAAAAAGAGTGGGAAGCTCAGCTAGAAGTCTCCTTTGAATTTGCAGAAGCACTATCAGGCATGATAGGCCCTACCCATTAAGATTTCTTGCTTTCTTCTAAGTGATTCATTAGAACAACTCTGCTCTCATGAGATAAATATTTACATGATTTTTCTGGTTATCTACTTGCATGTTTTTATGAATCTCTGTGGTTTTTGGAATGTAAATCCATTGCTTAGTAATGATGGTTTTGGGAAACTTTCTCTGTGCTAGTTTGATGGTGACATGCTTGCAAAAATTGTATTTGAAGCTTTGTAATTCAGTCTGAAACTTGTATGCAAGACTGGTGTTGTTTTGAACTAGCATTAGTTGCTTTGTGTGGTTCTGAACCTTTATGGGAGTCTTATGTTTCATTCTAAACTATTATTTGGAACCTGTGTTTCATTTTTACTTGTATTGGAGCATTCGAGTTTTTCTAGGAGCTTGTATTTAAACTTCATGTTATTCTGAGCTGAGTTGGAGATTTGAGTAGTTCTGAACTTTTTCTCAAATCTTCGTATTTGACACTCTTGTACTTGTGTATTCTGAACTTGTAGTCGAGTTGATGAGTTTTGTTCTGTACATGTACTCTGAGCTGAAAGTTTTATTCGTATTCAAGGATTTGAGAATGATTGAACTCATTATGGACTGTCTATTCGATAAGGGCTTGAGAGATTAGTTTCGGTTGGAAGTTTATCTAGTAATCTCTTTTGAGATCTTCTTCACGTAGCTTCTTGAGTGTGAATGGTTTTAGTACTTCTATCTTTTAGACTGTACCACCTTCTTTGAACTTGTTTCCTATTGAAGGCTTGATTGTTATATTAGAAGGATTAAAGGACTAGAATTATATCTTGTTATGGGTATTTGATGATTTATAGTTTGTTTGGAACAGTCGTTAACAAATTTAGAGGGTTAGAAAATACAACATTCTTTCTCCTTCTTGTAATAGATGTTTGAAAAAATGTCTTCCTTGTCGTAATATTTTTAAATGGAACTCGAGAGTCTGTGGTGATTCTGTTTAATCACGTTGGAGGTAAGTTTGGGATAGTACTTGTCTTAAACGTATATTGAGTTTTCTTACTCTTCAGTTCTTTTTAATTGATTTCTGGGTTTTATTAAAAAGATGGATTGAGTACCTTAGTGTACTAAATTTTGTATGAAAGGATATATTTTATCTTTGTTTAGATAGTTTTGTATTATTGATCTTATTTGGATCACAAACTACTTACTTCTTTGTATTGAGCTGTTGAAGCCTTGTAATGGGATTTCAGTTCTTGAGTTCGTGATTACTTCTGAACTTGTATATCTTTTTTATTGTTGTGGATTTCTACTCCTTGAAGGATTCATTGAATGAATCTCCAAGTTTTATAGAGAAAGGAACATGTTCTCTTGGGGATAGTATACTGCTTTGGGACTGTACTGTGTACTTCATTCGAGATTTGAATTCAAACTTGTGCTTGATGAATGGAAATAGGTAAACCAGTTTGTAAGATTTGTAAAGGAAAATTAGAAGTGTGCTTTCTTTAACTATGCATTTGGTTTTGTGTTCTCTTTTGGGAACTAGATAAAGAATTTCTAAGTTTGAAATAGAAATGGGAATTCATTTCATAGTATAAATGAAATGAATTATAGATTGGGTCCTTTTCTATTTGAGATCCTTTTTTATTGTTTGGATAAGTTCATTGACTGAGCTTCTCTATATTCGATTCCCTTCTGAGATGGAAATTTCTTGTGGATTGTTTGGTCTACTTTGTATAAGTCATTGGTTGTTATGAAGTGGAAGGAAATTAACTGAGTCGGTATGTTGGAAAGAAAATAATAACATGCTTAGACCGATTTTTGCTTGATTGAGTCATACTCCATTTGGATTGATATTGGAAGGTAGTCTCTTTTACTTTGTCTTATTTTGGAACCCTTCTTGGATGGACTGGATAAGAGATTAACTCTATGTGAGTCTAGCTTGGGTTGTGGAACGTTTGGTTTCAGATCTTTGAATTATATCTTCTAACATGTGGAGGTTAGTTTAGACTTGCAGGAGGACTTGTTTGACTCTCTACCCCTACTTGGATTGATTTGGGATTCTTGTTAGATGATTTTCTTTAATGTTGAATCCTTATATTGTTATCTTTGAACTGAGGTAGTTTTGTGTGTTCTAAACCTGTTTTGTCTTTCAGATGATTAGTGTATGGGGAATAATATGTATTGATTCTTCTTCTTTTTCTATATGGAAAGATGAAGCATCCTAATATGAGCTATGTTGTAATTAACTTATTTGCTGCTTAGTAAAGATAAATGTGTAATACTATTCTTATAGAACTATGAAACAATTGGATGACAAGACCTATTGATTGTTTTAAAGTAATTGATAGGATCAATTTAAACCTTGTGATATAATTCAAATGTTGCGGATTATATTAAGTTCTTTTCTTAAAAGTAAATTCAGACTCTTTTATTGTACTTCTTTTCTAGATGTTATTACTTATGATTATTTGTATGATATATTAATTGTTTCATTAAAGAAGAGTTGTTTTAATGGAATAATTAGTGGAATGCACTTTACTTTAATGCTTAGTGTTTATCATGCTCAGTTCATTAAATTGACCCGTGCTAGCAATTTTTGCAGATGGACATCGTAAGTGATAAAAGAAGACATAAAATTTTATGATGCATTGGTTTATTTAATTCAGGATCTTATGTAAAGAGTTTGAATCATTCTTGAGATGTATTGGAAAAGAAAAGTGATGTTATTTTAAGATCTTAATTCTGATTGACATGTAGAATGTCTAAAATGCATAGTCTTGTAAATGTATATTTATCATCATGAATTGAAAGGTTTTGTGTTGGAATCCAATTTGTGATGTGAATACTTTTGTACTTGTATGATGGAAATAATAGTGATATCTTTGCGGTATTCCTTATATCTGTTGTATACTATTGTTGTTGTAAGATAATAAGTTGGATTAAGGAGATAAGTATAATCTCCCCTATTATAATGAACTTGTTAAATTGCAAAGGTGTCATTCTCTAACTACACAACGATAGTTTAATAATGAAATATGCTTGGGACATACAATTAAACTATATAAGTAGCAAACGATAAAAAGGTTATGTTAAACCTAACATCTAACCATGTAGAGGAAGACTCTTCCTCTCTCATGGAATGAAAGATAAAAGGAATAGTGGTTATGATCTTTAATCTTTATACTAAGTTTATAAAGTAAACACTAGTTGAATCTAGGTGGATGACACACTTGATTTGGATAGCTAGGTTGCATTAAGAATTAAATGTTTGATGTTTGTTGTCCTATTTTTGGGATAACTGCTTGTTATGCCACGTTAACGAATAACAATGCAAACATGAATTAATGAATTTCTCCATATCTAATCAGGCTAGTGTTGGATAAAGAACTTAAGGAATGTTGGAATTAGGGTTAGGCATGGTTGTTGTAATCTGAATCTTAATCCAATTTAATTATGATTAATGACCACTAAGGGGGTATGTACATCTTGATGAATCAGTTCTAATGGATGTTGGCACATGCCAACTATAGGACTGTACCCTCGAGAAGTCCTAGGACTTCTCAAGGATACAATGTTACAGTTGACATGTGGTAACACCCTTCCGTATTTATTCATCTAGATCTACTCACATCCGGACTTGAACTCAGTTTCTCTCTAGGTCAAGTTATTAGCATATTTAGGATAGGTAGTAGCTTTCAATGACTCAGGGTACCTTGGCACATCCGGTTGACTTCGGTCATCCGAGTATGCCCATATACCCTAAGTCATCATGAGTGTCTTCCTATAATAAATTATGTTGCTAATCTGGGCTAGGGTCAAACCTTGGGCAAGTGGACTGATGGTAGTCAGTAAGACCATTCTAGATAATAGAAGAGTGAGGTGAAGGACATATTCCGGAATGACAAGTATGTCATCTAGGAATAGTAACATGAATAGTATGTTGAAAATCTTTGGCCAAAGTATCACAAGTTGTTGGTTGTGTTGTCCTATGTCACCTAGTTTAAAGCAACATGATATCAGATGAATATTGGTAACAAATATTCAAATAGGTTCTTTAAACAGATCACTCAATACCTGGAATAGGGTAGGAGAACCAAGTATACGTAGTATACATAAAGTATTCTATACTTTAAGTTAACATGAGAGATCGGTTGGTAACTGAGTCATGGAATGAGAGATCGGTAGTATACCAAGTCATTACAGCTGCATATGGTTATCTGTTATGAGATTGATTGGCATGGAATGTGTGTTCTAAATGATGTTTTATTTATAACAGAGAACATTATGTTTAAAAAAAAAAAATTCCCTTGTTTCTAAAGTCTTAAAATGGGAATGTTACATTTTCAAGTCATTTTGCACATGGAATAGTTTCTTGGCACTATTATGTAAAAATTGACCCCCTAGGAGAGTGGTGTGGCCCCTTTTGGAAGGGTATTTCATTGATTTCAAGTCTATGGGTGATTGGGGACTCTTTGGCATCACTAAAGGTAATTTTAACATTATTTTCTATCCCTCCTTTGGTACAATTTTGATAAAAAACATTGTTTTTATTTTCTACATTGTTCCACCCATTGATTTATTTTTGTGAATTCATAGTAGAAAAACTCATATTTCACTTATAACTTTTTCTTAGACCCAAATCTCCATTTTTAGCCTTGTGGGTATCTTGAAAAGTGATTATTTGCATTAATAAAAGCTATTTTTCAAGTATGTTATTCATTATTGTTTGCATCGGAAATTTGACATCACTTTTGAATTCAATTTGTGTGGAGTTTTTAGTTTCTATAATTCAGATTTAATAAGGGGATATTACATGGGCTCATAGATGCGTGATGTTTAGTGATTAGACCCCAAATCGCCATTTTTGGCCTTGTGGGTATCTTGGAAAGTTATTATTTGCATCAATAAAATTTATTTTTAGTATGTTATTCATTATTGTTTGTATTGGTAGTTTGACATCATTTTATAATTCAATTTTTGTGGAGTTTTCAGTTTATATCATTCAGATTTAACAAGGGGATATTACATGGGCTCATAGACACGTGACATTTATTGATCAAATAATCATCTAAAGTTATTCTAAAGGTTCAGGTGGCATTCCACGTCACCAAGGGAACATGGTCAAACCTTAACTTTCCCACTTAGGGGTTAGAGAGGTGTTTAATGTGTCATTATAAAATGTGTTTTATTAACTTTTTGCAAGGTGATCAAATGGTAAGTTTAAACAAAAAAATGAGTTCAACTTGTTAATTTGGAGGCTGCCATTATCCTATTTCATCATCTAAGTTTTCCATTGTCTTGAGATTTTATTTAAAATCAAGGTTAGCACTCAAAATAGTTATTCAAATTATGTAGAATATAAGGTAAATATTATTGTTTCGTGCATTAAAAGTCATTTTAAATAACCAAAACATACTTTTCGTCGATTTTAATTTGTAGATAACACTAAGAAGGGAAAACTATGGATGCAAAAAAACATGTTAGATGTAGATGAGAAAACCATCCCTGTGAGGGTGAAGAGGTAGTGAAGGGAATGCTCCATATATGGCGTAGGATGGAAACACATTCTAAGAGACCACATTTTTTGAGGCATATTGTCCAATAATTCTCATGCCTTCGGTAAGTTTACACATTTTTACATGTGAAAAATATCTACTTTCAATCATTGATTGATGGATGTCCAAAGATTGTTCCAAAGCTCTTGTTTGGTACCAACTAGGAGGAGGATGTTGATAAGGAGTTTTGAATTTGGATTTATACATGCCAATTTCATTTGATTCATATTCCAAGGATTATTCAATAAGGCCACTTATCTTGTCAAACTTACGGTCATACATTGTATGACCCGTCATTGATCAAAAGATTCTAATGCCTTTTAAAACAAAAATCATTTTGGTGTAGGAAGAGAGGATTCTAGCACACTAGTTACAAAGGCAGCTTTAAACCTATATAAGGAAATTTCTAGGACATTTCCCAAGCTATTTTAGTAGACCCATGATCCCGAGGTTCTAAAAGACCACACTTCTTTCAAGCATATAATAAAATAGTTTACTTTCTCTGTTGGCATCCAAAATTATCATCAACAAGGTAATTGAAGGAAACGAACCCTCGCCACCGATATCGACATTCCTTATGCTCTACAAAGGCATTCAAGAAGCATTAAATTTGAACACAATTTTAAGAATGCATCTCACAACTTGGATAAACAAGTTTTCACTTTTATTGCTTGTAACACAATCAAAGTAATAACACAAATGACTCATAAACTATTCACCGCAATTATGAAGCTGCTACCCTCCAAATGAGTTGGTTGGAAAGAAAAATTATGGAAATAAATTGGTGTAATGAAAACGTAATGGAAGATGCAAAGTGGCGGACTATTTTGGTGCTTTATTTGATCCTGGTATAAATCATGCATTTCTCATATGCCTTGTGGTTTCTTATCATGATTTTTGTATTTTATCCTCGAGGTCTACATCTTCTTGTAATACCTTAGTTTCATAAGCTTCATAGTTGAGAAAATCATGCCATTTTTTAGATTACACTTTACTTGTTTTGCATGTTTATTGTATATTGTGTGAATTGTAGGTTTCAGCGAGCATGAGTGATGTAATCGAACCTTTGAAATAAAGCCTCTTTCCTCCGAATTATTCCTTATGCAATTATGTAAGCGTGTTTTCCTGTGCATTCAGAACTGTAATATTATCTCGAAGATCGAAAAGGGAATATTCGATGAATCTTCCAAGTATTTCTTTTCACCTCGTACATTGCACTCTGCATTTTTACAAAGTTACAAGTTACTCCTGAAGCACGACGACGTAAGACACGTGGCATGATTTGATGAAACCCGACCGATAAAGAAAATTTATAGTGTGGTAGTTTGCAATTTTGTACTTCCTACTAAGGTGCGACACATGGCATTTTGCGAGAGCATCTCAAGGCAACATTGTATCTTGCATGTTTATAGTTTGTGTGAAGATGCCAAATCTTCCCCTACCAATCATCCCATGTATGCGGTCCACATTTAAAATTGAGCTAAGGATCAATAGTTGTAAATTTATAAAAGGAAGAGATAGGTCTATGTGTGGGGGACTATATGTTAAACAATTTGGATAAGTCCCACACTTTTCCATTGAGAACTCAAGATTTTCAAGAATTCGAGAGCCATAAAGTGAGAAGATTATCCCTAAATCATGTATACAAGATGTGTTGAAGTGTTTTTGAAGTGAAATTGGCGTTGTAACATACTCCTTCAACTTGAAACTAGAAATTATAGTTGTGTATGGGTAGGTAAGTCTTTTAAAGTGATATATTTTCATTCAACTTGTGTTGGAGGTTTCACGGTGGTTGTGAGGCAAGTTCTTGTTATCCAAATGTGCCCCCTACTCATTTTGTGGCTAACTCCCTTTCATTCTTTCCTTCTATTGTGCCTCAGTCATAAATTTTTACTTTTTAGGCACTCAAAACCTTCTGGAAATGGCACCATTGGATAGAGCTCTTTCTCAGCTTTCCAGAAAGGTAAATTTTTCCTCCTAACTCCACGTATTTTTCAAGTTATGGCTCAGCGGAGTTTTGGTGGGAAATTTTTCCCTAGAAGGCCCGCAGCCAATCAGGAGCTACCACGTGTCCAAGGGCGAAAAACACCAAGCGACCCGAAGGAAAAAATGGTCAGGAAGGGCCCGTGCCCAATCAGAACGTGCCATGTGGCACCTGGAGTGGCGGAGCGCGGGGAAAATTTGAAAAATGTTCCAAAGACCAAACGGGTAAAAATTCAAACTTTTTGCCCGCCAATCCGATTTTGGCCTATTTTTGCCCGCCGATCCGATTTTGATCCAGAGCTCAGATTTTTGCGTTCTTTATATAAATGGAAAGCTGGTGAAATTCTCTACAAGATCACATGGTCAATTTTGAATTTTGGTTGGGTTTGGAGGAGAAAATCAAAAACTCTTCCGTACGCGCCATGGATAGAAGCGACGTTTCAAAACCAATTTTAATGCAAAATGGGTCGCATTCTTCTCCAGCATGGTCAAAAATGTCAGGGCATGGGTTTGTAAGGACCTCCATGTTGTTTTTAATGCATTTTGGTCAATGGGGAATGGCTCCCATGTTTTTTCACGTTTTCTCTCTCCTAGGCTCGACCCATGCACTGTAAAAGCCAGATTTGGCTCATTTTTCAAAGGATGAACACCTTTTTACACAAAGAATCTTCTGTTTTCACCTTCAACAAGTGATTTTAGAAGTATCAGACCTTCCAGGGATTGTAACAGGTTTTTCTGCCTCTTTGGTGTTGGAATACAAGGATTTTGATGTTGAAAATCACAATGCAGGCTCTGTGAATGCTTTCAGTCCTTTGTATGTGTTGTTTGCTTCATTTCAAACTCTTGATTACAGCTTATCAACCTGTGCATGATGTTTTATGTTGCAATTTCTGATTTGTGTCAATTTGCATGAACAAGAAGTGCTCACCACTCCTTTGGTGTATCACCCTTATCAGTTTAGTTTCAATTTTTGCATTTCTTATCCCTGTCTCCTTGCAAATTAGGATAAAATTAGGATCTGAACCTCTGCAGTTGTGCAAATATAGATCTAATCAGAGGAGTTTGAGGAACCAGCCTCTAATCTGGAGATTCCTCTCTCATCTTGCAAGTCCCACACTTGGAGAGAGGTTTCAATGTTGTGTAATCACACTGGATGCCCTGAACATCAATTTAGAAACCTGATTTGCATCCAGAAGTGCTTTGCTGATTTGCAACAACAATGATTACATTGGGTTCATGCTATCTTTCTTCTCAAGGGTATATATTTATACTATATTGGCCTCCATGAAGATCTAATTATAACCCCTATTTATTCCCATCTTGTACCTTACCTAGATCAAGTAATGAGACATATATTTTGGAAATGATGATCTCAATGAGTTCCTTCGAGAGGCTAGGAATGAACTCATGGATATAATTGATTCAAGTTATATTACCCTAGCTGTTAATTTCCCCCTACAATTCAATACCTTAAAATAGTTTGGGAGTGTGCCAAAAATTACAATCTAGAAACCAAGGAAGTATTAGATGGGAGTGGTGTAAAATTTCTATCCTTGACCCCTACTACTTTTAATGAAATGTTGGTACTATCCCAAAGTGGGGAAGTGGTATATGTGATTATTGAATCATTAGGTCAGTTGTGGACTACTCTCCATGTTAAGTATTCAAAGATAATGAACAATCAGTGACATATAAACCCATAATTTCTGCTACAAGGATTCCTAAAAGATTGACTACGGTTGACTTCATTAAAGAAGTTAGAGACATCATCACTCTGTGGAGAAGAGTTTTGGGTAATGATTCTACATATTATTTTCATGATTGGATGTTTAGGTATATTAATATTTTCCTCCATTTAAAATAACATATTCCTTGGGGTATTGATCAACAATTCCATTCATGAGAAAATGATCAAAATGGCAGTATAGATTCATGAGGGGTCTAGACGAAAAATTGAATTTTATATGACCTCATATCTGGTTTATAATGTGGCATGACACGATTAATTTCCTCGAATTCAAAGCACCAAGGAATTATCGTGTATAAGGTATATGATGTGTACCCCCAGATCAACTTTGAAAGTATGAAATATGATTCGAGGAGAGCCCATGATGCATTATTTGCTCCTACCATTTTCCTGTTTAAACATGAATGGGAGAAATATAGGATGTCACCTAGAGCAAGGTAAGTAATCAATGATTTTGGATGATATTTTATTTAGTTTAAGTCCTTCACATATATCAAGCCAAGTGGCTTTCAAGGCACTCTTTATATGTTGCATAAGTACCTAGATGATAATGGGCATTACTTGAGATATCCAAACAACTTGATGAAGTTCACATGCTTATAGTAGGGAAGAATAATACTAATTTCAAGTTCCCAATATATATTGGGAGATATACATTCCCTACAAAGTGGTAAATGTAATAATATTGGATGCATAAATGAATAGAATTGTAACACTCTGATTTTGTATGTTAACTTGGTGAATGTTTTACATACTGTTATAGCTCTTGAAATGAAAGCAAACATGTTAAGATATGTTTTGATCTTAAGAGAATGTGTTGCTAATTTGGATTCTTGCATACTGTGGCTTATTGCATGGACAAAGCAAATATTGTACTTGTATGTTTGCTGATGTGACGACAGATTGTCGTATAATTGCTTGCTCTTGTGCTGATTGACAGCATACCCTGAATCAATTCCATTGATTCAAGTATGCTGAGGTCCTCTTGTGTTTTCTATGTTAATTCACACTTGAACTGGACTAGGATTATTATAAGCGTGCAGCGTCTGATTACAGGTGTGAATAGCTAGCACGAAAATGCCAACGACAGGGGTTCGATTCTTGAACCCTGTACTGTCGAATTCGGGACCTCGTGGGGCGAGAAACGCCTGGACACGGGTGGCCTTGGCATGTAATCGGAAGGACGGAACGTCCTGCTCTGCGTTAACGTGGATGTTAGCAAGGGGCTGGAAGGAAGTTGTTAGTGTTAGTGGTTAGTGTGAATTAAACCTAAACTAACCCTAAGACCTAACATACATCCTACACTACTATCCTAGTGGATTTTTAAATTATAAAAAAAAAAGGGGGAAAAATAAATCTAAATCCTAAAACCTAAGGTCTAACTAAGACCTAGGTCGAATGAACTATGTAACCTAAAACTAATCCTAAGCTAAAGGGGTACGCAGACCCTTGGGAAGAAAAGGATAAGGATGGATAGGAGGCATTCATTGGCATTTATGAACTGTCCCTTCGGGGACGGCGCCAGTTTTGGCGGGGCAGGTAGGAAATAGAGGTATCCATTTGGAAGCTTGGCTAAATTCATTTGCATGGAAAAAAATTTGAAAATTGGAGACTTGCCAACCCAAGTGGAGGTGGCGTAGAAAATAAGGAAAAAGGGCGAGCCTTTATTGCATTAATGGTTCTTGGTCCTCGCGACCAGCTTGCCTTGGAAACAGCATGAGGAAAAATTGGTTTTCATTTTGTTGGTTCGAGCCTTTTGTAAAGTTGCTCTGCATTTGGTTTCTTTGTCTGGTTCGGTCGAACCAGCTCTTGCATTTGGCATTTTCTTGGAAGTTTTGAGGCTGTTGATCAGCCCGAGAAGAAGGAAGAAAGTGCTGGGAATATTGTGTTGCCGTTGTGGAAGAAAAACGCGGCAAACAACGTTTTCTTCGAATTTTGGAAGAGAGAATACAGGCACGTTAAGCCCTTCTCTTTAAAATCTTTGCTTGATTTAAATGTTTCATTAAAACAACCCTGCTCTTGGGTTGGGATTGCTTGATTGTTTTTGAGTTGATTTGGAAATGGATTTGTTGATTCTTGCCTTCTTTTCCTTGGAAAATGATATGAAACGGCTCTGGTTGCTCGGCCTTGATTTGTTGTTGCTTAAATTTGGTTGGAATAGGAATTACCGTTGTGGTTGCTGACAGTGTTGTAGAAAGAAATAAACATTTTCTTCCTCTGTACATGTGGTATGGAGTGGACAGGCTATTTAAACTTTTTCTTATGATGTAATCGTTCTCCTTGATGTTGTGCTTGGAACTGCTATTACATGTGAAGAGAAAAATGGAATTTCAGTCATGTTATGTTGCTATGATTTGGGTTTCCTTCCTTTCTTGCTGTCATTTTTGGAAATAATGGGGTACAGTCGTCCCCTTGCTGTTGTGGTTAATCCGTCCTTGCATTTGATTGGTTGGAAACACTTCCACGACGTGCTGGTTTGTTGACAGTATGGTGTTTGAAATAGATATAATTCTTTCACTGTTCGTGTTGTTTGAAAGTGGAACAGGTGTGTAATCGTTCCTTATGGTGTAAAGGTTTTCCATTTAGTGTAATCGTTTCTTTACTGTGTATGTGGAACTGTCTTTGCAAGAAAAGAGGAAATGGAAATACAGTGCATATATTGCTGTAATTTGGGTTCTGTTGAATCTTGTTGTCATTTTGGAAATGATACAAAATACTGTTATTGGTCGCTGAGTTCAGCTGTCCTTGTATTTCTTGAATGAAATGCTTTCCTGATGTGCTGGTTGTTTAACAGTATTGGGAAAAATTGGCATATGTATCACGGGTTTGTACGTGTTAATTGAGTTGTTCTCTTTTGAAACCATAAGTCTTTTGCTGATGAACTAGAATGAAAGAAGCGATGGTTGTTGAAGTTGTTTCATATGGAAATTTTTATAAAGGAAATAGATTCTCTTCCTTCTACTGTCTTGGATTCTGATGAAAGTGGCATTCGGGACCCCTATGAGTAATTGAATTCGAATTTAAATTCAAGTAGTAGCAACATTTCCATGGCTGTGCCCTTTTCTTGTATAAGAAATAAGCAATTATGTTTTGGAATCCGTGAAAATAGGAAAAGTAGACTGTTTTCCTTCTGAAGTTATTGAATGACTATAATTTCTTCTTGCTTTGTGAAAATAGGATGGTTTTATTGTGTTTTCTTGACATGTTCGGTCTTCTTAATCGACTATTGACGCAATTATAAACTAGTTTTGTATTCTGCAATGAATGATTATAATTTCTTCTTCTTTGTAATGAAGGATGACCCCATTGGTCGGGCAATACGAAGTTTGACCTTCTGATATTATTTTGCTTTTACTATCTTGAGAATGCAAATTTGGCTGGAACGTTCATTACTGTAGCTTGTTGAATTGCAGCTGTACTGGCTATGGGTGATGCTTATCAATGAGAACGTTTACGTTGTTATCTGTCTAAGTTGAGTTGTCTTGCTTAGAAAAACGTGATTGAATGTTTTTACTTCATTCTGAAAACAATGATTGTTCTTAATGAAATAGTAGAGAATGAATTCTTCTCTTTTTGCTATTTGGGACTCTGAAAGTGACATTGGAATTATAGTGTCTAAGACTCGGTCTTGCTGTAGGTAACAGCCATGTACCATTTGTTATTAAGAACTATATGTGTTCAGAGGTATAAAAGATTATATGAATATATATACTTGCGTGGTTGCAAATTTGTTGTTGGTTAGCTATACAGTGTAAGAAGTAAGGAATCTTCTAGTATAGCAAATACCTAGTATACATATTGATATGGCTTGCTCCACGATAATTATAATGTCTTACTAACCTGTTTGGCATTCATATGAACTGGAAATGAATGAAATTATTCTTGCTGCCATAAAGTGAATTCCGAGTGGATTTTGTAAGTTTCACTCTCAAGTTATATTGATTTGTCTTTCGTCTGGATTCCACTGTTAGGACAGTCATGTGGAAAGAGATAGAGATATGAATTAATGTTTTAGAAAGATGATCTTTCTTCTTTCATTCAGTTAGGAACCTGGAATTCGTGAATGAAGAATTTTATGGTGCTTAGATGAGAGCTACTATATGCATTGCTGTTCGCTTTCTTGTTTGTACTTGAATGCTTTAAAACTTAATGTGCTTCATGAACGGAAAGGGAAGTAATGGATTTATATTCAGTTAGTTTCATCCTTTGCATTTGTTATTAATGAAAGGCGTGGAAAAGATAACTGTATGCTGTATAGGCAGCAAGCTACTTGAATTCCTAACTTTACAAATTTTGTAAATTGATACTTGCAATGATTATGTGGAAACGGGACAGCAGTCCCTTGGCTGGTTGTGATGATATTTTGATAGTTAGTGGTTATGCTGATCTCTCTTTTGTGCTTTTCGAGATTGATGTTTTGTTGTTGTTTCATAAAAGCAGGGTTCTTTTATTGAAACAGTTAGTTGAAGCATCTTATTTTAAGGATAAGTGCTTAATGTGCTCAGTTCATTGAACTGACCCGTGCAATTCATTTTGCAGATGGAATTTGATTAGAATGAAGACTTGGCTGTTTTCTGATGCCTCTTGATTAAATGTAAATTAAATTGTAACTGTTGCTTTTATTCCTCTTTGAGGAATTGTGAACGAAGAAAATATATTCTTCTGTCCATGAGTTGTATGGATGCTTTGTATAAACTATACCCAATCAGTTGGATTGGCAAATGTACAAATTATGACTTGAAATATTGAATACAGTTACAAGTGTGATATTTTCAATAATTATATCAGTTTGATATTGTTATATAAATTGGGAATAAGATGTTAATTCTTGATTTGGAATTGTTTCGTAGTCCTTGGATGGATGCTGAATTGAAACTGATATCTATTCTTACTTAAATACAACTTTTAAGTTGAACAATGCAATTAATTCATACTTGGGTAAAGATGAATTTTGAATTGACATTAAAAAGGATTAAGAAGAATATGATTTTATAATCAGAGGGTATTCAGGATTAGCTTAGGAGCTAAGGAATATCAATTTAAATTTGGAGTATTCGAACTTCGTTTTCGAACTCCATCATTGATCCCGTTTGATAAAAATTCAGATTAAAGGATATAGGATACATATATCCATAACTAATGATCCTTAACTATATAATGTTAAGGGGAACAAATGAGTTCATTTCTTGAAGTTTAGACCTCGTTTGAATGACGTCTAATAAGTTAATATTCTGAAATAAGTTGCAGTTGGAAACATCTTGGTTAAGTTTAATAGGTTAAACTTATTATGTCCGTCGGTACGGACTGCTTAATCTAATGATTAAGAAATAAACCAAGTAAGGAAATGTAGCTCTTCGATACGAAGGAGACGATACATAACGAACTAATGGACAGTTTAGTCCCTTTAGTTATATACAACTGCAACGGAAACGAGGATCAAGGGATCAGCGTGGACGCTGAAAATTGCTTAAACTATTAACTCGTGGCTAAGTCACTTGGGCAGGATGTGTATTCTCGTTGGGAGAATTCTGCAGGACATTGGCATACGCCAGCTACAGCAAGGTGTCTTCATGAAGACGGGGTCTTCATGACGACACAATGTTGCAGCTGACATATAGCAATGCCCTCCCGAATTAAAACATTGAGAATACATAGGCTGAAAGTGTAGATCTTAGCTGGGGTGGAGATAGGGTATGATTTGGTATACGGAGTGACTCCGGAATACTAAAGATAATCAGACACACGGAGTCGTGGGGTAACGACACCGTATGTCTGCGTATCTTTAGTTACCTGGAGTGCCTTCCTATACCCGCTCATATTACTGGCTGGAATCGAAAGTTTAAAACGGAACTTAAACGATGAGGACTGGTAGGAACCAGGAAAGACCATTCTAGATAACAGGTGAAGTGAAGTGAAGGACGTATTCCGTAGATGTGTATCACATTCAGGAATATGATCATGCAAAGCATGTGAAAATCTTTGGCCAAAGTATCGCAATTGCTGGTTGCGTTGTCCTTATCACTTAATTTAAGATGCAGGATGTCAGATGAATATCAGTAACAGATATTCAGATAGGCTTCTTAAATGGATCACTTCGATAACCGGGGAAGGTTATGAGAACAAGTATATAAAATATACTATGCATAAACAAACATGAAGGATCGGTTGTTGCCGAGTCATGAAATGAAGGATCGTTGAAACTCCGAGCCATGAAAATGGAAGATCGGCAGTTCATCGAGTCATTTACAGCAGCATATAGAATCTGTTATGAGATTGAATGGCATTGAATGTGTGTTCCATATTGTAAATATGTGAACAGGGAACATTCGTTTTTAAAAGAAATTGTATGATCCAAACTGTGTGGTTTGGGCAGAGAACAATTATTAAATCTTGAACGTGTGTTTGAATTTTATAATTCATAACAGAGAACGTTATATAAAAAAAAAAAAAAAAAATTCCCTTGTTCTGGTGTTTTAAAATGGGGATGTTACATCTTGGTATCAGAGCTGAAGGTTGCAGCTCTTGGACCTAATGAGTCCACGTTATTAATAAAGTTTACATTTTCTTATTGAACAGAAAATGGTCAGGACAAGAGGGAATGCTGCGAATAACCCGTTGCAGGGTGGAGAAGCAGCAACTGCCCAAAAGCTGGATGAAATCCTTGCTGCCCTACTTGATACGAGGGATCGTTTGACTGTACTGGAACAGCAGTCAATGGGCAATGAAGAGGAGGGGAATGAAGCTGAAATAAATGATCAGCTGCCTCCTGTGGACAACATCAACGGAGGGAATCCGGGTGTTGATGATAATAACGTAATTGCTCCTAATCCCCCTGAAAATAAAAGGGCAAGATTAGCAGCTGAACTTACGAATGATATAAAGAGAATAAGTCCTCCAAAGTTTGATGGAACAACTCTTGGGGACGGAGCTGAAAACTGGCTCAGTGAAATGGAGAAATACTTTGCAATAAGAAACTTCTCTGAAGAGACTAAAGCGATATGGGGAGCATATCAGCTTTCTCATGAAGCATCATCCTGGTGGGACAACCGTAAGGTTGAGCTGAATATTGTCGAATCAGACATAACTTGGGATCAATTTAAGGGATATTTTAGGCAAAGATGGCTGCCTCAACTCTATTTTGATAGGAAAATGACTGAATTTCAGAACTGGTCGCAAGGAAGGCTGTCGGTGACAGAATACTGGGAAGGGTTTACTAAACTCCTTAAGTATGTGCCGCAGTACCAAGCTGACGAGAAGTTCAGAATACGGAAATTCATAATGGGATTGAATCCCATCATTGGTGGCGAAGTGGATGTCCACGGCCCAACCACCATGGATGGAGTTGTCGAAAAGGCAATCAGACAGGAACAAAATTGAGAGCAATCTCTGCTCACAGGGAAGAGATAAGGAAGAAGATTCCCAATCCTTCTTCGTCTCTTGCACCAAAAAGGGGACCTTGGAAAAGGTTTGGTGTGAAAAATAAAATTGTTGTAGATAACAACAAGAAACCTGTGATGAACAGACCTGTAAATAGCGTGCGGAACAGCTTCCCAAAAGTTAGTGGCATTGGACAGAAGTCCTATGGAAGCCAAAACGATAACTTTAAGGCTGGTAATAAATTTGAACCTAGAAAAGGGCCAGCTGGAGGATGCTTCAACTGTGGAAAAGACCACTATGCGAATCACTGTCCTCTGAAGAAGGATGATCGCGGACAGCAGCATAGGATACATGTTGCAGTGTCAATGCAGAAGTCGGGGAAAAGCAAGTGACGCCCATAGAAGTTACGGGTAAGTTATTCGGTAAACCTGTAGTTGTACTTTTTGATACTGGAGCTACAGAATGTTTTATTTCTACTGAACTAACTATGAAATTAAAAAGAAAGGCTGCGAGAATGGATAAAACATGGACAGTGCATTATGGGAATAATGCTATCCATACAGTCGAAATGTGCCTTTTTGGGGCAATTCTTGACCTGCCTGGTTTCTCCACCGAAGTTGACTTGTATGTCACTCCTCTAGGATCATATGATATCATTATTGGAGTTAATTGGTTAGCTGAACATAAGGCAAAGGTTGACTGTTATGAAAAACAAATCAGTTGCCTTGATGACCTGCAGAAAGCAGTAGTCATTCAAGGTGTAAAACGGGAAGTTGCAGTTAGGAAACTGACGGCTATGCAACTAAAGAGGGCTAAAAACAGAGGCTGCACTTTGTATGCGGTAAAAATGACAGAAAATGAAGTGGAAGATAATGATTTCATGGAAAGATATCCATTGTTGAGGGATTTCCGTGATGTGTTTCCGGAGGAATTGCCGGGTCTTCCGCCCAAACGTGAGTTTGACTTCGCTATAGAGATCAAACCAGGAACGGAACCCATATCTAAGGCACCTTATAGAATGACTACCATTGAGCTGGTAGAACTGAAGGCTCAGTTACAAGAACTTCTGACTAAGGGGCTGATCAGACCGAGCGTCTCACCTTGGGGAGCGCCGGTAATCTTTGTAAAGAAAAAGGATGGCACCTTGAGGCTGTGCATTGATTACAGAATGCTGAATAAAGCAACCATTAAAAATCGATACCCACTTCCAAGAATCGATGATCTGTTTGATCAGATGCGAGGAGCATCAGTCTATTCAAAAATAGATCTGCGGTCAGGGTACCATCAGCTGAGAATAAAAGAGGAAGATATTCATAAAACAGCTTTTAGAACGAGGTATGGGCACTATGAGTTCACGGTGTTGCCTTTTGGGCTGACTAATGCACCTGCCGCCTTCATGAATCTAATGAATAACATTTTTCAAGAATACTTAGACAAGTTTGTGCTTGTATTCTTAGACGACATTCTTATATACTCTAAAAATGTCGAAGAGCACCAAGAACATCTCAGGATAGTGCTGGAAATCTTAAGAAAGAGGAAGTTGTATGGAAAACTGTCCAAATGTTCCTTTTATGATGCAGAGGTGCATTATTTGGGACACGTTATAAGCAAAGACGGGATAGCTGTTGACCCTTCAAAGATCACAGCTATAACTGAGTGGCCTGCACCTAAGAACGTGCACGAAGTAAGGAGCTTCATGGGCTTGGCTGGATATTATAGAAAGTTCGTTAAGGACTTTTCAAAAATTGCTGCCCCAATCACTTCGTTGCAAAAGAAAGAAAAGAAATTTGTCTGGACAGACAAATGTGAATCTGCCTTTAAAAAGTTAAAGGAGCAGTTAACTACAGCACCTATTTTGACTGTACCTGATCCAAATGGAGATTTTATGGTTGTAACGGACGCCTCAGGAGAAGGCCTTGGGGGTATTTTGTTACAGAATAACCATGTTATCGCTTATGAAAGCAGAAAGCTTAAGTTACATGAACAGAACTATGCTCCACACGATCTTGAGCTCGCTGCCATAGTACATGCGCTTCAAATATGGAGGCATTACCTCCTTGGCAAGCCCTTTGAATTAAAAACAGACCATCTGGGGCTGAAGTATATTTTTACTCAGCCAAATCTGAATGCAAGGCAACGAAGATGGTTAGAATTTCTGTCTCAGTATGATTTTGATATAAGCTACATTAAGGGCAAGGAAAATAGAGTAGCAGATGCTCTGAGTCGAAGGAAGCATATCTCTGCTCTTATAACGTTAAGAACTCAGTTTAAGGATGAGGTAAAAGATGCCTTGGAATCAGATCCCTATTTTCAGCAAGTCAAATCAGCACTTGCTGCAGACCCGCAGGACAGCAGGTATAAGGGATTTCGTTTTGATAACGAAGGAGTTCTGAGGTTCGAAAACAGGGTATATGTACCTGTGGCAAATGACTTAAGAGGGAAATTGCTCACTGAATTCCATAATTCACCTTTTTCTGGACACCCTGGCATCACAAAAATGCTTGCTGATCTTAAGCAGCAATATTTTTGGAAGGGAATGAAAAAGGATGTGGTAGAGTTTGTAACACACTGCTTGGAATGTCAGCGTGTTAAAGCGGAACATATGCACCCTTCTGGATTATTGTATCCCCACAGCATTCCGCAGTATAAGTGGCAAGTGATAACGATGGATTTCGTTCAAGGATTGCCTATGTCAAGAAATAAACATGACATTATCCTGGTTGTAGTCGACAAATTGACCAAAGTGGCACACTTCATTGCTGGTAATTTGAAGGACGATGCACCAGTTTTAGCAAGAAGATTTGTGCATGAAATCTTCAGGTTGCATGGAATACCGGAATTAATCATATCGGACAGAGATCCGAGGATGACATCAAGGTTTTGGCAAACGCTTAATGCAGCCTTGGGAACTAAATTAAACTTCAGTTCTGCATATCATCCAGAAACGGATGGACAAACTGAGAGAGTTAATCAAGTTTTAGAGGACATGCTGAGGATGTATTGCATGGACCAGCAGTATAAATGGGAGGAATACCTTCCGCTGGTAGAATTTGCTTACAATAACACCTATCATGCCTCTTTAAAAATGGCACCCTTTGAAGCATTGTATGGAAGAAAATGCAGAACCCCTGTCAGCTGGGACAGCGTTGAGGACAGAGAGGTAATTGGGCCAGAAATCCTTATGGAAATGGAACAGCAAATCAAAATGATTCGGGAACATCTAAAGGAGGCTGCCAATAGGCAGAAGAGCTATGCAGACTTGAAGCGGGTTGACAGGCATTATAAACTTGGAGAGAAGGTCTTTCTTCGGGTGAAGCCGAAAAAGAGCTCCATAACCTTTGGCAGGGCTGCCAAGTTGTCACCACGTTACGTGGGACCTTTTGAAATTATTGAAATAATCAACCCTGTAGCTTATCGTCTAGCATTACCTCCTGCTTTGTCTCAAATGCATGATGTTTTTCATATTTCTTTGCTTAAGAAATACGTGACAGATTTATCACATGTGCTAAATTGGAATTCCTTGCAGGTCCAAGACCCAGGAATAATCGTGGTTAAGCCCATTCGAGTGTTGGGAACTCGCCAGTTGTACTTGAGAAATCGCGAAGTGAACCAATGTAAGGTCCAGTGGGACCAGTTCAGCGAAGAAAGTGCAACTTGGGAGAATCTCGAAGAAATGAGATCTACTTTTCCACACCTGTTTAACTGAATTTGAAATTCAGAGAACTGAAAAATTCTACCAAATTTAGACAATTATTAGTCTATTGTACAGTTGTCTTAAAACGTTGTTTTTAAGAGAGAATCTGTTTTTGGTATGAACTTATGAATGAAAGGACAATAACTGAATTTTGTCCTATGAACTCCTTGATTTGTAAATCTGATCATCGGGACGATGATTCTTTAAGGAGGGAAGAATGTAACACTCTGATTTTGTATGTTAACTTGGTGAATGTTTTACATACTGTTATAGCTCTTGAAATGAAAGCAAACATGTTAAGATATGTTTTGATCTTAAGAGAATGTGTTGCTAATTTGGATTCTTGCATACTGTGGCTTATTGCATGGACAACAAATATTGTACTTGTATGTTTGCTGATGTGACGACAGATTGTCGTATAATTGCTTGCTCTTGTGCTGATTGACAGCATACCCTGAATCAATTCCATTGATTCAAGTATGCTGAGGTCCTCTTGTGTTTTCTATGTTAATTCACACTTGAACTGGACTAGGATTATTATAAGCGTGCAGCGTCTGATTACAGGTGTGAATAGCTAGCACGAAAATGCCAACGACAGGGGTTCGATTCTTGAACCTGTCTTGTCAGTCGGCCGACCTCGGGACCTCGTGGGGCAAGAAATGCCCGGACACGGGTGGCCTTGGCATGTAATCGGAAGGCGGAACGTCCGCTCTGCGTTAACGTGGATGTTAGCAAGGGGCTGGAAGGAAGTTGTTAGTGTTAGTGGTTAGTGTGAATTAAACCTAAACTAACCCTAAGACCTAACATACATCCTACACTACTATCCTAGTGGATTTTTAAATTATAAAAAAAAAAAAGGGGGAAAAATAAATCTAAATCCTAAAACCTAAGGTCTAACTAAGACCTAGGTCGAATGAACTATGTAACCTAAAACTAATCCTAAGCTAAAGGGGTACGCAGACCCTTGGGAAGAAAAGGATAAGGATGGATAGGAGGCATTCATTGGCATTTATGAACTGTCCCTTCGGGGACGGCGCCAGTTTTGGCGGGACAGGTAGGAGATAGAGGTATCCATTTGGAAGCTTGGCTAAATTCATTTGCATGGAAAAATTTGAAAATTGGAGACTTGCCAACCCAAGTGGAGGTGGCGTAGAAAATAAGGAAAAAGGGCGAGCCTTTATTGCATTAATGGTTCTTGGTCCTCGCGACCAGCTTGCCTTGGAAACTTGACATGAGGAAAAATTGGTTTTCATTTTGTTGGTTCGAGCCTTTTGTAAAGTTGCTCTGCATTTGGTTTCTTTGGTCTGGTTCAGTCGAACCAGCTCTTGCATTGACATTTTCTTGGAAGTTTTGAGGCTGTTGATCAGCCAGAAGAAGGAAGAAAGTGCTGGGAATATTGTGTTGCCGTTGTGGAAGAAAAACGCGGCAAACAACGTTTTCTTCGAGTTCTGGAAAAGAGATTACAGGCACGTTAAGCCCTTCTCTTTAAAATCTTTGCTTGATTTAAATGTTTCATTAAAACAACCCTGCTCTTGGGTTGGGATTGCTTGATTGTTTTTGAGTTGATTTGGAAATGGATTTGTTGATTCTTGCCTTCTTTTCCTTGGAAAATGATATGAAACGGCTCTGGTTGCTCGGCCTTGATTTGTTGTTGCTTAAATTTGGTTGGAATAGGAATTACCGTTGTGGTTGCTGACAGTGTTGTAGAAAGAAATAAACATTTTCTTCCTCTGTACATGTGGTATGGAGTGGACAGGCTGTTTAAACTTTTTCTTATAATGTAATCGTTCTCCTTGATGTTGTGCTTGGAACTGCTATTACATGTGAAGAGAAAAATGGAATTTCAGTCATGTTATGTTGCTATGATTTGGGTTTCCTTCCTTTCTTGCTGTCATTTTTGGAAATAATGGGGTACAGTCGTCCCCTTGCTGTTGTGGTTAATCCGTCCTTGCATTTGATTGGTTGGAAACACTTCCACGACGTGCTGGTTTGTTGACAGTATGGTGTTTGAAATAGATATAATTCTTTCACTGTTCGTGTTGTTTGAAAGTGGAACAGGTGTGTAATCGTTCCTTATGGTGTAAAGGTTTTCCATTTAGTGTAATCGTTTCTTTACTGTGTATGTGGAACTGTCTTTGCAAGAAAAGAGGAAATGGAAATACAGTCGCATATATTGCTGTAATTTGGGTTCTGTTGAATCTTGTTGTCATTTTGGAAATGATACAAAATACTGTTATTGGTCGCTGAGTTCAGCTGTCCTTGTATTTCTTGAATGAAATGCTTTCCTGTTGTGCTGGTTGTTTAACAGTATTGGGAAAAATTGTCATATGTATCACGGGTCTGTACGTGTTAATTGAGTTGTTTCTCTTTGAAACCATAAGTTCTTTTGCTGATGAACTGGAATGAAAGAAGCGATGGTTGTTGAAGTTGTTTCATATTGAAATTTTTAAAGGAAATAGATTCTCTTCCTTCTACTGTCTTGGATTCTGATGAAAGTGGCATTCGGGTTCTCTACGAGTAATTGGACTCGAATTGAATTCAAGTATTAGCAACATTTCCATGGCTGTGCCTTTTCTTGTATAGGAAATGAGCAATTACGTTTTGGTATCCGTGAAAATAGGAAAAGTAGACTGTTTTTCCTTCTGAAGTTATTGATGGATTATATTTTCTCCTTGCTGTGAAAATAGGATGGTTTTATTGTGTTTTCTTGATACTGTTCGGTCTTCTTAATCAGACTATTGACGCAATTATAAACTAGTTTTGTATTCTGTGCAATGAATGATTATAATTTCTTCTTGCTGTAATGAAGGATGACCCCATTGCGTCTGGCAGTCGAAGTTTGACCTTCTGATATTATTTTGTTTTTACTATCTTGAGAATGCAAATTTGGCTGGAATGTTCATTGCTGTAGCTTGTTGGATTGCAGCTGTACTGGCTATGTGAGATGCTTATCAATGAGAACGTTTACGCTGTTATCTGTCTAAGTTGAGTTGTCTTGCTTAGAAAAACGTGATTGAATGTTTTTACTTCATTCTGAAAACAATGATTGTTCTTAATGAAATAGTAGAGAATGAATTCTTCTCTTTTTGCTATTTGGGACTCTGAAAGTGACATTGGAATTATAGTGTCTAAGACTCGGTCTTGCTGTAGGTAACAGCCATGTACCATTTGTTATTAAGAACTATATGTGTTCAGAGGTATAAAAGATTATATGAATATATATACATTGCGTGGTTGCAAATTTGTTGTTGGTTAGCTATACAGTGTAAGAAGTAAGGAATCTTCTAGTATAGCAAATACCTAGTATACATATTGATATGGCTTGCTCCACGATAATTATAATGTCTTACTAACCTGTTTGGCATTCATATGAACTGGAAATGAATGAAATTATTCTTGCTGCCAGAAAGTGAATTCCGAGTGGATTTTGTAAGTTTCACTCTGAACTGTTATATTGATTTGTCTTTCGTCTGGATTCCACTGTTAGGACAGTCATGTGGAAAGAGATAGAGATATGAATTAATGTTTTAGAAAGATGATCTTTCTTCTTTCATTCAGTTAGGAACCTGGAATTCGTGAATGAAGAATTTTATGGTGCTTAGATGAGAGCTACTATATGCATTGCTGTTCGCTTTCTTGTTTGTACTTGAATGCTTTAAAACTTAATGTGCTTCATGAACGGAAAGGGAAGTAATGGATTTATATTCAGTTAGTTTCATCCTTTGCATTTGTTATTAATGAAAGGCGTGGAAAAGATAACTGTATGCTGTATAGGCAGCAAGCTACTTGAATTCCTAACTTTACAAATTTTGTAAATTGATACTTGCAATGATTATGTGGAAACGGGACAGCAGTCCCTTGGCTGGTTGTGATGATATTTTGATAGTTAGTGGTTATGCTGATCTCTCTTTTGTGCTTTTCGAGATTGATGTTTTGTTGTTGTTTCATAAAAGCAGGGTTCTTTTATTGAAACAGTTAGTTGAAGCATCTTATTTTAAGGATAAGTGCTTAATGTGCTCAGTTCATTGAACTGACCCGTGCAATTCATTTTGCAGATGGAATTTGATTAGAATGAAGGCTTGGTTGTTTTCTGATGCCTCTTGATTAAATGTAAATTAAATTGTAACTGTTGCTTTTATTCCTCTTTGAGGAATTGTGAACGAAGAAAATATATTCTTCTGTCCATGAGTTGTATGGATGCTTTGTATAAACTACACCCAATCAGTTGGATTGGCAAATGTACAAATTATGACTTGAAATATTGAATACAGTTACAAGTGTGATATTTTCAATAATTATATCAGTTTGATATTGTTATATAAATTGGGAATAAGATGTTAATTCTTGATTTGGAATTGTTTCATAGTCCTTGGATGGATCTTTGAATTGAAAGCGATATCTATTCTTACTTAAATACAACTTTTAAGTTGAACAATGCAATTAATTCATATTTGGGTAAAGATGAATTTTTAATTGACATTAAAAAGGATTAAGAAGAATATGATTTTATAATCAGAGGGTATTCAGGATTAGCTTAGGAGCTAAGGAATATCAATTTAAATTTGGAGTATTCGAACTTCGTTTTCGAACTCCATCATTGATCCCGTTTGATAAAATTCAGATTAAAGGATATAGGATACATATATCCATAACTAATGATCCTTAACTATATAATGTTAAGGGGAACAAATGAATTCATTTCTCGAAGATTAGACCTCGTTTGAATGACGTCTAATAAGTTAATATTCTGAAATAAGTTGCAGTTGGAAACATCTTGGTTAAGTTTAGTAGGTAAACTTATTATGTCCGTCGGTACGGAATGCTTAATCTAATGATTAAGAAATGGACCAAGTAAGGAAATGTAACCCTTCGGTACGAAGGAGACGATACATAACGAACTAAAGGACAGTTTAGTCCTTCTTAGTTATATACAACTGCAACGGAAACGAGGATCAAGGGATCAGCGTGGATGCTGAAAATTGCTTAAACTATTAACTCGTGGCTAAGTCACTTGGGCAGGATGTGTATTCTCGTTGGGAGAATTCTGCAGGACATTGGCATACGCCAGCTACAGCAAGGTGTCTTCATGAAGACGGGGTCTTCATGACGACACAATGTTGCAGCTGACATATAGCAATGCCCTCCCGAATTAAAACATTGAGAATACATAGGCTGAAAGTGTAGATCTTAGCTGGGGTGGAGATAGGGTATGATTTGGTATACGGAGTGACTCCGGAATACTAAAGATAATCAGACACACGGAGTCGTGGGGTAACGACACCGTATGTCTGCGTATCTTTAGTTACCAGGAGTGCCTTCCTATACCCGCTCATATTACTGGCTGGAATCGAAAGTTTAAAACGGAACTTAAACGATGAGGACTGGTAGGAACCAGGAAAGACCATTCTAGATAACAGGTGAAGTGAAGTGAAGGACGTATTCCGTAGATGTGTATCACATTCAGGAATATGATCATGCAAAGCATGTGAAAATCTTTGGCCAAAGTATCGCAATTGCTGGTTGCGTTGTCCTTATCACTTAATTTAAGATGCAGGATGTCAGATGAATATCAGTAACAGATATTCAGATAGGCTTCTTAAATGGATCACTTCGATAACCGGGGAAGGTTATGAGAACAAGTATATAAAATATACTATGCATAAACAAACATGAAGGATCGGTTGTTGCCGAGTCATGAAATGAAGGATCGTTGAAACTCCGAGCCATGAAAATGGAAGATCGGCAGTTCATCGAGTCATTTACAGCAGCATATAGAATCTGTTATGAGATTGAATGGCATTGAATGTGTGTTCCATATTGTAAATATGTGAACAGGGAACATTCATTTTTAAAAGAAATTGTATGATCCAAACTGTGTGTTTTGGGCAGAGAACAATTATTAAATCTTGAACGTGTGTTTGAATTTTATAATTCATAACAGAGAACGTTATATAAAAAAAAAAAAAAATTTCCCTTGTTCTGGTGTTTTAAAATGGGGATGTTACAAGAATTATCATTCATAATTTCCAAGCCAGTGTCAAACTATGATATCAAGTGGTTAATAAAAGTAGTCCTTGGTAACTCCTATGAACATGAGCCTCACTATGAGGACTATTGAATCGACCAGTAGGGATGAGAAAGAGGTGAGACTTAGGGATTTTTCCCAAATGACTCTCTCATATTATTGATTATGAAATTTCAATTATCCCTAAGGGTTTGGTAGATGATAAGATGTTGGTGATAAAATATTTCATTGAACAAAACATATTAGCTCACCACTAGCACCTATTGATTGGAACAAACAGGAGGTAACCCATTTTCATGAACGGAAAACTAATGTTATAGGAAGAAATCTCTATCTTGGATCCTCAACGAAGGTATTAACTTATCTCTTAAAAATATTATAGTATTGAGAGAGTACATGGGTTTTGGGGAAATTAAGGATGTTCTTCAACCCAATTTTAAATGGAGCAAAGCTAGTTTAGACCCATTGAAGGGAAAGACACTCATATTTCTACCAACGGACCAACATTTGGATATGTGAAAGAATTAAGTGTAGCTATAAGCAAGGCAGGTACTCTTGTGTCCCAAATGACACAAAATAAAGAAGAGATATTGGTAAAAATAATTAAAAATGCACATATGCTATGCCCTTAATGATATATCTTACATTAGATGTGTATATCTGACTTGTGGCTATGATAACTTCTTATCATGATGTATCTCTTTCATATATGTTATATTATCATTAGTGGGTTAGCTTTGGTGATGGCCATAACATAGGAATAGTATATATAGAGGTTATTATGTAGTAGCTCATCATCATATTGAGTATTTGAGTCTTATTACATGGTTTGGATTTTTCCCCCTCGAAGTGGATAAGCTATTCTACTTGCATATTGTCATCATTTATCTACAATATTTTTTTCTTGGTTTTCTCGCTACTAATATTCTTATTCATCCGAGTAATTTCCTTACAAGTGGTAGCATAGTTGTATCTTAGCGAACTACGTAAAAACCCTAATTTCAATGAATCGGTTATATCTCTAATTTGGTATCAATTTATTTTATAATTGTTTTTGGGATATTTTGAAATCAATCAAGTACGATCCTCTATAAATTTCAAGATAATTTTAGTTATTTTTGCAAATGTTACATCAATGTTAGGGTTTGTGATAAAATTGCTCTATCGACTACAAAAGGCATAATTTTTCCAAGTTCTTTACATTTCCATAAAGAAGATTAAAAACTAGTTTGAGTTCATTCTTTAAGTTTTTTCAAATTTTCCCGAATTCATATTAAAATCCCAAACCCTAAATTTTTCCATTGATCCCTAAATCCTACTATTTTGAGTCATCATGATGGTGCCTTCCACAAGAGGCAAAAATAATCTCATCACTCTAGGTAAAACCTCAGGCAAGGATAAGATAATATTTGAGGATTTAGAGTCGTAATGGATAACTACAGAGCCCTCAGGGATAGGGTTTACTTTGACAAACCATAAGGTAAGAAAAGTTGAGTTTGATCTATGAAACCTCGAGTTTAGAATGGCTAACAAAGAAGATGTAAAAATATTGGAAAACAATTAGAGGATTGCATTAACAAACTTAGTTCAAATATAGCGGGTCATCATCTTCTTCCAAATCATCCATAACTCAATCATACTCATATCAACCAAGGTGGATCTTTAGGTCAAAGTAATAGACAAACTAGCAAGGTGGATTTTCAAGCATGCCAAATCCAAATAAAAATGCTCTACAAAGCGCGTAATATTATTCTGAAAGTGGAAATGTGTAATTTTGATGGAAAGGATCCACTCTATTGGATTAACCAAATGGATAATACACCATATTACATCAGGACAAAGATGACCATGGCATCCTTGTATCTCAAACCTGACCAATTCATTTGGTATTTATGGTTATGTGCTCAAAGTAAAAAGAGTGGTCTCAATATTACATGGACATTCTTCACCGAATATTTGCAATTGCACGATAGTTATAGTGTGTCAAATAAATTCTTCAACCAACTAGCAAATTTAAAACAAACACGATCATCCAAGATTTACATTCATCAATTCCAAAACCTTTCCTTGTAGGTGGAAAATATTATTGAAGATAATTTGAATGAATTATTTCTGGGAGTCTTAAGGAACACATTGAGAATGAGGTGTGTATGTTTAATCCTCATAAGGTTTTAGATTCTATTATTATGGCACGTAAGGCAGAGGAAAAATTTATTTCGGTAGAAGGCAAACTATCACTAATATCGAGATCGTAGCACCTTGCCACCACCATTCCCTCGGCTAGTTATACGACACCTCAAAAAATTGAATAAAATAGAGACAAAGGTTTATGTTTTAATTGTTTTAGCAAATATGGACCAGGACATAATTGTCTTTGAAAAGAATTTGTTCTACATTAAGGGCCCTAATTAAGAAGAAGAGAATGAAGAATATGAAGAGGTAGATCCAGAGGAGGAATTAGGATATCCCTAACCAACAATATCATGTCATGCGATTTCAAGTATTAGCACTCCCCACACCCTCAAATTGTTTGGATTCTTAAAAAATAGAGGGTAACAGAGTTGATTGATTCAAGAAGTACTCACAACTTCATCAATCATAAGTTGGTAGTACACTTGAACTAATTTGTTTATCCAATTATAGAATGTCAAGTAATGATCATTGGTGGGGGAACTATTACTTATTCAAGAAAATTACATAAAATTAATCTCACCATGGGAGATTACTTGCTAACTAAACCTATGTATGCCAATACCATGGGAGGAGAATACATTTTGTTAGGAGTTTAGTGGCTTACCACCTTGGGAACCATTGAAATGAATTTCAAATATTTGTTCATGTGATCTTAGTCAGAAGGGAAGACTTTTAAACTAAAATGATTAAGAGAAAATTCCCCATAGTTGGTGAGATCTCACCAGATGAAAAACTTTATTACAAAAGTTGTAGAGGGGTTTGTGGAATAACTATTTTCATTAGAATCACATCAGTCAAATACATTTATACCCTCATATATGAAAGTAGTTATAGATGAGCACTCAATTGTGTTTGGAGATATGCCAAAAGGTTTACCTCTAAAAAGAGACCATGACCATGCCATCCAACTAGTACTAGGGATTCAACCACCCAACATCAGACCTTATAGGTACCCATATATGCAAAAGAGTGAGATTGAGAAGATAGTACAAGAGATGTTAGAAGCAAGAATTATTCATCATAGTCAGAGTGCTTACTCTTATCCTATAGTGATGGTATGGAAAAAGATGACAATTGGCACATGTGTCTAGATTACAGGGAACTCAATAAGTACATAATCAAAGATAAGTTTCTTAGTCATGTAATTGATGATTTTGTATATGAGTTATATGGTGTTGTTTACTTTACCAAACTTGATCTTCATTCGGATATCATCATATTAGAATCATGGATGAAGATGTTCATAAAAAGACCTTCAGGAGACATGAAGGCCATTTTGAGTTCTTGGTAATGCCTTTTGGACTAAAAAAATCACCCTCTAAATTTCAAAGCTTGATGAATTATATATTTAAGCCATTTATGCAGAAGTTTATTTTAGTGTTCTTTGATGATATATTAATCTACAAGTAAAACATGGTAGGAACACCTGTATCATATAAATAAGGTGTTGGAAACTTTTGAACAACATCGACTTTATGCAAATCCTTTTAAGTGTTCTTTTGGAGTCAAGGAGGTTGAATATTTGGGTCACATCGTCTCTTATAAAGGTGTTAAAGTGGATCCTAACAAAATAAAATCCATTCTTGAATGGAAGGTTCCCAAAACCCTAAAGAATCTCCAAGGATTTTTGGGGCTTACAATTTATTATCATAGATTTGTAAGGAATTATGGCAGTAAAAGAAGCACCACTCATAGCTTTATTGAAGGACTCTTTCCATTGGAATGAGGATGATATTATGGAATTTTATAAGTTGAAGGAAGTGATGTGCATCACTCCATTTCTAGCCACCCCATATTTTTCCAAAACATTCATTATTGAATGTGATGCTTCAGGGTATGGTATGGTGGTAGTACTCATGCAAGAAGGTCAACCCATTTCCTTTGAGATCTGTCAGTTCAAAGGTAAGAATATATCAAAACCATTTTATGAGAAGTAAATTCTAGCCATACTTTAGGAAGTGAAGCAATAGAGACCATATCTAATGGGTAGATATTTCAAAGTAAATATAGATCATCATAGCTTGAAATACTTCTTAGAGCAATGTTTATCATTCGAAGAACAATGGAAATATGTCTAAAAATGTTGGGGAATGATTTTGAGGTAATATACAAGAAAGGTAAGGATAATGTAGTTGTTGATGCTCTATCATTGAAGGATGAATCATCGAGGCATTATTGTGTGCCATATTTGTATTACAAGAGGATTCGCAAAGAGGATTCAAGGTCCGAATGGGAAAATGGCCAAGGTACATAAAAATCATTCAAAATCTCTAATAGGATCCAAATATGTCAGAAAAATTATATGGAAAGGAAATTATTTATGGTACAAAGATATATTATACCTATGTAATAATTCAACCCTTAATAGGGTTTTATATGATCTCCATGCTTCTCTAAGTAGGGGGTCATTCTCGGCTTCTTAAATATTTATCATCGCATCAAGCACGATTTCTTCTTGGAAGGGCTAAAAGGGGATGTCCAAAAATTGTTGTAAAATGCATGGTTTTTTAATAAAATAAGGGTGAAAAAATTAAGTCCCCAAATATTTTACAACATATAACTATTCCTATCCATAGGTGGGAAGAGGTGTCCATGGACTTCATCACGGGATTTCCGAAATAGAAGGGGAAAATGTAATCATGGTGGTGGTGGAAAGACTCACCAAATATGCCCATTTTTTTGCCTTATCGCACCCATTTGTTGTGAGTATAGTAGCAACACCCTTCATGGATACAATTCAGATGCTACATGGGATACCAACTATTGTAGTGAGTTATCAAGACCCCATCTTTTCTAGTAATTTTTGGGTGACTTATTCTCATGTTTGGGCATGCAAATAGCTCATAGTTCATCTTATCATCCCTATTCTAATGGTAAAATAGAGGTGGTAAATAAGTGTTTAGAGGGATATCTTCATTTTTTTACCTCAAATAAGCAAGCGAGATGGGTCCAATGGTTACCACTTGAAGAATGGTGATATAACACCTCCTTTAATACTTCATCTAAAATGTCTCCTTTCTTATCATTATATGGGTACCATCCACCATCCATCACCTCATCTTTAATATTCCAACCTATGGTTTGAGCAGTTGAAGATCATATTCAACACCAACAAGAGGTACTTTCAAGTCTCGGGAAAAATTGGCCATGGCATAAAACCGCATGAAGTAGAAGGCATACAAACACCATAGTTAAAGACATTTTGAAATTGGTTATTGGATTTTTATGTGTTTACAACCATATAAGTAATTTTCCTTGAAACTATAGAATAAGGATAACAATATTTTCATAATTATTATGGTTCTTATCAAGTGCTATAGAAGATTGTTAATCTAGCATAAAAATGGAACTTCCTCGGCCACTCGAATACATCCATTCTTCCATGTATATTTCCTAAAGAAGGTAATTAGACAGAAGGTATCATCCCAAGAAATGTTACTAGATCTTGATGAGGAGGTAAGAATCATCTTAGAACTAAAATGCATCCTTTACACATGCACTAAGTGATTGAGGAAAAGGGTCATCACTGAGTATTTGATCAAGTGGAAAAAAAGCTAGACAATGAGGACGCGGCTTGGGGGATGTAAATTTTCTACAAAAAAATCCAAAGATTCTCAACATTGGGGACAATTTTGCTTCAAATGGGAAGGGCATGCTACACCCTTAAGCATATATCATATATTGGATATGTATATTAGACTTTTGGCTATCATAACTTCTTATCATGATGTATCTCTTTCATATATGCTATATTATCATTAGTGGGTAGCCTTGGTGATGTCCATAGCATAGGAATAGTATATATAGAGGCTAGTATGTAGTATTTCATCATCATATTAAGCATTTGATTCTTATTGCATGGTTTGGAGGTTTCCCACTTAAAGTGGCTAAGATATTCTTCTTGTATATTATGATCATTTATCTACAATATTGTGTTCTTGTTATTCTCTTGGTGCTAATATTCATTTGTATCCACGTAATTTCCCTACAACCTATCACTCATGCAACTCCACTTTAAGATATTCCCCTCACACCTCAAACCCTAAGTTGTATGTTTCTTGTGAGGAAGTATAGGAAGGTGTAACCTCTTCTACTCCTAAATAATTACCAAGTAAGAAAAGGATGAGGGGATAAATATATACATAAAAATTAGGAGTGGATACAACATTGGTTGTTAATCTTGAAGAGAAATATGATGAGCCTAAGATCAAGCACTTTGTAAGAGAAAATAGATTAAATCGGTGACACCTACTACGGGAGCATCTATAACGCAACTATACTTGAGGCACCACAAACCCTATGATGCTTTCTAATGTAATATAGGAGCTTAATGTGGTTGATACAATTCCAATTTTGTTAACAACAGAAACCCCTACCTTAACCACTATTCAAGAAAAGAAAGTTGAACAAGTGGAGTGTGAAGTATATGAGCCTACCCATGAACAAGTTTTTACTAAATTGTTGTAAGGTTTAGAGCAAGATGTTGGTATTTACATTATCCTAAATGATGTCCATAAGGCAACCACTCAAGTTATTCTATTAGGATAATGAGGGAAGTACTTAACTTTTTCTCAAAGCATCTGTTATAAAGAAAATTATAGCAGTATAGGAAAAGCATATGGAGATAGAAGAAAATCCAACTACTGAGGTTGAAAAAATTGCATTTGAGGATCCTCTCTAATCATCCTTGGAGACAATTGAGAGATTCATTGAAACTCATGAAGTTGTAGAAATAATGGAAGAAATGAAGTCTCATGAACAAATTAAACAACAAGAAGATTCAGTCAAGGAGTTAGCTCCATATAAGGAGCCGAGGTTGATGTTGAATCGACGAGAACTAGATGATGTAGCCATCTTACACCCAACCTTTTGTACGATAAAAGAGAATGTGGAAGACCCACATGAAAAGGTTCTTGATGTACCCTCTTCGATTCAAAATCAATTATAGTTTCTCCAAGTTCTTCACAAATAGCAACAAGAATCAAAAGGAGGAAATACCCCAAGTGCAAAATAATTGGGAGAAATACTCCTAAAGTATAAAATTGTGAAAGTAAAGTTAGATGAATTCAATGTTCAAAGTTTCATCTCTCTGTAAAACCACCTAGGTCACCCAAGAATGCTATACTTATGTAAGGAACCAGTATGGGGCCACAAGGAGAGAGATTTTGGATATTTCTACTCCACAAGGTGATATTTTTATGGATGATGTTACTCCTGATCATTACCAGATTACACAAGTCCCATTGGGGAAACCGGCCACTAAGGTTTTGAAACATGAAGTTATATTTTCAATGGGAGGCCTCTTCCAAAAAATAGACAAAGATAAGGAGACAAATAAGAAACTAAAATACAAAGTTGACATCTTGTCAACTTATGTGCAAAATGGTTGCAACCTCCTACTAAGACTCAAGGAATTGTTATTGTCACCACCCCTGATGCATTATTGATTGTTAATAACTTAATATGTATGAGAGAGGCTACCATAAAGTGGGAAGAGGAGTTGATTAGGAAAGGCAGCAAGGTCCTCAAGAATATATTTAAATTTTATAAACATGTATCAAAGAAAAATGAAGTTTCCAAGGCACAAATTGATTATTTTCATATTGAGATGGAGTATTGAGATGGGATATTTCCAAAGCTTGAATCCATCATTGCTATGAATTGTGATTTGGTAGAAAAGGAAGGCAAGTGTGCCATCAAATTGCAAAGGAAGGAAATGTGAATAAGGGGATTCATCATGTCAAGGATGGACACTTTTGAGGTTGTGTAAGTGAAATCTAGGACATGAGGGATAAATAAGGGAATTATATTGATGATATTGATTCTAAAATTGATAAAATGCTTCCTATCCAGGATACTCATACCCAATGAGCTTTAGATGTGAGTAAGTTGATTGAAATTCTTCAGCAACACATTAGGGGTGAGTTAGGATCTTCAAAATATTTTGACACTATTCTATTCAAATATTTATTTATTTAGAAGGACATAAATAAGTTGGCCAAGAGAAAAAAGAATAAGAAATCTATTTCTATTGAGTTTGAAAACATTCTATCTAAGGAAGAGATAATCTTTCTTTATCATATTGGGCCTGAAGAAGATCCCATTCGGACATGTTTAAAATATTGGATGCATACAGAGAAAGATTAGAAGAAAAAGGAAAGTGTGTAAATAAATCTCGATTATCCTTAGTTCCCCTCTTCTTTCTTATTTCCCCCATTGTTTATTCTTTCCCAATTCATGTTATACTTCCAAGAAATGGTAATTAAAATGGTAACTACGAGTAAGGAGCAGAGCATGAAAAAGATAGACTTTGTAAAACATTTCCATTGCATATGCATAGAAGAAAAAAGGGGAATTCTATAGGGGGTCAGCTAATCAAACTATAAGAAAAATTATACAAAATATATCATGGTTATTACAATATTTTTCAAACTTTTAAAAATTCCCATATAAATATTGGAAGAGGGGCTAAGATTTTTTCTTTGCAAAACTCAAACTCCTTTCTTTCAAAAGCACCAAACACATACTAAATGTTACATACCAATCCATGGGATATCCCCATGGCCACAAGTTCAAAAATACTTTCCTAGGGTGATGTACGCACCAAAAATTACAGTGCTACATTGAAAGGTGTGGTAAAGTATCCAATGATGAAATAATTCTTCTCCATAACAATGATGAGATCCATATTCTATTTCCTCACATTTAGCATGCTTGTTTTAGCTTACCTTTCATATTTATAAGTCTTTCAGCTTTTCGTGCCTTTGCAAACTACTTCTCTCTCCTTTTTCTTCTTGTTTTCATATTAAGCTACGCAACTATTGGTATTCCTAAATAGGATGTTTTACAACCATTCAGAGGTTGCATAACCAAAAGTCTATATAGACTGGTGGTCTTGTCATTTTTGTTCCTAAGTTCCAACCGCATGTTTCGGGATGCGTGTTTCAATATTTCTAATGATTTTCTCACACATTTCTTGACTATTTCACCTAATTTTTGGCTTGATGGATTCGTATTGGATTATTCTTTAGATTTTACTATCTTTATAATGTTAACTTCCCTTTCTCTTGATGATTTGGAACTTCTTGATTTCTATGTGTTCTAGACTTTTTTTTCTCCACATTTCTATAAAAACCAAACTTTTACCTAGATGATGGGTTGGAGATTTAAGATTTGTATTGCACTATTATGTTAGTAAAATGCTGCTGAGAATTACATAGATGACATAGTGCATTACTCTTTTCCTTCCCATTATTGCATTTGTGACCAATTTTCTTGTAACTAACCAAATTCTTTTCTTGATTTCTTACATATCAATCAACTATAGTCTATCCTTTTGTTCACCTTTCTACCAGCCAACATTGCACACCTTGGATCATCTAGAACTCATCTTTGGAAAGGAAAGGAAGATGAGGAGACAATAAATCCATCATCATACTTGGGAATATATCACAATACAATAGTAACTAGGTTAAGGATGTATTTACATTTCTTTGAATCTTTCATCTGAACATTATTATTTAGATTAAATAAACACATTTGTTTTAAGAGGTATAATTTATCATTTCTTCATTTCTAGAATTGTGTGCGTAGAAAAAAACTTATGCTAATATCTTCTTCCCTACTTATCCTCATGGATCAGTAAGGGAAAGAAGCTGGAGGAATATTTTGTGTCTATGCTTATTCATTTATTTCTTCTTTGTTAATTACACGTATTTTTTATTTTTTATTTTGTTAGGGAAAGAAGAAATTACTTTTGAGAATATTTATTTCTTCTCTTGAATTATAGGAAGGAGTTAGAGGAAATTATATTTCCGTAATTATAGATTACAATACATTCTCTTTTTAGATTAGATATAGTTCCACAACCCTATAAAAAAATAATATTTATATGCGACTATTCCTTGATTATAAGTAGCAACATTTATTTTAATTCTTTTCTTGTGTCGGTAGAAGTAGATTTTATTTTGTTTTAATTGATTTAGAAAAGGTAAATGGAAATGTTTTTGTAGTTAGCCCCTTTCAATTCATTTCTTTCTCAGACAAGTAGAGTACTCATTTCGTTTCATTTAATTAATCAGAATGAAGTTGGATAATTACAGATTAAACACACTTGTGTTTTATTTAAGCTAAAATTACTTTCCTTATTTATTTAAACTTAACTTTTAACATAATTTAACATTCAAATCAAAGAAAACAATCAAGCCATAGGGAAATTACGTTGCCCATTCATAGCCTCTATTTCCATTTTTGCAATTCGGATATTAGGAACTCACACTACCCATTCTTAGTCCCCCGATTATCATTTAGTTTCCCATCAACACCCCCTCAATCTATCACATTTCGTATATCTCAAAGCATGACCTTGAGAATTTGTGTGTGTCTAGAATCACATGTTGGTTTTTCGGGCATACAAGTCCCTCAAGAATCTGGATTAATTCATATTTCTTCTCAAGGGAGCCGACCCATTCCAAAAGGTTCGCTCACCTTGTGATATATTATTTTTTCCCATCTGCAAGCCGCATGTTTTGGAACTAGATTCGTCTAGACACATTTTCAAGTTTTCTTAGAGTATTTAGGTGTTTTTTCTAGAGGGTAAAATGAGACTTCGCAGTGGCTTTCTCAAAGGATGAATTTGTAGTAGGTTTCTCAAAGGAGACAATTCTCTTTTCCAGCTCATCTAGTCAATGAGCGAATGTAACTTCATTAGTTTGAGGCTTAGTTATAGGTTCGTAGAATGGAATCTAATGTTCCAATATTTTGGTAGTAAAATAATTCTTTGATAGCACCAGTTTTTATCCCTAGTGGTAGGAAGATATTAAAACCAAAATTGTTTCAGAGCGTTAGTAGGAATATGATCCTGTAGTTAGAGAAGATGGAAGAGTAAGACTTGAAAAATTACAAATGCGGGTGTCATCTTAGAAATCCTACCCATTAAAGACAATCGCAATAAATTTTGGGATGATATTTTTGACGAAAACACATGCCCATCAAGAACATCAAACACCATCCCGATGTAGTCCTCATCGGGGCACGAAAGACAAAAGATAGACCACAAGAATTTTGATGACATCCCTACTAAGTTTTGTCCTAATTTCTCCAACGTTGTTATCATAGGAAGGGTCTCCTATAAAATTCGTGAGAACTATTCTTACATATTAAAAGGAATGCTTACAACTTACAAGGATGGGAAGGATATTTAAAATTAAATGAACCTGGAGTGGTGCGTGTGAATCATAAAATGCACATACAATTGCAAATCCTTTTCAAAGCATGACATGAGAAAGAAAATGTGAGATTTGGTTGTTTTGGTGCAAGTTTGTGTTTCCCAAGTCTATAATATATGTAATAGCCCATGCAAGGTATAGTCAATGTTGATTTCCTAATTTCTACCATCTGTAAAGGGATTAAATCAAATAATTATATATGCAAAAAAATTGATGAATGATTACATAAGCATAGAAGACTCCTCCTTAAGGGTGCACGTAAGAATGATGATGGGGAAGAATAAAAATGGCTATGAAGAATATCCTCCATGAATTCAATCATCACTCATAACCACTCCATCTTGGCACAACAAGATTGAATATTTTCAGTTGGAACTACTCCATCCATTTTGGTGGACCATGGACCTCATTCCCACCTTTTATAGGTTTTGGGTTGTTTCTAGAAGGAAATCTGGGTATATTCATTAAGGGAACATTTTGTATAAGAATGAAGGTATGTCTTCATTCTAAGGGTTCTAAATTTTGGGGTTAAGCTAAGGTGATTACATTGTATAGTCATTAGCAGGCATTGAGAGAAACATGTGCATGTATCCCTTATCAAATTGAAATATACAAATGTGTATGCCATTTTTAGCTTGACCATTTTTGAGATGAATGAGAGTATAGCTAAGGAATGTGAGTTTTGATGTGATATTTTGTTTATTGAATCAATTAAATGTAAAGGAATTCTTCCGGTGTTTGCAATTTATTGGTTATTGAATGAATGTAGTATTGTAGTGTTACTTTGCAGTATTTGATCAGTTTTAAAATCCTTCTTACAATATTATTTGGGGATGATTTCTTCTAACTCATGAGTGTATCTTGGGTTTTTTTAGTTAAAGCAATAGATGTTTCATTTAAATCTTATCCACAAGTGTATTTGTATGAATTTGGTATCAAAAATATGAATTCCCCATTGACATTTACATCATCTTAATATCTAATTTTCTATATTTCTAGGTTTCACAAGCTGAATCGATGAGACGCCAATATTTCTCCCCATTTAGATCCACCTTCCCTCTTTTCTAACTAAGTATTCTACCATCCTACCCCTGCAAATCACATTAATTTAGCTCATTTTACATGTTGTTTTCCTACAAATTACACCCATCCTACATATTATAAGTGTGTTTGTCATGATTGGTGAAGTTCATTATTACAAAAACTATCCCATCAAAATTTGTTAACAACATCCTTTTGAATTATGTTTGGGATCACATATTTTTTGTCTTTAGTAGCTTGTGTCTGATGCATTAAGTGTATGTAATGTTTGTGTGACAACTCTCTAAGTGAACATTGTATCTATGGCTATACTTTACTTAGATTGACCTACCAATATTTGTAGGAGATTAACTCATATTATCCCTCCTTCATTCAAGCTACCCTTTTGGTTCTCTCACCCTAGTTTCATGTAGAACCAAAAGTAGCAGGAGCTAGCCACTTCCTTTGTACGTTCCTCATAGTCATTTCCAGGACTTGGTGATGAAAGAGTGTTAGATCTATCCTCGACTACAACCGACACATCAACCTTCTATCACTCTTTAAAAAAAATTCGTGAATTTTTGCCAAATCCATGGGGTGTAAAAGCGGGAACCAACTAAAAGGAAATCAAAGAGATCCAAACACAGATATTTTACATATTAGAAAATATTATAATGCACATAATATTATTTTCTTCTATATTCAATTAAACAAACTTACATATATATAGGACAAAGTGATATTATATTCTAGGAAGTTGTTAAAAATCCTCAACAAGAATTTAACAATATCCTAAGTTAGTGAGTTGAGTGAATCACTCCAAACTCTCGTACAAATATATTATAACAAACTTATAATATATATTATTGTTACATAATAATAATATATTTAACTAACTTACCATGGCTAAATAATATTTACCATAAGGTAAATTCCATATACAATGTAAAAATTAATATTCCTAACATTCCCCCTTAATGTTTTCATGGTAGAAAAAATGCACACTTCCTCTACATATTCCTTGCATCTGCTCACTCATGATCTTAGTACAACACTCGAACTAAAGGTAGAAGAAGGAACAAATCATATTCTTATCAACCATACACTTTTGGTAACACATCGACCGACGAGGATGGGAAAACGCTCAGAATCATATGTTTGTCAACCAATCACTATAGGGAGCACATCTGACCTAGATAGTGTGGGAAATCAAGAAGGAACACATCTAAACAACCTTCAATGGTTTTCTGGAGGATAACCACAAACCTAAGTATGAATAGGAACACATCGACTATTCAACCACTTCAAGAATCGTGATGTTGCATTGTTTTATGATATTTATTCTTCACTATCTTGTTACATTAGGGAATAATGTAGGAATAAACACATATACATGTGAACGGGAATGGACCTCTGTTCTTATTTTTCACACCACACTTAAAATATGAAATAATGAAATCCACACCACACAACTAAAAAAACAAGTCACCATTCCAAAAGTGTGGCCTCCTTAGCGAGAGGTCATTGATTGACCTCCATCCTTCATTGCCTCGTCCTCTAGTGAATGATGTTGTTAAATTAGATGGATTTGGATATGAAGCTCAATGATTCCCACATTGTTTATTATTCCCCCAAAAATGTGAAATCATTTATTTTCCAAACGTCGGGTAACACCGAAAATGTGTCTATAAGGCAAAAGTTCATTGTGTGTCTATAGAGTCGAACTTTTGACAACTAAAAAAATCGACTCTAGATAATACAATGATACTTGAAAATAACAAAACTCATTTGACTAACAACATAATTACAACTTTATGACATGCTTGAAGATGATAAAATTCATATGAGATGACTCATAATAACTAATGAATGACACAATTTAAAAATGGACACAAGACACTTAATGATAAACATGAAAATGGTGATAAATAAGACTATTTTTGTATAATAATGGACTACACAACACAAATACACAAATATAATAACTCAAAAATTAATAAACCACAAAATTAACATTTGAATTCAACATTTAAATAATACGATATTATCTAAATGCTAATATTCAAAACACAAACTCTAAACTAAAACCATTAACATAGATTGGACAAAAGACTATTGACAACATATAAAGAATCTATTGTATTTGACCATTCAACTATACACTTAGGAGACTTTTCAAAAACTTGGTAGACTCAGACACGTAATACTTACAAAATCTTGACAATCACGCATTTGATGAGACTGTGGGCTACGTGTAATGTGGGAGACGTGAAAAGGAGATGTGAAAGAAATATTGGCACTGATGAAGAGGGACAACAGTATAAGTCTTTCAATGTAGCTGGGGTTTAGCAGTTGAACGGTGGCAAGGAGATCGTGATCCAGATCGAGTTGGGGGAAGGGAGAATCCAACATAGAATACGTAGACATCCGCCACTCCAAACCTTTTGCTGCCAATTCAAAATCCAAAATATGTAGCAGGTCAATCCTTAGAACTACAATCTAGTTGATGCAAGTACGTAGGTAAAGGCTTTGAAACATAACGCTTCTTAGACTAATTGTATTGAATCTGTGAGGTGTAGGTCTCAAAATATTGTAGATCTAACATAGCTCCACATCTAACCGCCACTCTTACATGCCTATAAGCTAAGAACAAGTTCTAAACGGCTAGAGAATGTGATTTTACTGGTAGATAGGTATATATTATTAAAATGGTGGCCCTTACTATTCATAAACAATAATATACAATATCTAAAACTCTAATTGAATTCTCATATACGGGACAACTAAGAATACTGAATGTCCCTCCAAATAAATTTCTACTCTATCATAGGACGACTAGAATTAGATTACTCGATACCATTGAAAAGAAATCAGAGAGATCCGAACACATAGATTTTACATATTATAATGCACACAATATTATTTTCTTCTATATTCAATTACACACACTTACATATATATAGGACATAGTGAATCCATATTCTGGGAATTTGGTACAACAACTCCTCAACAAACATTTAACAATCTCCTACGTTAGTGAGTTAAGTGAATCACTCTAAACTCACATACAAAGCTATTATAACAAACTTATCATATATATATTATTGTTACATAACAATAATATATTTAAGTAAGTTACCACAACTAAATAATATTTACCACATGGTAAATAACCTATACAATGTAAACATTAATATTCCTAACACCAACAGGACTACGATCTCATAAATATTCTATGAAATCATAGAAATAATCTGTAAAACATCTTCAAATTGATTATAGAAACTCAAACGTCGTCGAGGCATGAAAACGAAACCGAAAATCCTCCCATCCTTTAAGCATATCTTGCAACGATTGTAATTCACAATGCCACATCTCTATGAGGTATTTTGTCAAGTATATCCAAGGCATGAGCTGGGAGGGAGGTGCCCATCTTATGGAGGCCTCATTTCTAAAAGTTATTCAAACAAATAGTTCCCATGCTTTTTCTATGTCTCTACGTTTTGCATACTACGACATTTACATCTACAACATCTGATAGAAAATCTTGTTCCCTCGTATGTTTTATGGATGCTCATACCCTGTTCTAAATCTCCCATTTTGGAACACATGGGAGGATAACAATAAACATGCACATCCTGACAATGCTTTGGCATCGTTTCACTAAAAGAAACCAACAAGCGTCCAAACTGATCAATTTCACCTTTTTACCAGGGAATTTGTTTGGAAGGATGCAAGGCCACTTCAACAAACTCATTTTGGCATTTAATGAGCAGTTGTTTCATTTTTTCATGTGGTCAAACAATTTGTATCATCCACCAAACTTCCACACTTTTTCAGGCAACTCGTGTGCCTTCTCATGCGCTCCACATTTTACAAACCACCCACATGCAAAACATCATTCCACCTACCTCATTATTTTATCTTTTTTAATCGTGTGTGAGTGTATGATTTTACTATAGAAAATTCATTCTATTTTTTATCATTTTAATCATTCATTTTTTTGTTTTCTTTTAATATTTTGAATTCACTTATTATAAATTTTATTTAAATGTTATTATTATTATTATTTTAATCATTAAATTCTATTGTGTGTAATTTATGATTTCACACTCGCAAGTTAAGAGTAATAGTGGTTTAAACTTAGGCTCATCATCCACACAAACTTGTAAAATGAAAATTTCAACTAGACACAACAACACTTTGACTTACAATATCCCTCCTCAAATAAGGATTAAGACTTTATTTTTGTAACATGTTAGTTCGAATGGAGTTTTATCTTCAGTAAATTAATGGAAAGAGTAGCTTACAATAGCACACAAAACTAGAGCTTATGACGGAACTCGAAAAGGATTGATTGGATAAATTAATGAAACCATCTCGTGATGAGCCTTTTAATTCCCATCCAAAGCACCACCTTTTATCATTATTTTGTATTAGAGTGATGTTATTATTTTTCAATTAATACTTTAATATATTTAAAAGGAAGTTTTGTGCATAAACCTTGTTCATTTTCATCTTATCTATGCTTCTTTGAATGAGTTGAAATAAATTTATATATGTGCTAACAAATGTGAATGAAGGACCTATCTTAAGCCTAGCGCATGACTCATACATATCCTAGTGTAGGAATCACCTAAGCATTGGTGTAGGACTCACTTCAAACCCAGCGTAGGACTTATGCCATAAAGCACAAGACTTGTACTAGAGCGTAGGAATCACACTATGAAAGTGTGGGGCTAATGTGAAGGGAGAAAAGGACTTGGAAAACAAGGAAAAGAACTAATCTAGTCATGACATAGCTTTCATTATGAAATTACCATTGAATGTGTATTACTATTTATTCATCATGCAATTTGCACAGATTATGAGATTCCAATTTAACATCAAGTACGGTTGGAAATATGGAATAATCAGATGATACAAACTATTAGTGAATCGACAATCACCATTATTCATTCACCCTCTAAAATATCTCAGCTAAATGATGATTAAGGAATCCACTTGGAGTTAGCAAGATAAATCTAATCAAAGTGCGATATGAACTTGTTCTTTCAAACTTGTAACTCCCTAACAAGAAGTTGTTCTCGTAGAAATCTATTAGTTAATTATTACTTAGCTCTTGCAAATAATAAGTCCTCTTGTAGAGTGACAAGAACTTCACTTATTATAAAAAGTATTTGTATTATAATTATAAGTTGTTGGTTGTTGATGAAAGAAAGTATTGTATTACATTCAATAAAGTGTATGGTTCTGAGTTAAATCTCACTTGTGTAGTTTCAAGTTTGAAATTGGATCAGAGGAAGGAGCAAGGGCCACTCCTCCCCAATGTGAAGGGAAGCATTGCATGTTTGTTTATTTAGCATTGATTATTTGCAAGAATTACAATACTATCAATATTTTAATTTAACAAATCATTCCAACATATTTAGCATCTTAATTCATAGATTTAGGAATCTCTTTTTTATGTTATCAACCATTTCTTAGATAGAAAAGTTTAGAAATAGTATTTGGTTAAATCTAGTAGTTAATGCATGCTCAAAATAGTTTTAACTTTTCTATTTGTTCATAGAAATAGCCTCGGATACTACCAGGATCTACAATCATGAAAATAATTAAAGTACGAGTATCAATTATGCTCATCACTTTTTGGTGCCATTACTAGGGATACTAAGGTGTTAGAAAATATCAAGGTACTAACTTGTGTACTTCCTGATAACCCAATAAGTTTCTATTTAGAAATCTCTTTTCCATACTCTTTCTTTCAAAATAAAATATCTTGTGGTGATAACAAGATTCTTTTATGTGCTTTGGAGTATGTGGAACAAAAGTAATCAGTTAAGCACTTATAGTTAGGAGATTGTTATTAAGCATGATAGGATTTTATGTTTATACCTAGAGATCATAGAGGTAGATTTGTTAGAATAAAATTACAAAACCCCCTCAAAATCAACCAGTGGAGAAACTTGATCAACAAGGAAGGATGGTTGATGGAGTGGAAAATCCCAATGGTGAAAATAATGGAAACCCCCCACTAGGAAGGACATTCACCTATCCCATAGAACTGGATCCTAATGACCAATCCCCTATGAAGAACATATCCCCCTCAATTCTACCAACCTTTAGGGGACTAATATCGACTATGCCGACCAATTTCTGTTTGAATTGAAAGTATTGTACTGACATCAATGACTATACCTCATACACTTAGAAATTGAAAATATTTATGTCAAATCTAAAAATACACAACCATGCGATAGTTCATGGGCCTAAACCCCAACTATATCCATACTTGGGAAGAGATGGAAATAGTCTTCTTAGATAAATACCAAGATTACTATAGGGTTAGGGACCGAAAGGAAGAAATCTTCATGATACAACAAAAGGAGGATAAGAGTGTTGAGGACTATCTTGATCAATTCATCTTCCTTCATAAGAGGTGTGGTACATGTCTTGATATTACTATTTGTAAAATTGTATTCCTTAAGGGATTGGATGAAGACACACAAGAGGCATTTAATATAATGGGAAAAGGAGATATGAACAAGCCGAGAATTCATAGATATCATTGACCTCTATAGAATCTTTCCCAAACTCTCCCAAATTTTTGTAAACATAAAGGCAAGATTGTCAATGGTGACATATCTAAACTAAGAGAAGAGATTAAAAACTTGAGAACAAATATCTTATTTCATCTTAACATAATAGTGGATAAGGAAGAATCTAGGAATAAAGAGCCACTATTCATATATTGTCCAATATGTGTGAATAAGCATGGGCTTAAAGACTTTCCCTTAGATCAATGTCACCGATCCGAAGCATGTCACTGATCAATGTGGATTTTTTCCCTTACTAAATAATCTCTTAAAACAAAATACACAAAGTGAATTTGAGGTTAATTACGTAACTCAAAGGTAAGGAGGGAATTTTCCTTCAAATCAAAACCATCCTTATGCACCAAAATCACAATGGGTTCCAAACCAATGGAACACACCATGGTCATACCCCAACCTTGGAATCAACAAGTTCCACAAGAATGGATTCCTAAATGGAATTCACAACCAAAATATTATCCGCAACCATGAACTCTAAACCCAAACATCTCATCATCATTCGAATGGTTCAACCCAAAATTTCAGTAGCTATGGAATGTATCTCAAGGATATGGTCGTAGTATTATAATCCAAGAATACCCTAGGGACAATAAGTTTTGTTAAATAGGCCTACAATTGTTGCTCCATCTGAACAGCCTGCTTAACCACAAATCCCAGCTAAAACTATGGAAAATCCAAATAATGTAAGGTAGGGACAACCCAACATACACTGTTGAATCGAAAAAAATCCCATGGTGAATTCTATGGATTTTAGAAACATATTGTTACGATCGTGGAAGATTAATTCAAAACCAACATCTGTAATTATAGAGGAAGTCTCCAAAGATAAGAAAAATCAGAAGAGACACAATCAAAACCTTTTCTTAAGGAAAAATTTGAACCACTTGCATACATTCCATTTTCATCTAGAATTTTGGAAAAAGATAATGTTATAACCCAAGAGGGATCGGTCGAAATTGGTTCAAGGATTTAAAAATTAAGTATTGGAATCCCTTTGTTACAAGATCTTAGAGTAATCCCAGAGTTAAACAACATTGTTGAATTACTCTATGTCAAAACTCCAGGAAAAGGAAAAATCTGCCTAGAATGATACATGTTGATGGAAAACTAGATAACATATTGGAAGGGAAGATGACTCCTCCAAAATATGGTGACCTTGGGAGTCCAATTGTTACATTTTGTATTGGGGATGTGGAGATTCCAAACGTTCTAATTGACTTATGAGTTGCAATCAATGTGATGACTACTGATACTTTATCCACATTATCTCTTCCAGATCCACAATCAACCCCAATAGTGTTACAAATGGTTGAATAATATTTTGCTAAAATCAAAAGGATCATAGAGGATGTGACCATCACAATTGAAGCATGAGATTATTCAATAGATTTTATGGTTATTAAAACAAAGAACAAAAAAATTGGATATCCCTTGATCCTAGGACACCCATGGTTAGCCACTACTACAGCTCTTATTGATTGTATAATAGGAAACATGATAATTAAAAATGGACATGATTCAAAGAAAATATCTATATATCTAGATGTAAAACCTTTCGTCGGTTCGAAAAAAAATGGTGGAAGGATGATTCTAGAAGAAGCAAGTGGATGTTGTTTCCTCACTAGTTATGGTTATAATATAAGAACACTCAGAACAAATCTAGAATTGGGATTATTCTAAAATTCATTAACAACCATTGGAGATAAAGGAATATATGATAGATGAAAACATGCAACCAATAATATGTCATTTCTCATAGAACATAGATATGAATGAGTGTATCTTCCACAACATCACTGAAATCCACGACTAATGCCCCTTGAATTCATTATTGAGAGAATAACCAACAAGTAAATTCTCACTTCCTAGATACAAAATAACTTTTTTTTCCAAAGAAAAACATTGGTTGTTAATAGTTGGTTGACTATTCAAGAGGAGAATACCCTATTCAAGCTTTTATGATCTCATCCATAAGATTTTTCTTGGGAATAAAATGACATGAATGGTATTCATCCCAATATGTTCACACATCATATTGACACAACTAATTCTAGACCAGTCAGGAAGCTACATAGGAGGATAAACCTTTCCTTAAGAGATATTGCAAAGAATAAGATTGAGAAACTTCTTCAGTCGGATTTATCGATTTGATTTCAAATAGCTAGTGGGTATCCCCACTAATTATATTGCCTAAGAAGAATGTTAAATAGATAATTTGTGTGGATTATAGGAAGTAGAATAAGGCAACACCTAGATATTATTTCCTTTACCTATCATTGACCAAGTTTTGGATAATTTATCCAAAAAAAGGTATTTTTCATTCTGGATGGTTTTAGTGGGTATAATCAAATCATGGTGGCACTAGAAGACCAAGACAAGACCACATTCACTTTCCCATGGGGGAAATTTTCTTACAGAGTTTTACCTTTTGGCTTATGTAATGCTCCTGCCACTTTTTAGAGAGCCATGTTAGTAATTTTTGTTGATCTCACTCATGATTCGTGGAGATTTATATGGATGATTTCATAGTTTATGGAGCAACATTCCAAGAGGCAATAGATAATTTGGAAAAAGTACTCTCTAGGTGTGAGAAACATCAATTATCTCTAAACCATGAGAAATGTATTTTCATGATGGAACAAGGGATAGTCCTAGCAACCATGTTTTGGCTTGAGGGAATTAAGGTAGATTCCAGATAAGGTCAATATCATTGTGTAACTTCCATCACCCAAGAATCAAACTGAAGTAAGAAGCTTTCTACGAAACATAGGCTATTATAGAAGATTCATTTTAAATTTCAGTAAAATAGCTTCTCCATTATTTTCCTTTTAACAAAGGATTTTGAATTTGAATGGAAAGAAACATGTCAAAAATATTTTAAAATTATTAAGGTCAAACTAACAAATACTCCAGTTTTAAGAGGTCCAAATTGGAATCTTCCCTTTCACATTCAAATTGATGCTTCTAATGAGGTAGTAGGAGTTGTGTTAGGACAACAAGAAGAAGGAGAGGAAATGTATGTAATCTATTACATTAGTAAAAACCTCTCCCATTTGAAAGAAGCTATTTTACCAGAGAAAAATAATTTCTCGCATTTGTGTATGCAATTAACAAGTTTTTCCATTACATCAAAAGGTTATGAAGTAATTGTTCATACAAATCATTCCACCATTAAATATTTAATGAATAAACCTTTGGTACATGGCAGAATTTTCAAATAGCTTTTTTATTGTAAGAATTCAACATAAATATTATTGATAAACTAGGAAAATCAAATGTGGCAGCTGATTTTCTTTTAAGACTAACTATTTCAAGATCAAATGATCATGTAAATGATGATTTCCCATATGAGATTCTATTTGTAATTTCAATTGTTTCTCCTTGGTTTTTAGATATGTTTAATTACTTGGCTATAGGGAAGTTCCCATCTTTCCTCACACATAAAAAAGAAAACAATTAATTAAACAAAGTGTGATGTATACATGGTTTAATGGAATGTTTTTTAAATGTGGACCTGATCATGTATTACAGGTGTGTAGTTGAAGATGAGATCTTTGATATACTCAGAGCATGTCATGATGAACCAATAGGGGACATTATTCATTAAAAGAATGATCTAAAAATTTATAGGGGCTGGATACTATTGTCCTTTTATGCATAAGGATGTCAAAAATTATGTGTGGCAATGTGATAAGTGCCAACGTATGGGAAAACCAACACTTATAACTAAGATTCCCCTCCAACCTCAAGTAGTTATAGAGCCATTTGAGAAGTGGGGATTAGATTTCATTAGACCAATTGACCCACATTATCAAGGAAAGGATTACATCTTGGTATGCATAGATTATGTGACAAAATGGGCTGAGGTACAAGATCTCCAATATGCAAGGGATGAGAAGGTAGCAGACTTCTTATATGAACACATTTTCTAGAGATTTGGAGCAAAAAGATCAAGTATTTCATGAGAGACCTCGGTTCATTTCAAATAGGGTCAGCTCTTTTGTGGAAACATATCAAATAAGTCACAAGAAATCATCTCTATACCACCCTCAATCCAATGGTCAAATTGAAGTTATTAACAGGGAATTAGAGAACATTTTGACCAAAACAGTAGATCTCTCAAGGAAGAATTGGGTTCAAAAATTACCCAGCAAAAGTATGGGATTACAACACAACTTGGAAAAAACCACATGATTCACTCCATATGAGTTTTTATATGGGAAGAAACCTATCTTTCCCATATAATATGAGATTTATACCTTAAGGACAACTATTGCATTAGGAATTGAATTGTTAAAAGCACAAAAAGCAAGAATTATCTAGTTGAATGAATTAGATGAGATGAGGTTACAAAAATTACACCAAACAAAGATAATCCAACATCAAATACAGTTGTGGCATGACATCCATATCAGGAAAAGGAAGTTTTAGAAAGGATATTGGGCTCTACTATTTGATTCAAAATACAAAGACTTTAAAGGGAAGTTACAAACAAGATGGATGGGCCCATACAAAATTAATGAAGTCTTCAATAATGGGATTGTACAACTTATCCGATTGATAGTGAAAGAAGAGTGATGTTGGTTAATGGTCATCAACTATGTCTATACCAAAAACAAACATCCAAAGAAGAATTCAAGAAGATGCTACAAGATAATTCAGCTTTTAATTGCTTAGACAAGGTTACCTTATCCAAGTCAACTCAATGATAAATTGTTCTCTTGATAAAAATAATAAATATGGGATGGTTGAAAATAAAAATGGCAATCATCTTCATATGAAGGAGTGGTTAAAAACCAGAAATAGTGACCATTCCTTCCAAAATAAAGAAAAATAGAAAACAAAACACAGGTGGTTGTATTAGCAAATGGATTTGCATGCATGCAAATGACATGCAACATTCAGGGGACAAATTCCCTCCTCAATGAAGGTGAGGTTGTCTTTATTGAAAACCAAAGCTATATTTACATCTATACATTCAAAATTACATGTGGGGGTGTTTTGGGACATCAAATGGAAATAAGTGTGAATGAGGGAAATGGAATGGAATGAAGGAAAGAAATGGAAAGGAATTGATGGAAGGATCATACAATAGTTAGGTAAAAATAGATCCTAATATTACATAGAGAAGAAGAAGAACAATGAATAACTAACTCAAATAAAATGGAGTTTGAATCAGATAAAAAAGAATAAATAAAAGGGAACACACATGAGTAAGTAAATATCAGAGATTAATCATTGTGAACAAGAAAAACAAATTAATAATGTTGACAATAAGATCAAAGATAGTATTTGCATGCAAGATTTAAACACTAACATCTAATGAACATAAGAACATCAAATGCTACAAGAGATAATGAATGGGACACAAAGTTCATATTTCATTAACTCTTCAAAATTTCTTCACAAAAGAACACAAAGTTTCTTTCTTAAAACAAAGCTTACACAAAATTATTTCTTCTCCTCTCTCAAATTCACCCTTACAAATGAGCCCCTAACTTCCTTTTATAACCCAAAATTTGGTTACAAGGTAGTTAGGGTTTACATGAACATTAAATTAGGGCACCTTAAGTGACTTTGACTTTTCAACTAACTTTTAAAAAGTAACTTGAAATTAGAAATCACTTAAGTGACCAAAATTCTGTTAAAAATGTGTTTGAAAATAACATCACTTTAAAATATCATTTTAAAACATAAAACAAGACTCAATGCCTTATCCATTAAAGTGGGGTTTGCCTATCTCAATTGTATGAGAAATGGACTCTCCCACTTTGTTAGATACCAAAATTTTATCTCCTCACCCATTGGTGAAATTAGGATTTTTACCTTTACCAATTTAAAAGATTTGAACCTTTCCAATGTCTCGAACATCTTTTCCTCTTTAGGAGGTTCACTCGGTTGAAGCACAAATGACCTCGCAGAATTCCTACAATTCTAGAATCCTACCGGATTATTATTTAGGTTGACCATCTTCGATTGAACATCATAAAACAAATTCCTAAATTTGATACAATGTTCCATTTAAGTAGAGGAGAACTTGATGGTAGGAATTGGCATGTCTTTGAATAATTGTGATAATTGTTCCTTAACATGTTCGATCAATGCCTACTATTATGCTCATCCATAAGATCACAAGGGATTTTAGCTATGAACTCATGAATTGAGGTGAGTGAAGTGAAGGCTTCACTACATATACTATTATTATGATTGATGGAATCTTCACAACACATCTTCTGTGACTTGAGATGTAGACACCAAAGAAAGAATGTCCCTCAGCATTCAAATTCAAGGATCCATTCAATGGATAGAATTATAGATTCCATGCTTATCACCTCTTATAGAATAGGAAATATCTCATCCAGATTTGATGCAAAATATTCCTTAAAAGAAAGGATTGGATCTAGGTATGCATTAATGTCTTCATGGAGCTTTACTGACCACTTCCATTTTATTTTTCCTAAAGATGAGAATTTCCAAAAGTAGGGATTTGATGACATAGCCCAAAATGTTTACCTCCTTTGATAGATTGAGTGTTTCTTCATCATGTTTCTTCATCGGGCAGCCACTGCATTAGGTACTGGAAAAGTGGAGGATATTGCATTTATCATACATTGGACATAATTCACCAACTGATTCTTTTCGGCCTTGAGTTGAGAATTTTGAGATTTAGATTTCTCAATCCTTCTTAGACAACATCCATGACATCTCGAGCCATTTATAAAAAAAATTGTGTTATTTGAATTTGATGGTGATGCTTAAACAAAAGGTGTAATTCCACATTGATCTAAGACACCAAGTATAGGATCTTGAGCTAAATGTATTCTTACAAGGCATGTCACAACAAAGTTATTTACTAGTTCATAATTCTCACCATCATGGGTAGAAATGAAGAAAACACTTCCAAAATAATAAGGATTCGGGTATCTTGAATCCCATAGCTTTGAGACATATTTAACCCTCGGTCACAATCTATGCATCTCAGAAAAGAGTCTCGCAATGGATTTGTTAACTTGAGGCTTGTGACAATAGTAATGCATTTTGTATTGAATTTGTAAGGATGAGACCAATTTTACGTAGAAAATGCTCTCCAAGACCATTTGTAATGATTGAAGAATCAATGTATAAATCCATTGACTTGATATTGTCATGTACGGAGAATTCTCTCTAAATTCCTTTGGCTAATCAATTGTAAAAATGTCTAACCAAGCCATGTAGTTCACGTCCCGAAGCTCACTGTCGGTTTCAGTATTTTGTTCTTGTAGTCATCTTTGTTTTCAAAATACATGTCTTCGAAAAAATAAGACCATAAAATAAAATTGACCATGTATCCTAAAAACATGGATTTTTGTTTATAACCCATAATATATGGAAAAAGGTATTCTCTAATGACCTCTTTAGTGTCTTGAACTTTTTGAAATTTGCATTTCTTGAGTCGGTTATTGAGATAGTCCCAAAATTTATTTTTCCTTCAAAAATATTTTATCTTTGCCTCTGCCTTGTATATATATGAAAATAATAACTCCCTCATCTCATGGTCATTGAATGCATTATTTATCATCTGCATCATCTCAAGATCTGATTCCACACCTGGGCATAAACTTAAGCACAACTAGAACTATAATTGACATGAAATTAACAGTAATCACTTCTCTTCCAGCCCACCATTTGTCATCTTTTGATGTCTTGATGAATTTTAAAAGTAATTTCTTCTTATATATAGAAAATCCACTTGTACAAGGTGTGTATATTGCCATCTAACTTGGAGTATTTGATACCCATATCCATTTTGTACATCATTCTTCTTGCACAATAAAGACCTATAAATGAATAATAAATGCATCAAAGGTACTCCATGGCCAATCCACACATGATTCTAAAGCTCTTATTTTGACATGGTTGAGATAATGTTGGTGAAGTTTGAGGATTCGGGCTCAACACTTCGAAATGTATTTACTCAAAGGTTTTAAAGCAATATAAAAAAACCCTTTTTTTCTTATCAACAACAACACATTCTAATGAGGCCGTAATTTGTTGAAACATTTAATCAAAAAAATTGTATGTCTTATGTATATAGCTGTTGGTGAATGCATGAAAATGTGTTGGGCCTTCACTCTTGCGCAGGAAATAATGAATGTGTGGGCTCTTGATTTTTTTCTATGTGACTAATCTCTTTGTTTGCGCATGGAATTTTAACTAAGCGCATGGAAATTATTTGACTACTTGTGCATGGCCTGTGTGGGCTATTTAAATTTTTGTGTGGAATGTATTTCTTACTTTTATGTATCATGTGTGGTTCTTGGACTGTGTGCGTTGTGAGTGGAATTTTTTTGTCTGTGTGGTATTTTTATCTTAGGCTACATGGGAGCCACTTTAGCTTTGACCAATGTGTGGCCCTTTTCTCCTTTCACCTACGTGGATGCCAAGGTAATGACTAATGAGGAAAGCTGCATGGAAATGTGTGGTCCTCCTTGTCTTTGGTGTGTATTACCTCCTTCTCGAGATAGTTATGCATGATGGAAATAACCTCGGGCTTATTCCTTTACTGCTCGGCCATTGTGTGGCCTTGTTTTGGGCTTTCGCATGGTGTTTATTTCCTTCGGCGTGGATTGGTCTAGTCTGCCTATTGAATGCATGGAGGAATTTCCTATTTTACCTATTGTTTTGTGGGAGATTTGATGCATGAGCACGTGCTTTTGGATCTGCATTATGAATATTTGCTTCCTTCTCCCTGAGCGTGGTCTATTCCTTTCTTGGGATGATGCGTGGACTATTCTTTATTCTTTGGAATGTATTACTTTTAATCCTTCTCGTAAAACATTTCTTCAAAGGGAAATAATAGAGATTTGGAAATAAAAAGATTCAAATCTTATTCTCTATCAATATTACTCTCGCACATCTTTTACCATAGAGTTTACGGATGGAAGTTTTGAAGATCCAAGAAACTTTCTCTATTTTGTAATTGCTTCTTCTTTCTTCCCGTTGAATAACCAATTCCCAATTTATTGACCAATTCCTAATTTCTTCGGGTAGTGGGCATTAATTTCCAGGAGAATAGAGGAGAATTTTAACCGTTTTCTCATGACATTGGTGGCAAAGTTGGCTAGATTCCCTCATTTCTCCACATGGGAAAATGGGAGATATTTTTTCGTTTGACATCTGGTTGGGTTGGTAAAAACAAGGGAATTTCCTACAACCTAGGTAAAATGAAATATTTTCTTGGAAAGGGGAAAAGCAGGAGAGAGAGCCAATTCGGCATTCATGACAATTGGGGAATATGAGAAAAGTTATTCCAAATTTGTCAAAAAAATTTATGAGGATTAAATTAATATTTATTAATTAAACACCCTAAATTTAATCCAATTTATTTTATTAAATTAAAAGGTAAAATATTAATTAATTAATTAAAACAGGTTTACGACATAACAGGAGGACCTATCAACCGAAATGAATGAAATAAAGGTCAAATTGATCGGACAAATAAAATGATCGTGATGAAGGTGATAAAACATAAGAAAGGACATTTCTAAAAAAATTTAAAAAAATCATGGTATAATTTTGCAAAGTCAAAATTAGATAATATGATTGGCTCTTATTGGGGAAAAGGACTTCACGACGCAAACAATAGACCTAGACCCAACAATTTAATGAACATGATCCCAAAAATGATGATGCACAAAAACCAAATGACAAAATAGAGGAAACATAAATGAATAAAACCCTAATTACCTATATATATATATATATATATATATATATATATATATATATATATATATATATATATATATATATATATATATATACTGGGACAACCCATTTTTAACTTTGATAGTGCTTGAGATATTGCCATTTGTAGGGTAGAGGAAAATGGGTTCTATTAGGATATTCCAAGTAATAGGTGTTATCTCCACAGAAATGCCTGATTTTAAAAGGTCCTAGCCAAGTGAATCAAACTTCTCGGGCTTTCCTTTTGGCTCAAGCCTATTGTCCCATAGAAGAACTAAGTCATTGATTTGAAATTTCCTCTCCTTATTTTTTGTTGAACAATTTATTTACCTTGGATTAGTGTTCCTCGATCATGTTCGGCACTTGAATTCTCTCTGCTTGCAAGCTTACTTAGGAACATGACCCTTTATTCAACGCATTGGCGAAGCATTCATTGTCAATTGCTTGGGAAAATCGTAATCTCAGTAACTCCAATGTAATGGGAATTTGAGCATCGAGTTCCATACAAGAGTTATAATGGATATATTCCAATTTCTCTTTTGGGAGTTTTGTAATCATCCCATAATGCATCATATAACATTTTATGCCACGTTCTTTGATTTTCTTGACCAACGTGCACACGATAGTAATGATGTTTTTGTTACTGGATTTTCTTGACCATTTCCCTAGGGATAGTAATCTAATGAATGAGATAAATATATCCCATACCCATAACAAAAACCTACCATCTCTGTAGAAGAAAAATTTGTGGCATTTTCCATCACAATCTTTTGTGGAATTCCGTAACAAACAAAAATGTTATATTTAATGAAATCACAAATTACCGCAATAGATGTTTGTTTCCCCATAATATCTTCTACCCACTTCATAAAATAGTCAGTTTTCATGAGCACATGAGTATGACCAGCACTAGAATTTAGGTTCAGGACCCCGATGAAGTCTAAAACCCATTGTTGAAAGGGTTCTTCAATGACAATTGGATTCAAAGGAAAAGTTTCCAATTTAGGTCTTCCAACAAATTTTTGACAAGATTCACATTTTGCTACCCATTTTTAGCATTGGAAAACATAGTGGGCAAGTAATAATGCACTCGCAGAATCTTATGAGTTGTAGCTAGTCAAGAGAAATGACCACTGCAAGTATGATTATGAAAGTCTTAAAGCAACTTGGGTTATTGTTCCTTATCAACACATCTGAAGAACATGTCATCAATACCTTTCTTGAACAAGGTGTTGTCCCCAAATGACATACCCAAAGCTCTTAATTAGATAGCTCTTTTTTCTTTAGATGTCGATTCTTAGGACATTCACCATATGTGAGAGAGTAAGCTATATCATAATATCATTCATCTATGGTATGACAATAACTACCAATGGTAAACTTTCTTTTGTTGGTTCTTCCTAGAGGTTGTTTCTTGGCTCATTCTTTTGTGACGAGTTGGTAGAGTCCTCTTCCTCAAACCAACTTGGTAGGCTTGATGTCTAACTCATATTCCTAGATCTTGGAGACCTAATTACCACTTTTAGATCTTGGTCCCTATTGTGTCAACATTGATTTAACTTTGGTATCCGGAACTAGGAATTTGGTGTGAGAATTCAACACATAATATCTCAAATATTTCAAGGCTCTAACCACAACATACGCATACCTCTCAAGGGGGAGTGTAATTTAGTTTGTGCTTTTTGAATCTAGAAATCATGAATGCAATAGGAGATTCAATTCCCTCTTGATTATGCTAGGTGAGGATGGTAGATATCGTATGCGGGGAAGCATAGCAATATACTATGAAATCCTTTTAAAAATCGGGACACACTAATGTAGGATATTTTTCAATAGCATCCTTGATTTGTTCAAATCCTCCCCTACCTTCCTTCGACCATTTGAAGAATTATTTTCCCTTCATCATGTCAACAATTTCTTTGGTTAGCATGTAAAAATATGGCATGCACCTTCTCAAAAAATTCACCTTCCCAAAGAATGATTGGACTCCATGCTTATTTTTAGGTAGGGAAAGATTCTTGATAGCTTGAACGCATTCAGGGTTGATCTTGGTTCCTTCTTTAGAAAAAATATGACCTAGAATTTTCCTTATGTAACTCCAAACATGAACTTATTTAGATTCAAGGAGATTCTATGAATTCTACACCTTTGTATTATTTTCTCCAAATCTCTTAGTTGGTCTTATCGCTTCTTTGAGAAAATCGTCAAGTCATTTAGGTATATTATGATGATCTTGTTTTTATAATATATGAATGTCATGTCCATAGCCCTTTGAAAGGTTACACCAGCATTGATCAAACCAAAATGATTTCTCCTATACGCGAACGTACCCCAAGGGGTGGTGAACACGTTTTTATGTTGATCTTCCCTGGCTACTTCAATCTAATTATAACTAGAGAAATCATCTAGCATGGATAACATTTCGATCCAATTATTACCCTACGAATATGGTCAATGACCAGCAATGGATATTTATCCTTTAAATAATCTTGATTAAGATTGTAGAAATCCACGCAAATCTAATTTCTCCATTTTTTCTGAATTGGGATAATATTAGCTATCTAAGTTTAATTTCGAATAGAAAACACTATTCATGCATCCAACATATTTTGAACCTCTTGGAGTATCTTTCATGCTCTCTTGGGATTATATTGTCTTTAATATTTCCTTAATTGAGCTGCACTTTGAGTTTCAAAGGTATGCCATGCTCCATTTCCCTAAGTTGGAAATAATTCAAGTCTTCATATGAGTTGTAGACACTGTAGTTTGCTCAATACACTATTATTTCTAATAGTGCACTAACGCTTCTTCCTTTTTCAAATTGATGGCACACCACCAATTAGGCCTATCTAACTCCCTTCCTACAACACCCTTTTGGTCATTTTTCCTCTTATAAACCACTTAAACAGGCAGTTATAGCCTCGTTCTAACTACATTAGCTTCTTATTCTCTTCTAGCTTGCTTCTATTAGCTCCCTGGAAGATCAATCCACTTCGTTGGATTGATTAAGCCCTTCAGAACCCTTCCAGAACCCTAATTACTCTCTAAGAGAGATTAATTAGTCTAACCTAGGTTAAATACCCTAAACATAGTCAAATCACACTTTGACTTGCTAAAGTGCTTTTTGGACTTTAGCCTTTGTCCCACATGCACCCAAATCTCCCTTTTCTTCCAAACCAAAAACTATAAATAGGGCTATACCCCTCCCTCATTTCCTAAGAATCCTCTCTTCTTCCTAGCACAAATTATAGCAATTTGATTAGGCTTTAGTTTGTATTTCATCTTCTTTCATTTGAGCTAAAAGCATTTAATCTTGTATTTCATAGCATTAACATAGAGTAAAAGGGAAGATCCATTGGCCTTGAATCCATTAATGGGGAGATCTCTTTCTCTTAACACATAAACTAAATGCTTAGATCCTCTTAGGTTCATTATTTCAAGCTTTCAAAGAATAGAGATTAACTTCATTTGCTTAGTTTGCATGTTTAATTCAAATTAATGTATGCAAAGAAGGAAACCTTTCTCATTTCTTATCACATGGTCCATTGATCAGATTGTTAAAATCCTTTGGGGTTTCTTTATAGATTCTTACCCCAAATCCATGGCTTTTACAACTTTTCATTGAACACATTTGGCATGCCCAGTGGGACACTTATGTCCACCCTCCATTAATGGAGGTCTTTTAGGTTTTTCAAAGCTTATTTTCAAGTTTTTCTTTCGAATCACTTGTTATTTCCTCATTTTTATTTCTAACCCTAGGTAAATGAACATCATTTATATACATTTTGTGGGTTTGATCTAGAAATAGGACACTTTGACTAACAACTAACCTGTTTGCTCTTAAAAATTTGAAAATTTGTGTTTTTTGCAGGTTTTTCATAGGGTGTGCGTAGGTGTCCAGAAAGGGGCGCGTACACGTCAAAACCCCAGTGTACTGTCATATCAGTTGTGTACCTATCGGAAGGTCCCCATCATTTACAAACTAAAGCTTTACATAGACACACATATGTCTCTGTCATTTGAGGCACGTATGCGTCTCTCTGGATGCGTAGGTGTAAATATCCCTGACTGTGTAAGAAATCAGACATAACCCATACAAGGATGCACATGCATCCCCATCTTTTGGGGCACGTATCCATCTCTCAAGCCGCACATGTGTAAATGCTTTGACTATGTAAAAATTTTCATAGTTTTCAATTTCAGGATTGAGTGCGTACTCGTCATTACCTAAGTGTCCCGACAATATGAGCGCGTCTCTGTCATATTATAAGCATCTGTGTTTACTATGTAAATTTTATTAAAAAAATTGACTACAGGTGTATGCGTTGGGTAGGGCGCATATCCGTCGGTCGGTTGGGAGCACCGGGTGTCGGTATAGGCACACAGTGTCGTGTTAAAAATTGAAAATTTTTACAAGTCGTAAAAACTCTTTTCTAATCCATCACTGCAGGTTTTTAGGACTAACAATTGACAACAAGGTTCTTTCTTGAACGTTTCAGTTTGCGTAGATTAAAAGTGTGTTTGTTTTTACTTAGAAGTAGTTTTTGTAGAAGTGTGTATGCTCTCTCCTCGCATCTTCCAAGGTGATCTTGGAGATCAAAAACACCAATACAAAACTCATATAAATTGTGCAAAAAACACTTGTTTTATAAAGTTGAAGTAAAACTTTCATGTGAGTTTAGTAGGGTTTCCACTTTGTGTATGCTCTTCCTTCGCGCCTTTTGGCGATCTTAGGAATCAAAAGCAAGTGTAAGTTCTCTTTTTACATTAATCTAGGAATCAGAAAATTACTGAAACTTGTTGTCTACAGGACCTATCACTTATCAAAGAAAGGTGTCGAAACAAAACACAAACCTTCTAATACACGAGGTTCTTGTAGGTTGCCAAATGGTGTGCTACTTAAAACCACATTTAAGTTAAAAATATAAAAAACACACCACACTCAAAACATTGTATTGTAGGTTTTAGAAAAGGGTACGTCCCTATCCACTCAACTAGAACATAACCCCTTTGGCATAACACCTTGAGCTACAACAATGGGGGTGGTACCAGGAACCCTAAAGTCATCCATCACTGAGTAACCTCGTGGATAAAACAGGAAGTGCTCCGCTTACCCACTTGATTAGTTTTCCTTTGTGAGAAAGCATTACAAGTTGTCCCTATGTGACCCTTTTAAGTACACGATGGATTCATTTACTGCCCAGCAGTGTGCTTGAAGGGGGAAAAGCCGAGATACTCCCAAACTAGTCATTGCGACTTTTTGGGTAAATCACCCTACTCATGGATAAACTTTGTAACACCTAGTTGAGAGAACTTGTTAAGGAAACCATTTTGTCAAGGTTCCCACTTTACTAGTCCGTGTTGCATCAAGCCATCACAAAAGTGACGGCTCATTTGGAATCTAAACCTTGTTTGCTAAAAACAAGGCAAAGAACCCTTGTGAGTTTGAACTGAGTGTCTTTTCATCACGGACCTAAGCTACATCCCATTTTTGCTTAGTTTTGTTCTTGTCTTTGGACGAGGTGAAGCTCGCCTAAGTGGTTACTTAGCTTCTGTATATCTTTTGATCAGTACCCTTGCATTCTCATCGCCCACTATTCGGGGTGAGAAAGGTGCATACATCGCGCATTTTATCGAGAGATAGTTTTTGTCACTTTTTTTCCGTTTACGCCCATCCATGTTCTGTTTGGGTTGTTAAACATCTAAAGTGTATGGGTGCGATTATTGCATCTTTGATAAAATTCCTTCCATTTTGATTTCAAGATCATCTTCACCATTGTGTATTCAGTTCATCTTTCATCTCTTCTTGAGTTAATAGTCTTGTTTGCATCTTAGACGTACAATCTCAGTACTTACATCGTATTCTCATATTTTGTGAGGGAATGGTATAAGTCCCCTTATTGTGCAATTACGCTACTCACACAGGTTTAAAAAATCCTGTTTATACTTATTACTTGGTTTCACTCTCGATGTCATCTTAGTCTTCTTGAAGAGTGTTGATAATGCCTTAAATATATCATAATAAAGTTATCATGGTACTAACACCTTGCTTGCTTGGTTAATGTATCACGGTGACATTATTACACTATATCTATTCGTGACTTCCATTTTTCAGAAGGTTTGGATTTCATCGGTAGTCAAACTCATTTTTAAGTATACCTTGTCAAGGGACTGCGACAACATCACGTCAGTGCTTAGACCTTGTTGGGGTTCTAACTTGGCTTACATATTGATACATCTTTGTCGCTATCTTAGGGTATAGGCTTGGCAATAACAAATTGAGTGGATCGTAACATAGGGTGTGCATATGAATGTTTCTTGGTAAAAACAATTGCATGAAATTACATCTATGATATTGTGATATAATTCCAACATCCCCTTAAAAATAGATTGCAGAAACCATACACTTCGGGTGACGCATATTGATTCCTAAAATCATAAAAATGGTAGCCAAATCAAATGAGAAAAACATGGGAGAGAACCCTTTCGACACATTCCCATTCAGTGGTCATAATTTAGGGCCACTCTTCTCTCAAGTCAAAGACACGAGAGATGTTAATCGATCATAGTGGAGAAGAGTCGGACTCTTCAGGAGAACAACAAAAGTTAGACCTAAACAGATTTGATGAGCTCTTATATTATAACAAAGATCAAGTGCTCGCAAGAGTCTTGGCATTAGGAGCTAAACTTCCACATGAGCGTGAAGAAGAAGCAAAGGTTATTGACCCTAACTTAGGAGAGTGAAGATTCATCTTAGACATAGATAATCCTTTCGATGTGGGATATGCATCCACTTCTGGGCAACATAAAGTTGTTGTCGAAAGTGAAACATCACGTAAATCTCACTTTAAGGCTTCGCGTAAGGTAAAAACTAAGTGGAAGGCCTCCTCCTCTGAAATTTGATGAAGAAGAGGATCCCCTAGTTGAGGAGGAAATCCTCCAAAAACAGATCTTGAAGTTGAGTCAGAAATTAGCAAACCTAGGTGCTTCAAAAAGAAACATAGGTAAAGACAGAGACAAAAACAAACTTAACGAGTTTCAATTTGATCCACATATAGATTATACTTTTAAAGAAACTTAGGCTCAAAGGTCAATATCACCTACTAAGGAGCAACTCATTCAAGATGAATTAAAATCTATGAAAGATACACTCACAACATTACAACAGGGAAATGTAGGCCAGAACAGAAAATACTCATATGAAGAACTATGTCCTTACCCCTTTGATAAGGACATGCTACAACAACCTTTCCCGAAACATTTCACTGTCCCCAAGTTTGATAAGTATAAGTGCAAAAGTGATCCTCGTGATCATATAAAAGACTTTTACATGGCTTGCCAAGAGGTCGTGTATAGCGATAATTTCTTGATACGACTTTTTCCTTGCAGCCTAGGAGCCGTGGGATTGGAATGGTTTTACAGCATACCTAAGGGCTCTATTACAACATGGCCCATGCTAGCAAAGAAATTTGTAAGACATTACTCCTATAATATGGAGAGTGACATCACGATGAATGATCTATGTAACACGAAAAAAAAACTAATGAAACATTTACGGGATTTTTACAATGATGGTGTGGGTTAGCTAGTCACTTTCCCTGTGCCTTGCCCAAAAAATAGTTAGTGAGTATATTCGTTCCTAACTTGAACCTAGAAATAGCCTTTCACTTACAAATGCATTGTGGCTCGAACTTTTAAGAATTCATTGAGAAAGCACTTATTGCCAAAGGCACGCTTAAACTAATTATTAAAAACAAACACAAAGCCAAATCCACAGACAAACCTAAATTCTTCAATAAGAATAAACATGTTGTTGGTGATGGCATTACAGACTCCAAGAGGGTCCAAGCCGTACAGACAGGTCCACTCTTGAAACTTTCACAAGGGCCTCATCCCAAAGCGCCTACAAAACATATGTTTACATCTTTGACAAAATAATTATCTACCATCCTAAAGCAGTTAGATGGTGCAAAGATGGTAGAATATCCAATGACAACAATGCCCTACCCAGAAGACGCTCCAAAACCTGGTTTGGTTCAAAGACAATGAATATTGCGACTTCCACTGTGTCAAAGGAAAAAAATGGACAAATGTTTGAGATTATGCCATTATATCCAAGAGCTCATAGAGGAAGGGAAGATCGTTGTAGAGTCTCCCCCGGAGACCGGTAGGAGTTCAAATGAAAAAATGGGTACTTACAAGGAACCTTTTCCTGACCATGCGAGATAAAAAGAAAAAGAAAATAGATCAAGGGCAAACTTCTAACGACTATAGGACTGCTACCTATGTGTACCCTACAAATGATAGTCCTTATGATTCCCTCATTGGATGTATTAACTCATCTAACGAACAGATTAACACCATTTAGATCTTAGAGAAGAGTTACACAGTCGGGACAAGATGTGCCCACTTAATCATACCAGATCCTGTACCTACCCCCGAGGAAAGTCAAGTATAGCTTTGATATAGCAATTAAAAAAATTTCTTCTAAGATATCTATCCTCGATCTCCTAAAGATCTCCAATGCTCATAAAAACATATTGTTCAAAACTTTGCAAAATTCAGGGGTTTCCATAGAAATAGATCCATGCAAACCTTCAAGCCATGATTGCACACTTAGACACCAACGATCAGATTACTTTTGATCATACTACAATCCCACATAATAACCCAGAGCATAACTTACCATTATATCTCAAAGTGGTGGTTACCTATCGCAAGATCAAAAGAGTACTTGTAGATGGGGGTCTAGTCTAAATATTTACACCTTGAAGCTGGTAAAGTAATTTGAGCCTGGTCGAAACAGATTTGGGTGCTAAAACTATCACAATCATAGCATATGAAAATGAAGAAAGAGAGTCAGCAGGGACTATAGTGGTCCCCATGGAGGTAGGGCCAACATGTCATGATACAACATTCCATGTCCTTGACTTGGACCTTCCGTATAACATGCTCTTGGGACACCCATGGATCCATGCCATGTGAGCTATTCCATCAACATTTCATCAATGCATCAAGTTATACCATGAAGGGCAGGTAGTTACCATTTTGGGTGACCCAGAACCTTTCACACATTGTAGGGCTCTGTACAGTTTTTCTCATGCAACTTATGAATGTCCTGTGGATGTTGTGGTCCCTTTACAAATGGAGGCCATGAGGAACCGAGTGGATTCAGAATCTCTCACACCTTTCAATCAGGATTTTCCTCGCTAGTCAATCCATTTGCTTCATGGGAAGCCACATCAGCAAAATATGGCCCAAGTAGGCCATTCACTCTTGAGCAGGCTCTATTGATATCAGACCTATCAGTATCCCCCAGGACAAGGGGGAAGCCTTACTTTCAGTTCAAGAGCACTTGTAAGAAATGTCCTAAACCTTTGGAGAAATTCGTCCATAGTGGCCTCTTTTCTGAAGAGAAAATGTTAGAAGACCCTACCAGCAGAGTACCGAGAGGGCACCATGGCTTCATGCAATCAAGCGCCTCAATACATCAAAGGTCCTCGCATGATGTTTTTCATGGGCTATGATGGGTTTGGATGTGGCATTAATGCACAAGGTCGGTTGGAGCCTATCCCTATCCCACATTTCAAAACTGATAAACATGGCCTTGGAATAAGGCCCCATGATGCTCTACATTCTAAGAACAACGCTACTTCTTATGAAAGTGAGGATGTTTTGCCTCATTTCGATAGTGACGCAGATTCCCAATGTAGCCTTCACGAAGATCTTGCCTCTACGAACCTATTCCTGGAGTCTTTGGTCCTTACCCTTGCCGAATCCATCCCCCTAGATGAATATCCAATAGCCCTTGTATACCCTAAGCTTATAGATTGGGATCAACAACTTCATGTGCCATTGGATTTCTTTGAAAATGATGTATTCACGGAGTTCATAGGACTCAGGGACTTTATTCCCACTGGAGACCACAAGAAAGGATTTAAGATTCAACTAGATACTTGTGCCTATTTTGGGGAAGAAGTGGAAATGTGCGAATGGTTGAATAAAAAGGATATAACTAAAGGTATACCTACCTCTGAGAAACCAAGCAAGAAGGCTCAATGGAAATCCCATAGTGACAAACTCTTTGGTGAACTCATAGACAAAAAAATGAAAAGTCTCAAAACTAAGTGATTTATCCATTCAAAGATGATCATGAACTACCATAGGAGGTCGATCTTACTCTCCCCGTGATCCTACATGGATGGAAGACACTTCTAAAATGCTTATTGAGGAAACAATCTGCGTCAACATTGGTTCAAAGGAGCAACCGGAATAGTCAAGTTGGGAGCTTCACTCTCAAAGACAAGAACACAATACCTTTGTAGAACTCTTAAGAGAATACGTGGACATATTTGTGTGGACATATGCAGATATACTGAGGCTTAGACCTTGAGCTAGTTGTGCACAACCTCGTTGTGCACCCGGAGGCCAAACCAATCAAATAAAAGCTAAGAAAGATGCATCCTAAAGTGGTGCTCTTGGTCAAAGAAGAATTGGAAAAGTTGTTAGTTGTTGATTTCATAAAACCTATTGACTATTCAGAATGGATCTCTAACATAGTCCCGATCTGAAAAAAACTTATGGGGATAAGGATCTCCACACGGATTTCTATGACATCAACAAAGCATGTCCAAAAGATGATTTTCCCCTACCTAACATCGACATGATAGTTGATTTAACTATTGGCTATGAAATTTTGTCCTTGATGGATGGGTTTTCGGACCTTATAACCAAATATGAATTGCAGAGGAAGATCAGCATAAGACAACGTTCATCACCCATTGGGGAACATTTTGCTACAAATTCATGCCCTTCGGGCTTAAAAATGTTGGGGCTACTTATCAACGGGCCATGACAGTTATCTTCCATGACATGATAAGTGAAATCATGGAGGATTATGTCAACGATATCCTAGCAAAACACAAAATTAGAAAAGAACACCCTGAAGTGTTGAGGCATATCTTTCAGCGTCTAAGAGACTATAAGGTTCTCTTGAACCCTAAGAAATGTGTCTTTGGTGTCTTTTCAGGAAAGCTCCTAGGGTTCATTGTCTCACAAAGAGGGATTAAAGTGGATCCTGAAAAGGTTATGGCTATCATAGAAATTCCACCACCTACCACTCTCAAGCAGCTAAGGAGTCTACAAGGAAAGATCCGGGTAATTCGTCGCTTCATCTCACGACTTGTGGATAAGTGCCACCCCTTTACTCATCTCGCTCAAGAAAGATGTCACCTTTAATTGGGGACCTGATTGTCAAAAATCCTTATATTACTACTCAAACAATACTTTTCTAACCCACCGTGCTAATGCCACCTACTCCCAGTGAACCTCTCCTCTTATACATTTCGCTACCGGTTTGCTATTGGTGCATTGCTTGCCAAATATGACTTAGCCCATAAAGAGAGTAGTTTACTATCTTAGCCACACCTTGATTGCATACGAGATATAAAAGGGCTTTGGCGGTTGTATTCACATTTCAAAAGCTTCGCCATTATCTCTGAATAATAAAACCAAACTCATATCCAATGTCAACCCTCTCAAGTACCTTTTATCTAAACCCGTCATAGGCCGAATGGCTAATTGGGTCATTGTCTTGAGTGAGTTTGACATTGAGTTTGTAAATCAGAAGTCTTTAAAAGGACAAGTACTGGCCGATCAGTTGGTAGAATCTCCTCTCCCAGGAATGGAACCCTTGTGCTTAGATTTACTAGATGCATCCATCATGTATATTAAAGAGTCGTAGAGTGGTAGATTCATTTCGATGGGTCTTTTACCTTCCGTGGATGCGGGGCGGGAGTGGTCCTCATCACACCGAATGGAAATGTCATACCACGTGCATTTCGGTTTGGGTTCCCACGTACATAAATAAAATTGTAGAGTACTGAAGCACTCATTTCCGAACTCGGGATAGCTATTACATGGAATATCAGACAACTACGAGTCATTGAGGACTCTCAACTTATCATAAAACAAGTTAATAATGAGTATAAGGTTAAAGATGAAAATCTTATTCCATATAAGAAGATGGTTAAAACTTTGAAGGAGTATTTCACACAAATCATCTTTGAACAAAAACCAAGGTCGCATAATAGATCCACAGATGTCATGGCTACTATTGGGTCTCTCTTGCACATAGTGCCTGAAGAAATCAATATGCCTTTCTTCATAGAACATATGTAAGTGCCTGCATATGATATGTTAGAATCATGTTTGGCATGTGAAGTTGTTGGTCCTTTATCCCCTTGCTACGACCCTATCTTCTAATACCTACAAGATGGAACCTTTCCCCCTGACATCACCCATTCTGAAAAGAAAGCCCTTATTTGCTGCATAGCCTGTTATACCCTCCTAGGAGGCACCCTTTATCGTCGTGGATATGACGGGAATCTACTTCGTTGTTTGGATGTCGCTGAATCTATCCATGCAATTAAGGAAGTACATAGTGGCATTTTTGGAGCACATACTAGTGGTATGGTCTTAGCTAAGAAGCTATTGAGAGTGGGCTATTATTGGCCTACCATGGAATCGATTGTTGTAACTTTGTAAAGAAGTGTGAACTATGCCAGAAGTATGGGAATTTAATACATGTGTGGCGCAAGCCTTACAACCTATTGCAATGCCTTGGCCATTCTCTAAATGGGGCCTAGATCTCATAGGGAAGCTCCATCCTTCTTCATCAGACGGTCATACTCATATCATCACCGCCACCGAATACTTTACCAAATGGGTAGAGGTTGTTCCTCTTACCTATGTCACCGGTGTGTAAATTTCAAAATTCATCATGAACCATCTCATATGCCGTTACGGGATCCCCTCGGCCATTGTCACCGATAATGGTAAATCTTTCAAAAATAAAACGGTTAAAACATTGTGTCAACACTTCCATATCCAACTTAAGTGGTCTACCCCTTATTACCCTCAAGGTAATGGACAAGTAGAAGCCACCAATAAAACCCTTGTACATATTATGGAGAAAATAGTTAGTAAAGCGGTCGTAATCGGCATCTGTAGATACACCCCACCCTCGGGCCTATCGTACTTCCATCCACACTCCTACCTTGGTGCGACCCCTATTCACTTGTCATGCAACTAAAGCCATCATACCTCTGGAAGTGGTGCTTCCCTCCCTGAGAATATCTCTCAGAGACTATCTTGATAAAGATGAAGACTATAGAGTTGCTTGCCTAGGAGAGTTAGAACTATTAGATGAAAGACGTATCAAAGCATTCAATCACCTAAAATTTTATTAGAACAGAGTGTCCAGAGGATATAATAAATGCATCATTCATCGGGAATTTGATGTAGGGGATCTAGTTCTCAAAGAAAATCAGAAGAACACTGTTAAAGATAGAGAAAGGAAAGGAAAGTTCGAGGCTAACTGGTTAGGTCCTTATGTTGTCATAACGAAATATGGGTCGGGGCTTAAAACTTGCATATTCAGATAGTGAAGATCTTCCGGAACCCATGAATGCCATGCACTTAAATTGGTTCTATGCTTAGGCATGATGAAAATATCAAATAAAAACTAAAAATTGGAAAACAAAGAAAAAACAAGCAAAAACATGGGAAAATGAGAAATAATAAAGAAAAATCAGGTCGTCCTCATGTGAAAACCACACAATTATGGCACGGGGGTAGGCCTTTGAGTGAAAACCAGCTTTGGCACTCAAGGAGGATTCACCAGACACAAGTTACTCTTATGGAAGGACGAGTAATTGGTACCACTTTTTAGATACGACTTTGTCTACTATGTCTAGAAACCCTACTAGGAGCACCTTTGTCTTGCCATGATCTGGTTTGTTTGCTCTTATATCCACATGGGGGGCATCACCTTTGTATAGGCCCATATAATGCTGAGCATGAAAATCCCGTTGCCATCTTCCTACACATATGCGTGTGGCATTCTTCCCTTTGTATATTCCCACATCACGCTGGGGCCATCCATGCTTCATCATTCTTGTACATTGCTTTCAAAATATGACCTTGGAAAATACAAAAAAATGTGTAGAAAACAATACACAAATAATTCTAAACATTTGGAAAAACACCCTTCTTAGGGATGAGGCTACTTTCATTTCACAACATTATCTTTGGGAAACCTAGACAAAACAATGACAAACATAGCCGCGAAAACTTATCTCCTTAGATAAACCCAAAAACATTAGAAAATATGTCAATGTTGTCCCACAAAAATAAAGTAGTGCTTTAATTACTTTTAGTTGTTGGTTTGTATAGTTTTGGCGTACTTAGTCTGTGAATTGTTAGTTCTTTAAAATGGATCATTTGCTTATCAAAAATTGAATCTTGTTTGATTTAAATTAAGCATTGCATTACATACATTTGAAGGCTATCATGCTTGTAAATAGTTGTTGTAGGTTTCTTTGTTTGTTAGTATGCTTCCTTTTAGGGTTCGTTCTTGCTTGCTTAGATTAGATTTCATTTTATCTCTTGTTAGAAGTTTGTGCATATGTTTGTTTAGTAGTTTGTTGTATGTGTATATTTGTTTAGTTTTGTTAACTTTTGCTTGTGTGTTCTTGTCACAGTTGTTTGTTATCACATCTATCATCTATCATCTCATCACATTTATAACATCATTCACTACATCATATATATAAAAAAATGCTAAGTATTACATCATGCATGTATGCTAAGCTAATCATCAAATATCGTATCATCAATGGGGGCAAGAGGGGTTGCGCATAATCACTAATCTATCCCCCCCGCACCAATATCATCTAGTATCATCCCAAGTGCTAGCATAAAAACTCATAATTAAATCATGAATCTAAAAACATGTGGTGCCATCTATAGGTACATCATCACATATGAAAGTAGAAAGTATACACATTTCTGAATCTAAGATATACCACATACATTCGAGTACAAGATCAGACAACAACATAACACATCCATAAATACTGAATCAAAATAAGCAACATGTGATAAGATTCAACATGGAGTAATTTCTGATAAAGGGTATTTTACATCATAGAATTATGCACACTCGTGTCGCATACATCAGGAAACAAAACAATAAAGTACATCATCTCATAAACACATATATTTGAGCCCAAAAAGTAATCCTCTATATACATGTGTGTCATATACATCTATATCAATAGAAATGGATATACATCGGTACTCTATATCAAAATGCCTGCAGTGATTAAGGCGTACAAAGATGGTACACCAAAAATGTCCACATATACATGCATGTATAATTGTCTAGTCAGTGATCAAAATAATACATCATCGATACAATATGCCATCAAAAGGGGCATGCATCAAAAGAATCGGGCCTTCATCATGAGGCATCATCACAATGAATAAATACACAAAGCTATACAAAAAAAAAAGCCTTTATCGAGGCATGAATAAAGAATGTTTGTTAAAAACAAGAAGGTGGAGCTCAACCACAGCTATCACCCTTATTGGGGCTCCCAAGTCTGTCACTGGTCAACGGAAAAATGGTGGTTGAGGAGGACTGCACTAGATGGACCACCAGGCTGACTAGATGGTCCCTATCCAGCCGGCTACTTCCGCATGGGTTGCCTAACCGATCTCAACGAATGGCTGCTCTCTGTGACTTGGACCTTGAAGTGCTCATCCCCGATCATCAAGGAGTACCACTCGCCGCTTCTCTGGGGAACTACCTAAAATAGGTAGTCCCTGTAGAATAACACCTCACCACCAAGCCTCGTGGCATCACGGATCAAATCAACATCTCCTAAAGTGAGGGCTGCTGAAGGGAAACATCTCGCTCACCTGTAACCCTACCTAAATCAGCCTTCACTGTCTTGAAGCAGGCAGCCTCTTGATCTCGCTCTGCAAGAATAATCTGTACCTCTTCTCGGGTTGTATCCCTCTATCTTTATGAGAGCCTATGATCATCTGTATACATGGTCTCTCTGGGCCACAACCATCCGTACCTGAGTCTGGGACTGGTGTAGAAGGCTCAATATCTCGAGCCCCTATGCGGTCATCTCTCGTTGACTCGCCATACAACGTTACCACTACTATTTGAGTGGCCTATGCCGAGCTCGATCTCTCTCTACTTTGTCAAATCATGTATGTGTGCCCAAGCTTGGTCTCACTCTAATGTGAGGGCCTATACTGGGTCCTCGTTATGTCTCTCTCACTGCCACCTATAATCGAACAACGATGGCTGCCTATATGCATATGCTACTAAAGAGCAGCTCACTTGCTGCTCACCTATGTTGCTACTCTCTGGGGTATCAAAAGGTGGCCCCTGTGCTGGTAGTACCTGCTAGAGAGGGGTATAGATCCCCAGTGGAATGCCCATTGGGGCAGCTCTATGTCCACGGCCTAGACCGGGGGCCCTATCTCTATGGCTGCTGTGGAAGGGGACCCTGTCCCCTACCTCTGCAATGCTGGGGCTTATCAGGCCCACCCTCATCATCGTCATCACATTGTCATCTCCACCCTCGCCACCACTAGGAGGCCCCACTGGAGGAGGCCTCAAACCGACATCATATGCCACTCTAGGAATGCTCAAACACCATGGGAGCACACCGTAGTACTATGGTCCATACTTTAATGTGGTGCCCGAATCTCTGATCTGTCTAAGCGGCACCCAAATGGTAGGTGCCACATGCCAAAAACAAGCTAGAGCTCTATTGTGAGTAATCTGTGGACCCATATCAAAGTGCCCTCTGGCTCTATGAGAGTACTATCTATCTAGCCAGGAACATCCTGGGTAAGGCCAAACTACCACTGACATCGATCCACTCTGTACAACTCCCGTATATAGCTACAACTGCCCAAGATAAAATGTTCAACAGTGGCTGTACTAAGCTCTAGACCATCCTCTAGCCACTGAAAATGTCTATAAGGTCTCCATGCAATGGAAGCCTGGAGCAGCTCATCTAACTCATGCCTATAATGATATGTAACCCCCATGAAGGGTCACACATCGTCCCGACCTCTCAGCACACCTAGGGGGCGACCAATAGCAATATGGTCCCATGCCCAAATATGTAGTAACCGAGCAGGTCCTACCATCTTTTGACGGTAGTAGGTGATCAGATGGAGATCCCAGTATAAATGTGCCAAAATGCACTAACCCCAATAGTAATTCTGTCCCTCCACCAGGCCCAAAATCACTCCTAAGAGTCCCAGTAGAAATGAAGCACTAGTCTTGTCAGGGAGTAGAACTCCACTGACAAGAGCCATCATGTAGACCACTACTCGGTCTAGCTCTGGATCCTCTATGCATCTGGAGAGTCGATAGACATCCCGTGCCATGGTATGGTGGGAATGCCAAAAAAATGTGTAATGTGTCATTAAATGTCGGTCCAATGACATCGTCTCAATAATTTGTCCCTGGATCGGGACTGCGCAGGATACGCCATACATCCTCTAATGTAATGGTCATCTTCCCGCTCGAGAGGTGAAAGCAATCGGCTCTCGTTGTGCCTTTGCTCTGCTATGGCCATCAGGAGGCCGTGATCTAAGGTGATCTTGTGCATCTCGGCCACATAAGATAGTCCTGTCACGTGCAAAAGACTCACCAGGGTCACTCTATCCTCATCATCGAAATGTGATTTTATCACGGCAAGCGCCATAGCGCTCACGAGTCGAAGATCGGGTAACATACACTACAAAATTAACGCAAGTGTTAGCATCTAAAATTTCTATAATATTTTTCTAAAGAAAAATAAAGCTTTTTCAACACATCTAATTCACTAACTATTCTTTTATTCTAAGTAATTTCACCTTTTTCTTCTGAAAACTTGGTTATTTTCTAGCCATATGTCTTTTTCTCGCATGCTTCTAGCGCATACGCGCCTCCTTTGGCACCTACTCACCCTAACTAGTGCATACACACCCTGAGGGACGCACGCACGCGCACTAACTTTTCCTTCTTTTTTGCACTGGTCATACATGATGCATACGTGCCCTTCATGACATCTACGCGCCTATTTTGAAGCACACACGTGCATGTGTCTGTCTTGACCCCATTCAATGCTTACGTGCCCCCTTTTTACTTTTCTATAGGTATGCGTGCATGCACCTTTCTTTCCTAGAGGATACGCATGTTTGTACCCACTCCTACCGAATAGGTACGCATACGCATCCATGTCCCTAGCGAACGGATGTGCGTGTGCATCCGTGTCATTTTTGATGCATGCACATATGTGTACCCATCAATTTGACACATACACCTACGTGCATGCGTCAAAATCCCTCTACCTACCCTAACAAACCCTAAAAAGTGAAATTAATGCATAATTAATGAGGGTTAAGGCACTCACGAATGGTCCATCTGCCGGGTCCCGCATGTACTCCCGGATGTGATCCGCATGCCTCGTCCTCCTCGATATCCTCACCATCTCACTCCAAGGCTCTCACTTTTGCTCGTGGTAAAATTTTGCAAAGGTTCTGATCGAAATGAATTGGTCGTGATTGTTTTACCAGCCCCAGGTGGGTATATTAACCCGTCGCAATGCCCCTGGGGCATGTTTTCTCCGCCGTGATCATTCCAACCTTCTTCTATCCACCGTGATAATTATTTTTGTATTAAAATAATTATTTTTACTAATTTTCACATGTTGGGGCACTTCGTGCCGTCCAACGGTCTCTTCTTCATCACACTGAGATGATTTACGAACCTTTCAGGTGCCTTTTCCCGCCTTTTTCCTCTTCTTTTCATCTATTTCTCCCCGTCATGATGATTATTTACTAATTTATTTTCGACTCATCTTTCTTCTTGTGGGTGCGTATTCTGAGCTTTTTGACAACTCGGCCTTCCCCCTACCACCTACGCACATGTTTTTGGAAGATCTTTGATCTTTTAAAATTCTTCTAACCGATCAAAACCCAAAAATCAAAAAAATCAAAAAATATATATGTCAAAAACCACAAAATATTGGAAAATAGCAAAATGACCTAAAATTGGTTAAACCGATCATCTACAGCTGAAATCTATGTATATTGCATGGCACTCATCCCAAATCTTGCTGACATTCTCAAAATAGTTTGAAACAATGAATCGCGCATCACCAAAATCTTCAATCACCTAAACAAGCGATGTTGCTTACTTTGTTTGTACAATCGGGCACTATCAATTGCTTAGTAATGTTTTTGTCGCTCACATTACTTTTTCATAGGATGGAAGTGTCCTCCATCTTCCCCCTTGCATAATACACCTTGCTTGGGGCATCATTCTTCACCCTAGTTGTTTATCCAAACATTTAGGACATCATCTTGATAACAGAATATTTGTGCAACTATCTTGAACGTTGTTGGTTTAAGTGTGTGTGATTGTACTTATTTCCCTGTCAAATGATTCATTTTATTTCTCGTATTGCATTACATTCGTGTATGTTGCATGGAGTTGGTTATTTTGGCAGAGGATGGTTGTTTGTATCTTGGCTTTTAATGTCATTTTACACTTCTGTCGCATGCTCACATTTTAATAAGGACCCATGAGGAGGCTTCTAAGCATTATGATGATTAAAATATTGTTAGCAATTGATTTGTGGATAGCTCAAATATCCCTTTTCTTCTAGTTTCTCATCTTCTCTGAACACTTTTCTCTCTATTTTGTTTCTTTTTGATCATCGATCAAGTTTCTTAAATCATTCCATCGACACTCAAGGGGGAATTCGTCATCCTTCACCCTGTTAATTTTTCTTCTACCCCTTTTAGATTTTTCTACCTTCTTGTGTTTGTCTACTTTCTTTGAAGTGACGTCTCTTACATCACCTCAAAGAGGGTAAAATGTAGACATATGTAGTTTGCTCAATACACTATTATTTCTAATAGTGCACTAATGCTTCTTCCTTTTGCAAATTGATGGCACACCGCCAATTAGGCCTATCTAACTCCCTTCCTACGACACCCTTTTGGTCATTTTTCCTAAACCACTTAAATAGGCGGTTATAACATCATTCTAACTATGTTAGCTTCTTATTCTCTTCTAGCTTGCTTCTATAAGCTCCCCGGAAGATCAATCCACTTTGTTGGATTGATTAAGCCCTTCAAAACCCTTCCAGAAACCTAATTACTCTCTAAGAGAAATTAATTAGTCTAACCTAGGTTAAAACCTTCTAAACATAGTCAAATCACACTTTGACTTGCTAAAGTGCTTTTGGACTTTAGCATTTGTCCCCATGCACCCAAATCTCCCTTTTCTTCCAAACCAAAAACTATAAATAGGGATAGACCCCCTCCCTCATTTCCTAAGAATCCTCTCTTCTTCCTAGCATAGATTATAGCAATTTGTTTAGGCTTTAGTTTGTATTTCATCTTCTTTCATTTGAGCTAAAAGCATTTAATCTTGTATTTCATAGCATTAACATAGAGTAAAAGGGAAGATCCATTGGCCTTGAAGCCATTAATGGGGAGATCTCTTTCTCTTAACACATAAACTGAATGCTTATATCCTCTTAGGTTCATCATTTCAAGCTTTCAAAGAATAGAGATTAACTTCATTTGCTTAGTTTACATGTTTAAATTCAAATTAATGTATGCAAAGAAGGAAACCTTGCTCATTTCTTATCACATGGTCCATTGATCAGATTGTTAAAAGTCTTTGGGGTTTCTTTAGAGATTCTTACCTCAAATCCATGGCTTTTACAACTTTTCATTGAACACATGAGTAAGCCAAGATATCATAATATTTGGTAAGGAGGCTTACAAATTTCTTGCACTCCTCAAGTGAGCAACACTTACCAATGATGACCGGTGAGGTTTTCCTTAGTACCAATGTCAACTTCCTCATAGTCAATGAATTTGCAGGTTCTACCTACTCTTTCTCTTTGATAAACATGTCATTTTTATAAAAAAGTTCTTCAAGTGAAACCAATCCTTTTGGAATTTTATTTCCTTTGAGTTGAATGATTCCATCACCGGGATCTTCACTCTCAACTCTTTCTTCGATGGGTGAGGTCATCGATTCATAAAATTTAGAATCACTTCCTTCAAAGTACAACTATTCAAAATTATTCCCTTTTCTAGGAAGGAAATAATTTTTGATCATCATTATAGATTTTCCAATTTTCTGCATTGTCGGGAATGCTTGGCCTAAAAATCATTTCAATGGTGTATTTGTCTTGATAAAACTCTGAATGAGGGATCATCAATGAAGCTAAGAATACTAGAGAATCTTCTTTGTCATTCTTTTCACGAGGGACAAATTTTATGGAAAAATCATTGAAGGCTTCAATCGCATCCCACACTTTATTTTTGTAGTGTCTCAAGCGATCATTTTTACTTGAAACTGATTTTTACTTGCTTCACGATCAACTCTGCATCTCCCAAGGATTTCAAAATTTTGATCCCTTTTTCTTCTACAACTTGGAGGCCAAGGATTAATGCCTCATATTCTGTAGTGTTATTATTATTTGAAAATTGGATTTTGTAAGAAAAAGGAAATATTTTACCGTTCGGATATATAAGCACCACTCCTGCTTGAAACTTGTTGAGCAACAACTACCATCAAACTCAAGAGTCCACATCTCATTGGGATCTTAGCAAGTTACCTCATGCATATGAACCTCTGTAGTCATCATATAATTACCCGTATTGGAGTTTTGAAAAAGGACCTATGTATGAGGAACTACGGTTTTGTTACCAAGAAATTTTCCTAAGTCTCTGGTATTAGCTTCTTCATTTCTCCACCGAGAGGGATCATATCACGAGAACAATCCATGTAAATCTCACCACCAAAATCTCTGTAAAATTTCCGCTTAACAACATACCATATGAAGCAGGAATGTCAGCAACTAGAATGGTTACCTTAACTCAATTTTGAGTAAATTGAGCTAAATCCATTTGAGTGTATTTGATCTACCCAATCAGAGGAAATTGTTTTGTCTCCATGGAGTAACAAGATTCGAGTGTTTTCATATAAGTAAAACCAAGAGAATGTTCTACTTTTGCAGGCGTCACATTATCTAAAGCTTGAGAATCTATAATGCAATTACGTGATTTTCATCCATTGATCAGAAAGGACACAAAGAAAGGTTCAACCTTTTCATTTGAAGGTGTAGTGGCTGCCAAAATATTTTGAGTCTTCCCATCTTTAGGAGTTTTTAGAATTCCTTTAGAGGAGTGAATAGTAGAGTCACCTTTTATAAACTAGACCAATTTCTCAAGTTGGTCCTTATTAGAATTCAAGTACTCTACTTGTGACATGGAAATTTTGTTTTATTAATATGATCAATAATATCAACTTTTAGAAAAATGACTGTACTTGATGTCCTAGATACAAGTTCTTTCTAACTTGATGATGGCTCACTTTTGACCTTTGCTTCAGGCTTATTTGATACCAATTTGGAAGAAGAAACATTTTTCAACGGATTGATTTAGAAAAGGTTCTCCTTTATTTGAGATAGATTTTACCTTGGAAACTTCAATTGTCTTGGACTCTTTAGGAATCACAGTTTTTGAGATTCTTTAAAAATTTCCTTTGATTTAGATTCTTTAGGAACTTCCCTAGAGATTTATTTATCTTCCACCTTAGTGGTACTCTACTCCTTTTATGAGAGTGTGTGAAGAACGCAAAGGATTGACTATTAATATTTTCTACAATTTCTTTGTATTCAGACTTCTTCTTCTAGATGGTACTCAAAGAAATGATTTTTAATTTCTCCTTCGGGCTCTTTGATTTCAAGTTCGGATGTTTGAGAGTCCGAATCTTCTCGCCAACCTCGATGATTTCGACTTCATCGCCGCTTTCCTTAATGACATCACACTTTGAGTTAGTAGTGGGAGATGCTTTAATAGAAAGCCTCGTCAGAGCACCTACAATTCTATCTTTGTTGGGAACATAGCCTTTTCTTGGGATGTCTTCATAAGTAGGAGTTTTACTACTTTGAGCAACTTACTTTTTCAAAGCTAACATATCATTAGCCAACTTAGTGAGTATAGCCTCTGAAGCATTGGGGGTTTCTTGACTCTTTCCCTTGGGGGAATTTTTCTTGAATTTTCCCGCCATGATTAGATCATCCTCAATTTCTATTTTCATGGATTGAGTAAGTTCCAAAGTATCCACTCTAGCCCTTCTCAGCTGATAGCATACTTCTGGTTGTTTTGCATTAATACGAAACATTTTTTTCCATCAAGGTTTGGGAAATTATGGCACAAACTTTCTTCACCATTTTGTTGAACTTAACCACGAAATTCCTCATGGGTTTTATTGGCTCTTTCTTCGTCTAAGATTGTTACATGTACATGTCTACAAGAATCACTAGAAATTCACTAAATCATCGCGATCATTGTCTCTCGGACCTTTTTCAAATCTGATTGTCTCTCTAATATCCAGAGCTCAACCATGTTCATTAGCTTTTCCTTTGCAAGTGTCCATTAAGTATCTTCAAGATCCTCACGAGCCATCTATAGTATTTATTATTTATCTAGACCACATACCTTATCCCGCTTTCCTTTGTGAGTGCATACCTATCCATACCTTTTCTCTTTTGAGTCATATTGTGATTACTCAAATCCATTTGGATCAATAACCACAATCAGACATTGTATCCCATATGTCCCTTTTCCTTTGCATTATTGGTCACATCATCTGCTATCATTTTATAATTTTTTTCAATTCACTTTCTCATTATCAAATTAATTTCTTGAACGTAGATTGACATCCTTGCAAGGAAGTCCATTTACTTATGGGGACTGGCCTTTCTAGGAAATATGTCATACATTTGTTTAATCTCTTTTTGTATAATGTTTGTGCTTATAGGTTTCTTGGCAATATATAAGCTTAATCAATTCTTCACGAGTGCAAATCAACATCTACAACCATTGATCATGGGTATCTTAGAAACCCTGCCATACTAAGGTTGAGAAAAATTTACCCCGTGAAATATCAAGCAAACCCTAAGCTAAAATTATGTGCAACATTTTGGTTCTCGATGGGACACTTGTCCCTTGTCTCTTTCCTTCATTTCACCAATAAAATGGTATTTATTCTCCTAATCACTTGTGATTGGGCCAATCATCGGTGATTTGGCTATGTTTTCTTTATTTTTTTACATTGCTTTGCGACCGCTATTTTTGTTCTTTGTCTTCTCTAATCTGGTTGCAGGGCACTATTTTTTAAAATTCATCTGCTGGATTCTTGCTTGCTCATCTTAAAATTACTAAAATCTAAAATAAATAGGAGTGATCCTACGATAACTCCTAAAATATTTCCTTTGATTTCAATTTTTTTTTTTTTATTACTCTCATCGAAACTAAACATTTCGTTTTGGGTCTTAAAATGAACTATTTCATACTTCTTGATCATTAGCTCTAATTAGGAGGAAAATTAGTTGCATTCACTTATCTTTCCCCACACACAACCAAACCACTTATAAATAAAAAATTCATTCAAACAACTCCCACCTAGGTGAAACTGATTGGGATTTCATCACCCAACAGGAAACCGACTCGGTGTTCTGGTCGAGTATAATCACCTATCTGTCGGTATATATTGGCTCAACACCCAACTCCCTTATCATAGCGGGACCATGAAGTGAGGGGGTATGCCCCAAGATACACGCTTGAACCAATAGTAGTACATATTTTTACCTCATGTACCTTCAAGTATATTGAGGACGTCACCCATAAACATACTTGAAACTAGCCATAGCTTGTCATTTCCTAGGACCCATCATCCATTTTTGCACATTCCACTTTTCTTAATTAAATGAATAAAAATATAATTTTATTTTTTTTTATCTGATGTTTGTAAATCCATCCATTTAGTTGTTTTTATTGATTAGGAAATTGTGTGTTTGTTTGCTAGAAATTTCGTGATTAAACCTCAGAAAATATGTATGCATCATTATCTACACCAGTACAACATTATAACCCATTTTATCAACCTATCACATCTCATTCAACTTTATTTAGCTCTAACATGTTTCAGAGTCATCTAAGCCATCTTATGTTCCCTATGGAACTTCTACCTCTTATCCAATTCAACAATCCTACAATAATCCCATCCAACAAACCTATGACTATTCTTCACAACCAAACTATTTCCAAACTATTACTTCTCAGTCTATGACCAATGTATCTCATCAAGCGGTCTTTCAAACATCCCCTTCTTCATCATAATATCAATATCCCCAATCCTTCATTTGATCAATCCATCTCTACTTCAATCCGCTTTCAAAGGTGCCTCATACATCCCAAATCCATACACATCCCTACTAGGAGCCCAATCATCTTCCTCTCATCCAAAAACAACATCATACTCAACATTTTTCCACATCTCCCAACATCCCTTTATCACAACCCACTTCACAAATAATATCCTCTCAAGCTACCCCTCATCAATCTCCACATCAAGCCCATCTATTACAAAACTATACTACTTCACATTTTCATCAGTCAAATAAATCTTGGCCTCTACTCCATTCCTTCACATTTAATCTTAGAAATGATTCCATACAATATATGTCAAACAAATCTAGACAATTTAGAAACTACTACCAAAGGATCTAAACAATTCCTCACTTCTAATCAGGTTTGTAATAAAGCCCTCCATCTATCGGTACCACAAGCCCTATCCTCTGCATTGGGAATTGCCTAAATTTACCATGTTCCATGGCAAGAGGATCCTCAACAACACATACTATCCTTTATACATTCATGTTATCTCATCATCCATGATCAAGATCTCCTTCTTAGAACCTTCCCTATGTCACTAACAGGACTTGCTTTGGATTGGTACAATTCCCTCCCTCGACATTCTTTGGTCTCTTTCACACAATTAGCTATGTTTTTTCTTAATCACTTCACTATAAATATCACTCGTAAAATCACCATTTCTGACCTTTCCACCATCAAACAATCCAAAAATGAATCCCTTGGATACTTTGTCACTAGATGGTAGAGCACTATCAATCAATTATCTTTTCTACTTCCACAGTCAAAATTAATCGAGTTGTTTACCCAATCAAGTTCCCATCACACATCATATACCCTTCAAATCCATACATTCCGCACCTTCGATGAAGCTTTCGCCATGGCTAGGAAGTTAGAAATCCAAGCCCTTGAAGAAGGCCATCTCAATCCTCAATCTCCACATGTCTCATATGATTCCCCTAGGTCTTCCTACAATTCAGATGAGACTACACATGTTTTATCTAATTCCCCTAGGTCTTTCTATGGTTCAAACAAAATACCACACATGATGACATTACTGTCTTCCTGACACAACACCTTCGATAGATTCAATCCCTATAAATGTTGTGCATCCTTCATGTCACGTCATCAATAATATTACATATGATATTCCCTATAAGAAGACTCGTTCATCACCAATGCTTCCTCTTGAAAACTTAGAATCACTAGATCCTCTTTTCAATGATTCTCACACATCGATATCACCCGTGTCCACTGTCCAGTCATCCATTACCTCCGCAAAACCCTTAGATTCCACTTTGGAATTCATTACTAAAGAATCCTTTGTAATTGAAGATCTTGATATTCAATCACTTATTAAATTAATCAATGAATTAGAAAACTCACGTAATCCACACCTCCCTCATCCAAATCAAACCCAATCATATCCCCAGATACTCACTTAACTTCCAGCCTAGAAAATTCCCCTGAATCAAATAGTACACATTCAAATACCATCACACTCATGGCCTCACCCTTTTCATTTGACACAAGTCCCACTTCTCTATCTAATGCAATTGATACGAAATCAAAACCAATCGCACTCACCACCTCATCCTCATCATCTATTATAAAACACCCTCCTTTACCTAAAATCAATACTACAAAATTTAAGTACATGTCATCTAAGGTCTCACCTTTACCATCCATTTTGGGACCTCATCCTTTATCACAATCTAAGTCTATCAAATCTACGGGTCCACCCTTACCATAAATTTTAGGACCCCATCCTTTAGCTCAATATCATGGCACACAATAAAACCCTATCTCATCCATCAACCATCCCTCTTCCTCTATTTTGGGACCTCATCCATCATCCAATCTTATCAATCACACATGTTATCCCTTTCTTGGGTCATATTCTCCCTCTTATCAACCTCACAATGTCCCTATGATGTTTCAACACCATACAACATCCACGAATCCACCCCCATCCAAAAATAAGATGTTTCCTCCTAAGAAATCTCGTAAGCCAAGGTCAAAATCCATTAATCCAAATCCCCAAAAGGGACTTACGTTAATATCCTCGATAGACTCATGTAGGCCTCTCTTATCACATTACCACCAATCAAAACACCCCATCTCCATACTCAAAAACCTGTATGGTACGATCAAGACAAAACTTGTGCCTACCATAGATGCTCAAGGCATAACACGAAATTTTAAAAGTACTTAAATCCATAATCCAACGAATCCTTATCGATGATATTCCCCAAAAGAGGACCATCCTAAGCCATCATCGATATCATCACCCTCATCAATTTCCTCACCAACATTTGTAGGACAAGGAAGACATCCTTATTCTATCGTCAACAAGCCTTCGTCAGATATCTCGTTAGCACCTTCCTTTGAAGGTTCATCAATCTTGTCAGAACATTCCTTTGAAGGACCATTATCCTCGTTAGCACCTTCCTTTAAAGGTTTATTATTCTCATTAGTACCCTCCCTTAAAGGTCCCTCAATCTTGTTAACACCTTCTAATGAAGGTCCCTCAATCTCATCAAGCACCTTGTATTTAAGGCCTCTTAACCTCGTCAATGTCCACACCCTACCTTAAAGGTCTTTCAACCTCATCAACCTCTATTCCCAAGCGAATGAAAATGTCTTCTGAAAAAATTTGAGAACCAAGGGGCCATACTCAACCAAATCTCAACAAACCTTCCTCATGTGTTTTCCCATCACCTTCTAGAGAAGGTCCCTTATCTCAAACTAGTATAATTCACCCACCTATACGAACCCAAAATCAACATACACAAAGAAAAGGAAAAACCAAAGCTTCGTCATCTACCCCTCTTTATCAATTTTCCTCTCATGCCCCATCCAAATTTCCCACAACCCCTTTGTCAAGGGCTCCTTTATTTACCATACACTCACTTAATCAAGACCAAAACTTCTATCATCCTCAGGACATCATTCCTTTTAACACATGTCATTTCTATCCACAATATTATGTTGGGAAGGCTCATATCTACTGAGACTTCAAAAGTCTTACTTTACATGCCTTCCCTTTTACACATCCTCACCAACATATCCTATCAATCTAATCAAAATGTCATTACTTCGAGTAAACGTGGAATGTTTTCCCTTAATTGGATTGGTCTATATAGTATGGGTCAACCATTAAATGTATTGTACTTTCAACATTCCTACTATTAACACATCAACCGTCATGACAGTAGTCACATCAAATATCTTATTCCATCATTATCCAACCATTTTATCATCGTAATGATTTGAAAGCATGTGGTTTTCCGTCAACATCCTAAATATACCTTAAATATGAGCACCACAACTCTGTTCATCACATATTTCACATGGAAAATTTCCTCTTTAGTAGGAACCCTGCAATAATTACATCCATCCACCTTTTCTACCAACCAAAGACATGTCTTGAGGCACACATGTGTAGTTTGAGTAAAAATATTTTCCCCTCCTTGAAACGGTTTATTACGGTCTTTCCCTCAACTCAAAATAAAATCAAAAATATCTATGGATGCTTCCTATTAAAGTAAAAAGCAATAGATTGGTCCATCAAAGGATAGTTTTTCAAACATCGATTGTCAAAAATAAAAGTAAATTGATCCCTCAAAGGACAACTACTAGTCAAAATCATATACCGATCCCTCGAATGACATTCATCTCTATATAAATCAAAATTAAAAAAAAATTAAAAATGTAGACCATACCCTCAAAGGATGGATACCCGCGTAAAAGTATTCTGCATCGATCGGACATAAAAAATCTAAAAGTCAAAGCATCCTAAGAAAGCTTCTGCATCGATCAGCTTTCCCATTATAGCAAACTCCCTGCATCAATCAGTTTGCATCAAAAAAATATAAAGTTGGGGCATTTCCTTATGAAACCATTGAAAGGAGAACCCTCTTTTCCCACACAACCTACATATGTTAACCCTTCTCATGTCCTAAGAAGGTACACATTTTCATTTCAATTTATATCCAAGATCCTAAATGTGACTACCCATTGTTAGTCATCTATTAACATTCATTGTAAAGGCCAAAAGTGTAAACACCTTCACTTTGTTGTTTCCCATCATATATGTATCAAACCTAATACAAATAAATCAATCCATGTTTCATCCTTGACCATGGTTTTGACAAAACATTAAATCACTTTAACATCAATATCAAATACACATCATACCTAAAACATAACTTTAACAATTGTCAACACTTCCACATCAACATTTATCAAAATACCTACTGAAATCTATTAATCACATCAACATCATACATCAACACAATCTTGAGCATATCTCAACATTATATTGTTATTTCTAAAACATCACATTTACTCATTAAAGTCAACACTTGTCAATAGGATGTCTCCTCCAGCATTATGCCCCTGATTATTGTCAGGACCCCCATCTAGTCCTCGAAATCCTACCCTTGTAGCATCATCAAAATTTGGTCCCTTGACCCCATAAAATCATTATGTTATCATCTTTTTTCCATTAAGTCATATGTCTATAGGACATGAACCCTTTGGTTTCCCTATCACTTGAATTTTTGGCCTCATAAGCCCACCTTTGTGGCAAAATTAATTTCTATTCCTTTGACCTCATCAAATTGTCATATCATCTTTTTCACCCGATAAGTCATATGTCTATAGGACACAAACCCTTTGGTTCCCCTATCACTTGACTTCTTGGCCTCATAAACCCACCTTTATGGAAACATCAATTCTTGGTCCTTTGACCTTGTCAAAACATCATGTTCGTTGTTAAAAGTCATATGTCTATAGGACACGAACCCTTTGGTTCCCCTATCACTTGATTTTATGATGGCACCCATATTGTTTTTACCTCATCCTGGGCATCACTTTATCATCTTCTTATCCTTACATATTTCCATCTATCTCTTTCAAGCTTGTGATCAATTCCTGTTAGGTCATCAATCCCTAGTTTGAGGGGGAGCACCTCATCATGTAATTCTGCAACATTTATCTATCACATCTCATTTTTGTCTCATGGCTTGTCTCAAAACCACTCAACAAAAAGGGGAAAATGTAGACACCTAAAATTAGCACCGCTAATTCTAGTGTCGGCATCCATCAGCCCCCTCATTATCACATTACACCCCTCATATTCATATCAACATCAACATCATTGCCATACTCACATAAATCTACATCCATCATTAATTAACATATTCTTCATCTTAGATTGTATGCTTATAAACCTATACCCTCCATCAAATTAATTAAACTCGTCATCGCACCATTTAAACGACATCACATTTCCTAGGTCATATCACCCCTCCCGTGGCTAATTAATTAATTAATTTCATCCTTACACCTCACTCATCCTAACTCACTAGTTACGACTAGTTTAACTAAACCTTCTAAATATATTAATCTTAACCACCTCTAACTTATCCTATGACGACTCATCCTAACTCACTAGTTATAACTAATTTTAATAAGAAACCTTCTATAAATATTACCCTAACTACCTCTAACTTATCCTTATAACCACTTCTCACTCCTCACTAGTTAGCACTAGTTTAAATTGGGAAACCTTCTAATTTATCCCTACTCTATCCTAACTACCCCCATCCACATATAAACCTCCCACTCAACCTCTTTAACTTATCTAGATATGATTCCCCTAAATATTTGACACCTAAGATCAAAAACAATAAAATTTATCCTCCCAAACTTGAAGCGCCTACAATCGTCGGCAATTCCCTAAATCTCCGATGATTCACTCCTATTAACTCTATAAATACGAATCCCATGCCTTTCATCCGGGGATGATGGATGATCATTTTGGGCTTATCCTTCAATAAGAGGTCTTCAAATCATTCTTCTTTGCACTAATCCCTATTCAATTAATTCGTCTCTTCTTCCCTTGGAGGCCATTGACATATCCAAGAGCTCAACATAGTGCATTATTTGCATATTTCTTCTAACATATCTGTAGATTCCTCTTATACGTTGATAATTCACTTGGAATTATTTTTCGACTCGATACATTGATCAAAGCATCCTCAAGCACCTTCAAGCTTCACTTCTCTGGTAATCTCATCCTTTTTCAGCATTGATTATCTACTACAACCAAGTAAACATCCTTATTTAAATATCAATGTCTGTCTCTTTTATTAATAGATCATTTATGTCAAGTTATCCCATTTACTTTTTAGCTTGTACACATCTATAGGGATCGTAATGACTCCTTGAATCTCCAATTATTCACTAAATCATCGGCGATCCGTGTCTCTTAGACCTATTTTCAAATCTGATTGTCTCTCTGATATCCAGAGCTCAACCTTGACCATTATATTTTCCTTTGTAAGTATCCATTAAGTCTCTTCAAGCTCCTTTGAGCCATCTGTAATATTTATTATTTATCCATACCACATACCTTATCATGTTTTCCTTTGTGAGCACATACATGTCCACACCTTTTCTCCTTTGAGCCATATTGTGATTCCTCGACTCCCTTTGGACTAGGAACCAGCATCAGACATTGTATCCCATCTTTCCCTTTGCCTTCACATTGTTGGTCACATAGTCTTCTATCATTTTATAATTTGTTGTCAATTCACTTTCTCATTATCAGATTAATTTCTTAAACATGGATTGACATCCTTACAAGGAAGTATATTGACTTTTGGGGTGACCTTGGTCGGGTAATCTACCATACATATGTTTAATGTCATTTTGTGTAGTTTTTGTTCTTACACGTTTCTTGGCGGAAAGAAACTTAATCCATTTTCATGAAGCACAAATCAACGTCCACAACCATTGATCATGGGTATCCTGGAAACCCTTCCATACTAAAGTTGAGAAAATTTTTACCCCCTTGAAATATCAAACAAAACCCTAAGGTAAAATTGTGTGCAATAAAAGGATCACCGATACATTCCGATCAGCTATAGCTTTTTCTCTTTGCACCTAAATAACTCTAGCAACTATCACAACTTGATTTTCTTTGTTATCCAATATTGATGTGGCAAGATGAAAATGATAGTTGTTCATGTGCTTTTCCCAAATAGCTTTCCTCAAATATGATGATATGTCTTCTTGAGTATCTATAAAAAGAATATTTGGTTGCAAGATAGGTGAGTTACCTATAATAGTCATACAAATTATTACCTTGGTGGAAGAGGGCCACGTCGATGAACAACAATCAACATGTGTCCAGGAGGTCTTCTGGCCACACGTGCGGGTGCTCTTCTTCTAAGGTCTTGGCGTATATTTCTTTATCAATGGCTCTATCAATAGCAACAAATTGCCATAACCTTTTACAATTTTACTAAGCTCTTGTTTGAAGGTTGGCAGAAATATCTCCGAGAAAATATTTGTTGGGCACAAGATTCGGTTGAAGAATAGGAGCTTGTGTAAAGGGGATAGTCATAAAGATTTAACCAAGCTTTGGTTAATGATTCTTGAATCCCACGATGGAATTTCCAAAAATTGTTATCAAATGGATTTACATGCATGCAAATGACATGCAATAGTTAGAGGAAAAAGCTCAATAAAGGTGAGGTTGCCTTTATTGAAAACCAAAACTATATTTACATGTATACATTCAAAATTACATGTTGGGGGTTGTTTTACGACATCAAATGGAAATAAGTGTGAATGATGGAAATGGAATGGAATGAAGGAAAGGAATGGATGGAAGGAGCATACAATAGTTAGGTAAAAATAGAGCCTAATATTTCATGAAGAAGAAGAACAATGAATAACTAACTCAAATAAAATGGAGTTTGAATCAACTAAACAAGAATAAATGAAAGGGAACACACATGAGTAAGTAAATATAAGAGCTTAATCACTGTGAACAAGAACAATAGATTAATAATGTTGACAATGAGATAAAATATAGTATTCACATGCAATATTTAAACACTAACATCTAATGAACATAAGAACATCAAATGCTACAAGAGATAATGAATGGAACACAAAGTTCATATTTCATTAACTCTTCAAAATGTCTTCACAAAAGAACACAAATTTTCTTTCCTGAAACAAAGCTTGCACAAAAGTATTTATTCACCTATCTCAAATTCACCATTACAAATGAGCCCCTAACTTCCTTTTATAACCCAAAAGTTGGTTACAAGGTATTTAGGGTTTACATGAACATTAAATTAGGGCACCTTAAGTGACTTTGACTTTTTCAACAAAACATTAAAAACCAACTTGAAATTAGAAATCACTTAAGTGAAAAAAGTCTTCTAAAAATGAGTTTGACAATAACATCACTTTAAAATATCATTTCAAAACATAAAACAAGACCCATTGCCTGATCCATTAAAGTGGGATCCATTTATCTCAATTGTATGAGAAATGGACTCTCCCACTTCATTAGATACCAAAATGTTATCTCCTCACCCATTGGTGAAATTATGATCTTCTGCCTTTGCTAATTGAAAAGATATGAACCTTTCCAATGTCTCAAACATCTTTTCCTCTTTATGAGGTTCACTCGGTTAAAGCATAGCCTCACGGAATACCTACAATTCCAAAATCCTTCCTAGCATATTATTTAGGTTGAGAATTTTCGATTGAGCATCTTCGAAAAAAATCCTCAATTTGATATAATGTTCCATTGAAGTAGAGGATAAATTGATGGCATGAATATACATGTCTTTGAACAATTGTGAGAATTGTTCCTCAACATGTTCTAATGAATGCCTTTGATTATGCTCGTCCACAAAATCACAAGGGATTTCAGCTATGAACTCATGAATTGAGGCAAGTGAAGTGAAGGATTCACTACATATGCTCTCATAATGAATCATGGAATCTTTGAGAAGCATCTTTCGTGACTTGAGATGTAGACACCAAAGAAAGTGTGTCCCTTGGCATTCGAATTCAAGGATCCCTTCAATGGCTAGAATTGTAGATTCCATGCTCATCATCTCTTGTAGACTAGGAAATATCTCATCCAAATTTGATATGCTTGAAGAAAAATATTCCTTAAAAGAAAGGATTGGATCAAGGTATGCACTAATGTCTTCATGGAGCTTTTCTGGCCGCTTCAATTGTCTTTTTCCCAACGATTAAAATTTCCAAAAGCCAGGATTTAGTGATATGGCCCAAAGTTTTTAAATCCTTTAACAGATGAGTGTTTCTTCATCAAGGGAATCTTGCATCAGTCTTTGGAAAAGTGGAGGAAATTGGATTTATCAAATGTTGAACATAATTCACCAACTGATTTTTTTGGCCTTGAGTTGAGAATTATGATATTTATATTTCTCAAGCCTTCTTAGCACAACATTCATGGAATCTTGGGCCATTAATAAAAACTATCTTTGTCTATTGGAATTTGATGGTGATACTTGATCAATAAGTGTAATTCCACATTGATCCAAGACATCAAGAATAGGATCTTGAGCTAAATGCAAGCTTACAAGGCATGTCACAGCCAAGTTCTTTACTAGTCCACAATTCTCGCCATCAAGGGTGGAAATGAAGCAAACCCTTCCCCAATAAGAAGGATTAGGGTATCTCGCATCCCCTAGCTTTGCAACATATTGAACCCTCAGTCATAATTTACGCATCTCAGATAGAGCCTACAATGGATTTTTTGACTTGAGGCTTGTGACAATACAAGTGCATTTGGTATTGAGTTAGTGAGGATGAGACCACTTTCCTGTAGAAAATGCTATCCCAAGACCATTTGTAATGATTGAAGCATCAATGTATATATCCATTGACTTGATATTTCCATGTACTGAGAGTTCTCTCTAAATTCCTTTGGCCAATCGATTGTGGAAATGTCTAACCAAGCCTGTAGTTCACGTCCCAAGACTCCCCTGCCAATTCTAGTCTTTTGTTCTTGTAGTCATCTTTGTTTTCAACATGTCTTCGACCAAAATAAGACAATGAAAGACAATTGACCATGTATCCTAAAAACATGGATTTTTTTTATAACCCACAATATATGGAAAAATGTATTCTCTAATGACCTCTTCAGTGTCTTGAGATTTTTGAAATTTGCATTTCTTGAGTTAGTTATTGAGATAGTCCCGAACTTTATTTTTCCTTCGAAAATATTTTATCTTTGCCTCTTCCTTGTATATAGATGAAAACAATAACTCCCTCATCTCATGGTCATTGAATGCATTATTTATCATCTACATCATCTCAAGATCTGATTCCACACCCAGGGCATAAAACATAAGCACAACTGGAACTGTAATTGACATGAAATTAACAGTAATCACTTCTCTTCCAGCCCGCCATTTTTCATATTTTGATGTCTTGATGAATTTGACAAATAATTCTCTTCTTATATATAGAAAATCCACTTCTACAAGGTGTGTATATTACCATCCAACGTTGAGTATTTGATACCCATATATAGTTTATACACTGTTCTTCTTACGCAATAAAGACCTCTGAATGAATAAGCAATGCATCAAAGGCACTCCATGGCCAGTCCACATGCGATCATAAAGCTCTTATTTTTACGTGGTTGAGATAATGTTGGTGAATTTTGAGGATTCGGGCTCAACACTTCCGAAATGCATTTACTCAAAGGTTTCGAAGCCATCTGAAAAAAACCCTTTTTGCTTATCAACAACCACGCATTCCAACGAGGCCACAATTTGTTGAAACATTTAATCAAAAAGTTTGTATACCTTGTGTATGTAGCTGTTGGTGAATGTATAGAAATTCACTCTTACGTGGAAATAATGAATGTGTGGGCTCTTAATTTTTGTCTGCGTGACTAATCTCTTTGGCTGCGTGGAATTTTATGTAACTATGTGGAAATGCTTTGACCACTTGTGCATGGCATGTGTGGACCGTTTAAATGGTTGTGTGGCATGTATTTATTCTACCCTGGTTTTTGGACTGCCTGGGCTGTGAGTGGCTTTTTATCTTAGGTAACTTGGACCAATATGTGGCCCTTACCTCCTTTCACCTGCGTGGATGCTAAGGTAACTGATAGGTGAGGAAAACTGTGAGGAAATGGCGTGTATTAACTCCTCCTCAAATAGTTGTGTGTGATGTATAAAACCTCAGGCTTGTTCCTTTACCTGGTTTTTGGCCTGCATGGTGTTTATTTCCTTCAGCGTGGACTGGTTTAGTCTTCTTGCTGAATGCGTGGAGGACTGTCCTATTTAACCTGTGTTTTTGTCGGAGATTTGATGTGTGAGAACATGCTTTTGGATCTACGTGATGAATCTTTGCTTCCTTCTCCCTGAGCATGGCCTATTCCTTCATCAGGCTGATGCGTGGACTATGCTTTCTTCACTGGCATGTATTACTTTTAATCCTTCTCATAAAATGTTTCTTCATAGAGAGTTGGAAATAAAAAGCTTCAAAGCTTCTTCTCTATCAATATTACTCTCACACGTCTTTTTCCATAGAGTTTCACGGAGGGAAGTTCTGAAGATCTAAGAAGCTTTCTCAATTTGTAACCGCTTCTTCTTTCTTCCTGTTGAATAACCAATTCCCAATTTCTTCTGGTAGTGGGAATTAATTTCCAGGAGAATAGAGGGATAATTTTAACCATTTTCCCATGAAAATGGCAAAGTTGGTTGGCAATTACCCTCCATTTCTTCACATGGGAAAATGGGAGATATTTTTCGTTTGACATCTGGTTGGGTTAGAAAAACAAGGGAATTTCCCACAAGCGGGGAAATTGAAATCTTTGCTAGGAAAGGGGAAAAATAGAAGCGGAGAGCCAAATTGGCATTCATTGCAATTGTTCACAACGATTTGGGAAAATGAGAAAACTTCTTCCAAAATTTTCAACCAATGTTTATGAGGATTAAATTAATATTTATTAATTAAACACCTAAATTTAATAAAATTAATTTTGTTAGATTAAAAGGTAAAATATTAATTAATTAAAATAAGGTTTATGACATAACAAGAGGACATCTCAACCAAAATGAATGAAACGAAGGTCAAAATGATCAGAAAAATAAAACAATCACAATGAAGGTGATAAACCATGAGAAAGGACACTTCTAAAAAAAATTTAAATTTTCATGTTATAATTTTGTGAAGTCAAAATTAAGCGATAACAGGATGAAAACTAGTAATGGCGAGTCACCTCATAATCATGCGATGAATAAGTGTATCTAGAAGATATGTAAAAATATAGTCTTTGATAGAAGATGTGACAAGTGATTATTAATGAGGTATGTGTTATTACTTCCCTTTTAAATGTTAAAATTTTAATGATAAGATGTTAATTATTGATCTCATTTGAAATGATGACTCCCCACTTCCTATATCTCCTCACATGTTCCACATCCTCCCAATAAATTTCTCACACTTCTAATCAATCACTCACACATACCCCATTTATTCTCCAAATTTCCTCATGTTTTATCAAAATTGGTTAATTCTAGCCAATTCACATTTGTCTGTGCATAGAACCATTGTCATTCATGTGTTTTCCCTATTTTCATTCTTGCACCATTTTCGTTGTTACTCCCATGATATCACTTTTAGCATTCATGTGCTCTAGTCCTTTTATTATGGCACCACTACTAGTTTTGTTCAAGCTAAAATAGGAATCGAGCTCATACAAACCATCAAGCCTAGTCAAATTGCTATCAGACACTAAATTTGTGGCAGTGTTTAAGAAAGCGGGATGGCTGGATTTTATGATAGCATATGAAGAGTTCAACCCAAGGATGATAGAGGAGTTTTGTAGCAAACCTTGTGGAGGGATATTCAAGAGTAAAAGGTACAAAAATCTTATTTAGTTCCTCCATTATTAGTCAAATTTATAGTATTCTGGAAGAAGGGAAATTGGTAAATTTTAGGACTCCTTACTCTAAAATCATTAAAAGGTTTTATGTGGGGAAGAAAGAAAAGTTGGAGTTAGTTTTTTTATAACAAAGGGAAGGCCAAGGGCATTAAGAGAAACACTTTTCTGAGCCATAAGAATATGTGGCCAAATGGGTAATTAAGTATTTTACTTGTGAAGGACAATAGAGACTATCCTTTTCCTAATCTTGAGAATTCTCGCTCACCTACGCTATGGAGAAGCAAAGAACCAACAAAATTAACCTCCCACAATTTTTTAATGAATCTGTTTCCTCTACCACTGAAAAAATTCCAATGGGGTTCCCCATATCTAAAATTCCAAGGGATAATCCACCTTGTTTGTAAGCATCACTTCATCAAGAAGCGTAATTTTCTAAGGAAGTGGATTAAATTTCAAAATAAATATACCCTTGATCCTATTATAATTCCAAAAATAGGGTTGTCTATCCAAGCCAGACCAAAGAAAAGGATTAGGTTATCTAGACCAATTCATACTATAAAAGAACACAAAACTTAAAATGTCCCCTCACAGGAGGAATAAGAGGCAACAACTATAATGATAACACTAAACCAAACACCTCATGCTTCTCCATATGCCTTTACATCCCCTCTAGACCCTATTTCTGAGGAAGATATTGTGAAGACAACAATCACCGCTTAAGAGTCCCTTCATTTGAAAAAGGAAAGGAACCTATGATTGAAGGTGAGCCTAGCTCACCTATTAATACTTAAACCTTTATTCCCAAGTTTTATCCATTTCCAAACTAGAGTATGAGTTACATCAAGCAAAATAAAGTCTTAACCAATTATAACTCTCCTTCAAGCAAAAGATGCAAGCATTTCTCAATTGGAGGTAGACAAAGATAAGAGGATTTAACAGGTCCAATAATTAGTGGAGCATAAAGATGGAATAATCCAACTTCAATAGTATTTGGAGGAAAAAGAGTAGAAAATTCAATCAATACAGTCTAAAACTAAAGAATTGTCTCCTAAACTTTCAATTTTAACAATAGAAAAAGAGAAAATATAGCTTGTAACAACCACTGACAAAATGATTCAAACAGATTATGTATTTCCACAAATTATCATATCAAGAATAATAGTCAAGTGGATGCAAAAATATTATGAGCTTAGGAACATGGTCGATGTGAATAAAATATTAAGAGAAGAAAAGAAAATACTCTAGGATAATATGATTATGCTCTACCACTTGTATGAACAAGCCCTTTCTTGTAGAGCACCCTCCAATTTTTATGCCTTATTTATGAAAGAATAATTTTTCAAATGGCAAGCCTCTAGGATCTACTCCACTAAATCCCCAAAATTTGAGAATGACATAAAATTCATGGGAGTATATGCAACATCTGACACAGTTGGGAAAAAATTGTTATGTGAATTTTATGTTCACAAATTTCTGCTCCCTGAACAAGTAGAAATACCAATTAACTTGTATGTAGGGGAGGTGCAGTTAAGGTCTTTTATCTCCACACTAAGGCATCAATCCATATGGCAGGATCAAAGGGATATTTCAAAAATAATAAACTAATGCAGGCCTCCTCATGAGGCATGATCTTCCAAAGCACCATAAAGGTTCTTAAGGAAATATACTGCCTAGATTTATTACCTACAATTGGTGGAAAAATATAAAGAAAGAATCTCCACTTGTGTGTCCGATTTCAAGGGGTATGTACTTCCAAATTTTAATATGTCCTTCTTTTCTTGCTAACAAAGATATGAATTACTCCAAGAAGTCTGGAAAAAGAAAGAGGTTATGTCTCCAACTAACCTTAGGTGGTCAGTAAGGAGAGAAAAATAAATATGCATAATCATGTTAGAAATGCGGGAAAATGGGTAGGTATGTGGTTTAAACCACCACTAATACTAGCCCCAGTTCTAGATGGAATAACACATAGGAGCAACCAGCTGAGAGTTACAAAATATGGAGGGAAACTGTAATCAAATTTTGTGGGTTCAACAATCTGGAAGAGGAAACATGGCTTACTTTCACTAATGAATATAATTACACAAGAAAAGTACATTTCTTGAACATAAACTCTATAATATGAGGACCGTTAATCCCTAAGTGTGTGGGAGTTATGAGCCTTATTAATTCCCAACCAAAACACTAATTTTGTATCATCATTTTGTATTATATTGGTGTTAGCATTTTTTAATTAATACTTTAATATATTTAAAAGGAAGTTTTGTGCATAAACCTTGTTCATTTTCATCTTATCTATGCTTCTTTGAATGATTTGAAATAAATTGATATATGCGCTAATAAATGTGAATGAAGGACCTATTTTAAGCCTAGCATAGGACTCAAATGAAAGCCCATTGCATGAATCGCATAAGAATTGGCACATGAGTCACTTTAATACAAAGTGTAGGACTCATGCCATAAATAACATAACTCATACTAGATCACAGGACTCGCACTATAGAATTGCAGGACTCGTATGAAGGAGAAAAGGACTCGAAAAAAAAAGGAAAGGAAATGATCTAGTTAGCACACATGTTACATGATGAAAGGAGAATTGAATGTGTATTATCATCTAGTCATCATGCGACTTATGTAGATTATGAGAGTCTAATTTAACATCAAGTTCGGTTGGAAACGTGGAACAAGTGGATGGTATAAACTGTTAGTAAACTAAAAGTCACCATTATTCAAGGGATTCAAATGCATAAGTTTTGCAATCCTCTAAAATCTCTAAATATCTCGGTTGAATGATGATTAAGGACTCCACTCAAAGTTAGCAAGATAAATCAAATCAAATTACAATATGCACATTTCCTTTCAAAATTGTAAGTCCCTAACAAGAAATTGTTATTGTAGAAATTTTTTAATTAATTATTATTTAGTTCTTGCAAATAATAAGTCCTCTTGTAGAGTGAAAAGAAATTCACTTATTATAAAAAGTGTTTGTATTAGAATTATAAGTTGTTGGTTGTTGATGAAAGAAAGTATTATATTACATTCAATAAAGTGCATGGTTCTGAGTTAAAATTAATTGGTGTAGTTTCAATTCTGAAATACGATCGGAAGGAAGGAACAAGGGCCACTCCCCAACATGAAGGGAATCATTTCTGTTTGTTTAATTTTTCTATTTATTTATCATTTGATTATTTGTAAGAATTCCAATACTTTCATTATTTTAATTTGATAGATCGTTCCAACATCTTTAGCATCTTAATTCATAGATTTAGGAATCTCTATTTTATTTTATCAACCATTTCTTAGATTAAAAGTTCAGAAATAGTATTTAATTAAATTTAGTAGTTAGTACATGCTCGGAATAGTTTCAATCGTTTTTAATGCAAATAGCCTCGGACACCACCCGTATTGACAACCATGAAAATAATTTAAGTCACGAGTATCAATGACACTCGTCAATCTATAATACAACCATTAACAAGGTTTACGACCTTTAAATATACTTATTGACCATATGTAATAAGGGTGTTGCATGACATTCCTCCCCTTATACGAGCATCATCTTCTCAATGCTCATAATATTTCATTGTTTAACAATTCAATTCTATAGTTTTTACATGGTACCAAAAAATAAATGACATTATGCTATACAAGGTCTAAAACATAATGCAAGAAATTCCACATAACACCTTTTCAAACATTTTCATGACTATATCTAAAACAAGACCACCCACCCAACAATGTGAATGAAGGCACATTCCACAAAACATAGTACCCACTACACATATACCTCTAGCATATATAATATACATAATATGTTCCTAACATAACAATAAAGCATCACAACAATACATATGCAACAAGTTTCACATGACTCAAAATCATGATTGATTATCCACATAGTGTCAAGATAAGATCAAATATCACATCATCAATGAGGAGCATCAAGCCTCAAACATCATAATACATAACAAGTAATTCACATGAGTAACTCATGAATCAACCGATATATGATAAATGCAAATTCCATATGTCTCCCGTAACTCCATAACCCTCCCAAAATAAAGCCCCATGTATCTCCCAAAATAGAGAAAAGAATCATATTACAAAAACCAGGTTGGTTCTCTTTATGGACCTAAACACATAGAGCCCCATCACATGAAAACCAAAGGCCTAACGACATGCGGTCCTCGGTAATGAAATCATTCAACCTTTGGGCATACCTGCACTCGCACATAGACCATATCAGTCGATGGAAAACATATAAGCACATACAACATGGTAGAACCAACTCATTCAAACATAGAAGGTCCACACTGGACAATGAATAGCCAAGTGGCATCAAAATCTATAAAGCTTTGAGTTTTGATAAACAACCAAAGAGATGAATTCTCAATAAATAAAGAAAAATGGCTAAGTAGATGCATTCAAAAAAATATTAATATCGCAAGATAAATAACAATCCTTGAAGCTTAGCAACAAATAAATCAAAAAATTGGTTCCAAGTACAACCAAGTTTACAAATAAAACACATATGAAATTATTCACATCACAGTACTATAGTAACCTCTAAAGAGGCCACTCACTGGGTTACTATCTCATCGAGTGTGCATCTCGACATCAATATTCCTCCACGTAATATAATATAATAAGATATCAAATGATGTAGTTGTCATAGTCTCTATCTCGAATCATCATCTCCAAACTCCCACAAGCCTCAAAAAGTTGTAGCCACACAAAGGTCATCTATAAGACAACTAATTGAGGAGATAGAAAAAGGTACTGATTACCATTCACTAAGCCTAAGGTGTATGCACAACACAATATGCATGACACTCATTGAGAAAATTTGATACATATCAAATGAACATAAGTGGGTTTTTAGTCTATGCAAGACTCCACTTCCTATCTCGTACTTGGCTCATGTTAATTAGACATCAATCTAGTTTTTCTCTATCCACATGTACACCTTTGATGCTACCTATTGGTTTTCAAACTTGCACTTGTTTCGTGGATCTGGAAGAATCGATGATATAACAATGGAACCGTCTCCAAGTTGTGGGACATTGCACGCTTGAGACGGATCTCTGGAGAAGGTCGGTTCCTCTATCTATTTCTATTGCTACTGCTACTCCTAATATTGAAAGGTAAAACTAAGCTAACAATGCCAAGGGACCAGGATAGAAGGATAACAAAAGGAAAACTAATCTAAGGAAGGAGATAGCACCAGAAAAAGAGGGATGAACACTATATATTCTGATCGAAAATGAAGGGAAAGGCATGGAAGAAGGCTAGGAACGTGTAGCACAACTAAACTACATTTACCATATCATTTTCATGGAAAACAACTAAAAATAGAGATGCAAGGGATGTAGAGTGACACAATAAACACATAATGTAAAATAAAGGCAAGAAGAAAGAATAAAAACATGCTTAGGATAAAGAATAGTCACAAAATGATGCTTCCATTACTTCTAGAAATGCATATAACTATTATAATGGTGAAAGAGGTTGATATCCACATGCATGATCCAGATATAGAGGTATGTGACTTAGAATATATAAATATGGATTCCTTAGACAAGTACATAAGGATCCAAAGTGTCCAACATGAACAATAAGTCCATCTCTTACATTTATAGATGAATCCATGGGAGAAGAAGAGAAGGAGGGAAAACCTAATTTTGAAATACAACCACCAACAAGAAGAATTCAATGCCTATAAATCCACCTAAAAATCTATCAAATACATTTCCCCAAGTCTGTTTGGTGTGTTGGAGAAGGAAAGAGGGTGGATTAGATCAAATCAAGTGGTTGGAGTAATCAGATCTACTCATTAATGCCCAAAAATATGTTTTCCCATTTCTCACCTACCAGATCCACCAAGAATTTGAATTTGAATATCTAAAGCACTGTAGCCTATATTGGAAGCTATCGATTGAGACTAGGCGCATGCCAATCAGAGATATGTAGAAAAACATATGATTGTTATAAGATCACCTACGTACGCAAGACATGTGGCACGTGCTAATTGATTGAAAATATGGTCAACTGTGCAAAAGTGTTTTTTCCTTTCGTCACGTGTCACTCATCGGGTTTCTTTGCAAGGATTTGGCATCCTATTGGCACACTTTGATAGGTTACGTGTGGCACACTCAAGCATGTCGATAATGGCATGGAAAATAATGGCACATAAGAGAGCACAAAGGTATGCGTGCGGAAAAATGAGGCATGGGACGAAGGCGAAGGAAGGCGAGTGCAATCACAACACGTGTGGAGGAAAAGGAAAAGCGGTGAGCGAGAGAACATATGGTCAAGGTGCAACTATTACAAGGTAATGTGTGTGGCGTGTGAGAGGGCCAAAGACTTAGCTAATTGATTTAAGTGTAAGGCGCATGCACTGGGATGAATAGCTGCTAGGAAGAAGGTGACTGTGCAAAATATGTGCACAAGGTAAGAGTGGAAAAAGAGGAAAAGGAAAATTGAAGGGGACAAGGGAAGTGCGCAAGGGTGTGTGAGGGAAAAAAACAAAGTGAATGTGCCAAGGAGATGACCTGAGGTATGTGCCATTTGTAATGAAGATCTCGAGTCGAATATGTTTGTAAGTTGTCCAAATAACTAGAAGATTTATTTGGATAACAGATTTTGGCAACTTTGGGGCCATCTTCCGCTAGATGTAGGAGATCAGTAGCCTAGAGCATTGATTGGGCATGGAGTCCACTATGTAATCATGAAATTAGGATCTTCAACTTTGAAGAATTTCTCCTAAAGTCACTTGAAGGATCATTTCTTGACTCTATTCTGAATCCTAGAAGTTGTTGAAAGAAGACCGACACCCTAGAAGCAAAAAGGAAGAATGCAATAAGAAATAACTATGTAAAAATAGAAAAAGTGGGTGTAGCGCACTGGAGGAATTGAAACTACCCTAATATATACAAAATGATGCAGCAAAATTAATGGAAGGGTTTGAGATAGATCCCATTTACTAGGATTTACAACATGCCTTCATCAAGATGAGTTAACTCAAAAGAGTTAACCTCCTTACATGAACTGGTGATATATGGGTCATTCCAAAGTGTATCAAACTTTGAATGGTGCCCTAGTTTATCTCTGTCAACATCCCATTTCAAAACCAAGTCCCCAAATTTGAAAGCTTGAGGCTTAGCCTTTTGTCAAACCATTTCTTTATTGTTTGTTGATGTTGTTCTAGCTTGATCATGGCAGAGTTTCTTGATTCTTCAAGATTGGTCGGCTTTGTTATCATGACTTCTCTTTGGTCTGCACCTTTAAATTCCAATTGTTGAGCAATTGAAAAATATTTCAACTCAAGTGTCAAAGGGAGTGTAGCCTCCTTGCCATAGACAAGCTTGTAAGGATAAGTACCTATTGTTTTTTAACTATGATTCTATCTTCCTAGAGTGCACGCGAGACCTTTGTATGCCACTATTTTTGGTTGATGTTCATTATGTGCTTCATGATCCTGATCAGGTTCTTGTTTGTTGACTCTTCCAAACCATTTCCTTGAGGGTAATAGTTGGAATAATTCTTCAAATAGATGCCCATATTTAGAGCCCAATCAGTGATTTTAGTGCCAAGGAAGGATTTTGCATTATTAGAGATAATGGTTTGAGGAATGCCAAACCTTGTGACTATACCCTTGATAAATTCAAGGATGACTAACTCGGTTGATTCCTTAAGCATGGTAGATTCTGTCCATTTGGTGAAGTAATGTGTAGTTATCAGCACGCACTTGTGTCTAGCACTTGAAGGTGGATTAATCATGCCTATGAAGTCAAGACCCCATTGCGTAAAAAGGTTGATCCACTTTGATTTGTCAAAGGGAAGTGCTACCAATATCTTCTTTCCTACAAAGAAAGTGCATTATTTGCATTTTTGACCCACTTGTGTGCATCTACAAACAGAGTAGGCCAAAAGATACATGCCATTATGATTTTCATTATTGTAGTCTTGGTAGAAAAGTGTCCACTAGAGAATCCATCATGAAATTTTGCTAACACTTTTTCATTCTACATATTCTTGATACACCTTAATAGCATGCCATCAAGATCTTTCTTGAAGAGGAGTCCATCAATCAGAACATAAGGGATAGAATGTAACCTCAAATGTCTTCTCTTTTCCTTGTTTAAACCAGAGGGTATGCACCCTCGGAAAGGAATGTGATCATGTCCTTCATCCATTTACATGTGCAAGGATTTGTATTTTGCTCAAGTTCTGCATGCGGGAGAGCTTCATCAAGGAACAATTAAGTCTCAGATTTATTGTGTGCATCCTCCGCAATCTATTTACAAAGTGCACTACCTCTTACCATCTTTGTGACTTTGATTGTCACATCATACTCTGTGATTTTGGTCACCCATCTTGCTCTCTTCTCACGTATGTTTTCTCCCATGATTAAGTCTCTAGCACTAGAGTGTGTGCATAATGGCATAGACCTCTTTCTCCATATGAATATATATTAATTCATAATCCTTTAGTGTCTGGATGAAGAAATCCACTGGTTATTCCATCCCTTGTTCATTTTCTTGTGTTAGGACAACAACAACACTCACATCAGCGCCATAAGCATAAAGGATGAAATCCTTTGAATAATTTGGGTTGATGAGTGTTGGCACACAAGAAATCTCTTGCTTGATTTTTTTAAAGATTTTTTTTCCTTCTATTTTCCATCTGAAGGTTATGTCCTTCTTGAGCATTAGGGTGATGGGCTGAACTAGTCCTACAAATTTAGGAATAAAACACCTAAAAAAATTGATCTTACCAAGGAAGGACTACAAGGCCTTTTGTGTGTCGAAGGAAAGAGCTAGGATGGTTGAAACACGCTTAGTATCAATTGTGATGCCATCCTTTGAAACCACATGTCCCAAGAGCTTACAATGCGCCACTGTAAAATTACACTTCTTAGGGTTAAAAGATACCCCATACCTTTTGTATCTCTCAAATACTTTCTCACAATGTGTCATGTGATCCGTGCTCTACTTTGAGAAGATTGTAATGTCATCAAGGTAAACCAAGATGAACTCATTGATGTAACCTTTGAAGGAAATGTCCATGGCATATTGAAATGTTGCACCGCATTTGCAGAGACCAAAGGGCATCTTCTGATACACATATGTTCCCACTTGGTTATAAATGTTATTTTGAATTGATCCTCTTCCTTGACCAGGATTTGATTGAAGCTAGAGTATCTGTCCAACATTGAGAATATTTGCGTGTTGGCCACATTCTACAAAATATGCTCCATAGAAGGAAAAGGATAATTATCCTTTAGAGATGCCTTGTTCAAATATCTGAAATCAACACAAAGTCTGATTTCACCATTCTTCTTGCGCACCGGAACTAGATTCATGACCCAGGTAGAGTACTTGATGGGAAAAATAATCTTCACCTCAATGAGTTTAGATAACTCCTTTCTCATGAGGGGCTCTATCTTTGGATTGATTGGTCACTGCTTTTGTTTAATAGGATTGATATCAGGATCAAGGTCAATGGAGTGTTGAGCAACACTTGGATCAAAACCTTTGAGGTATTCATACTCCCATGAGAAGATATCACTATATTTTTTATAGAGAGAGATGAAGGCTTATTTTTCATCATGCGCACAAGATTTACTAAGAAGCAACTCCTTCCCATGTGTAATAGTGATTGGGGAGCAGTCTTCTCACATTGCGCACATATACCTTTCTTCACACTTGAACTCATTATCAAGGCTAAAAATGTTTTCTAAGGTGACCCTCCCTTTAGGAAGCTTATTTGAATTCAGTTGAATCACTTGGTCACCATAGTTTTCATGCAATTCAGATTGCATGCTTGGTGATAACTCAACTTCATTTTGGATGAACTGGATGATTTACGTGTCATCGTCAAACACTTGTCGAGTTGATGTTGTTATCTAGAATGGATGGTCTAATCACTATCTTAATGTGCTGAGTGTTTCCTTTGACAAAGTCCTCAACATGAGATAATTTTGAGCCAAGTGCGGCCATTTAATCAACTTCTTTATTCATGTTGTGTGGCACCACCTACAAATTTAGGGCATAAAATCTCTCAAGGAGGTCCCAAAATCTGTGTCTATAAGCTTTGAGAATATTATTCTTTCCCATACACTTGTTGATAACCTGGTGGATAACCAATTATGTGTCCCCAAATATCTGTAGCACCTTAATCTTCTTATTTTCAGAAATAAGAAGACCATGTACCATTTCCTCATATTCTACCACATTGTTAGAACATGTAAAGTGCAATGTTATCCAAAATGGTGCCCCAACTCATTTTTGTGGCTAACTCCTTGTGTTCTTGCCTCTCTTGTGCCTCAGTCTACATTTTTTGATTTTCAGGCACTCAAGGCTTTCTAGAAATGGCACCATCAGATAGAGCTCTCTCTCAGCTTTCTAGAAAGGTAAAGTTTGCCTCCTAACTCCTTATATTTTTCAAGTTATGGCTCGGCGGAGTTTTTGTGGAAAATTTTCCCATTTGAGGCCCGCAGCCAATAGGAAGTTGCCACGTGGCAGAGGAGTTCGGGGGTCGGAGGAAAATTTGAATTTTTTCCAAGTATTTTGGTCGAAGGTTCAAATGGAAATTTTTGCCCGTGGGGCCGCGGACCAATCAGGTTGTGACACGTGTCACAAGGGGGGGCGGAATGAAAAATTTTGCTAAGTGTTTCCATGGGCAAATTTGAAATTTTGGCCCGCGGCCAATGGGAAATCGACACGTGTCGAAGGAGGCTCACGGGCGGCGGGTGGAAAATTGAAATTTTTCCGAAGTTTTTGTGAAGGTTTCAAATGTCAAGATCGGCCCGCATAGCCCACACCCAGTGAGAATGGGCCACGTGTCCTCATCAATCAAACAGGCGGGAGGAAGAATAAAAAAATTTCTAAGTGTTTGGCCGAGTTTCAATGGCGAATTTTTGAGGGGTTGGCCCGAGCCAACCAGAAGGTGATAGGTGGTGAAGCGGCAGGGAGTTCATGGCGTGGGAAGAAATGGAAAATTTGCTAAGTATTTGCCAAATTTTCCAAAGTGGAAGAATGGAACGGAGAGCCCGCAGCGAGTAAAATTAGGACACGTGTCCTAAGGGGAAGGTAGATTCGAGAGCTCGGGGCGGTTTTTGAAAATTTTGCAAAATTTTTCGGCCAAAACTAAAAAGTGAAAGAAGGGCCCACGCCCCTGTCAGCCATTCAAAAGCCGACACGTGTCCCGGGGGCGGCGTGGGCGCGGAAAATGAAAAATTTTCCAAAGTCTAAAAATGTCAAAATTTCAAAGGAAAACCCACGGAGGAAGAAGGAAAGAGAATTCCAGAATGAATCGAGCTTTCCACGTGGCATCGACCAGATGGAGTGTGGGGAATTTTTGAAATTTTTTCCAAAGACAAAAAAGAGGTAAAATTTGAAAATTTTTCCGCCGATCTGCTTTTGGGCCATTTTTGCCCTAAATCTTCAAATGATCATATCTTTTCATCCAGAGCTCGGATTTTCATGTTCTTTATATCATTGGAAAGATGTTAAAATTATCTACATGATTCCATGGTCAATTTTTAATTTTGGTTCAATTTGGAGAGATAAAATTCAAAAACGGTTCTGGTATGTGTCCATGGCCAGAAATGACATTTCAACAACCAAATTTAATATAAAATGGGTCGCATTCTTCTCCAGTATGGTCAAAAATGACAGGGTATGGGTTTGTAAGGTCCTCCATGCTTTTTTAATGCATTTACCATCAATGAGGAATGGGCTCCCATGTTTTTTACATTTTCTCTCTCCTGGGCTCGACCCATGCATTGTAAAAGCCAGATTTGGCTCATTTCTTGAGGGTTGAACACTTTTTGGCATTGAAAACTTCTTCTTTCACCTCCAGCAAGTGATAGTTGTAAGAATCAGACCTTTTTCATAGTTTGTAATAGGTTTATACCTCTTTGATGGTGGAATGCAAGAGATTTTTTCATGAAATTGACAGTGCAAACTCTGTGAATGCTTTCAGTCCTCTATTTGTATTGTTTTACTTCATTTCAAGACCTCTAATTACATCTATCAGCTTGTGTATGTTTTCCCTTGTTGCATTTCATGAATTTTTGTCTATTTATATGGCAAGAAATGTTTCACCACTCCTTTTGGTGCATCACCATATTTATTTAGTTTCAATTTTTGCATTTCTATCCTGCCCCCTTGCAATTTAGAGTAGGATTAGGATCGAACCTCGTAGTTGTGCGAGATATAGATCTAAATCGAGGAGTTTGAGGAACCAGCCTCTAATCTAGAGATTCCTCTCTCATTTTCACAAGTCCCACACTTGGAGAGAGGTTTTCATGTTGTGCAATCACTTTGGATGCTCTAGAATCAACTTAGAAACCTTGATTTGCATCCGTGGGGTCGCTGATTCAGAATAACAACAACCTATGCACAACTAAGAATTTCTCATCCTTATGGGAAATGAGAAAAACTCATACTCCTACATTGTTTCTACTTCTAGATCCATCTAGGTATAATTTCCATAGACCATGGTTATCTTCACTTTGCTTGAGCGTTCACGACAGTGCAACTTCTTCTTCAAGAATGTAGTAAGTACCAAGCCCAGTTTCATAAGTTTTCAACTCTTCAACATATGGGTCAAATTTATGGTGCCTCTCCACCCACTCATCAAGTACTAGATCAGGAATAAAAGGTGGAAGAGGCTACTCTTCTTAGAAACTGAATCTTGTTCTTCTTGGATTAAACAGTTGGCTTGTAGAGGGGATGAGACATATGACTCTACATGATAGGAAAATATTGGCTCAACTTATATGGTAGACCGAGTACCATACCTTGTCTTGAGTAATATAAGGGTCAAATCAGAAGACAAGTAACCACCCACTTTAGTGGTAAAATCTCTTGACAAACATAAGGAAAAAAAAGGGGGCAGATCAATTATTGAAATGTATTGAGTTATTGTTAGATTTGGACATGCATGGACGGTTAACTCAAGATCCTTGATGATTCCCATAGTAGTGACAGTTGAACCATCGAGTTGCAGGACTCTTTTTGTCAGGGGGGCATACTTAAGACCTAAGACATCAACAATATTCTTAGGTATGACAGAAGATACTAGAACCGAGTCAATCATATAGTTATGAACAATATGTCCGCATATGATCAAAGACATATAGAAGGGTGGTGTTTTAACAACTTTACCTACTTTCTTCTCCTCTTCTTGGAAGATATTGATAGAAGCACATGACTTTTGCATAGCTGGATCAGTGCGTGGGAGTTACACCAGAGCTTCATGTAACAAGTCGCACTGGGATGGAATAGTCAAGGCATCCCACATTGTAACATTTATGTTTTTCTTCTTCATCTGGTCCATAATGTTGAATGGAAAACCCACTGACTTGTGCATTTGAGGAACAACAACATCCTTTCTTGGTTGCTCGGGCAGAGGAGGTAGGAAAATTAATCGGCCTTGAGAGGCTTGGCCTGCCAAAAGAGGGACAGTGCCACTTCAGGAGGAGATTTTTGTGGAGCCTCACATGTAGGAATTTAAGCACTTTTACCACTAGATTATTTGGTTACCTCTTTTTTAGGATCGGTCTCGTATGTTCTTTGGAATTGTGACATGCACTTGCAGACTTGAGCATGTCAGGATAAAATATTATCCTAATTAATTATGCATTGTATATTAATAATATTAATTATTGTTTTATGGTTATATTTAATTATAACCATCCTTTTGTTTGTATTTGAATATTACGGGAGTTGTTATATTGTTTTAACAAAGTATATTTGTTTTTATTCAATTTGTGCTTCCCGGATGTTATTGGAAGCTAATGTAATTTGGAATATAGTTGCACCTGTGCAACTTAGTTTCATGTTTGTATTTGGCTGTGCAATATCTATAAATATTACAGCCCATTCATTGTAATGTTGGTTGATTGAGTTTAATAAAATATAATCAGGATTCCGCCCCTGTTGCTCAATCTACATTTGGTACTAGAGCGAGAATCTGGACCTGTGAAGGAGTGGAAAGAGAGAGCAGAGAGATAGAGAAGATTGGAGAAGAGTATGCAGTAATAGAGAGCCTGTGCAGCCTCCTGCAACCTCCCAACCTCATCCCTACCTCCCCACATCCCCAGTTTGTTTCAGGTGTTTGGAACGCAAATTTTTTTTTCACTGGTGCACCCATCACGGAAAAACTTGTTGTAGGTATGTTTATTAAAAATTTATTTTTCTCCCCATTTGGGGTTTTATCTCTAATATTAGAGATATTTTTAGTCTCTTCTTTCTTTTTATCAAACCTCTACATTTAGATTTATATTTGGTTGATTCGATTAATACAATCCATCATCTTCGCAAGAAAATTGAAGCATTTGAAACCTTCAAAAAGTTCAAAGTAGAAGATTAAGAAAGAAAGCGGTCGTCACATCGAACTCTCCACGATCGAGGGGGAATTCACCGATGATGAATTCAGAGACTACCTACAAAATCATGAGATTCGTGAAAAATGCCTCCTCCACACACACTATAGCAAAATGGTGTTGTTAAGAGAAGAAATTGTATTATCATGGAAATGGTGCGATGCATGATCGATGATACCAGACTTGCAAAGACATTTTGGGAAGAAGCAAAAAAGACAGCAGTGTATTTGTTGAACATAGCACCCACAACTGCTCTTGATGGAATAACACCACAAGAAGCATGGTCAAAAAGGAAACCATCCATTGCACACCTCAGAGTATTCAGGTGCAAAGCAAGCATGCACATACCCAAACAGAATAGAAAGAAATTGGACATGAAGTCACAGAAACTTGTCTTCATTGGGTACAGTGAAGAGACTCTTGGGTATAGATTGATGGATCCTAAGACCAAAAAAGTCTACACTAGTAGAGATGTTGAGTTTTTTGAGAAGAAGGAAGAAGAGACTCCTCCTCCAAACTCACAAGATGTAGATTTTTCACCTGTTGTAAAAATTAAAGCTTATGTTCCCTTAGAAGATGAAAGAAATGATGGGGATGATTTTGTTGATCAAATAGAACCACGACCCATAGGAACAGTTCAGCGTATGCCTAAATGGTGTACAAGTACATTACGAGATGTAAGAATGGATGCTCCACCGAGATACATCCACCCTTGGACCACAGACTCACAATAAAGCAAGAGAAGAAGTTAACTTTTCTTTGATGAGTAGAGTTATTGAATCTAATGAGCCCTCTACAGTCTAGGAATCCCTACAATTAAAATCTTGGAAAGATGCCATGGATTCTGAATATCAATCAATGATGAAGAACAACACTTGGCAGCTTGTCGATCTTCCACCAGGGAAGAAACCCATTGGATGTAGATGGATATTTAAAACAAAGTACAAAGAAGATGGGGCAGTGGACAAGTATAAAGCAAGACTTGTAGCAAAGGGATACACATAAAAAGAAGGCATTGACTATGAGGAGACATTTTCTCCCATAGCTAAGATCAAAACAATCAGGATGATTTTTGCTCTAGTTACTCAGTTTGGATGGAAAGTTCACCAAATGGATGTAAAAAGTGCCTTCCTAAACGGATATTTACAAGAAGAATTCTACATGACTCAACCTAAGGGATATGTTGTACCTGGTCAAGAAGAAAAGGTATGTAGACTCAGGAAATCTTTGTATGGTCTAAAACAAGCACCCCGGGCATGGTACATCAAGATTGATGACCATCTCGTATAACATGGATTTTTTAGAAATCCATACGATCCCAATCTCTACCTCAAAAATAAAGGGGGGGAGATGGTGATTGTTTTTTTCTATGTTGATAATCTAGTCATCACTGGCAATTCAGTGAGGATGATCGATGCAACAAACAAAGATCTTAATCGATTGTTCGACATGAATGATCTCGGGATGATGCATTATTGTCTTGGATTGGAACTGTAAAGAGAATCATATTTTTGTTTCTCGGATGAAATATACCAAGACAACGCTTGATAAGTTTAGGATAATGGATTGCACACCAATTGCTACACCCATGGAGAATAGATTATAGTTATCTCCTTTAGATCCATCTCCGAGGTAAGTGCCACTCTCTATCGCGGTGATCAGGAGTCTCATTTACCTGACCTACACTAGACCAGATATTAGATTGGTAGTAAGTTATCTATCCAAGTTCATGTAGGAACCCAAAGTCTCTCATTGGAAAGCAGCAAGGCGCATTTTGACATATCTTAAAGGATCATTGGATCTTGGTCTAGAATACAAGAAGAACAAAAAATTCTTCTTAATTGAATATTCATATTCGGATCATGCAGTAACATTGATGATAGAAAATCCACTGGATTTGTATTCTTTATGGGATCACGGACCAATATCATGGGAAAGCAAGAAAAAACACTTTGTTCTCGTTCTTCCATAGAAGTCGAGTATCGTTCTCTACAGAGAAGCTATTTGTGAAGCGATTTGGCTACGTTGCATACTAGAAGGACTTGGAATACCACAGGAAAAACCGACCACCATGTATGTTGACAATGAAGGTGTTCTCAAACTTGTTCACAATCCAGTGTTTCATGAGAGAACAAAGCACGTTGAGGTTTAGGTTCATTTCATATGCGAGCATGTGTTGAAGCACAACATCCAGCTTCAATTTTGTCTAACTACTTAACAACAAGTAGATATTTTCACAAAGTCACTTGCACGTGACAATTTCGAGTTTTTCGAGAGAGTTCCTCTTGTCATCTCTTGCACAATGCACAATTAAGGGGGGGAATGTTAGGATAAAATATTGTCCTAATTAATTATGCATTGCATATATTAATAAATTTATTATTTATTGTTTTATGGTTATATTTAATTATAATCGTCCTTTTGTTTGTATTTGAATATTACAGGAACTGTTATATTGTTTTAACAGTATATTTTTTTAATTCATTTTTTACTTCCTGGATGTTATTGGAAGCTAATGTAATTTGGAATATAGTTTTTGTGCGAGTTAGTTTCATGTTTGTATTTGGCTATGTAATATCTATAAATATTACAGCCCATTCATTGTAATGCTTTGGTTGATTGAGTTTAATAAAATATAATCAGGCTTCTACCCCTGTTACTCAATCTACAGAGCATTCTCCTTTTGTATCTTGTGTTTTCCACAATCTTGGCACTTGATCTATTTGCATCATTTTGTAACTCTGGTTGATTTCATATAAGTCCTTAGCGCAAAGAACATAAAATTTTCCTCGAAGGAGATTCTAGCCTTTCATGGTTATCTACTTGTGTGGTCTTGTTGAAGGCTCACAACTGGAAGCATTATGGATCATGTAGGCTTATACACGTGCAAAATTGGTGCAATGATATTAACTATGAGGCATATTACAAGGAAATCACCATTTAGACTCTGTGCCATGTTGTTATGGACTAGGATAAGTGCTTGACTTGTGTTTGGTGCTAGAAGAGGTTGTGTAGGAGGAATAACTTGTAAAGGCAAGTGTGCATTAGCATGCCATCTATCATTCTATTGGTTTTGTCTATATATTTGATTCCCATACTAATTCCACCAAGGTTGATTTCTCTGGCTTTGTGTCTGATTGAAACTACCTCTGTAGGCTTGTGCCTGTTGCTTCTCCAATGATATGACCTTGTTGGACAAGTTTCTAATCAGGGCCTTCAATTCATCATCTTATTTTTACTTTGTAGGAGAGTATGATGTAGATGCAACTGGTTACGTGATCTCATCTTTGGAACCGAAGAAATAGAAGGTGAGGTCCTGGAGACATCTCTAGGAACAAGGGTGCAGGAGGCCTAGGCACCAACTTACCAACCTAAATGAGAATATTTCCTGACCTTATTGTAATGTTGTATGTAGCAGGTAAGGTTCTACCGCCCATGGATTGAATTGTGACTAAAATGTCACTATTCAAATCCCTTAAATAGTATAAGAAATCATGTTGGGTTGTAGGTCTTACCACTTGAGGAATTATATCCCAAGTCTTCTAGAATCTGATGTTGAAATCATTCATCTACTCATTGGCGCACACTTTGTTGTAGTCAGTTGATCCACTAGTGATATATGATCTGATTTATCTTTAAAGTAATTACATAGAGCCATTCCAATCTCATCCCAGGTAGCAATAGATGCAAGTCTCAAGCCACAGTACCATTGGAGTGCTTTACCCTTGAAATAGGTTACAAGAAACTTGATAGCAACATCATCATGTGTAATCAGATAGACAAATCATACATTGGTCGCATCTTGTATGTGTTCAACAGGGGTGACTTGATTTTCTCCTATGAAGTATGGAATACTCTTGAGCATGACTGTTGGCATATCATGCTAGGAATTAAGACTGAGTGGGCTTCCACAAGTGAATTTGGAGAAGTTCCTTGGATGAGGAGGAGGTTGAAGTGTCATGGTAGGGTGCGCTTGTCTATTTTGAAGAGGAGTAGAGTGCACATACCATGTTGGAGATGGGGATGTGCACGTGGAAGATCTGTTGTGTGTGCTTATCACGAGAAAGATATACATATTCAAAGGATCCTTCAGTTGTAGCACTATGTCTGGTATGCACTCTTCTCATAACAGGATCTCAAGACTGGAAAACAGGAGCTCTAGAAATATTAGAAGTCTCCATATGTGTTGAAATAAGCCTCCAAAGGCTGGAAATACTAATTTCACACACTAGAACTTAGCAATATGAAATTTAAGATTTCACTTCTTGTCCCACTAGGCGTGCTAGAAACTGTTGGTTGTCAAGCTTACACCCGTGTCTCGAATCTGGAAGAACCGAGTCATTTGAGACAACAATGGAACCATCTCCAAGTTGTGGGACCTTGTGCACTTGAGACAGATCTTTGGAGAATCCTGGTTCCTCTATCTATTTCTAATGCTACTGTTACTCCTAATGCTGAAAGGTAAAATTAATCTTATAATGCCAAGGGACATGCGATAGAAGGATAATTGAAAGGAAAACTAATCTAAGGAAGGCACTAGCACTAGAAAAAGAGGGATGAACACTATCTATTCTGAGTGAAAATGAAGGGAAAGGCATGAAAGAAGGCTAGGCATGTGTAGCACAACTAAAATGCATTTACCATATCAGTTTCATAGAACACAACTAAAAATGGAGCTGCAAGGGACGACGAGTGACATAGAAAGCATGCAATGTAAAAGAAAGGAAAGAAGAAATAATACAAACACACTTAGGATGGAGAATAGTCACAAAACAATGCTTCCATTACTTCCATAAATGCATAGAATTGTTACAATGGTGAAAGAGGCCGATATCCACATGCATGAGCTAGATATAGAGGTATGTGACTCATAATACAAAAATATGAAGTCCTTAGCCAAGTGTATAAGGATCCAAAGTGTCCAACATTAACAATGAGTCCAACTCTTACATTTATAGATGAATCCATGGGAGAAGAAGATAAGAGGGAAAACCTGATTTTGAAATACAACCACCAATAAGAAGCATCCAATGCCTAAAAATCCACCTGTAAATCTGTCAAATAAATTTCCCTGAGTCTTTTTCACATGTTGGAGAAGGAAAGAGGGTGGATCAGATCAAATTAGGTGGTTGGAGTAATCAGATCTGCTCATTAATTCCCAAAAAGACATTTTCCCATTTCTCACCTACCAAATCCACCAAGAATTTGAATTTGAATATCTATCACTATAGCCTATATCAGCTATCGATTGAGACTAGGAGTGCACCGATCGAAACTCTGTAGGAAAATATATGGCTATCAAAATATCACCTGCATATGTAAGACACGTGGTGCGTGCTAATTGGTGAAAAGAAGGTCAACTTTGCACAAAAGTCTTTTGTCATTTCAACCACGTGTCACTCATTGGTTGTTCAAATATTTGGCGCCCTGTTGACATGATTTGATAGGTTGTGTGTCTCACACTCAAGTGTGTTAGAGAATGACATGGCACGAGTAATGGCGTAGTGGATGGCACAAAGGTATGTAATTAGAATAATGAGGCGCGGGAAGAAGGTAGAAGGAAGGCACACGCAATCGTAATGCATGTGAACGAAAAAGGGAAAAGCGGTGAGAGGAGAACGTATGGTCAAGGAAAAACTATTACAAGGTAATGTGTAGGGAGCACAAGAGGGATATGGACTTAGCTTATTGAATCAAGTACAAGGCGCACGCGGGGATGAATATTTTTAGAAAGAAGACGAATGTGCAAAAGATGTGTGTAAGGTAAGAGTGGGAAAAAAGAGGAAAAGGAAAATGGAAAGGGGACATGAGGGGAAGTACGAGGTGCGTGAGGAAACAACAACCAAGTGACCGTGCCAAGGAGATGATTGAGGTGTGTGCCACTTGTAATGAAGATCTCTGAGCTAGAATATGTATGTAAATTGTCCAAATAACTAGAAGAGTTATTTGAATAACACTAACCGTAGGGATCCCAATGTAGGGTACACAACAAAACATATAAAAGCTTATTTCACTAAATCTGGACTTATTCCATTCCAAACTACTAAAAATTATAGGAAATATTGGAATTCAATATTACTAGTTTTGGATTCCAAAATGTTAAATATTGGAATTATATGTACTCCAAAATCACACATATTGGAATCTAAAATCGGATATATTGGAATCCAAAACCACATATATTGGAATCCAAAATCATATTTATTGGAATCCGTTATACAGGCTAGTGGTACGTTAGGCATTATTTATGCTTTGGACTAAACAAAACATGTATCTATTTTATACGGGCTAGTAGCCACTAGGCATTATTTATGATTTGTTATAAAAAGAATATGTTTCTATTTTATACGGGCTAGTGGGTACTAGTAATTATTTATGCTTTGGACTAAATAGAACATGTATCTATTTTATATGGGCTAGCAAATGCTAGGAATTATTTATGCTTTGTTTTAAATAGAACATGTTTATGTTTTATATGGGCTAGTGGCCACTAGGAATTATTTATGCTTTGGAATAAGGTTCTTATCGGTTTTAAATGTCTTTAAGATTAAACTATGTATATTTGAATAATTAAAACACCTTGTGGCCTAGTGGCTGCTAGGATAATGAAATTCAAGATATGTGAGACACTTCCAGGTTCATTTAGTATGATTTGATTGAACCTCAATGTAACCAGAGAATTACTGAAGATATTATGAAGAATCTAGCAGAGGGAGACTATTTAGATTAGGAGAATGTAATTAATTGTAAAACCATTCCATATATATTTTCATATTTAAATATGGATATGGAATTAATTAAAATTAATTGTAAAACAAACCCAGATCTATTTTCATATTCAATTATAGATATGAAATAAATTTATATTGCTTTACTAAAGATAGAACTGTAGTAAAACATTTTAAGAAATGTTTGAATTTTATTGTAACACTATTCCCAAAGATGGGATCCCAATTTAACAATATAAATCATAGTAAATCTCCAAAAAATAAGCTCCCTCTAATTCATTTTTGATCTAATAACATCCGAATATCTTCCATGTCCTTCAATGGTTGCAACAAAGGCCACAACCAAGGGTTAAATTTGACGCCCATTTAGACGTCTTTTAACAATTTTAGCCATAAAATACTTGCAAATATTTGAAATAACCATCACATGTGACGTGCATATTTTAGATATGACCGTCATTTTTCTATAGATTTATATATAAATTATATTAATATATATTAAAAATAATTAAGTATATACAGTATAATTTTATATTTATTTTATGAACAATGTAAAAATAACATTATTTTACATTTTCGAAGGGTAATATTTGAAATATTATCAGTTTCATGATGCATGTGTTCTTATCTACAAATTTAAAAAAAAAACAAAATCAAATGGTTGAGGGCGGTGAATTAATCTAAAAATAAAAACATGTCCCTTTTGTTATTGTTATATCAAAAATCAAATAGTTGTGGGTGGTGAATTAGGTAAAAAATCAAAGGGTGTTCCTCATTTCTTATTCTACTAGGAATTTATTTTTGCAAAAGAATTTGAATCAAATGTAATGTTTTAGGGTGACGAATCTTTACAAACCTTATTGTAGTTATTTCATTTCGTTTGATTGTGGTATACATTTTTAATTTTGGAAGAAAAATATAGTATTGAAGCATGCTCATAATTAATTTAGGAATACATATTCGATTAATAAAAACTACTCAATTTTTTGTTACAATAATTTTTTTCTGATAATTCACGCACACAAGTTATACATTCATACTCTCAACTTATAACTAGTGAAAATATAAATACTCCCAACTTATATTTGTACAATCTCAACATACAATAAAGTTAAGAAGTACCTTCATAATAACATATGAATGTATATATTCTTTACAATGTTAAGAAATACCATCATAATAAAATTTTGAAATGATAAATAGTTATTTACCATTTTCTTGCTCCAAATATTTGATGCCCTCTACCACATTCAATCACTGAGACACTATTTGTGATATTTTTGTACAAATCGGCCATCAACCACTTATATTTTGTACAATCTTGTCATCTGCTTTTCATCCCAACCATAAAATTTTTAGGAGGGTTTCCCTTTGAACCTAATGTAATGCACAAAGTGTTTTTAGAACTGAAGGAAAAATTGTTTCTACTCCAAACCTTTTCTAGATCTCTTATTGCAATTCCATAGACTATATTACAATGTTCCTTTCCCCAGTGAGTACTGGATTCAATACAGACGATATTTTTATTGAATCCCTTTGATATATTTTTAACATCATTAGAAGTGATATTGTCATACTATAATCCCACTTCACAGTATGGCGATAATAATTTTATAAACTCTGACAGGCCACCTCGCAGGTTGATAGCATCCTTTCCACATTTGCTATACATCTTCCTATTGTATGTTTTGTTTTTCTCATATAGCAATCCCTGCATATCTAAAATAATTAAATAACTCTTTTCGTTGCATACAGGGAAGTAAACAATTTTTTTTTTTAATCGGCCACATATCAATTATAACTAACTGAAATAAACAACATTTTAGCTTACAAATATTATTTACCGATTGAGATTACATCTTCGATTCCACCACATTTACCCATTGTTGGATCCATTGATGCAAGATTTATTTCAAATAAACATTCATCAATTCATAATCTATTTCTTGCTATGGAAAATGAAAGAAAAATGTATTTGAAATAAACATTAATCAATTCATAATCGATTTCATGCTATGGAAAATGAAAGATTAATTGAAAAATCATAGTGGTTTATGTGGTAATATGGTAAGTATAATATTAATTTTTCTTTGTATTGTGATTTAAGTTTAGTGGGTGCTAGTCTACGCTTATATTCGTCAAACTACCCTTTGGCAGAAAACAGTCCTTAGCTATTGATGAGGCTTTGTGACCGTTAGGCTATGCCAACATTCGTGAACTACACTTCACTAGACAACCTTTAATGAGGCTATCCAAGTGTTGCTTTACATACCCATGAGCGAGGTCAAGCCTTCTGTATTTTTTTTTATGATGATGTTGAAGCCAAAAAAATGTTAATTTAATGTAAGTAGTTATTATGTAGTAGTGAATCAGCGAGACATTTTAGAAAGTATGTAGTTGTGAATCAACGAGACATTAATGAAAGTATGGTTTTTACTCGATCATTCTTGTATCAAATGTGGATGCACAATTCCACTAATCTCTATACTTCATTTTAAATTTTTAGTGTAGTTTACAAATGGATTTTTTTAATTTTTTCTTGTATTGTATTTCAAGCATATAAACTAATGTATGTTAGTTATCATTTCCTATAAATTTATGGAGCTTATAAATGGTTTTTTTTTTTAAATACACATGGCTAGCATACTATGTTATGACTATTTATTCATGTTGGATACCTCTGTGCCCCCCACAGTTACGTTCTTTGGTTGTTGGTTGTCTACATAAACAATAAATGTATAAGTAGATTATACTGGTTCAAAGCCATTAAACCAAATAACATTTCTTCATATGAGAATAGTAATGTTTCAAAACATTTCTTGAATATGTGTCTCAACAATAAAAACAACAGATATATTAGAATCAAATAATGCACGTAGTATGACACTTCCATTGTAAAGCACTATTATTAGATAATTTTGGGAAAAACATCGAGTGAACGCCTCTCGGCCGAACTCATAATATTGTTTACAAGGAAGCGAATGGATGTTTCCTTGTAGGAAAATTTCTCTTGCAGTTACCAATTTTGTGGCAGTTTCTCTATCCAATCCCTTGTGACTTCTTATCTATCATAATATTTATTTTTGCAGTTGTGCACACTAGATATTGTTTACATAAGACACAAAATTTCAAATTTCATGTTGTTGTCGTAGATGTCCTTAACCTTTTCCATGTATTTTTTATTGTGTCTCTTAACATTTTTGAATAATAAATTGGTATGAGAACAATAATAATATAATCCAACTTGCTAGTTCCGACAATTGTTAGCAACTCCATTATCACATCAGAAGAAATATCGCTAGACAAATTATAAAAATTAGTGATCACACATTCAATATTAAAATCATTATTCAAAGGAATAGCTAATAAAGTTGAAATAATTTGTAATGGATATGCACATTGAAAAGTAAAATATTATATGTCTTCCATCCTTGCTAGTATATTTCCATCCATTGACATCACATAGTTGTCTAATATTATCTGAGTCTCAACGGGAAGAACTTCCACCTTTGGATATTTTTAATGTTTTGTTGTTTTTCCCTATATGGGAATCATAATTTCTTTTACTTTTCTCTCTCCACCCAAAATTACAAACAAATGGTGGAAGTGTGATTCATGTTAATTAAATTTTTCAATTACATTGGATTCACTATAGGTTGTCAATGCAATATTATCCAGATGTTTATTTTTCAAATAATTTAGAACTTTTTCTCTCATATTTTTGTCTCATTTTATTCTTCTATAGTAAGAATAAAATGTATATGTTATTACACCTACCTCAACAGAGCCAGTTAACCAAACATCCCCTTATTTCACTTTATCAGCTAGTACTGATAGTTCTTCATTTTTCATTCCTCTAACATCCTTGAATGAATTGGTGTGAATCTTGCCAGTGAATTTGGTTGAAATTTAACCTAATTATCCTTAATAGGTGAACAAGAAAGGCCACCTGATCTAAACAACTAAATTTTTTTGTCCATTTAGTCCATATATCATCAGGAAACAATAGAAAATTCCATTTTTCGTATAGAATCTCTGGTTTTTGCACTTGGAAAATTGAAAGGAATTGATTCTCAAAGTTCTGCATTCAAAGGAAAAAAATTATCTTTTCTGTGAAAAGGTAAATATTAATAACAAATGCAATAAAATTAAAATCCATATTACCTTCCACTCTTTTGTCTTTTGTTTAACTAGGATGTTGAGGACATCCTCGTGATTGCCGATTGATCTATCTTTATACAGAAAATCAATCAACTTGGATTATATCCAAGTTTTGTTTACTTCATTTTGTTGTTTGCAAATATTACCAATGGCTTCGGTAGATGATTTTACAAATATAATGCAAGCCTTTTGAAATAGTAGACACAATTGTAAATACTTGTAAGTTTCTATGCCCAAAAAAATTGTGCACATATTGTATGTTGGTCATTAAGTATATAAATTTTCACATCATCCATGTCCAAGTCATTCAAATCATGGATATCTACAAGGTTATTTGTAGACTTCAAGAAGGGAAGAAGAATTACATCCCTCTGTGTAGGAATAAAATTTATCAACATGGAGTAGACAAGAAGGTCAAAATTTTCATCATCTATAAGATGATATTGATATTTTGGAGGTGGTACATGGCACCTTGAAACATCAATTGAAAATATGTCACCATTGACTAAAAACAAATGAAACTATCGAATAGTTGAAGGTTATATTTTATCTAATATAGTGGTTGCTTTATTCAGAATGTAGTATATTTAGTATTCTTTTTCAACGTAAGAAACTTTGATTTAGATGGTTTGATCTCCAATTTAGACAAATATGTTCACCTCGTCATTTTAAATAGCTTGACATTTTTGGAGTTGAATAAACATTTCCTATTCAAGAAATGACAAGAGAAGAGGTTTTTTCATGTCTATTTAATTTTATGAATACTTTGTAAAAATTCCATTATGAATGTTTCGCTCGAAATGTTTCAGCTTTTGGGAATAGAGTTGCTTCTATCCTTTCATTCCTTTTAGAAACAGATAAGGGTTAGGGCTAGGAGGAATACCTGTTGAATGTCGAGATGGTGTGCGCGTACCGTAGAGAGAGATCAGGTCGATTGCGAAGAACCCCTTTTTGTCTTGGAAGGACTACCTGCAAATAAGAACACAAGACCACAAGATTTTGATTAGACAATAAATGAGGGAACTGCCTTGGGCCCAGGAAATATAAAACTTCCTTTCGAAGGTGGTCAGTTCCCCTGCTAATATGAATTAACACGAAAGATTGTAAAATAACAGTTTAATTACCTTGTTGAAACAAGTAGGGGGAAAGGCTGGTTTTGGTTGTAGTCAAGATAACCGATCTTGGTTTTCGCTAACCGATATTGGTAGGGGCTATGTTTGTAAAGGGGGTTGTAAGGTGGTTGTGTTGTTTGTAAGGCTGGTATATGAACAGGATTAGGTAATGGGGTGATGAGAGGTAAGTGGATGATAGTTAGGTATAATGTGTTGCTGGGTAGTAGATCTAGGAATAGATTTATGGCGTTGTGATTAAAAATTCTAAGAAATATTAAAATGAGAACACACAAGATGCAAATTACTAGTTATTGACGAGGATGCGAGTCCAAGAAGCGTGATGACAAAGGCGTAACTCAAGTAGTATGGCACGATACCCGAGAAGATGAGATGTCTCCCTCCCAATGATCAGATGAGTGTCACAGGGCTCTGGCTATTCAGTTGCAGTCTTGGGCTTGATCTCCTTCACTGCAAACTCTACTTGTCTCTTCACTTGTCTCTGCTCGGCCAAGTAAAGATCCGGATTCTCTTGATCGCTTCTGATGATCCTGATTGATCCAAAAATCCTTCGACCTTTGTTTCTGATTAGGGAAGGTCATTTACAGGGAACCGATGGCGGTTACGTAAACGGCGGTCGAGTAGGAACCGGTATCGGTTAGGAAAAAGTGGGCTATTTTTAGTAAAATAGCCAACTTTCCTTGCTTTTCTCCCGAGGGATTAGTTGCGGGCTTGGTCAAGTAGCTACAAGGTCGGTTTTGGGTGCGAGTAAGGAGGCATTAGTCATGGGTGTGGATGTAAACCAAGTTTTAGGTCTTAATTAGGTTAGTTTAGGGTTAGGGCTAGGTCATGATGAGGTGGCAAAATGAGGTGGCAGGTAAGGCGACGTGGATTTATTAATTATAAAGTAATTAATAAATAATTGTGTAAGGTTTAGGTGATGGGGTTAGGTTGCGAAATGAGATGCGGGTCACAGGGGGTCGTAAGACACAAATTTGGTGTCTACATTAGCCCCTTATTGTCGTGTAGCTTGTTTTGTAGAGCTGCACGGACAATAATATGAAGTGGTTACTCCTGTTAAGGGTATAGGTAATCCCCCTCAAATCTATCACAGATTGAGGTAGCGTGAAATCAGGGATAGGGTTGATAAAGGGTAAATGGTGTTGAGATGAGGGTGAGATGGTGGGGTAGGTCCAAAGAAGCAGACGCACGTTGAAATGCAGTAGTGCGACCAGGGTACATGATTTGAATAGCAAACAAGCAATTCATAGGCAAAGGTCGAGAGTTTATCCAAACAAGGGTGATATAATCCTGGTATCCAAGGCATAGGAAGTAGCTCCAGGGGATATAACGGGTAAGGTACAGGAACGTTTAGGCATGTTCGGCAGTACCAAATGGTTGGTTTGGTTGAGATAAACATGACGGTCTTGGTCTAGGCAAAGTTGGTCGACTGATCAAGTCAAGTACCCTAATCATGCTAAAGCACGAACAGGTAAGCTTGATTGAACAAAAAGCTACAGGGTGGGTGAGCAAAATTGTACTTTGTGGGGTGTAGGTGAGGTAGTTGAGTGGTGCGGCCTTGGGTTGGGCCTGATTGGTTGGGTGCGGCCTTGGGTTGGGCCAAATGGTTGGGTTGCGGTCTTGGGTCGGGCCGGATGGTTTGGTTGCGGCCTTGGGTCGGGCCGGATGAATTGGTTGCGGCCTTGGGTCGGGCCGGATGAATTGGTTGCGGCCTTGGGTCGGGCCGGATGGTTGGTTGCGGCCTTGGGTTGGGCCGGATGGTGGGTTGCGGCCTTGGGTCGGGCCAAATGGTGGGGGTGAGGCCTTGGGTCGGGCCAAAGGGTTGTGGTGAGGCCTGGGGTCGGGCCGGATGGTTTGGTTGCGGCCTTGGGTCGGGCCTGTGAAGTTAAAAATGGCTAAAGAGCCATGGAGGGTACAGGCGATGTGGTGAATAGGCAACGTGGTGAGAAAGGGAGATTAGTGAACAAGGGCAAAAATTTGGGTGAATAAGGACAAAACCGATATCGGTTAGCAATGACCGGTATCGGTAGGTAACCGATGCCGGTTTCTTAGGGCACGATATGACCGGTATCGGTTATAGGTTAAAAACCTATAAAAAGAAAAATACGGCCTGTCATTGTCACATTTGTAATTTGAAAACCGATTTGAGTTGTCTGAGGTGGAATATTGATATTGGTGCATTTGTTGGCTGAGGTGGCACGATTTGAGTGGAGAAGTGAGTGATTGGTGGGCCCGAGTGAGGAGGAGGCAGCAGTTGATTGGCAGAGGACCCAGCAGAGCAGAGTTTGAGCCATGGCACAACCAGGAGGAGCAGGAGGTGCTGGACCAGCTGGACCACCACCACCTATCCCACCACGACGACGTGTCATCATACCGGTAGGTTCGAAACCCTGCATTGTGTGAATTTGATGTTATTAAGCTAAATTTGGGTTTTGGGTAGGAATCTTAGATTTTGACAAAATAATGAGTAAATGAAAGTTATTTGAAAAAAGGAAAGGGTAGATAGGCTAAGTAGGCCAAGGCGGCAGGGTGGGTAGGTTTTTAGGGTATTTGGGTGGGTAAATAGGGAGAAAAATGGAAAAATGGAGTTGGGGTGGCCGGCATCGGTTGTTATTTTTGGAAAAGGCGGGCTTTGTGGGTGGCCGGTGTCGGTCGGTCGTTGACCGGCGTCGGTGGGAAGGGGACCGCGGTCGGTTATGGGTGACCGGTACCGGTCCTTAGTGATTTTTAGCTATTTTTGTTGGTTTAGGTTATGTTGTTGTTTTGAGTTTTTGGTGGTGATTTGGGTATGGTTTGGGTTGGGGTGGGGGTGTTGTGGTATTGTTTGGGTGTTTCAGTATAGGTGGGGTGGTTTGTTTGGGTGTGAGGAGGGAGGGGGATAGCGTAGAGAATAGGTGGGTAGAGGGGTGTGTTAGAGAGTCGTGGTGTGGTTAGGTGGATAAGAAAGGGGGTATAGAGGGTTAAAGTTGTTGTTGTTGTAAAGAGTAGGGCTAATGTAGTGGGTTGGTTTTGCAGGCACGTCAGCAGCTGACGATGTGGGACAGGATGCCCCCACTGTTGAGCTGGATGCGACCACATGTGTCCGCAGCACACTGGGGTATCATGCGTGAGGTGGGACTCGACGGAGTCTAGCGATATAGAGCGATCGACAAGGATCACAGTTTGATGGTTGCCCTCATCGAGAGATGGGATCCGGCGACCAATGTTTTCCATCTCCCGACTGGAGAGATGACCATCACATTGGAGGATGTGTATCGCATCCTTCGATTACCGATGAGGAGAGGGTCTTCAGTGGATGCAGAGCGCCACATGGACGGCATCCTACGAGTTTTGGGGATGCGGCCGTGCTCTTGACCTATCACAAGCCACGAGCATCGCGTACGGGGATATGTACCGTGCCCACCGCCATGAGACACGGCTTGCCGGCTGATGATGATCAGGATCACCTGCTTCACCCTCCCGGACTCAGAGGGAGGCCACTTTCCACGGGCCTTGATGGGGGTGCTACATGAGATGGTGGAGGAGCATACATGTTATGCTTGGGCACCTGTATACCTGGTGCAGTTATACAGGGAGCTGTGGGGCTATCACCGGATGAGGCGATTCAGGATTTGCTCTACATTTTTGTTACACTGCTGGGCATATGAGCATATCATATGCATTAGACCAGTAGGGCTACCTCAGCAGCCAGGGCCACAGGTCATCTATAGATACGGCTTTCAGAGGTGGTTGGGGGTCGTGGGTCAGCCACGAGCAGTGCTTGCAGGTCGGGACGTTACTTATTACCGGCATTTATTAGAGGGCCTGACAGCGGCAGATATTGTATGGAGACCGTATAGAGGTCATCACCCCCGTGGAGGAGCCCGATTACAGTTACGCTTGATCCAGTACACTTTCTGGATAGCAGGACGGAGGCCGGGAGAGTACGAGCGGATTCCCCTAGAGAGGGTACGCCGGCAGATGGGGCTACGACAGGATGAGCCACCTCCCTTCCCTCAGTATCGGAGGGATGATGTAGAGGCCCCACTGCCTGCACCACAGCCCGTGGATCCAGATTGGGTTGCTGAGAGGCCTGCCGATGACACTGTAGATGATGCTGGGTGCACAGGTGCATTTTTGGTATGGTGGGCGGGGGAGAGAGCCGCGAGGAGAGCATGCCCGCATGCCCTGACTGGCGGCGGTGATGGCGAGAGAGAAATCAGCTCGGGGCCGAGTGCGGCTATTACGAGGGCAGCTGCTGCTGCACGAGCACGAATAGGTGTCTTACGAGGGGCTAGCCCAGTGCGAGTACGAGCACAGTACCACCACCAGGCCAGGCGGCATAGCCACGGCCAGAGCACAGTGCGAGGCACCACCAGCGGCACCGGTATAGCCACAGGTACAGGTACCACCACGGCCACAGGCACCACCAGTGGCACCAGCACAGGCACAGGGGGCACTGGTGTTAGGAGTTAGGGGACCAGCCCCAGCAGCGATGGTGGCATGGGACAGGTATATGGAGGCGAGAGCAGAGGCCCGGTACTATCAGGATGTTCTTGATGGTACCGAGGAGGCGATATCACCATATGCAGCCTATAGAGCAGAGACCTCTTGCAGTCAGAGATCTCAGGGAGGTGCAGCCACAGCTGGTGGGTCTGTGACAGGCCGGAGGCGAGAGGCGGCGCAGGGACCTGCAGGGAGACAGGCGGAGGGTGGTGGGGAGAGCTGAGGGATCCCGGCATTGTTTTTGTATTTGTATATTGGATATGGGCACCGGTCTGCGAACCGGTTATGTTTATAGAGGCCTGCGTGCCTACACATGATTCTTTTATTCATTTATTGTATATACCGGCCTGCGAGCCGAGTACGGGTTGTACAGTTGATACCGGCCTGCGAGCCGAGTATGTTTTTGATATGAGAGACCGGCCTGCGAGCCGAGTCGAGATTAGTGATAGTTATTGCGGCCTGCGTGCCGGCTTTGTTGTATTATGAGATCACAGAGGCCCCGATGCAGGGCACATTGTATTTTTGAAACTTTGGATATATATATATATATAGATATGATGATTTGACCCACATGCTGTGTTTAAAATGTTTTTTTAACTGTTTTGTCGATGGTTTGTGATATAGAATGTATGATGAGGTTAATTGACATGTTGTATATATTGATGGTGTTGATGGTTTTTGTAAATGGGATGTATGTATATATATAGATGATGAGTTTAATTGACATGTTGTATTACGAAATGTTTGTATGTTTTGTCGCTGGTTTTATGAAATTGCATGTATGTATCGATGAATCGGATCCAAATGGTGTATAGATCGATGGTTTTTGATATCCGTAGTTGATGGCTTGTTTGTTTTTGAAATATAGATAGATGATGTTGATGAAATTGTAATGAGATGTGGATTTGATGAACAATTATAGATGAGGGTGTTGTTATGCAGGAAAAAGAGGCGGGCGTCACAAAAATTAGGTAGAAAATAAAGAAAAGAACTATGTTAAAAAAAAAAGCTAGGTATATGACCGACATCGGTTAGGCAACCGATGTCGGTATAGGATAGACCGATATCGGTTAGCTAACCGATACCGGTTATTCCATAATGAGCTTTTTCTAAAAATAGAAAAGCGTAGGTGGCAACTGAAGTTCTTATTTTGAGAGCCATGCAAGATGTTAAATACGTGAATGCGACGCTGTTTTAACGACTGAGACAGGTAATTGCATGAGAGATTTGAGTGATAAGGAGGTAAGAGACAGGTAACGTGAGTGTGGGCTGAGATCAAGAAGACAGAAATCCAAGCTATATTTGAAGAGGGTGGTGAGCATGGCTGAACGAGGAGAAGCATCCAGCAGGCATGGACGAGAGGGAAGACAAGTTCCACCGCAAGCTGCTGCAGCCCAAGAGGTAAACGGTTTGGTTGTAATTTGATTTTTGCATGTTTTGTGAATAGGATGAGGGAGATTAAGTGGGTAGATATGAGAAAGAAAACGTGATAGCAAGGGTTATAGGTGAGGTGAGTGTTATGGGGTAGGTAATCAGGGGTTTCGGGTATGTCGGTATGTACAGAGAGGAATAAACGATCAAATTATTGTCGTAGGTGGTGTGTTTAGGCAGAGTGTATAAAAGTGACAGTGACCGATAGCGGTTAGAGATAACCGGTATCGGTTACTGAACCGGTACCGGTTATTTAGAACCGATACCGGTTACTATAGGAATTTCCAGAATGTGAGAAAAACCCTTGGGGATTTGATGGATTGAATGGTTATTTGTTGCTTTGACGTATGCAGGCAGAGGCAGGGATGAGGATGAATGATAGTGTTCCAGCTTTGTTGTCACGAATCCGAGCGGATGTAACACCAGCTGAATGGATATTGATAAATCGTTTGGGGTTAAGTGGAATCTGCTATTATTCACGAATCACACGTAACCATGCTATGTTGCAGGCGTTGATTGAGAGATGGAATCCAGAGAAGAATACCTTCTATTTGCCAACAGGGGAGATGACAGTGACATTGGAAGATGTGTTCCGTATTTTGAGACTCCCAATTACAGGAAAACCAGTATATCAGGCATTGCCTAGCGCGGGGCGGGCAGCGATAACAGCTGTATTTGGTCCATACGCACGAGACTTGACACAGCGAGGTTTGACATTTACGTATGGTATAATGTATGCAGCACACCCTGAGGAGACAAGATTAGCCGTGATATTAATGATAGCGGTAGGGTATTATGCGTTACCGAGGGCGGATGGAGGAAGATTTCCAAAAGCATTGATGTGTGTGATTTGGGAAATGATGGAAAGGAATGTGACTTTTGCATGGGCACCTGCATATTTGGCGGAGCTATACAGGGGCTTATGGGCTTGTAGACGAAATCACAGGACAACACTGGATTGTTCATTTTTGTTACATTGTTGGGCCTATGAGCACATTGTTTGTGTGCGACCAATAGGCCGACCTATCTAGTTGGGAGAGACAGGAGTGCAGAGGTTGGGATTCAGATGATGGGTCCAGACAGAACAAGAGGCAAGATCCCAGGCCGTGACGGGTGACATTGAGTATTATAGGCAGGTATGGGAGATGGTGACGATTGCAGATATCTGTTGGAGGCCGTACGGGAACTATATGGTAATAGAGAATATAGCTGAGGAGTTGAGGGGTGTAGAGCGATTGAGGTGGATCGCGGGGCACAGGCCAGGTGAGTATGAGAGGATTCCTCTAGATCGCGTGCGGTGACAATTTGGATTTGTGCAGGATATACCCCTGGCTTATAGACCATATATGAGGATCGACGCCGAGGCAGCATTCTCACCTCCCCGGCCAACACCTCCAGAAGGGCTAGAGGAGATAGCAGCCGATCGCAGGGTAATGGATGCAGGAACGACAGAGGCCTATAGATTATGGTGGGTAACAGAACTATGAGGTGTACGTGATCGTCCTGACATAGCTATGATTACAGCGGAGAGAGATCGTCTGCAGAGTTTAGTTCATCAGCTCCAAACGCAGGTGAATGAGGCAAGAGGATTGTTAGCGGTTGCGGAGTCACGGGCAGAGGGACTAGAGGCGAGATACCTCCATGCGAGGGAGCGTATTCATATGTTATAGGAGAGATTGGTAGATCAGTGGGTGGTACCAATAGCCGTGGTACCTTTGAGGACAGAGAGGCCTGGTGAGAGGCGTCGACGATCACGATCATCACCTGGTTCGGGATGAGGCGTGAGGGTCTAAATAAATGTTATCTAGGTATAAGAATAAATAAGGATGCCGACCTGCGTGTCAATGATAGAGAAGATGTATTTGTTTAACATCTAAATAAAACTGAATATGTATGTTGATTTGAGTTATGAAAATAATAAGAATGTTTGTGTTTTGATTTATTTGTTTTGATAAAGAGGAATGTGATTAAATAGAAATACACAAAAATATTTATATTTACCACACATGATAGGTTATGGTAGGAGATGGTCGAGCTAACCTTGGGAGACCCCATGTCTCCGAAGTGCTACCTACATAGCCCATTGCACAAAGCAAGGAGGGGCCTCAGACCGATGTAGTTCTCCCTTAGGACCAGGGAGAGGTGAATTTAGGCAATTTAGGTATGGTTAGGCAATTGGTTGGTTGGTAAAAATATTGATATTAATATTGGTAAGGTAAGGTTGTTGGTGTTGGTAATGAATTGGTGATGTTGTAAAAGGTATAAGGGAAGCGAAAGTTAGCCTACCCGAGTGGTAGGGAACCATGTCCTGATTAAGGTCAACACATAATCCTAGATGTTAAGCAAAGAGGAAAGAGTTACGCCATAGTTGAAAAGAGCTAAACAAACCACATATTAATGCAGGATGAGCTGGAATCCCCTAGGTACCGTGCATAGACGAGAAGTCAATAGGTGAAAAGAGTTGTATGATCACAATATATCGATTGTACGTCACGTCCCTTGAGTTTAAACAAATGATGAGGTGAGGTGGATGGTATAGCTGTGGTACGGAGAACTTATTACAAAGTGAGTGTTCTGACGAAAGAGAACCTAACCTAAATAGACAAGTCCATGACTCAAAAGTACTTTTGAATGAGGCTTTTATTTTACTGAATATAGACTGATCGATGTGGGAAGTCTACAAGGGATATTGATTGTATTATTCTTGAGGTCTTCACGAAGCTGATCAATGCGAGAAGCTTCAGCTAAAGGCTGACTGTGTATAGCTGTCCTTCAAGGGAGCAGTCTATTTATAGTAACAGCTTGTGATTTTAGTGTATAGTTGTCCTTCGGGGGAGCAGTCTATATATAATAGCAGCAATAGTTTGGCATATAGCTGTCCTTCGAGGGAGCAGTCTATATGTAATTTAGATAGCTAGATGTCCTTTTGGCGTGAAGCATCTAGTTTGGTAAGAAGTTTGACTCAAGAAAATCCCATAAGAATGTGCTATTTTAATACTTTGAAGTCATGGACTAGACTAAAAAGGGAAGGCATCGTTAAGGGGAGGTGAGAATCAAACTATGTGAGCTTGATTTTATTTTGAGGTGTAGGAAACAAAGTGTATGTAGCGGTAAATGAGCTCAAGGGACGAGCGTTAGGTAGATAAGAAGTGATATAACACTAAATTCAATAGTAGAATAGTCGAAGATGCAAGGCATTAAGGGGCTCAGGCTCAGGTTTACCATTAAGCGAAGCTAAACGATAAGTGCCTGATTGATAAGTGTGAGTGATTATGTAAGGTCCAATCCAATTGGGAGCAAATTTTCCACGTTTGCTCTTTTCTAGTTTGGTTACATGTTGATTCTCTTTGAGGACAAGATCACCAACCTTAAAGGTACGCTCATGAAGTCACTTATCATAAGCACGCTTGATGCATTTTTGATAGATTTGAAGGTGATCAAGAGCTGTAAGACGACGCTCGTCAAGAAGCTCCAATTGGGCTAACCGCTCTTGGCGGAAATCATCGTTGGTAAGAATATCTTGAAGAGATATTCTGAGGGAGGGTATTTGTATTTCGAGAGGTAAGACAGCCTCGGTACCATATACCAAAGAAAAAGGTGTGGCATTAGTGGAGGTACGAATGCTAGTACGATAAGCCCAGAGGGCGAAGGGGATGTGATCATGCCAATTTCTTCCGGACTCATTGACAACTTTCATAAGGATTTTGGTTAGGGTTTTATTAGAAGATTCAGCTTGTCCATTTGCTTGTGGATAATAGGGTGATGAGAAACTAAGTTTGATACCAAAGTTGTCACAAAGGTCTTGCAACAACTTATTTTTAAAGATTTACCATTATACGTTATTAGGCGATGAGGAATACCAAAACGACGAGATAATGTGATGGTTAACGAATTCGACAATTTTTTCTTTTTTAGTTGAAATGAGCGGAATAGCCTCCACCCATTTTGTGTAATATTCGGTTCTTTGTGATTATCCATCGGTGGACGTTGCGAAGAGGACGGATGAATCTCACCAATAAGGTCTAAACCCCATTGTGAGAAAGGCCAAAGATCTTGGGCGACTGTGGCGGGTGGCTTGGAGTATGTTGAAGGTTGGCATGTTGTTGACACATAACACAATGCTTAACATATTCGTAGCAATCGTTATTAAGAGTAGGCCAATAATAACCTAGGCGAAGGATTCGTTTGGCCACAGCAAGACCGCTAAAATGTCCACCAAAAAGACCGTCATGGACTGTTGGATGGTATAGGTGACCGTACGTACCCAAAATTGTAAGGATCTTGATCTTTGCCAAAACAAGTGTAACAAGTGCCCCAATGATGATACAGTCTCCTCGCAAGGTGTTCGGGATTCGGAAAAGCCTTCGGAGTATACGTTAACATCCCGCGTGCCCGCTTAGCCCCGCGCCCTTTATTTTCCCCTTTTCCCTCTTTCCTTGGTCTCTTGACCTTCGATGGGAAACCGCCGCCCGAAGGGCAGCGGTCTCGTGACCGCTGCCCTAAACAGGGTGGCGGTCTCAGAACCGCCGCCGCCGCAGTGGCGGTCCGTGCGCATTTTCGAGAATGCTCTTTTGACGTGACTCGCGTGAAATATCACGTTTCACCAGCTTTTCTTTTCCGACTTGAGCATGCATTAATGTTTTTGGTCCCCTGGAACAGTGTTTTTCCTTTGTTTATTGTTTAGGAGTTCAATTTGGTTTTGGTTTTTGAGAGTTGGAATTCCTATAAATGCATGGTTTGTGTACATGCAAATAAGGAGAATTTTTCTGAATTTGGTCTGATTTTGGTGAAGAATTTGAGCTGGAGCTTTTGGTCACCATTTTTCCTTGTTAGAGTCTTCTGATTTTTAGTGTTTTGGTTAGCTTGCTTAGGATTGATAGCATAGTTTATTTCATACTTGGTTAGTATTGCTCAGCTGTTGGTAAGCCACAGACCCATCTTGTGCGGCGGTCTTTGTTGTTTCATCCATCCGGTTAGAAGCTTGCCCCTTAATTCCTCTTTCTTTGTAGATTTATTTTTCTTGTGTCTTGGAGTTCTTAGTTCAATTCATTATATACCTGGTTAGCTTTATTCAGCTGTTGGTAAGCCACATATCCAACTTGTGCAAGCAGTGTCTTTATTTTGGAATAGAATAGCTTGGGAAGCCATTAAAGTTGCAGGTTTTGCTCTTCGTATAGGATAGTTGCAGGTTCTGGTCACTTCATGTTGCATGACTCGCGCAAGAAAATCCTGCTAGGAATCGCATAAGCCAAGCTCTGTACTCTTGCGCTATCCCTCTCCTACTCGCATTCTCGGTCTGTATTCTGAGCTGTCCTTGTCCCAAAATCTACTCCTATCGGTGCTAGCATTACACGCTTTTCTGGATCCAAGTGAACATGAAAGAACGAGAAGATCATACTGAGGGGACGAGATCATACACACACCATCGGATTCGCCACTGTTCTGCGGAATCCAGGTTTTAAATTTCAAAGTTCTAGTCAGACTCATATCAAATAGAGTAGTTAATCGCTTTATTTCATTTCATTCTATTCTCGATATTGCCAGGGAAGCTGTGGGGATTGATAGTTTCTGAGAAACTATGATTCACTCCTCACTTCTGAGGTAGGATCGAGAATCTTGCAGGTAGATTAGACAGGTTATTTTATTCATTTAGAATAATTCTACAAATCGCACAGGAAAATAACCACACTCGGTTATCTTGTCTGTTTTTAATTATTGTTTAGTTATTATTTCTAGATATGCTTAAAATAGTTTGCTTTCCTTAAAATTGTTAAATATTTCAGAGAAGAATAAAAGTTATATGCAGTTAGATTTATTTCACGTAATTAGAATTTGCTTCATTACAGTTAGTTTTTCCTTTTATGACAATTACGGGACCTCAAGAGCCCAGGGAATATATATTTGAGCCAATCGTGCCTCAACCAAACCTCGTCACAGCGATAGTTGACATAGACCAAAATCTCAGGATACAAGTATTCCGAACAACCACAGATTTACAACTGATCAGTTCTCAGTTAAGAGGATTAAACATAGAAGACGACCAAGCACATGCGTTTTGGTCAAGTCAGCCAAACTACAGATTACCCTAGAAAACATCCACATGACTGTAGAAGGGCTCGAAAGAGAACAAACATTCGGGTGCGATCCTCTAGTTCCACAGCCAGACGCTGGAGACACCCTCGTAGATATAGATACCAGCTTAAGAATCCAGGTTGCGAGAACGTCTGTAAGGTATTCTGAGAAGATCGCACAACTATTGGTTCTAAACATAGAAGCTGAGAAAGCATACGATTACTGGATACTAGGGATTAGAACTTGATCTCGCATATGACCATAACAGGACCGCAACAACCAAGAGTCTACGGTTGTGACCCACAGATCCCACAGCCCAACGAATCCACAAGTCAGTTAGATATAGACACTGGCCTACGCACACTAGTATTTCAGTCCACTCCACTTCCACCTATCATCATCGAACAACTGTCCTTACTAGATATAGCGGCTAACAAAGCTAGGGAATTCTGGACTAGGCCAGAAAATTGTCCGTAGAGTCAATTATATTCATCATCCACTATATGACCTTATCGGGAGATATACACGAAACAATCCCAGGTCATTTTCCACATATTCCGCAACCCATAGATCGAATCACGCCAGAGCTCGATATTGATTGGAGCCTTCGAGCAGTCATCCTCGCGATCGATCTATCACACTGATACCCAAGTTAGAAGGGCCTTCTTTGCCTTAGATTCACAAATTCCACTAGTGCGTGTCAAAGACATTAGATCGCCTAACTAGTTTGTCTCGCATATTCCATCCCCACCCATTTGTCTCGGCACGACCTCGGGGAGGTCGGAGTGCACGCGGAAGAGTTACTTGTTGATTCTCACGCTCGCCTGTCGCTTTTCCGACGTACAAAATTGGTGAACCCGACGTGAAACAAACAATTGTTTCACCTTCTCTTTGAGAAGTTTTCAAATCTTCTCTCATCCACCTTCACTCCTTCCCATTATTCTGCGGGTATTCATATACCCCCCGAATATGTCGGGATTCGATGCATATGGCAGACCCCTCTTGGGTCTTGAGGCATACTACGCCCAACAGAATAGGGAATCATCACCCTCGCTCTCAGTATGGGGTGACAACTATTCAACTAATCAGTTGTCAACACAAACCCCAAGAATCAGATATAGTTCGTCTTTTCAAACTGAAGAGTTAGATCAACCCCTTCGAACCCAACAAACAGAGCCTTCAGGTTCAAACAATATGACGTTTACAGGAGAATCTGGTTCATCTCCTCAAATGTTACTCAGACCACAAATTAGTAGGCAATCAGATCCATACCTGGTCTTAGATGATGGACAGCCAACACGTAATCCTAGGAGTGAACAACGCTCCCGGGGAATGTACCCATCTATAGGAGGATTACAAATACAACCCGAAATCTCTTTTCAAGAAAATACCTCTATGCCACTGCATACAGGAAATATTCTGGGAGAAACTTGGCAAGATAGCGATCAGTTTATGACAGGATATCACGTACCTTTACAACACCAAGGTATACAACAAATGCCACTCAGGCAAAGTACCGTGACTTCACCAAATGAAGTCATTTCAACGTTAGTAGAAAGAGTGAGAGGGTTAGAACTGGCTCAAGCAAGTCAAAATTCTCCGTTCATACAAACAGGAAGTTCCAATCCTCCATACCACTCTGGTCAGGTAGATCTCCTTACGGGAGTAGGCACGTTAGGCATGCCTCCTCAATATCCACAACAAACGCCAACAAGGCCTATCATCTCTAACACTATTCCTCCCGGTCTAGTGTCGAACAGTCCATTCCTCGACAATACCCCGTCCTACTTAAACATATACTCTAAATCACCACAAGGAGATATGTTCTCCTCTCTCTGGCATGTTTGCTCAAACGTAGGGACCTCCTTATGCCCCTGCTAACGCATACGCTGCACCGTATCAACAACCTATCCCACCATCACTCCCTCAGCAAACACCATCAATGGTTTAAAGCTATGCAATAGGGACTTATTCAGAATACCTAAAGGAACCCTTAGATTTCACCATACGAAGCGTCATGCTTCTAAGACCTCTCCTTGATTTGCCTAAGTTCAAGGGTGAGGGAGATCCAAACGTGCATATCAAAGCTTACGCTACAGCCATACGAGAATTACTCCCTTGGGATGGGATTGTTGCTAAAATATTTCCCAAAACCTTGGAAGGCATTGCTCTCGATTGGTATTACTGAGAATACACGAGGCTTCCATACATTCATTCAAACAACTTGTGTGCGAGTTCATCAAGGCCTTCGACATGAACAAACTATTAAGAACAGGGAATCGGGAGTTCTTACACATCAAACAAGAGCATAACGAGTCCTGCCGCCCACTTTATCCAAAGGTGGCGTACCGTCCTTTATTCATCGCAAGTGCTCCAAATATGGATCAGATGGAACTATGTGATTAATTCCTTCATTCTCTCGGAGAGAAGTGAAGGAAGAAGTCCAGAAGTTACCACTAAGGACTTATGATGAAGTACTCGAGAGCACTCTGCGAATAGATCAAAGAAATGATAGATAGTGGTCATAAGACATATGGAACAAACGGGAGGTTAATCACCTCCACTCAAAACACTACAACTACCACAAATGTCAATCAAGGACCCAAAATCCTTAACAAAAATCGTGGGGTAACAACGGATGGGGTAACCGACCAGCCCAAGAGGGTAAATGTTGTTAATACTCCGTCACAAACAAATAACCAACGAAACAACAACTTTACCCCGACGGTCAATACAGTGGATTTTAACCATCCACAACAACAACAACAACAACAACGGCGAAATCCCATACAAGGGCCAAGCCAAAACTCATTTGGTTACCAAAACTAAAGTCAAAACCAGAAACAACAATTCTAAAACTTTGGTCCTAATAGGCAACAGTTTGATCGGAATTTTAGGCCACAATACACACCAAACCAACAAAACGGGAATTATAACCCCAATTCTTATTGTGGTTTCCATAAAATTCGAGGTCACAACACTAGAACGTGCCGTGACTACAATAAATTTATGCAACGTTTGCCAGAAGAACAAAGACGCAGTTCTTCACTGACACTGCTTCGCGAGATCCCGTCTCATCATCACCAAATACTCTCGCAGGGGCAGTTTCTCCTCAGAATGCTCCTCTCAAGATCTTTAATGATCCACTCCCAAATCATGACAGCAATAGGCTGAATCCAACCGGAACAAACAAAGGTGCAGTGACGGGAAACAATGACCATGAAGCCTCGACTTCATTAAATCCGTCAGTCGCACCACAGTTGGGAGCTCAACCGAGACCTAAGATAGTCAGTTTGGTAGAATTAGACGCTGAACTACCTATCGAAGCTATAACAAGAACACGAGAGTATTTCTCTCAACCAAGCCCAAGTCATCTGCCAGAGACAGATAAGAGTCAACAAATAGTTGAAAAACCCATCGGTGTTTATGATTTAATTAGTGACCTAACAAAGACCTTCTCACACATTTCATTTTTGGACTTACTAAAGAACTCTCCCCCTCACAGAGCTGCTCTTTTAGAAGCATTAGGTCTAGGCCATCTAATTAACATCACTCCACCTCCCGAAACACAAGTAAATCACGTAGATTTTGATATCCACCCTCCGGGGCAGCCGGACAAGGATGCCGAATTCATCTTCGAAATAAGTAAAATGCCCACAGATGCTGAGATCGCATACCGAGGTGACCCAACCTTACACTTGCAAGTGTGGGTTTATAATAACTATGTAAAATGGGCAATGGTTGACGATGGGGCTGCAGTTAACATAGTCCCTTTCTCTTTCCTCCAAAAACTTGGATATGGAGAAACAAACTGTTCCACTACACGAAATACCTTGAGAGGCTATGATAGCCTTAAAGCCACTTCGATAGGAACTATAATACTGCCGGTCACCTTAGGGCCCAAAACCATCTTGACTGAATTTTATATTATAGATCGGGAAACTAACTATAATATGATCCTCGACCGACCTTGGATACATCGAATGAAGGCAATCCCTTCCACGCTATTTCAAGAAGTAAGATTCTTGCATCGGGAAAGGTGTTTGTAGCAAAGGCGATCCAAAACCTTCGATTTGCACCTAGCTAATTTAAAGAAAAGACCAGGTGCACTCGGAATTTAAAGCCAACAAACCAACTTAATAAACCCTCTGACCCAAAGCTAGAGGAAGAGCTGATACCTACGACGGATCTTGAAACTACCAGCATATCCAAAACAATTCCAACCCCTAAAGGTAAAACTAAAGAAACAGTATCATTAGGGACTACTGCGAAAATCGTTGAGTTGATAGAACAAGATTCACCAATGTTCTTACCATTTGATTCAGTAGGCATAGGATTTTCCCTAGGTGTTGGTTCCTTGCCAACAGAGGATCTCTGTATGGTAGAAGTAGAGTGCGCAAACGCAGCAGATGCCCCAACATCTACACTCCGGCTAAGTATTGGACTCTCCATTTCGATGGAGCTAAATGTCATTATGGAGCGGGGGCAGGTATAATTCTTACTTCACCCGAGGAGAAGGTCCTCCCATTCTCTTTTAAGTTAAATTTTGAATGCACAAACAATGGCGCTGAGTATGAAGCCCTCCTTCTTGGCCTCACCTTAGCCAGAAGGATTGGTATTGATAACATCAGAGTCTTGGGAGACTCGCAATTAGTAACAAACCAAGTTGCTGAAGTATATGAAACTAAAGCCGAACATTTACAACTCTACAAAAACGCTGTATTAGATTTAAGCAAGGCGTTTAACTTCATATCCATTGAAGCGATCCCGCGAGAGAAAAATCTTCTCGCCGATTCAATAGCAACCTCGGCATCACGTTTTACTCCAAGCAATGAGCTAGAAGATACTCACTTCACAGTATCCATTCGTGACGAACCATTAATAAAAACAATGACAAATCCTCTTTTAAGCGGAAGTGAATCTACCGTCCTAGACCATGTTGGAAATGATGCGGCTACTTTGGATTATTTAAATGCCTATGCAGCATTACATCTCTCCTATCACATGCTAGATTTATCCCTGATCCCACATTCGTCCTCCTACTTCGGAAATCCCGTAACGGATCTTCCGTCACAAAGGGAACCTAACATATACGCAATAGAAAATGGGGATGATTTAGATTTACCTCCAAAGACCACCTGAGTTCGAAGAGGGTAACGCCTCTTTAATCAAAGAAACAATCGATGTCAACATTGGGATGAGAAGATGAACCAAGAATATTGAAACTAGGTTCTTCGTTAACCCTGGAGAAGTGGAAATACATACTCGGAGTTCTCAAAGAACATCAGAAGGTGTTTGCATTTAATTACAAGGAAATGACGGGAGTCGCACCCCACATTGCGGTACACAACCTCGTCACTAGATCGGATGCAAAGCCAATCAAACAAAAATCAAGACCCATGAAGCCCAAAGTAGCTCTCATGGTAAAAGAGGAGGTAATAAAACTCCTTCAGGTAGGATTCATCAAGCCAGTTGACTACTCCCAATGGGTATCTAACATCGTTCCCGTTCTCAAGAAGAATGGAAAGATACGCATCTGCATAGATTTTCGAGATATCAACAAAGCTTGCCCTAAGGATGACTTCCCATTACCATCCATAGATGTTATTGTTGATGCAACAGCTGGTTTTGAACTTTTGTCTCTCATGGATGGATTCTCGGGATACAATCAAATCAGAATATCCGAGCAAGATCAAGCTAAAACCACGTTTATAACTCCTTGGGGAACCTATTGCTATGTTGTCATGCCTTTCGGTCTCAAAAACGCTGGTGCTACATACCAGCGGGCTATGACTTATATATTTCACGATTTAATTCATAAAATCATGGAATCCTACGTAGATGACTTGTTGGCTAAGGCCAAGAAGCGTTGTGACCATCCCGAAGTACTCCGCGTCATTCTTTCACGTTTAATAGAATACGGAGTCACACTAAACCCAGAGAAATGTGTCTTTGGTGTAACAGGAGGAAAGCTCCTAGGTTACATCATATCATCACGAGGGATTGATGTTGATCCAACCAAAATTGGCTGTACTCGAAATGGTCCCACCTTCGGACGAATCTGGAATCAGGTCATTTCTCGGAAAGCTAGGTGCAATCCGAAGATTCATCCCAGACTTAAGCTTCGCTATTCATCCAATCAACAATTTACTCAAGAAAGACTATAGCATTGATTGGACCGAAGACTGCAACGAAGCTTTCAACGCAGATTAAGCGTTTCTTCTTTGTCACCACCTATGCTAATGCCACCTAATTTGGATCACCGTTAATCCTATATTCGCGAGCTACCAATGTCTCGCTGGCCTGTATGTTGGCCCAAGAAGACGATGACAAGAGAGAACGTGTGATTTATTTCATTAGCCGAACACTGCTCGACTATGAAACACGCTATACACAAGCAGAGCGAGAATGTCTTGCCATAGTCTTTGCTACTAAATGTCTAAGACATTACATGCTGAATCAAGAAACAAAGGTCATGGTAAAGACGGACCATTTACAGACTTTTCTCACACAAGGTTCCTTATCCAAAAAGGCTGGACGTTTTATAACCTTAATGGGAGAGTTCGAATTAACATTTGTAAATCAGAAGTCAGTTAAAGGACAAATCATCGCAGATTGGTTAGCTGACAACCCATTAGACGGAGGCGATCTAGTAGATTTGGATTTTCCAGATGAATGCGTATACTACATCGAAACTCGACCTGCTATCTCTGAGTGCCCTTGGTACACTGATATCATTAATTATATCATGGACCATACGTACCCGGATGCAGTTACACTACAACAAAGAAGGTGATTACGCATAATCGTAGCCAAATATGTCATTATAGAGCAGGTGCTCTATCGAAAAGCATTCGATGGAATGCTCTTAAGGTGTGTCAACACAGAAGAGTCCAAGAGGATTCTCCATGAATCCCACAGTGGTATATGTGGAGGCCACTTCGGTGGCCATGCCACTGCTCGAAAAATACATCGAATGGGCTATTTCTGGCCCACTCTAGAGCATGACGTGATAGAGTTTGAGCGAAGTGTCATAAGTGCCAAGAATTCTCCCACGAGATCCACATGCAAAGCACAAGCTCTGACCAATCGCAACTCCATGGCCCTTTCTACATGGGGCCTAGACTTGATAGGGAAGTTCTCTCCCTCATCCAAGACGGCCATAATTTTATAATCACGGCCACTGAATATTTTACCAAATGGGTGGAGGCCATGCCTCTTACTACTGTACCTGGTTCTGTAATCGCTAAGTTCATTTTAAATCAAATCATTTGCAGGTACGGTATCCCGCAAATCATTATCTCAGATAATGGAACTTCTTTCAAGAATGAGGAAGTTCATGAACTATGCAACAAATTTAAAATAAGCCATCATACGGCTTCCTTGTATTATCCCCAAGCCAATGGGCAGGCTGAAGCAACAAACAAAACGCTGAAAGCCATTCTCCTTAAAACGGTGAAAGAAAACAAGCGAGATTGGCATTTGAAGTTATATCCGACCTTGTGGGCCCACCGAACCTCAATAAGAACACCAACGAGAGCAACTCTTTTCTCACTGGTATTTGGGGCAGAAGCAGTTCTCCCGCTTGAGGTTGAAATACCCAGTCTCCGCATTTCACTACAAGGGATTCTGGATGAAGACGCTTACAGAGAAGCACGTCTTTCCCAACTAGAAATCCTAGATGAAACTAGGTTAGATGCTGAACAACGGCATAGAGCTTATGCTGACCGAATGTGCCGGCAGTATAACAAGAAGGTCTATGAACGCGATATATATGAAGGTGATCTAGTTCTAAGACTAGACAACCGGATCGACAAGAAGACCGGCGAAGGAAGGAAATTTCGCCCAAATGGTTGGGCCCATACCGAGTCATGAAGGACTATGGAAATGGTGCATACCTCTTATGTACGTTAGAAGGTGAGGAGTTTGGCGAAACAGTCAATTCCCTGCACCTCAAACGTTTCTACGCATAAGCAGCTAATGCTACCTATATAGCTATCTACATTGCATTTTCATATAAATTAGGATCATTTTGTCCATTCGTTTCTTACACAGATTGTGATCAAGGAGTCTATTCTCAAAGCAATTCATTACAAACTCATGATGTTGTTGGCACAAAACTTTCTAATCATATCTCTCCATTTTCACGATATCATCAATCACTTCAGAATCTTTTATCAAATAAAATCAAACATGACGAAGTCTTAATGGTAACCATACCAAGATCTGCAAGTTTGTTCTCACTTTGATTTCTTCTTAGGATTGGTGTCTTGCCTATGGTCTATCTAGAAGCTTCATGGTGTCACATCTATCCCATATACACATCTCTTTGGAAACAAGCATATACTGACATTTTACTCAAAAAGACAAGTCAAAAAGTGATTAAACAGAAAATTTTATTTTTACACATTTCCTTGCCCTACCAACCTTCGGTGATGAGCTTGCGTCTCTTACTAGTGACGTAGGGTTGGGAAAGGATGGAAATGCCCTTACTCACCTATGCCTTGCCCACGGTGATAAACCCATGCTTCTTACAGGTAGCATGGGGCAAGGTGTAGGGGGTCCTCTAGACAATGCAAACGTTAAAAGGTCATAAACAAACTATTCAAACTTTGAGTCAAAAACGAATGAATCAGATGTTCAAAATTCCAAGAGAGTTAAAAATCCTAAAAACCAGATTTTGTCTACTATGTGGCCATCTACGGGTCTAAGTCTGGATAAACCGCAAAGCAAGTCGCACCCAAAACTATGAAGTCATTCAGGTAGAGTAAGCTTGTAGTTCTCAACTTGGTTCCACCAAAGCTTCGTCTGTCTTTCATCACTATCATTTCACCATATTTCATAACTTGCGCCCTTCTTAGCTCTTGGTGATGAGCCCTCGCAGCTTACTAGTTGCGTGGAGTTAGGAGTGGGGCAAGTTAATCTGTTCATCATACTGGTTATTTTCATCACTTTGCCAAAACAAACATGAGGTATCCAAATTGCTCACAGAAACTAAGATTTAAGATCACAGTATATCTACAATATCATGCATCAGCATCATGAAACACAAAAGAAAGCAAACATTTGCATCATCTGTTTTCCATTGCATACATTCTAGAAAGCATATAAAACATACATCGTAGTATACACGAGGAAGCTGGAAACAGAAAGGGAAAACATGAGTGACAAAGTTTTGATCCAAAAACGAATGCATATATATAAATAATCAATGTTTATATACAATGCCATCATGCTCTAGGCATGGTCAAAATGCTCAAAGAGCCCGTGATGTACAAAAGAATCTACAGTACAAAGCATACAGGGCCAAGTAGTCTCTCAACCCCTGCGCGACCCCTCTGAAGGTGCGCGCCCTCGCCTAGGGCTCCGGCTACGCGCCGCGCTCCGAATGCGGAGGGCTCAGGGTCTCGAGGAGCAGCCGCGGTCTCACCACGAGAATGGCTCCTCATAAGACGCTCGGCTGTCCTATAGCCTGCCAACTCTGTACGGAGAGTCGACACCATCCTGGCCACGTGCCAAATGGGAGCGAAGACGTCAGTATGCCTACCGGCTGCTGAAGGCTCCCCGGCATCTACAGATAGCTCCGCACGGGTCTTATCCATAGGGATCATCAGAGAATCAGTGCATACCCTACGGATTAGATCCCGCCACTCGTCAACAGTCTCTGCAAAACAAAGAAGAAAAACGAATTAGAAGCTAGGCAAGAGACTAAAAGATACAATATCAAAACGTAAGGAGAGATAGCAATTAAAAATCCTAAATTAAACAAACATTGAAAAGATGAGAGGATAACTTACTCGGATCACCGGGCCTCCAAGATGGGTCACTGGGGCCAGCACCCACCGCAGATGCCGCTACCGACTGAGGGGCTGCTCCTATAGTAGGAGCAACATGACGCCCCGCAACTAACTCATCCTCTCCACCATGGCCCTAGGAGAGTGGCTCCTCTGAAGCCAGAGTCTCTCTCTCTACACTCGCTTGGCCCTCTCTGCTCGTAAAATATCCCGAGTGTCATGCCACTCGGGATCACTATCATCTGTCTGTTCCTCGACCCTCCCTCCGTAAACTCCTCGAATCGAGTCAATATCTATGGGGTCATTGCTCACGTGAGTAGGACCCGCAGCAACCGAAGCAAAGGTGCCCGGGGCACACCGGCTCTCCCTCTAGCCCGAACTACCCTCCCGGCTCAATGGGAGTGCCAGGAGTAATCACTGTCCAACCACGGCCTCTAGGCACCCTCTAGCCTCGCGGGTGATCTCGTAAATCGCTGCAGTGCTGGGGAAGCATGCCCGCATATGGAAGGCCGAACTGCTGAGGAACTCTACCAAAAGGGTGTACCTCCACCCGTCCCACGCTGTTGATAAGCTACCCTGTGGTGGAACAGGAGATCAATGTAAGGGTCTCCTCGCCCCATATGCCGGCCATAAGCCGTACGGCGTCGCCTCCATATCTACTGTGGTAAGGGAGGCAACTGGCTGGTGAGGTGCTCTAAGCACTGACATATCTGACCATCTAGCTGCCCTCACAGCCCCTGGGTCTGCCACCTCTACCCCTCTACCATAAGGAATAAAATGCTCATACACCCAACTCATGACTAGAGTCGGGTGGCTCAATGACTGTCCCTGCAAACGGACCACCCTGTATAAGTCATGGTAGGTGGTCCCAGAATGTCTGCGCCCGAGGCATATATCTCGGCCATGCCCCTCTATACGTGCAATATGGGGGCCCAAAGAAGTATAGTAAAGTATCTCCTCCCTTGTCCCGATCAGCCTCGAGGCAAGGATCCCCATAATAGCCTCTGTCGAAATACGAGGATGGGCAAAGAAGGGATGGATCGAACTCTCACTCCCTTCTTCAACCCCGTGGAGATAGCTGCATCTCCCATGTAACCTGCCCACTGTGCAATCTGTGCTCGAGACCCTGCCGTCTCCAGTGTGAGTCTCCTCCCGATGATCGGGACCCCCAGGATACGGTAGACATCCTCCAAAGTGATGGTCCACTCACCGCGGACCCCTGGCAATCGGAAAGTGTTCCGATCTGCATCCCAATATGAGAATAAGTCACAAAGAATGTGACTAGATGGCGTGACATGGGGCACGCGTGATATACGTAATATGTCGGCCCTCTGTAATGTATCCTCCTCATCCTGAGAAAGGGCATCCAATACCCCCGAAAGCCAATCACACTCTCTCTCTCTCGGCTCCATCTGATATACTCCTCCCTCACCTGTATGCACCCAAAAACACACAAAACAGGGCAAGTTAGTATCTAATCAATATAGAGAGAGTCATAAAAGCATATAGAAATGATAAAAATACAAGTGCAATCTCAAAAGTTAAGCTCTTTTGCATTCTGTGCAAAACCACCTCCCGAGAGGGGGCGGTTTTATCGCCGCCCATACTGAGCGGGCGGCGGGTCATGTAACCACCGCGCCCGGCTAGGGGTGGCGGTCGTGGTTCGAAAACCCGCGCGGGTTGTTAACCCCAAAAAGCCCAAAAGCGTAAAAAATAGACCATTTTAACTAAAAACAAAGCCTACCCAGTAGGCGCCCCCCCTAGATGGACCTTTTGAACCTAACATTTTCAAAAATAATCCCCCCATTGCAAAGAATTTGCCATTTCAATTTTAAAGGGGGAAAAATACAAAATGGAAGAAAACCAACCTGTGATCGCTGAGGTCGGTGTTCCGCTCGTGGAGGCATGATCACAATCTCGTTGCGAATGTTTCGACTCTACTCGTGTGAGAAACCGTCACCGTGGGTCCCAGAGCTCAAAATCAATCAAATCGACTCGCGCAAATGAATAGGAAAATGGGCCCACTTTCATATATATATCGTTCTGTTTCATTTTAAAATGACTTTTTCGCAGGTTTGGAGCGCTGTTGGAGGTAAGTTTCTATCCCCGCACGAATGGTACGTTCTCCTTCCCTATTATTTTAGCGTTTATCTTCCAAGTTATTGCATCTATCTGCACTTGAGTTCTCTTTTCATTTTGCAGGTAGCGGGAATTTCGATGGCGTCATCTCAACACATGACGAGTAAGGTATAGCTTCTAACTCCCCATTTCGGGACTGCCATACTCGGACCCACCGTTTTATGCCTCTTCATGGCTAAAACGCTTCTCCGAGGGGGCAATATGTACGTACCCAAAATTGTAAGGTATTGTACTGCCAAAACAGTGTAACAAGTGCCCCGATGATGATACAGGTCTCCTCGCAAGGTGTTCGGGATCCGGAAAAGCCCTCGGAGTATACGTTAACATCTCGCGTGCCTTGCTTCGCCCCTGCGCCCTTTATTTTCCCCTTTTCCCTCTTTCCTTGGCCTCTTGACCTTGATGGCGAAACCGCTGCCCTAAACAGGCGGCGATCCTGTGCCCACCGCCGCTTTCGAGCGGCGGTCCTGTGCGCGTTTTCCAGAATGCTCTTTTGACGTGACTCGCGTGAAATATCACGTTTCACCAGCTTTTCTTTGCCGACTTGAGCATGCATTAATGTTTTTGGTCCCCTGGAACAGTGTTTTTCCTTTGTTTATTGTTTAAGAGTTCAATTTGGTTTTGGTTTTTGAGAGTTGGAATTCCTATAAATGCATGGTTTGTGTACATGCAAATGGTCTGATTTTGGTGAAGAATTTGAGCTGGAGCTTTTGGTCACCATTTTTCCTTGTTAGAGTCTTCTGATTTTTAGTGTTTTGGTTAGCTTGCTTAGGATTGATAGCATAGTTTATTTCATACTTGGTTAGTATTGCTCAGCTGTTGGTAAGCCACAGACCCATCTTGTGCAGGCAGTGCTGTTGTTTCATCCAATCCAGTTAGAAGCTTGCCCTGAATTCCTCTTTGCTGTAGATTTATTTTTTTGTGTCTTGGAGTTCTTAGTTCAATTCATTATATACCTGGTTAGCTTTATTCAGCTGTTGGTAAGCCACATATCCAACTTGTGCAAGCAGTGTCTTTATTTTGGAATAGAATAGCTTGGGAAGCCATTAAAGTTACAGGTTTTGCTCTTCGTATAGGATAGTTGCAGGTTCTGGTCACTTCATGTTGCATGACTCGCAGTAAAATCCCGCTAGGAATCACATAAGCCAAGCTCTGTACTCTTGCGCTATCCCTCTCCTACTCGCATTCTCGTCTTGTATTCTGAGCTGTCCTTGTCCCAAAATCTACTCCTATCGGTGCTAGCATTACACGCTTTTCTGGATCCAAGTGAACACGAAAGAACGAGAAGATCATACTGAGGGGACGAGATCATACACACACCATCGGATTCGCCACTGTTCTACGGAATCCAGGTTTTAAATTTCAAAGTTCTAGTCAGACTCATATCAAATAGAGTAGTTAATCACTTTATTTCATTTCATTCTATTCTCGATATTGCCAGGGAAGCTGTGGGGATTGATAGTTTCTGAGAAACTATGATTCACTCCTCACTTCTGAGGTAGGATCGAGAATCTTGCAGGTAGATTAGACAGGTTATTTTATTCATTTAGAATAATTCTACAAATCACACAGGCAAATAACCACACTCGGTTATCTTGTCTGTTTTTAATTATTGTTTAGTTATTATTTCTAGATATGCTTAAAATAGTTTGCTTTCCTTAAAATTGTTAAATATTTCATAGAAGAATAAAAGTTATATGCAGTTAGATTTATTTCACGTAGTTAGAATTTGCTTCATTACAGTTAGTTTTCCTTTTATGACAATTACGGGACCTCAAGAGCCCAGGGAATATATATTTGAGCCAATCGTGCCTCAACCAAACCTCGTCACAGCGATAGTTGACATAGACCAAAATCTCAGGATACAAGTATTCCGAACAACCACAGATTTACAACTGATCAGTTCTCAGTTAAGAGGATTAAACATAGAAGATGACCAAGCACATGCGTTTTGGTCAAGTCAGCCAAACTACAGATTACTCTAGAAAACATCCACATGACTGTAGAAGGGCTTGAAAGAGAACAAACATTCGGGTGCGATCCTCTAGTTCCATAGCCAGACGCTGGAGACACCCTCGTAGATATAGATACCAGCTTAAGAATCCAGGTTGCGAGAACGTCTGTAAGGTATTCTGAGAAGATCACACAACTATTGGTTCTAAACATAGAAGCTGAGAAAGCATACGATTACTGGATACTAGGGATTAGAACTTGATCTCGCGTATGACCATAACAGGACCGCAACAACCAAGAGTCTACGGTTGTGACCCACAGATCCCACAGCCCAACGAATCCACAAGTCAGTTAGATATAGACACTGGCCTACGCACACTAGTATTTCAGTCCACTCCACTTCCACCTATCATCATCGAACAACTGTCCTTACTAGATATAGCGGCTAACGAAGCTAGGGAATTCTGGACTAGGCCAGAAAATCATCCGTAGAGTCAATTATATTCATCATCCACTATATGACCTTATCGGGAGATATACACGAAACAATCCCAGGTCATTTTCCACGTATTCCGCAACCCATAGATCGAATCACGCCAGAGCTCGATATTGATTGGAGCCTTCGAGCAGTCATCCTCGCTGATCGATCTATCACACCAGTCCAAGTTAGAAGGGCCTTCTTTGCCTTAGATTCGCAAATTCCACTAGTGCGTGTCGAAGACATTAGACTACCTAACTAGTTTGTCTGCATATTCCATCCCCACCAAATTTGTCTCGGCACGACCTCGGGAGGTCGGGTGCACGCGGAAGAGTTACTTGTTGATTCTCACGCGCTTTGTCGCTTTTCCGACATACGGTGACCTCCGCACTGTGAGACATCGAAGGAGGATGCCATCAAAGCCACGTTTATAAAGGAGCCCCCATAACGACATAACGAAACGCGCGTTTAAGAAAAGTGCGTTTGCGGTTTACTAGTAAGGTCGGGTGGGAGAACGAGAGGTTGTAAGGTAGTCGTGAAATTGGTGATACCGGGTATCCACGAGAATTAGCAGACACATTATTTATCATACAAACAATCGGGGTTGAGTAAGATGGGGCAAAGAGTTGTTGGACCAAGATGAAAATGTCAGAGTCAGTTGATGAAGCTGGAATTTGCGAGGCTAAGCAAGCCATAGTATCCGCAAATTTGTTAGTGGAGCGGGGAATGGTTTGGATAGAATAGTGAGTAAATAAGGCTAGAAGTGAATCCACATAATGTTTGTACTTTTGAAGCTCCTCATTTTTGCATTGGTAGATGCCCATAACTTGATTGACTACCAATTGAGAGTCGCCGAAAATATTGATAGATTTGACACCTAAGTGCAACGCAACCTGGAGACCCAGAACAAGGGCCTCGTATTCCGCAGTATTATTAGTGCAGGGGAAGTCGAGTCGGAATGAAAGAGGCATAGGCTCAGCGTCGAGAGGAATAAGAACAACACCAGCTCCTCCGCCGCGCTGGCATTTGGATCCATCGAAGAAGAGGGTCATTAGATACGACTCCTCCCTGAGGGAAAGAGTGGCGATGAGTTCGTCGGGGAAATTAAAATTGGTAAATTGCACCCCAGGTACAGGGGCTTCCGCGAGTTGGTCGGCAATGGTTTGTCCTTTGATTGATTTCTGGTGTATAAATTCAAGATCGAGGTCAGCAAGGAGCATAAGCCATCGGGCGATGCGTTGGTTTAGATGAGGTTTGGCATACATATAATGGATGGGGTCCGTGTTGGTGATGACGAAAGTTTTGTGATTCAGGAGGTAGTGTCGGAGCTTGGTGGCCACGAAGGATAAGGCTAGGCACAACTTTTCTACATGTGTATATCTGGTCTCATAGTCCACCAAAGTACGACTTATATAATAAACGGCTTGTTCGCGGTTCTCGGAGTCACGATGTGCAAGCATGGCCCCCACGGCGTGGTCAGTGGCGAGAGAGGTAAAGGTAGAAAGGACGGTTGTCTTGAGGTGGGATAAGCACGGGTGGCTGCAAGAGATAAGCTTTGAGAGCCTCAAAGGCTTGGTGGCATTCGTCGCTCCATCGAAAGTCAATGTCTTTTTTAAGGAGGTGATGGAAAGGTTGACATCGATCCGAGAGTTGGGAGATGAAACGTCGGATAGATTGTAGCTTACCTTGTAAACTACGCAATTGTTTGAGATTAGTAGGTGGGGGCATTTCTAGGATAGCTTTGACTTTAGAGGGGTCGACCTCAATACCATGCAAAGAGATGATAAAACCAAGAAGTTTTCCCGAAAGGACACCAAAGACACATTTCTTTGGTTGAAGACGGACAGAATATTGTAACAGGCGATCAAAAATAATGGTTAAAACATCAAGATGTTCACTACGATGTTTAGATTTGCCTAGTATATCATCGACGTAATCTTCAAGGATAGTGTGCATAATGTCATGAAAAATGTAGGTCATAGCCCGCTGATAGGTTGCACCAGCATTCTTAAGGCCAAATGGCATTACACGATAACAGAAGGTTCCCCAAGGAGTTATGAAGGTAGTTTTATGTTGATCGGCAGGGGCAACCAAAATTTGGTTATATCCTGAAAAGCCATCCATGAGAGAGAGCATCTCATGGCCTGCAGTGAGATCAACAAGTTGGTCAATACTAGGTAGGGGGAAGTCATCTTTAGGGCAAGTGAGGTTAAGATCCCGGAAATCCGTGCATATCCGAAGTCCCCCTGTCGCTTTAGTGACAGGTACGATGTTAGAAATCCATTGAGGATAGTCAATAGGCAGGATGAAGGAAACAGAAAGGAGTCGTTGAAGCTCTTCTTTGACCAAGAGGGCGATGCGTGGATGCATTTTTCTCAGTTTCTGTTTAATTGGTTTGGAATCGGGTTTTAGTGTAATGTTATGGACAGCAATGTCAGGATCAATTCCTGGCATGTCAGCGTAGGACCAAGCGAAAGCTTGGTTGCGAGCACGGAGAAAGGTAGTAAAGGTGACTTGTTCTGATGCATTAAGGGATTGTCCGATCTTCACGATGTGAGGATCTTCTGCTGTGTGGATGTTGATTTCTATAGTAGACTCGTTCAGCATGGTTTGAGTTTCAGATGGTAAGGCGCGTTGAATATAAGAGTCATCCGCACCAAGGTAAGTGAGGATGGAGTCATCATCCTGGCACTCAACAACGTTAATTGAAGGTGAGTCCTCTTGATCATGTCCGGATATAGAAGGGGAATAGAAGAGGGTCCTCATTATCGCGTTGATAAGTGAGAGGACCTAGAAAGATAGCATTTATGAAAAAAAAAGTTAGGAGGGATAGATTCAGGATCTATCGACTCTGTGGGTGACGAAGGTAAAATGGGTGATGATGGTTCGGTAGGGGTGACATTGTCCTCTTCCAGAAGGCAACTGACACAAGGTTCCTTTGGTGTAAGTGTTCCCAGAAATCCGAGACCACTACGATCATTGTGCTTGCGTGTAGTTACGGGAATGATTGTATGTCGGCCTTGTTCATAAAGACCAAAACCAAAGCCTTTCCAAGCACAGCGAGTCAAGAAGGTGAGGGCGAAACGACGATTTGTCAAGTATTGAAAATCAGATTTGAAAGGAACCACACCAAGAGGAGGTTCAGGGGTAACGGAAGATGCGTCAACACCCCCATATGTTAGGTTGGTGCGGCAATGAGGTGGTCCGTAGGGGATTACTTCCCCCACACGACGGTCATAGGTAGGATGTGCATGTACTTGTCCGTACTCCTGTGGGGTAGGGAAAGAACTAATGTTATATAGGCGATACTCCCCCAGCGTAAGGCGTTGAAAAACATCCACTAAGGGATCTGAGGTTGGGATGTCGTCCGCGGGGAGGGAAGTGGTATTTGCAATGGTGGTTTCATTGGTTGAAGGCGTAGGTGCGGTTGATGTGGATGGTTGGGTTGGATGAATGGGTGTCTTGATTGGTACAAGCACATCATTAGGGCGATATAACATATTGCAGGTTTTGAAGGGGGGAGGATCAGCTTTTACGGTGTAGGACTTCCCCTCGTACTCAAATTTTATACATCTATGTAAGGTGGAGGGAACGCATCCCATAGCCCGGATCAGGGGTGGCCTAATAACATGTTATATTGGAATTCTCCCTCAAGGACATAGAAGAGCTCAGGTAAAGTACGTGGTCCTACACGAATGTTAAGGATCACGGTGCCTAAGGTAGAGGTAATAGCATCATTGAATGACCGCAACATGATGGGGTTGGCACACATGTAGCTAGAAGGGATATTCATTTGTTGGAAGGCTTTTGAAGAAATGATGTTTAGACTAGCGCCCCGTCGATCATCACACGACGTACCCGGATGTCCCGGACATAAGCTGAGATGAAAAGAGCAGGATCAGGATCTTCTGTACCAAAGTCAACAATTTTGTCTTCGGAGAAACTGACAGCAGTAGCTTGTTGTACAGAGACAGAAGGGGTGGTTGAGGCGGTAGGTTGTCTAGTGAGGGAAGCAACGTGATTGGGTGTTAGAATGGAGGTAACAGGTAGGGTTTCATTAGGTAAGACCTCAATCCCTTGAAGAATTTCAACGAGAGCTTGTCGATGAGATTCAGAAGTCTGAATGAGATCATATAGTGTCATTTTTACGGGTGATTGGTGAAGCTGTTTGATCATGGCTCGATGGGCAATTCCATTAGAGACGGGGTAAGTGGGTCCACGAATAACCACTTTGGGTGGTGGTGCAATCGGGATGGTGGACGGAGAAAGAGAGGACGCAGGTGCGCTTTCTTTCGCTTTCTCGTTGTTTTTCTGCGCTCGAGTAGCAACACTAATCATATTAATTTCGTGGACATGAGATGAGGAAGATGGTCGGGATAAATCATGGTCTTCGAGAGGTGGGGTTGTAATAATGATAGATATTGGTGAGGCGGGGATAGGTGGTATAGGAGAGGGAATTGAAGCTAAAGGTCTCTCCCTTCGTAAGTTGTCTTTCTTAACCTTTCTATCTGAGAGAGGTGACTGACGAAGGATGGCTTTTAAAGCTTTGCATCCCTCCACATCATGTCCTGGTGTGCGGTGGTAAGCGCAGATTTTAGACTCATCATAACCTATAGGTCGAGGTTTAGATGGGTCATAAGGTCTAAGTGGGGGTAGGGAAATGGTCGCATTCTCCACCAACATAGCAAGGATTTTGGCGTAAGATCCTTTGAGTGGGTCAAAATCGGAGGAGGATGAGGGTATTGATTGAGCAGACTTCGGTAATGTTTTGGCATGATTGGTTCGTACGGGTGGTGGTTTAGCCAAGGGGTGTTGATACGTGGTTTTAACTAAACGTGGTTTCTTTGGCGCAGGAGCTACGTTTAGCTGGTTAGATGATGAGGCTCCAGATAATGTGGTATCCAGAAACAATGGTGACAAAAGAGGAGTGACGGCAAACAAGTCCTTTGATGATGAAATTTGTTTAGGATTGATGGGTGGACAGGATACGTGGGGTGATAGTGTTGATATACCCTTAGATCTCTGTATGGGTGGAGAAGGCGTAGGTCATTTTAAAGAAAACGCAGGAGGTATGATATATTGATGCAAGGTGGAGGGATGAGGTCCCAATATGGAAGGTAGGTGTGACGATGATGGTTTTAATTGTGATAGAGGCACGGATTGAGTTTGTCTCCTAAGTGGAGGGGCGGCTTTATTTTTGGATAAATCTAGTCGCTTAGGCGGGTGTGTTAGACTGGGTATTGGTGAGGTCCCAAGTGTAGGGGAAGATTTGGTTAAGCTGACAGAGGTGGATGAGATACTTGGTAGAGATGCGGGGGGTGATGATGAGGACATAGGCATTTTGAGTTTCTGCAAACACTTCGGGTATATGGTAGAGGTGTCTGGATCGGTCATCTGCATTTGAGTAGAATAGGGGATACTCAAACGTTCCCATAGGACTCGTCTATCTTCTGGAGAATGACAATCTTCAGGTGTGAATGGGAATTTTTGTATGGAAGAAAGGTGGGTTGTGATTCCGGTCCACCGTGGGTGTGATACAGGGGGTAGATGAGGTCATTGTATCAATAGGTGTTAAGAGGTCAACTGGTCGCTGAAAAGATTTAGGCGATGAAGAACTAATAGGTAGGAGGGCATGTTTAAGAGGATCTGTCATGGTTAAAGAATTTGGTGATGTCGGTGCAAGGGGTTTCTCGTCTAAGGATGACAAAAGGAGTGGCGAGCCCTCCTCTTGTGCAGCAAGAGTGGTAGAAGGAGACGTTTGGGAAATAGATAAGTTAGATAGCATCTGCTCGCAGTCTTGTAGGGATGTGGTGTAAGAAGACTCATCTATGAGAAGAGAAGTCTGGGTAGTTAACTCCTTTATGGGTAAAGGAATGATTTCGCTTTGGCTTGATGGTGGTGAAGGAGGTTCAGGCCTCTGTGTCAGTGAAGACGCTTGATTCAAAATTTTCTCGATGGAGGTTTTTGGCTGGGAGTCGAAGACTGCATGGATCTCATGAACACTTTCCTCGGCTAAGATATCCTGGTTTATGTTACTGTTAGAAGAGTGATTCGGGAATGGTTTGTTGAATATTTTCAAATTTCGGTTGGCAGGGGCATTAGGATTATCGAGGGTTATATCCCCTGCATCAACCATTTCCTACACTATGTTTTTCAACATCTTGCAGTTTTCATGACTATGTCCTTTTACGCGGTGAAAGTTACAGAAGTCATTTTCTTTGTACCAGGAAGGTATAGCGCGAGTGGAGTCAAACCCGGAGTGAGGTTTAACAGGAGGCAAGGTGATAGCTCCGGCTTTGAGCAATTTTTCCAAGATGACACCATAAGTTTCTCCCAAGGGAGTGTAATTGATGGGCTCGGCTTTGTACTTATAGGTGGTTTTTGGTGGAGTATTAGACGGTGCTTGAGATTTGACCATCACCGCGTGGACAGCTCCTTTTGATTTAGAAGAAGTGGATGCGTGAGGAGTGGTGGTGTTTGGTTTATTGGTAGAATCTGGAGTTCGGAAATTGGGGTTTTTGTTGCGCAACCGCAATTTCTCTTCTTCTAAGGCCCGAATTTCTAGCTTCCGAGCCATGGTAAAGGCCTCGTCAAATGTGCGGAAAGTTTGAATTTGAAGAGTAGGAGAAATGTGCTTAGCACATGCCCGCGTAAAAAGTTTGATAAGTTTAGTCTGAGGCAAGGCATATGTAAGTTGGTTGATAAGGCCGCGCCATCATCCAACGAAATCTGCGATAGATTCGTCTTCAAATTGTCGGATGGCATAAAGGTCGGTGATAGATACTTTCTTGGCAATGTTAATGGAGAAATGATCCAAGAAAGATTGGGCTAGTTGGTTAAAAGAGAAGATTGAGTGTTGGGTTAAAGCACTGTACCACTCCAAGGTGGGTCCTGATAAGGACATGGGAAAGGTGCGGAGTAGCAAGGCATCATCATGAGCAATCAAATAACAAGCATGTCTAAATGATCGCAAGTGTTGTTGAGGATCCTCTTTACTATTAAAACGAGTAAATTTTGGCAATTCCCATTGAGGAGGATATGAATGAAGGGGGACAGAAGGGTGAATAGGCTCCTGACAAACTTGCTCGTATGTCAAGGTGCTACGACTTCCCAAAAGAAGCCTCCAGATTTTGCATTTTGTCCATCATTTGTTTGATGAAATCCGTGGTTGGTTGAGATGATGGTGCGGTTGTGGTAAACGGGGGCAAATTGGGCCAAGGGCCTCCGCTAGACAATGGTGGGGTTAAGTGTTGATAAGGTATGGAGGATGAATATGTCAAGGCGACCGAATAGGGATGTCCCATATAAGATGTTGAGGTCACTGGATACGTGTATGGAAATGAAAAGGTAGGCGGAGCTTGAGAAGGCAAACTAGTGTGGATAGGTGGCAGAGAGCAAGTCATGAATGGAGCAGTCTGCAAGAGAGATGAGGTAGGAGCCGTCGGCGGTAAGGATATGTGGGGTCCAAGATTAACCAAAGGAAAGCCAATCTGTGTCGTATGAACCTCTGAAGCCATCGGATTGGGAGACGGGGCTAGAGATGCAGGAAGCAATGTGGTGTTATCAGGCGGAGTGGGAGCTAAATGAGCAGCTATACTAATGGGCATGCCAACAAGGAGTTGACCATCGGGCATATGGTCAGGGGCATGAGACAAATAGTATTGTACAGCGCTAGGGTTAGCATCCAGAAATTTGGCAAATTCCTTATCTCCTACAGGAATTTTGGGGATCTCACTGGTGTCCGTAGGGTTCCCTATAGAATGTGAAGGGGGTGATTCAGGCAAAGGCACAGAGCAGGCATGTGAAACCATGGCGGCTTGCTTCCGAGTGATAACAACCATGGACAAGAATACACAGCAGGGCTTCAATCTATTAGGAACAGAAACAGCCTTAGAATGGTGAAATTGGTAGGTTCCTGGTTTGTCAGGAACTGTAAAAGACAGTAACCGATATCGGTCTAATAACCGATGTCGGTCACAGTACAGATGACGTCGGTCAGTTAACCGATGTCGGTGTAAGAAGACTGGTATAGGAAGATATAAGAAGCTGCTGATTTGATTTTTAACAGTGTTTAGTACACTTATCAAATAGTTTTGAGGTGTTCACAGAAGACAGAGTATGACAGAGAAAACAGAACTGAAAACAAGCAAGATGCACACGCAAATCCAGAGATTAACCCTAGGGTTAATTTTAATTATCATGAGCTTATGCCTTTAGATGTAGAATGATGTCAGAATCCTAAACAAAAGACTTAGGGGAAATGTCAAGTTTGTTTTGGCTCATAAGGTTACCTCAATCGGGCGGAGGAATACCGCGGAAAAGGGGGGATGTTTGAGCTGTTGAGTTAATTGTGAAGTGATTTGGTATGTGTTGTGCAGTGAAATTAAGATTAATTTCTTGTCAATACCATGGAAATCACCCCACGTGTGTACTTTTTGTTACTTAATCTATGTTCACTAGAATTGAAAACAGCAAGCAAGAATGTGATGCACGTGTTTAAAACCCAAATCGAAAATGATATTCGATGAAGCAAAAGAGATGACTTTCACTAATGCAAGATGTAAAAGCAAAGCAAGTTCTTTTACCAAAATAACAAAATACCTTGTGAATATCTTGTAAAGAAGAAAACAGCAAGTATGCTCCCTATATGAAAGCAAGCAAGAAAGAAAGAAACCCAAATGGGTCCCACCGGGCGTGCCAAAATGTTTCGCTCGGAATGTTTCAGCTTTTGGGAATAGAGTTGCTTCTATCCTTTCATTCCTTTTAGAAATAGATAAGGGTTAGGGCTAGGAGGAATACCTATTGAATGTCGAGATGGTGTGCGCGTACCGTAGAGAGAGATCAGGTTGATTGTGAAGAACCCCTTTTTGTCTTGGAAGGACTACCTGCAAATAAGAACACAAGACCACAAGATTTTGATTAGACAATAAATGAGGGAACTGCCTTGGGCCCAGGAAATATAAAACTTCCTTTCGAAGGTGGTCAGTTCCCCTGCTAATATGAATTAACACAGAAGATTGTAAAATAACAGTTTAATTACCTCGTTGAAACAAGTAGGGGGAAAGGCTAGTTTTTGGTTGTAGTCAGGATAACCGATACCGGTTTCTGCTAACCGATATCGGTAGGGGCTATGTTTGTAAAGGGGGTTGTAAGGTGGTTGTGTTGTTTGTAAGGCTGGTATATGAATGGGATTAGGTAATGGGGTGATGAGAGGTAAGTGGATGATAGTTAGGTAAAATGTGTTGCTGGGTAGTAGATCTAGGAATAGATTTATGGCTGTGATTAAAAAGTCTAAGAAATATTAAAATGAGAACACACAAGATGCAACTTACTGGTTATTGACAAGGATGTAGGTCCAAGAACTGTGATGACAAAGGCAGAACTCAAGTAGTATGGCCTGATACCCAGAAGATGAGATGTCTCCCTCCCAATGATCAGATGAGTGTCACAGGGCTCTGGCTGTTCAGTTGCAGTCTTGGGCTTGATCTCCTTCACTGCAAACTCTTCTTGTCTCTTCACTTGTCTCTGCTCGGCCAAGTAAAGATCTGGATTCTCTTGATCACTTCTGATGATCCTGATTGATCCAAAAATCCTTCGACCTTTGTTTCTGATTAGGGAAGGTCATTTACAGGGAACCGATGGCGGTTACGTAACCGACGGCGGTCGAGTAGGAACCGGTATCGGTTAGGAAAAAGTGGGCTATTTTTAGTAAAATAGCCAACTTTCCCTGCTTTTCTCCCGAGGGATTAGTTGCGGGCTTGGTCAAGTAGCTACAAGGTCGGTTTTGGGTGCGAGTAAGGAGGCATTAGTCATGGGTGTGGATGTAAACCAAGTTTTAGGTCTTAATTAGGTTAGTTTAGGGTTAGGGCTAGGTCATGATGAGGTGGCAAAATGAGGTGGCAGGTAAGGCGACGTGGATTTATTAATTATAAAGTAATTAATAAATAATTGTGTAAGGTTTAGGTGATGGGGTTAGGTTGCGAAATGAGATGCGGGTCACAGGGGGTCGTAAGACACAAATTTGGTGTCTACAATGAATTTCTTCTACATTTGAATAACCAGTATTGTCGGAATCTATAAGCATCCCCAAATTCCAACCATATTATGAACAAGAATATGTTGTGTTGTCTATTGAGGCTCGTATCTTCCTTTTCTTGAATAAAGAAACTTCCAAATCCATATATAGAATAAGACACTTATTGTTTTCAAATTCAATGCATTCGACTTGAACATGCAAAGTGTCCCCAAGTCAATAACTTCTAAGGATAGAACTATACCAACTTCCTCTTGAGTGTCATCTATAACAAAAACAACCATAGGTCAACATGGTAGTTTTCGGGGAATGGATTTCAAAAAACCATTCCTCATCTCTTTTCTTCCAACAATTACCCCCTTCGATGAATGGAATTATTGAGAAGGGAACGCAAACAATGGAAGACATTTTTCCTGTAATTAGAGGAGAATGCATTAATAATAACTTCATTTATGAAGTATAAAATGTTTATTTCACATTTTATGATAAGGAATCTATGTATTAACGTAGCGTTCACCAACCTCTAAAGTTCCTTAATTTGTATCATTAGAGAGTAATTAATTTTAATGGTTAGCACCCACTAGGCTTCAAATAGACATGATATGTATCATTCAACTAGTTACAATAATTATAGACATTTAATTCTCGACTAATGTACGTCTAATATATACACTTATTTCACATCATCTTTTATAACAAAAAAATCTTAATGATCGCTACCTTTAGTAATGTGATTTGTTTCTCAAACACTCTTTTAAAAATACTAAACATTAAATATTAGTGTTATATACGATATTCCATTCAATAGGTGTAAATGACCAATAAGTAATGTTTTAATTTGTCCATTTATATGTTGATCAGAAGCGTATGTGCCATTAGTATCTATATTTTTAATGTTCTGTCATTTTATCTATTTAATGTTTTTTTTTTTTTAATTATTGGCAAATAGTTTTTGAAAGCGACTATACCCTTGAATACAAAAGAAGGCCTAAAAGCCGAATGAGCAAGAAAAAAGAGTGAAAAGGATCAAAATCCAAATGTTCAACGATGCACAAAGTAGCTAAAAATAGCTACCAAAACAAGACAGAACTGCAAAATACCGCAAAAAAGCAAGAAAGGATCCACAAAAAGCAAACAAGGACAATAGAGATCAACTACAGCTACTTCCTAAGTAGCTTTGTCTAAGATGGTTTTGATATTTTATCTATTTAATGTTATAGATTTTTTGACTCAATGATAATCCTATCAAAAAGTGAAAATGAATGCTTCTTATTTCAATGCGTTAGAAATGGCTATAAAATATTTGGATAGTTTCTTTTATTATTGATTTGATACACAAAATATGAATTATTTTCTGTATTTTGAAGAGTGTTTGAGTAACAAATCACATTAACGGAGTTAGCGGTCGCTAAGCATTTTTGTTATAGAAGACGATGTAAAATAAGCTTATATTGGACATATTGGAGTCTAGAGGATTAAATGTCTGTAAAAAGTATAAGTAAGATATTTAAAGTGTAACAGTCCTTAGGCAATTCCACAACAAGCTATCAAATACAACCGGAAAGGATTACACATTTCCTAAACAAAATTATGGCCCTAACAACTCTCGTTGTTTTCATGGAAAAATTTTAGTCTAGAAGGTCATGATGGGTTATAATTATTTGTTAAAATATTTGATTATTAACAATGTTTATTGAGTGCCTCTACAATAAGGGTCTATTGTCTATTACTCTGATTATAAGTTATATTTAAAAGGTATAAACCAACAAGTAGAAACCAAAGTTCATATTTTCTTGAATATATTTATTCATATACCTCATGCTCTTAATATTAACTATTGGATCAATATCCAATGAGGTAGGAGAACCATATTTATGAAGATAATAGACTAGTCTTATGCACTATAATAGAGATCAATTTTAACAAGGTCCTTAGGCAATTCCACAACAAGCTATCAAATACAATTGGGAAGGATTACACATTTCCTAAACAAAAGTATGGCCCTAGAAACTCTATCCATTTTTGTGGAAACATTGTAGGATAGAAGGTCATGATAGGTTATACTTATTTGTTAAAATATTTGATTATTAATAATGTTTATTGAGTGCCTCTACACCAAGAGTCTATTGTCTCTTACTCTGATTATAAGTTATATTTAACAGGTATAAGCCAAAAAGTAGAAACCAAAGTTTAGATTTTCTTGAATATATTTATTCATATACCTCGTGCTCGAATATTAACTATTGGATCAATATCCAATGAGGTAGGAGGACCATATTTATGAAGACAACAAACTAGTATTCTGTACTAGAATAGAGATCAATTTTAACAAGGTCCTTAGGAAATTCCACAACAAGCTATCAAATACAATTGGGAAGGATTACACATTTCCTAAACATAAGTATGGCCCTAACAACTCTATCTGTTTTCGTGGAAAAATTTTAGGCTAGAAGGTCATGATAGGTTATACTTATTTGTTAAAATATTTGATTATTAACAATGTTTATTGAGTACCTCTACACCAAGGGTCTATTGTTTCTTACTCTGATTATAAGTTATATTTGCAATACTAGATGAAGAAATTTATTCCAAATTGTTCAAACTTGTGTTAATACATTTAGAGCATCAGTCTTCTTAGGCTACAAACATTTATTGTCTATTATGTTGTATTAAATCAGATTAAAAACACCAAGAGTTTAAAAATAGCAATAAAATAATAAATCATGGTCTAGCTTAGCGGTTCCTAGGCTCTAACAATTAATTATTTTCATTGTAAACATTATATGTATGGTTATGGAGCGCTAGTAGGTTTCATTTATTGTAGTTGTATCATATGGGTTGGACTATCCATGGCATAGCCATTTACTTCACTACATACCTTCGAGAGGGATCAAGCCATATGTAGTTCTTGTAAGATATATTTTGTGTAACATATAATTCACAACGGCAGTTCGTATGAGAGAAAAATATTAATGGCTGCTAAGCTTTATTACATTCAAACTTATGTTAATGCATTTATATCATGAGTCTTGTTAGGTCAGTAAACATTTCTGTCTATTACTTTTTATTAAAGAAGATTAAAATACACCAAGATTTTAAAATAGCAATAAAATAATAAATCATGGTCTAGCTTAGCGACGAGTAAGCTCTTACTATTACTTCTTATCATTGTAAACATTATTTGTACAATTATGGAGTGCTAATAGGTTTCATTTATTATAATTGTATCATATTGGCTGGACTATCCCTGATAGAGCCATGTGCTTCGCTACATACCTTCAAGAGGGATCAATCCTTATATAGTTCTCATAAGATATATTATTTGTAACATATAATTCACATCGGTTCGTATGGGAGAAAATTCTTGGAGATTGCTAAGCTTCATTACTTATTGAAAGGAATGACATAGGGACGCTAGGCTCAACAGTTTCTTATTTTCAAAATAGTGATGAAATAATAAATTATGGTCTAGCTTAATGGCCAATAGGCTCCTACCATCACCTCTTTTCATTGTGAACATTGTCTATACAAATTTTTTTCGCTAGTATTTTTGTTGATTTCATTGTCTATAAGCACATCCCTAAGCGAGCCATGTGCTTCACTACATACCTTCGAGAGGGATCAATTCATATATAGTTCTCATAAGATATATTGTTTGTAACATATAATTCACAACAGTTTGTATAGGAGAAAATGCTTAGCGACCACTAATCTTCATTACTTGTTGAAAGGAATGGCATAGGGGATGCAAGGCTCAATAGTTTCTTATTTTTAAAATAGTGATGAAATAATAAATCATGGTCTAGCTTAGAAACTGCTAGGCTTCTGCCATTACCTCTTATCATTGTGAACATTGTCTGTACAGATTTTAGTTGCTAGTATTTTTCATTGATTTGAATTTCATCATATTGATTGGACTATCCTTGGAGGATCCATGTGCTTCACTACATACCTTTGAGAGGGATCAAGAATTATGTAGTTCTCATAAGATATATTGTTTGTAACATATAATTCACAATGGTTTGTATGGGAGAAAATTCTTAGCGACCACTAAGATTCATTACTTATTGAAAAGGAACAACATAGGGGACATTAGGTTTAACAATTTCTTATTTTGAAAATAGCGATAAAAAAATAAATCATGGTCTAGGTTAGCATCCACTAGGCTCGTACCATTGCCTCTTTTCATTTTAAACAATTTCTATACATATATGGAGCACTAATAGGCTTCATTGATTGTAATTATATCATATTGGTTGGACTATCATTGGTGGAGCCATGTGTTGTAGTACATGTCCTCGAGAGGGATCAAGCCTTACATAGTTCTCATAAGATATATTTTTTGTATCATATAAATCACATTGGTTCATATGGGAGAAAATTATTAGTGACTGTTAAGGTTCATTACTTATTAAAAGGAACTGCATAGAGGATACTAGGCTCAACAGTTTCTTATTTTGAAATTAGTAATAAAATAATAAATCATGGTCTAGATTAGCGATTGTTAGGCTCCTACCATTACCTCTTATCATTGTGAACACTTTATGTTCATTTATAAGTGCTATTATGTTTCACATATTATAGTTGTATCATATTGGTTGGACTATATCTATCAAGCGGAGCCATGTGCTACACTACATACCCTCAAGAGGGATCAAATGTCATGTAGTTTTCATAAGATATATTGTTTATAACATATAACTCACATCGGTTTGTGAGGGAGAAAATTCTTATGGACTGCTAATCTTCATTAGTTATTAAAATGAATGACATAGCGGACGTTAGGCTCAAAAAATTAGTCGAGAAAACCTATAATGTATCATACATTTCTATAAATGAATCATAGAAAATATAGAGGCTAGTAGCCACTAGGATTCTCCTCAAAAAATAAATGGCCAACATAAAACATTCATAGTTTTTCATTAACACCTAGGGAAAGGAATATCGTACACTTTATTTCAAATCCTATGTTGGAATAAAAATCGTTGCAATGGGTTCAACAATCAGTAAGTGTTTTCCTATATATAAGATGACATGAAATATGTGTCAATTATAATGTTTCCCAACTATTTGGTTCAAACTTTCCACGTGGCACATTTTAAGTGGATAGATATATTAAATTAGTGGGTATTATATTTAACAATTTCGATATCAATTTTGATAATAAAATAGAAATAAATGTGCGTATATTATTCTATTAAACTTTAAAACTATGTTTAGGATTTATTTCATTTTTTTTTCTTATATTATATTTTTATTATGTTTATATTATTATATGCTATAGACAATAACAAATTGTGTTGTTTTGAATTTATGTTATTTTTGTATTTCGTAATGAGGTAAAAATTAAATTTCAAATTGTGAATTCCCTACTTTTACGAATATTTGAAATTTCAATATCCCACACTTTTTCTTTATGAGGGGGAAAGTCAAATTTTCAAATCCCGCACTTTTTCTATTTTCAAAATTTCTATCGTGGAATGTGCCAAACAAATTAATAAATAACTTGGAGAAATATTGATTGGGGTTTCTTGTTTTTTTGGCCTTGGAGAAAAGCATCTCTCGAAATTGAAGAAAAATACACACTGTCATAGATTGTAGGGCCGAGTAAGGAATACGATCCCTTTTTGCAAGGGAATATAATCTTGTTTGCAGAGAAGGAACACAAAGGATGCACACAAAGGATGCACACAAAGGAGGCACACAAATGTCACACACAAAGGAGGAAAGCAAAATATCTTATGAATAGAATCACTCAGATAGTTTGTTTGAGGTAGTAAACAAAGGTTTCACAGACATCATTAAGCACAAAAGAATTTTAGATATTACTAAATCATGTATTTATTAAAAGCATCTATTATATATAAAGTGTACCTTTTTTGGTTTTGGGCTCTATTAGTCACTATATAATCAATTAGTTCCTATGGTTTGGATGGAAAGTTCAACTCTACTTTGCCCTACCGAATTGATCCACACCATCCTTTCTTTTCCCTACTACATCGTGCTCCACAGTCCAATTTATGCTTTCTAGTTCTTTTTGAACACCTTGTCAAACCACCTTGTTCTTCATGAAAACATAATTTTTGTTGTGCCCTAACAAAAGAAAATGGAATCCCTTTTTAGGTCTTGTATTTCTCTATGTTGAATGCTTTCCCATTTCTTCCCTTCTATGTCTCTCTCTAGGTATTTTCTTTTTAATTTTTGTTCTCGTTCCTGTGATTTTTTTCCCAATAAATATGACATGTTGCATAGTCCTATTTTTAAATGTTAATGGGTTGCAAGAACCAAAAATATTTTAATGTTGTTTATTAAGATGATACAAATAAACATGGAAAATTATTTCATTGTACATTTTTTACATGGTTTCGCTTAGAAATTTTAGGAAAATATATGAGGTTAACAAATTACTTTAAAAATATATAACTGTATTAATTATTCAATTGTATGATAAATATTTTTATTTATATAAGTTTTCAAATGTAATATCATCAGCAATTTTATTTTTGTACAATGGATGGTAAACATATTATATATACGCTTAAATATTATTAAAGATAAATATTAATCACTATATATTTCATTTTGCGCCGCTAAGCTAAGTAAAAAAATTCAAACATCTTTTTGGTCGCCACATTATAATTCTTTATTTGAAAACCAATTTATTGAACCCAAAATTTATTTCAAATTGAATGTGAAAGAAGAAATAATAGATTTCATTTTTAAAAATTTTTTAATATGCTACGTATTATTGGAGAGAGATAGAGTGTTATTATACACATTAATACATGATTCTACACGTATATTTATGTATCTATTATGTAAGCTCCATATTTATTTGTTGTCATTTATAGATTTTCAATATGATTTCTCATATAGGAATGCACTCAACCATGAAAAATATTTTCTAGCTTAGTGGTCACTAGGTTATAATTCTTCTTTGTAGAAAAATTTATTTATCATTACAATGTCGTGTATGGTTCATTGTTTATAGTATAGGAAACAAACTTTTTTGGGCCTAGCCATTGGTAGTTTATTTATCTCTTTTTTTATATGTAAATATTAACAATTTAGATTTACAACACCATTCTATTATAAACATGATATATGTACCATTATGAATACCTTAGCGACCGCTAGGTTGTAATGAGTAAATCATGTCGTATCTAAACACTGGTTGAATAGCTTCTTGACCACTAATCCAAGTTACTTAAATTTTCATAAAAGTAAAAAAATCTTCCTAAATCTCATAAGATATAGAGAAATATATACATAATTGTATAACACATAAAATTTTAATGTTTAGAACTTTTTGGTCATTGGGTAAAGCCTCTAGTAAAATTTATTGTTTGGATTTAAGAATTTAAAGTAAGATATTTTGAGATTAGCAAACACTAGGTTATGCCACCACATAGTATTTGAGGCCTACGGGTGGTTAGGATGTAACAATTTCAATTAATATATTATGAGATTATCGGATACTATGTTAGGCCACGCCATAATATGTATCAATAGGATTTAACAAATTAAAGTAAGATATTTTGATCTTAGCGGCCACTAGGTTATGCCACAACATATTATTTGGAGCTTGCAATCACTAGGATTTAACAATATCAACTAATATATTATGAGATTAGTGGACACTATGTTAGGCCACGACATAATATGTATCGACAGGATTTAACAAATTAATGGAAGATATTTTGAGCTTAGCGGCTACTAGGTTAGGCCACACCATAATAAGCTTACCCGCTACTAGGATATGCCAAAACATAATATTTGGATCTTAGCGGTCACTAGGATTTAACAAATTCAATTAACATATTTTGAGCTTAATGGCTGTTAGGTAATTAAACAATGTAATAATTCGAGCTAAAGGGTCACTAACATTTAACATTTAAGAAATTCATTTTGAGCTTAGCGTCTGCTAGCTTATGTAATGCCCACATTTTTATAGCTCGGTATTTGATCTGATTAGACATGTATGGACATTTAGGTGTATAGCACCGATTTAGCTTGATTACTATGTTGTTTGCATTATCTTATGATGTCATGGATACTAACTGATATGATGTTGTTTTGGGACGTAGTTATATTGATGGATACTTAGTTTGTTGCATGTTGAGATTCTATGGATACATGTCATTTTATTATTGTGACTAACTTATGGTGAATTGAGTATGATTGTGCACGTTGTCACATTTTGATTTCAAGAAAGATGATATGCTAGTTCTAGAATTCATTGATATCTTATTGAGTAGTTGATTTATAATTTATCAGATAGGTGCGGTTAATGTGTGCAATGAGTGTGCAGGTGACAAATTACAGGAGAACATGGGATTCAGGCCAACTACGCAACTTTGCACAACTAGCCCACGGGCTAAGCCCTAGCCATGTTTATTGCTTGAGGCCTTAGCGTTAGAATTATTGTTTTGGGCACCATGGGTGACCCTCATTTGTAATGTAATATGTCTTGTAATTATTAATTTTGCTTAGGGTGTTTTAGTTTGTGTTGTAAACTTGTTTTGGGAATTAATGACCCCACTTGCATTAAGTTTTGATTTAGATTAATGATGTAATTAATTTAGAGGGTTTAGGGTCACATGTGAACCCTTGGGTGGTCCCCACACCCTCTACCCTTGTGCCAAATTTTGCCAAACCCGAAATTGGGTTATTTTGGGCATTTTTAGGGACCCCTTTTTAGTTTGGGAGTTCCCTTATCATAAAAATGAGCCCTTGGACCCTACCTAATAGGTAGGGGGCTTATTTCCAAGGCTAGAGGGAGTTTTCCCTCCCTTTTTGCCTCTTGTTTGGTCACATCCATGTAAGGGGTGTGGATTAGAGTGCTTGTTAAAAGTTGCACTAGAATTGTCTTGTTATCATTTAGAGTAATTTGGGAGAAGAGGGCTAAAAGGTATTTTACCCTTTCTCTCTTTTGTTTTGGCATCTTTGACCTTGAGGGAGGAGAGGGGTGACACATGTCACCCCCTCATTTGTGAGGATTTTTGCTTGCTCCTCTTCAAATTCCCCTTCATGGGAAAAGAAGAGAACTTTTTTTTGGAGATTTTGCTTGGATGCTTGTGTGATTTGGAGCTAGAGGTTGCTTGGGTCAAGGAGTGGAGAAGTTTGAAGTTGGAAAGCTTTTTGGAGAGCTTTCTTTGAGGTAGGCTCTTAAGTCTTATTGCATGTGTTGTATTCATATTAGTTGTTAGATTGTTTACTTGAAAATGTTATTGTTGCATGTGGATTTTGGTTATTGTTTCTTGTTTTACTCCCTCCATCATATGGCATGATGGAGTTTTGGAGTTTGTGGGGGAAGAGAGAGGGATTTTTTTCCCTCTCAATCCTCAAGGCTTGATGGACAAGCCTTGTAGGATTTTAGTGACTCCCCTCAAATGGTTTGAGGTGGGGATGGTGATTCATTTGGCTTGAATCTCCTTCCCCATTCTTGGTAAGGAAACCCCTTTGGGGTTTGAAAATCCTTCCAAGAAGGATTTGGTGAAAGGGTGGAGGGATAAGGAGGGTTTTAAAATGAAATAGGAGAAATAAGGAGGGTATGGAGATCTTGGTATTGTGCTTATATTATTGGTTATAACTCTTGGAGAACTCCTCTCCTCTCTTCCCCATTGGTTTTAGAGGTAGAACTTGGGTTCTCCTCTTTTTCATCTTGTAAAACTTGGAGTCTTGTTTTATACTTGTTTTGTTTTCATGTGAATGTATCATTGTTTGTTCACCCTCACTCTTGTGCAAGTTGTGGTTAGTTGTCCTCTTTCCCATGGGCTTGGGGGAGGCTAGCATGCATCCCAACCTTGGGAAAGGCATGTAATGATGCCTATGGTTGGGTGGTAAACAAGCTTCTTCTCCTTGTTGGTTTTCTTGAAAGCATGTGCATTTGGATCTCAAGATGGAAGTGGGATGTTGGTTGGAGCTCTTTATCATCTTCATTCTATTGTGGACATTACCTCTTGTCTCTTGAAAAGTATGGCTTGTGGAAGCTTCTCATTGTTGTAAAACCTCCTTTGTATTGGTAAATTTTTTTTAAACTAGTGTGGGTTATTCTTGAGCAAACTCTCTCTTCAAGTTTGCAAGAAGTCTTGTAATAATCTTGAGTAGTTATGTATTTGTGTATGGTTGTATATGTGAACTTCAAATCTTAAAAATGAAATATTGTTTTAGTTGGTTTTCTTTAATATGAAAATTTGATTGTATCCTCCCTTTTGAAAAGAAATCTGTTTTGTTATATGGAGCTTACTATTGGAAGAAAACTATTAACATTTTGAAATGTACATCTCTTAAAAATTATCATGGATTGAGGAAACTAAGTGAAACTTTTTTAAAAATTTTACTACCTGAGTTTTTTTTTTTAAAAAATCTGGAATACGTATTTTACATAGAGTTTTAGAAATGAAAATAATCTCATTTGCAATATTGTATTTTATTTTTTATTTTCAAATTGGTAAAGTTGTTAATGGGAGTAGTTGTATTTTTTTTTTTGCTTCCTTTTTGCTTTAAAATAACAAACAAGAAATCTTTTTATTTTATTTTATTTTATTTTATTTTGAAATAGATTGTTTCACATTGAAATACTTCAAATATTACAAAAAAAAAAATATAGTGAACTTTGTTTTTTTACCACTCAACAATCATGTTAGAACAACTATATCCATATTTCTTAGTTAATATTATTATTATTTTTAAAATAAATATATATATATATATATATATTATATATATATATATATATATATATATATATATATATATATATATATATATATAATATATAATAAAACCTAAAAATGTTTTTTTTTTTAAAAAAAAAAAAAAAAAAAAATTTTTGGTGGTGGGGAGGGTCGAACCCCCCCACCCCGCGCTGCTCCCCCCCCCCCATGCTGCCCCCCCCCCCACCCCTTGTATGTTTGCTGCTGCCCTGCCCCCGCCCGCACTGCACCACCACCTTCACCCCCCCCACCTCCCCCCCTCCCACCCCCACCACCTTTGCCCCCCCACGCCCCCATGGCCTCCCCTGCCCTGTCCCTCCTCCTCCCCCACTTGCCACTCCAACCCCCCCCAATGCGGCCACACCCTACCCCTCGTTTGCACCCTCCACACTTTCCTCCTCTTAGAATCCCGCCCCCTTCCACTCTCATAACAACAAAAAAAAAGAAAAAATATATGTGTGTGTGTGTATGTGTGAATAAAAAAAAAAACTAAAAGAAAGAATACAGTTCTTATTACTATATGAATCTTACAAACAAACACAAAAAAAAAAACTGGTTTAACAAAACTCCATAGCTCCCCAACAACCTGTAAAAGACCAAACAAAACAAAATGAGAAGAGAAATGAAAAGAAGGAGAAGAAAATAACAAAGAGAAAGTTAGGGCAACATTAGGGTCAAATTTGAAATCAAGGGTCAGATTTGATTTGACTAGATTAGATCTAAAGGCTCATGTTTAATCCTACCCACTTAAGTCATGAGCTTTTTATTATGGATTTAGAGATATTATTAAAGGAGGGTGTGTGGACAAATATTTTAAAAAGGGGAAAACAAATAAATTTTAAAAGATGTGTGTATTTATTTGATAACTTTAGTAAGTCTAATTGAATTAGGTAATTAATTTGTTTGGGGCTAATAATACATTTGATTTTTTTAATATGATTAAATTATTATAATTAAATAACGTGGGGGAGATGGATTAAGCAAATATAATTGTAGTAGTTTTAGTTCACCTTTTTTAAAAAAAAAAATTACCTAAAATATTAGTTGCACATTTGTATGGTTTTTCCGTGTCCCGAGGCGGGGCACTACATTTGGTATCAGAGCGGAGGTTCACACACGCGGACACTCTGGGTAATTAATTAAAATAGTTAACGGTAATTTTAATAACATTAAATTAAATAAATAAATAAAAATAATTAGTTAAAAATCATCCGCAACCATTAAATTTTAAATTAATAACTTATTCGCTCACCTCGTGCACAGGATGGCACCCAAGAGGGGACGATCAGCTAGAGGCTTGGGGCATAGTGCACCTACACGGGAGCCTTGCACCTGAATTTGGGCCTCAGATATTAGAGGTCTGCAACAGCTGATAGGCATTGTGGAGTAGCATCTTCCACCACCGCAGGAGGCGAGAGAGGAGATACCATTGGGAGACGAGGAGCCGATAGGTGAGGACGCGCATTCAGAGCCACCAGAGCACGATACACCGAGGTGGGAGAGGTCACGTAGCCCTTCCGTTCATCATGAGAGGGTAGCCTCATACCGTCGTAGCCGACTCACACAATCTCGAGGGACCATTTGGGGATAGGCGACCCCTTTCACCTGTTGGACTACATCGCAGGATCGAGATACAGTAGTGTGATAGGATCTTCTTCACTTGCAGCCACCCACCTACACCGGCTCTACAGATGGCTTTGGGGTTGAGTCATGGCTCCTTAGTGGATAGTTGCTTTGGCTTGCACTCTTACGAGAGCAACGTCAAGGCAAGGTTCGCCGCCATACACCTCCTCCGAGACGCAGCAGGCATTTGGTGGAGGAATGAGGAGCGTAAGCTCCATCTGACTCGAGAGACAGTGACCTGGGAGATGTTTGAGGAGTGATTCAGGCTGCTTATATGTCGAGCATTTTGTGCGAGAAGAGGATTGATGAGTTTCATGACTTACGATAGCAGGATCAGCACGATAGCGCAGTATGAGTAGATTCTGGATCTTCTATAGTATGTGGATTACTGCAAGATGAGAAATTACGAGTAGTTAACAAGTTTATTGAGGCCTTAATGTAGATATATAGAGAGCGAGTTAGGATGTTATCTCCTCCCACACTTGAGAAGGCCGTTGAGAAGGCCTACTTAGCTGAGGAGAATAGGACCAAGGCACAGGAGCACCGGATAGAAACAAGAGCAAGTTTCAGGAGAGGATATAGGCCTTTCAGAGTTAGAGGTCATCGGGGTACAACACCACCCCCTAGAGGAGGATTCTAGCCTCCACCAGTAGCCACGAGGGCTCCACCACACCCAGCAGTGATAGACACAGCAGTAGGGCCACCCGCAGGGGGGGCAGACAGACACAGGGTTTTCAGAGAGGTGGTTCTAGAGGAGTTTTGGTGGAGCCAGGGATAGGAGACATGGTACTCAGCAGGCACATCCATCTCGCACGCAGCAGTCTGCTAGGGTTGGACGGCAGGATCAGTACACTAGAGTACAGGAGGGACCCCATCTCATAGGGGTACAGGAGGATGTTTCATTTGTGGATCTCCTGATCACTATGTGTATGTGCCCGCACAAACCCAATACCATGGATGCAGAGAGCCGCTAGATCCGAGTAGATGGTGGGTGACGTGGGACGTGCCCATCGTGTATATGTAGTGGTTGACAACCACCAGGCCGAGCATCAGGCCACAGTCATTGAGATGATAGGTACTATCAGGGGTATTTTTGTCTCAATACTTTTTGATTCAGGTGCTTCTGATTCTTTTATATCACCTTCTATAGTGGACCAGTGTGGGCTAGTGGTGGCTAGGCAACTAGATAGTTGGCAAGTTGAGTTGGCCTCTGGGGCCAAACTTACCATGGACTCGTATGTGGAGAGTTGTGTACTTGATTTAGGAGCCTTCTCCACTACACTTGACCTCCGAGTTATCCCTCTAGGATCCTATCAGGTAGTTTTGGGTATGGATTGGCTCGAGGCTCATCGAGCTAAGGTGGATTGTAGAAATAAGGTCATTGAGTGTCAGGATGATCTTGGGAGTGTAGTTATGATTTTAGGGATGAAGAGGCCTATCTCTTTGTGCATGATCTCGGCTAAGCAACTCAAGTGGAGCATGTAAGGGATGTCAATTATTTGCTATCACCATCAGTGACCGATCAGAGAGCACTCTAGAGCACTCACCCTTAGATGATCATGCATTTTGAGGAGTATGCGATGTGTTTCAGTGAACTTCTGGGTTACCACCCCGCAGAGAGGTGGATTTCACCATTGACTTAGTACCTAGATCTGCACCAGTTTCTAGGGCACCCTATCGGATGATGACTCCAGAGCTTCATGAGCTCAAGATTCAGTTAGAGGAGTTGTTAGATAAGGGTCTCATTCACCCTAGTGTATCTCCTTGGGGAGTGCCAATCATATTTGTGAAGAAGAAGGATGGTTCTCTCAGGCTTTGTGTTGACTTCAGGCAGCTCAACAAAGTCACAATAAAGAACCATTATCCGCTCCCTAGGATTGATGACTTGTTTGATTAGATGCGGGGAGCGAGAGTATTCTCCAAAATCGATCTCAAGTTAGGGTACCATCAGTTGCAGCATTTTAGATGCAAACATTCATAAGACAATATGTTTCACACACGTTATGGGCATTATGAGTTCACAATTGTTCCATTTGGATTGACTAATGCCCCAGCTGTCTTCATGAGCCTCATGAATGGAGTATTTAGGACATTTTTGGATCACTTTGTTTTAGTGTTCCTTGATGACATATTGATTTATTCTCATTCCGAGGAGGAACATGAGGAGCATTTGAGATAGGTACTTTAGGTTTTGAGAGAGCAGAAGTTGTATGGGAACTTGGAAAAATGTAGCTTCTTTCAGATAGAGATTCAGTACTTGGGTCATATCATATTAGGTGAGGGTATCAGTAGATCCCTCTAAGATATAGGCTATCATGGACTGGCCAACACCCACATCAGTTACTGAGGTGAGGAGTTTCATGGGTTTAGCAGGGTATTACCGCAGGTTTGTACAGATTTTCTAGGATTGCTCACCCTATCACTTCTCTTCAGAGGAAAGGGAAGAAGTTTGATTGGTCAGAAAAGTGTGAGCAGCCTTTAGTTTCTTAAAGAAAGGTTAACCACGGCACCCATCTTAGCAGTTCTAGACCCGACAGAGGATTTTGTTGTTTGTACTGATGCATCACTAGAGGGTTTGGGAGTAGTTTCTTATGCAGGAGCATAGGTTATTGCATTTGAGTCTCGTAAGCTCAAGGACTACGAGCTTAATTACCCTACTCATGACTTGGAGCTTGCAGCAGTTGTCCATGCACTTGTGCATTGGTGACATTTCCTTTTGGGTAGACCTTTCATTTTGAGGACAAGATCATCGTAGCTTACAGCATATCTTCTCACAGCCGAACCTCAATGCTCATCAATGGCGTTGGATGGAGTTCCTATGTGAGTATGACATGGAGGTGTAGTATATCAAAGGAAAGGAAAATGTTGTTGTCAGATGCACTTAGTAGATGATGACATGTGCTTGCTTCTTTGACACTTCAGTCAGATTTGAGAGGTAGGATTCTTGAGCACCTTCCAGAGGACAGATTTTATGAGGGAGCTAGACAGATGTTGGAGTCACAGGGTTCATTAGAGGGCAGATATTTTGGGTGTGTTTTAGAGATAGATGGTTTACTTCGGTTCCATAGGCGCATCTACGTGCCTAAGCTGGTGATCTACGTAGCTTCATCCTCACAGAGGCTCATCGAGCTCCATATGCAAGCACATCCAGGAGTGAAGAAAATGCACGCTGATCTGAGGGAGTTATATTATTGGCTAGTCTTCGATGGGACATAGCATATTTTGTTGCACATGTTGCCTTGAGTGTTAGAGGGTTAAGGAAGAGCATTCTCATCCCGCAGGAATTTTACATCCTCATGATATTCCCGAGTGGAAATGGGATGTGATTTCCATGGACTTCATAGTTAGACTCCCTATGTCTTCTTATCATCATGATGCCATTATGGTCACCGTGGATAAGTTGACCAAGGTTACGCATTTCTCGCCAACCAAGGTCACCTATAATGCACATGCCATCGCCAAAGTATTTATGGAGGACATTGTTAGGTTACATGGGATTCCGAAGACCATCATCAATGACAGGGATACCATCTACACTTCAGTTTTTTGGACTTCCTTTCAGACTGCTCTGGGTACTCAGATTAATTTCAGTTCAACTTATCATCCAGAGATAGATGGATAGACAAGAGAGAGTTAATCAGTGTTGGAGGACATGTTGAGGATGTATGTGATGGACTAACAGAAGAAATGGGAAGATTATTTGCATTTAGTTGAGTTTTCTTACAACAACAACTATCATAGTTCCATTGGTATGGCTCCTTACCAGGCTTTGTATGGACGACCTTACAGGACACCTTTGAGTTGGGATAGACTAGATGATAGGATTATTCTAGGACCAGCTTATCTTAGGATTTAGAGCAGCAGGTTGTTTTGATTAGACAACATCTTGAGCAGGCTAGAGCATGCCAAAAGGCGTATGCAGACACCAAGAGGATTGATCGTCACTTCTCAGTGGGTGACAAAGTCTTCTTGAGAGTTCATCCGCATAAGAGTCCGATCCATTATGGAAAGGGTTCTAAGCTATCACCTCATTTTGTGGGGCCTTTTGATATTTTAGAGGTCATCGGTCCAGTTGCCTATCACCTAGCTTTGCCACCACCTTTGCATGGGCCCATGATGTATTTCATGTTTCTGTACTACGTAGATATGTACTAGATGTTTCTCATGTTTTGGATTGGTCGGCATTACAGGTAGAGGATGGAGGACAAGTGGAGACTGGAGCCCATACGCATACTGGAGCATAGGAGGTTGGCCCTTCGGGGTCGAGACTTGGACCAGGTTAGAGTGCAGTGGGACCGATACGATGAGACAACAACTACCTGGGAGGATGCGACACCTTTGAGGGCTAGATATCCCTATCTCTTTCAGTGACTTCCAGGAGGAAGTCTAATTTTAGTAGAGGGGGATGTAGTGCCCACATTTTTATAGCTCAGTTACTTGTTGCTCATTTACTCATAGACATGTTTTTGAGAGATTTGTTATATTTGGACATTACATTAGGAGATTTGATCTGATTAGGCATGTATGGACATTTAGGCGTATAGCACCGATTTAGCTTGATTACTATGTTGTTTGCATTATCTTATGATGTCATGGATACTAATTGATATGATGTTGTTTTGGGAACGTAGTTATATTGATGGTTACTCAGTTTGTTGCATGTTGAGATTCTATGGATACATGTCATTTTATCATTGTAACTAACTTATGGTGAATTATGTATAGTTGTGCACATTGTCACACTTTTGATTACCAGAAAGATGAAATGATAGTCTAGAATTCATTGTTATCTTGTTTAGTAGTTAATTTATATTTTATCGGACAGGTGCGTTTAATGTGTGCAATGAGTGTGTAGGTGATAGGTCATAGGAGAATGTGGGACTCAGGCCAGCTACGTAACTTTGCACAAGCAACCCACGGGCTAAGTCCTAGCCATGTTTATTGCTTGAGGCCTTAGCATTAGAATTATTGTTTTGGGCACCATGGGTGACCCTCATTTGTAATGTAATATGTCTTGTAATTATTAATTTTGCTTAGGGTGTTTTAGTTTGTGTTGTAAACTTGTTTTGGGAATTAATGACCCCACTTGCATTAAGTTTTGATTTAGATTAATGATGTAATTAATTTAGAGGGTTTAGGGTCACATGTGAACCCTTGGGTGGTCCCCACACCCTCTAACCTTGTGCCTAATTTTCCAAACCCGAAATTGGGTTATTTTGGGCATTTTTAGGGACCCCTTTTTAGTTTGGGAGTTCCCTTAACATAAAAATGAGCCCTTGGACCCTACCTAATAGGTAGGGGGCTTATTTCCAAGGCTAGAGGGAGTTTTCCCTCCCTTTTTGCCTCTTGTTTGGTCACATCCATGTAAGGGGTGTGGATTAGAGTGCTTGTTAAAAGTTGCACTAGAATTGTCTTGTTAGCATTTAGAGTAATTTGGGAGAAGAGGGATAAAAGGTATTTTACCCTTTCTCTCTTTTGTTTTGGCATCTTTGACCTTGAAGGAGGAGAGGGGTGACACATGTCACCCCCTCATTTGTGAGGATTTTTCTTGTTCCTCTTCAAATTCCCTTCATGGGAAAAGAAGAGAACTTTTTTTGGAGCTTTTTGCTTGGATGCTTGTGTGATTTGGAGCTAGAGGTTGCTTGGGTCAAGGAGTGGAGAAGTTTGAAGTTGGAAAGCTTTTTGGAGAGCTTTCTTTGAGGTAGGCTCTTAAGTCTTATTGCATGTGTTGTATTCATATTAGTTGTTAGATTGTTTACTTGAAAATGTTATTGTTGCATGTGGATTTTGGTTATTGTTTGCTTGTTTTACTCCCTCCATCATATGGCATGATGGAGTTTTGGAGTTTGTGGGGGAAGAGAGAGGGATTTTTCCCTCTCAATCCTCAAGGCTTGATGGACAAGCCTTGTAGGATTTTAGTGACTCCCCTCAAATGGCTTGAGGTGGGGATGGTGATTCATTTGGCTTGAATCTCCTTCCCCATTCTTGGTAAGGAAACCCCTTTGGGGTTTGAAAACCCTTCCAAGAAGGATTTGGTGAAAGGGTGGAGGGATAAGGAGGGTTTTAAAATGAAATAGGAGAAATAAGGAGGGTATGGAGATCTTGGTATTGTGCTTATATTTTTGGTTATAACTCTTGGAGAACTCCTCTCCTCTCTTCCCCATTGGTTTTAGAGGTAGAACTTGGGTTCTCCTCTTTTTCATCTTGTAAAACTTGGAGTCTTGTTTTATACTTGTTTTGTTTTCATGTGAATGTATCATTGTTTGTTCACCCTCACTCTTGTGCAAGTTGTGGTTAGTTTGTCCTCTTTCCCATGGGCTTGGGGGAGGCTAGCATGCATCCCAACCTTGGGAAAGGCATGTAATGATGCCTATGGTTGGGTGGAAAACAAGCTTCTTCTCCTTGTTGGTTTTCTTGAAAGCATGTGCATTTGGATCTCAAGATGGAAGTGGGATGTTGGTTGGAGCTCTTTATCATCTTCATTTTATTGTGGACATTACCTCTTGTCTCTTGAAAAGAATGGTTTAGTGGAAGCTTCATTGTTGTAAAACCTCCTTTGTATTGGTAAATTTCTTTTAAACTAGTGTAGGTTATTCTTGAGCAAACTCTCTCTTCAAGTTTGCAAGAAGTCTTGTAATAATCTTGAGTAGTTATGTATTTGTGTATGGTTGTATATGTGAACTTCAAATCTTAAAAATGAAATATTGTTTTAGTTGGTTTTCTTTAATATGAAAATTTGATTGTATCCTCCCTTTTGAAAAGAAATATGTTTTTTATATGGAGCTTACTATTGGAAGAAAACTATTAACATTTTGAAATGTACATCTCTTAAAAATTATCATGGATTGAGGAAACTAAGTGAAACTAGTTTTTAAAAAATTGTTACTACCTTATGTTTTTTTTTAAATCTTGAATACGTATTTTACATAGGGTTTTAGAAATGAAAATAATCTCATTTGCAATATTGTATTTTTTTTATTTTCAAATTGGGTAAAGTTTTAATGGGAGTAGTTGTATTATTTTTTTTGCTTCCTTTTAGCTTTAAAATAACAAACAAGAAATCTATTTTTTAATTTTTTATATTTTATTTTATTTTGAAATAGATTGTTTCACATTGAAATACTTCAATATCAAATAATAAAATTAAAATATACTTTGTTTATTTTATATATCATCATTGTGTGAACGGTTATATCCATATTTTCTTACATTATATATTTTATTATCATTTAAAAAAATAAATCTATATATATATATATATATATTACATATAATATATATACATATTATATATATATATATATATATATATATATATATATATATATATATATATATATATAATATATATAATATATATTTATATATATATATAATATAATTGCATATTAATAAAACCTAAAAAAAACAAAAAAAAAAAAATTATAGCAAAACCAAAAAAAATGGTGGGGAGGGTTCGACCCTCCCCCCCCCTGCGCAATGCCCCCTGGGCTCTCCACCCCCGGCCCACCCCTAGTCTGCATGCCTGCCCCCCCACACCCCACCCTTTGCCCACCCCCTTAACCCCCACCTCCGCCACCCACACACACCCTGTTCCCCCGCTGCCCCGTCGCCTCCCGTCCTCCCGAATGACCCTCCCCCGCTGCACCCTCTCTAAACCCCCCATGCAGCCACAACCCTACCCCCCACACCTCCTCTCAAAATCAATCCCCCCTTCCCCTCCACTTTTCATAACAACACAAAAATAATGGGATATATATGTGTATATGTGTGAATGAAAAAAAAACTAAAAGAAAGAATACAGTTCTTATTACTGTATGAATCTTACAAACAAAACAAAAAAAAGACTAGTTTAACAAAACTCCATAGCTCCCAACAACTTGCAAAAGACCAAACAAAACAAAATGAGAAGAGAAATGAAAAGAAGGAGAAGAAAATAACAAAGAGAAAGTTAGGGCAACATTAGGGTCAAATTTGAAATCAAGGGTCAGATTTGATTTGACTAGATTAGATCTAAAGGCTCATGTTTATTCCTACTCACTTAAGGCATGAGCTTTTTATTATGGTTTTAGAATTACATTTTAAAGGAGGGTGTGTGGACAAATATTTTAAAAAGGGGAAAACAAATAAATTTTAAAAGATGTGTGTATTTATTTGGTAACTTTAGTAAGTCTAATTGAATTAGGTAATTAATTTGTTTGGGGCTAATAATACATTTGATTTTTGAACATGATTAAATTATTATAATTAAATAACGTGGGGGAGACGGATTAAGCAAATACAATTGTAGTAGTTTTAGTTCACCTTTTTAAAAAAAAAATATTACCTAAAATATTAGTAGTTCTTTCCTTGATCTATGGTATTGACTAGTTCTTTCCTTGATCTATGGTATTGACTAGATCCTTGATGTCTAGTTCTCTCCTAAATCTATGGTCTTGACTAGTTCTTTGATGACTAGTTATTTCCTTGATTTATGGCTTGATCTACGACCTTGATTGGTTCTTAGATTGTTATTCCTTGCCTATTTAAGCAAGGCCCATTCTCATTGTATTTCATTGAGTTCCATAATAATATATGATATTGTTTCTCATTTGTTTGCAAAGGTTTTATGTAAAGTTATTAAGCGAATTTCTTTCATCTTATTGATCGTGGTGTTTGATTAGCATTTGTGTTCTTGGCTTGGTACAATCTAGTTATCGTTCCTTTCATGGTATCAGAGCTGGAGATTGCTGTTGACATCCGTCTATAAGTTTTATTTTGTAAATAAATTCATTGTATATTCATATATTTGGGATTTGGTTGTATTTTGTTGTTGCATGTGTTTTTATGCAAAACAAAGGCTTCCATTGGATCCGAAAGGCGGGAAAACCCTAAGATCGATTGTAAGCTCGACCATTTTTAGAGGTAGTCGTTCTTTTGAGATTTTTGTATTATTGCAAGGAAGCACACCGATTTACCTCGGGATTCGTGACGTAAAGAAAAAAATTTGTGGGATTCTTTTTGGTTCTTTTGGATCTCTCAATATTTGTAGGGAAATTTTTAGTTGTGATATGTATCTGTCTCGATCTACGCACAAGAAGGTTTTCGGATCTTTCCTTTTTTGGCGAGGGTCCACCGTGTGCACGTTTTTGCTATTTTGGGAAAATCTGCAGGTTGTTATTTTCGGCAAATGAAGGTCACTGTCTACACAGTCTAGAAATAGTAATTTTTACTAGAAGAGGTAGTTGGATGTGACTTTCTCAAAAAAGCGAGACACCCCCAAAATAGTATGGTCATATGAGGGCTTAAAGCTTGTGATTCCTACTAGTAGGTGTTTAACTTCAGCCCCCTTTAATTTTATTTGTGTGGTGAAGGCAACAACATTTTATTTTGTTTTAGTGGCACCTAAAATAAATAATGAGCAAAATATTAAAAAATTTGTATCCTTTCATCGGGAACTTGGTTTTGAGTGTCGTTTTTTGCAAAAGTGCTTGTTTTTTCATGCTCTTTCCATTGGAGTTATTTATTTTGAGACTTACACTATAATTATAAAGTGCCAAATATGGAGGAGTGTTGTAATCAATTGTGGACGTAATTTCGGCTGAGCCCGATGTCCTAAACTTTTGGGAGTTGCAGTTTGTACCTATCATGGATTCTAAGAATGATATGATTTTCTCTGAAGTATGTGGACTTCAAGAGGATATTGTAAAATTTGTGGAAGAAAATAGATCACTTAAGAAGTGAAATTCTCTTCTATAATCACTCATTAATACACTCCTGTGAGAACAAACTTGCTAGCCTACATCATCATCATGATTTTGTGGACAACCATATCCATGCTCCTAATCCACTTGTAGTTTTGCTCTTGTAACCCCGACATTGATCTACCAGTCTTTGAGCCTGAACCTTCTTTTGATGCTTCTAAACATGTGAGGCTTGTTACTACATGCTCTTCCACATATGTGCCTATTACAGTACCACATGTTGTGTATCCTACTTACCACGCTCAGCTACATGGCTTTTTTAAGAAGTATACCACTGCATTCAGTTCTTGCATGCTCCATTCTATGGGTCACACTAGCGGAGTCATTAGCAGACATTCACAGGGTATTGTTTCCTCTATTCCACATGTTAAGTGGAATTCTCATCTTGACATTTGTTTTCAAGAAGATACTTCATTGGGATCACACATTGACTGAGCTTCTTTTTTGTTCGCTCGACTCTTTCTAAGGATCATGAGCAACACATGAGTTCTGCACCTTCACTCGGGCTTGAGAAAACGAGATTTCAGGTATCGAGACATGATCAACCCGACACACATTCTCGATGTTCTTTTGCATGTACCCATTGTGCATTTTACACCAAGTCATATGCAGCATCTTCTTCATCAATCCGTGTTGATTTGGGGTGGATATCTAATCACTCGTGGCGGTGACATAGGAAATTGTTGAGAGGATTCTACGAGGCATGGTTCCTCCACCATTCGGCCTCTTGCTCCACTTTCTATACCTTACGCATTGTGATGCTTCTTTTTTGAGCATTTTTCTTTAGCGGGTGTAGTGTATCTCTCTTTTGTTGAGATATTTTGTATCTATATTTTTGACACTTTTGGCATGTTGATGAGTATCTCTTATGGGGGTCTATTTTGGTGCATTCCGGTGTTAGTTTGTCGGTGTTTGAGTAGGTTTTTGACAACTCATACATATTTCTAGCGCCACTCCACCCATTCGGCGGTATGGGACGGTGTGGTGTTGATCCTACTTCTTCGGGTTTCATGTCCTTGCCTTGTTACCTTGGCTTGTCTTGGGTCATGGCACACCTATTTGCAGTAGTTGATCGAATTATGTTTGGTGTTTTTTTGCACTTTCGACATCACTCCGTTGACAGTCTCCTTGTATGGAGTTATTTTGGTGAAACCCAGTGTCAGTTGTTTTTGAGTTTTGTGATCGAGTAGTGGATTCAGACCATAGTGCACACCAAAATTCTTTAGCATTATACGAGTTTTTGAGCTTCTTGGGATGCCTTGGAGTGGGAATTTACTCTCTTTACTTTGTTCTTACTATTTTTGGGTACCTTGTGGTGTCCTTTTTTCCCAATTATTGTACATGAGCACCTCATCAGGCCTAGTTGTCGGGACTCATACTGTGGATATGCCACATCTATTTTGGCCCCTAGCTTCACTTGAGGGGGGGGTGATAGAGTAGGTATTTACCTTATCTCATGTTCACCTAGGTACTTTATTTACCTTTATTGTATTTATTTAGATATTAGGAGATATTATCTAGTTGTTAGGTATAGTTCTTTCCTTGATCTATGGTATTGACTAGATCCTTGATGTCTAGTTCACTCCTAAATCTATGGTCTTGACTAGTTCTTTGATGACTAGTTATTTCCTTGATTTATGGCTTGATCTACGACCTTGATTGGTTCTTAGATTGTTATTCCTTGCTTATTTAAGCAAGGCCCATTCTCATTGTATTTCATTGAGTTCCATAATAATATATGATATTGTTTCTCATTTGTTTGCAAAGGTTTTATGTCAAGTTATTCTGGTGAATTGATTTCATCTTATTGGTCGTGGTGTTTGATTAGCATCTGTATTCTTAGCTTGGTATGATCTGGTTATCATTCCTTTCAAATAAATGACATTTAATTTGGAGAATTATATAACACATAAAATTTTGACATTTAGACCTTAGTGGTTACTAGCTAAAGCCTCTAGTAAATAAAGCAGACGAATCCTATTTTATGAAAATCAAGATGTGTATATATTAGTAAAATTTATTGTTTGGATTTAAGAATTTGAAGTACAATATTTTGAGCTTAGCGGCTGCTAGGTTATGCCACCACACAATATTTGGAGCATAGCGGTGGTTAGGATATAACAAATTAAATTAAGATATTATGAGCTTAACGGCCACTAGGTTATGCCACAACATATTATTTGGATCTTGTAGTCGCTAGGATTTAACTTTTTAAATTAAGATATTATGAGATTAGCAGATATTATGATAGGCTATGACATAATATGCATTGACAGGATATAAAAAATTAAAGGAAGATATTTTGAGCTTATTGGTCACTAGTCTAGGCCACAACATAATATTTGTAGCTTGCAGTTGCTAGGATTTAACAAATTAAATTTATATAATGATATTTTGAACTTAGCCATTGTTCGTTTATGCTAAAACATAATATTTTGAGCTTATCTCTCACAAGGTTTTAACAAAATAAAGTAAGATGTTGTGAGCTTAGCGGCTGCTAGATTATGCCACGACATAATAATTAGAGCATAGTGATCATCAGGATTTAAGAAATTAATTTAAGATATTATGAGCTTAGTCACAACTAGGATATCCCATAACATAATAAGGATTTTAGCAATCAGTAGGATTTAACAGATTAAATTAACATAGTTTGAGCTTAGTGGCCACTAGGTACTTAAACAATATAATATTTCGATCTTAAGGGTCGAGAGGATTTAACAAATTAGAGAAGGATATTTTGAGCTTTGCATCTGCTAGGTTATGCCTCAACATAACCTAGCAAATTATATTGTAATCTTACAAGTCGTTAGGTTTTACTATTGGAACCACCTTTATATTATTAAAAAAAATACAAAATGTTATATAGTAAGGGGGAAGCCAACAGATATCACGGCCTCAAAAGAGACATAGCCTAAAGGGCAATATGAAAAATGCCACATAGGAAACCAAGAAAATCCACAAAGGAAACAGGACACGGCCATGAGGGTGAACCAAAAAAATATATTTCAGGGCACCATTAGGCACACAGAGTAGGAGCACCTGGAGGCGGAGGTGGATCATCCCTTGGTGGAAAGAAGCCAAGTGTGTGAGGCTCATCAAAAGGGGGTTGATCATCCATCCATCTGGTCCAGCATCTGAACACTAAGTGGAACCATGATCCCCCAACTAGGTGGAGGTGACCCACTAAGGCGAGAAGCTCCCCTAGGTAGAGACCCCCGGTTCAAAGATCTAGAAACCACTTTACCACACGCAAGAGGGCTCCAACTAGGCCTAGAGGAAGAAGGGCCAGGGAGAGCTAGCAGTGGAGAAGCTTGATTACTCCTATAGTGGCTACACAAACGGACGTGGCATTTGGGTGGCGGTGGTGGAGGAAAAGGACATAAATCATCATGTGGGGTGACCTAGCTTATGGTAAGTACGCTTCCCTAATCATCAAGAGCTTCTAGAGATGAGGAAATTCTAGTACCACTTTCTGAACTTGGGCCTGGATCAGCAAGAACACAAGATAAAATTGTCACCTTTTCATTAATAGATATCTGCGCATGGTAAGTTTGCGGTCTTTGAAACAAAGCATTATTCCTAGATTTCCGAGTTGGAAGAGAATAGCATAAAAGAAAAAATTTCAAATATAAGAAATTTAAGAAGGTTAGTTAGCATAATCCCCGCAATTATGCAATCAAAAAATCGGGGTGATAAGGCTGGAAAAGAGAATGGATCCATCGCCAAGAACTTTAAGCATAGGAGAAAAGAACATGTTTGAAAGACTCAGGGCCACCAAAGCAAGGGAATTTTGGGTTAGGAATGTCGATGTGGCTTAACCATTCCCCTAGCGAAGGCCTTGGTAAATCAGGCACCAAAGAAAAAAATTCAACTTGGGATCAAACAAAGGATTCCATGCCCGATGGAGACATCGAAGCTAGGTGGAGGGGGAGGAGTGCAAGTTCCATCTGGAGTTGAGCTTATCTAGAGTAGGAGAAATAGGAGAAAGTAAAGAATAGATGACTCTAGAATCATATTTCAAGAAGGGAATATCCACATTCCATCTCCAATATTTCCACTAGGAAAGAGGTGGTTGAAGCCCAAGCTTGTGCAACATGACATCTGGCATAAGAGATTAAATTCTCATGATAGATGGCAAGTCCAAATTGGCTAGCTGGAAAAAAATTCATCTCAGGCTGCAAAATCCAATCTCTATTGGAGACCAAATCCCTTATGGTAAAAATTCCCTTACAAAAAATCCTCGAGCCTTGATGTCCGACAATTCCACCAATGACAAGCTATCTAAAAAATAGGCGGCTATCATATATTATGATCATTTAAGGAGAGACTAGATTTCAAACTATCACCAACCCAATGCATCAAATGTTTCACACGGACTCAAGGCCTTCCATATTCTTTGCACCACAAAATTACTAGGTATTGTAACTAGCACTCTAGTAATTATTAAGGTATGAAATCCAATGTTCTTCTAGCATTTTTTACCATAAGGAGAACGAGAGAAGAAATATAATGTCTTAAGAAAATTTTCCAGTAGTTTTTGTCGTGAATATAATGAATAACCCATTTGGAAAAAGGGAGATACTATTTACGTAAACATCAATAACACCCATACCACCCTAGTCCCTTGGGAAGCATACAAACGTCACAAGACAATATGTGAAATCCTCCTTGTCTATAACTCAACCAAAGAAAATACCTTAAAATCTTGGCCTATTTTTAAAAAGAATCTTGAGAAGGACACCAACATGTTTCATAGTAAACCTAAGTCATTTCCAGAATTTTAGTGCAAACTTGGAATTTCTCGGCTAGCAATAAAGGTCAAGATACCCACTTCTACACTTTCTGCTCAACCCGATCAATCTCAAACTACCATAGAATGGAGGGTTCATTGTCAAAATCAAAGGGTATCCCGAGAAAGAAAATTCTTTCTCCTCGCTAAATCCACTTCCGAGGGTAAGTCGCCAACCAATCTGGTATGGGTCAAGGACTTTGGTGGAAACCCAAAGATTTAAAAATCTGAACATTAGACCCCGAGGCTTTGCAAAAAGTGTCAAGAAAAGAGAAAGTCTCCTGGATATTCTTATTTGATTCAGCTAGAGTGAGAAAATAATCATCAAAAAATTGGCCATTGATGATATGGGTCTTGTGATCAGGAAGATAAATCCCCTGAATGCACCCTTGTTCTACTATGTTGGCAATAATATAACCAAGTGCATCAACAAATAGAATAAAAAGTGTAGGATCAATAGGACACCCCTGTCATATGGAATGATACAACCCAATATCAAATGACTGCCAACCATTAATAGTAAGATAGGAAGAAGCATAAAAAAAGTCTCGCACTCCATTAATAAAATAATTACTAAAACCCGGTGCATGAAGAAGTGAAAGGATGAAAGGCCACTCGATACGGTCATAAGTCTTTTCAAAATAAATTTTCAAAAAAATCACCCTTTGTAGAGAATTTTGAGCCCATTCCACTCCTTCCCGAGTGCAATAATATTATCCAGAATATAGAGTCCTTTAACAAAACTAGATTTCTCATGTCGCATGATCTTAGGAAGCATGGGAGCAATACATAAGGTAATATTTTTAGCCAAAATCTTGTAGGAAACATTGAGAAGGGTGATAGGTCTCTAATTAATGATGGCCTCTATTTTCCCAACTTTGGGAATGAATTTAATATTTCCTTTATTGATAACATTACCCAAGGACTAGTTCTGTAAAGCCTCTTGATACACCTTCAACAAATCCTGGAAAATAAAGGGCCAAGTAGCTTTGTAAAATTTGCAAGGAAACCATCTAATCCCAGAGATTTTTCATCAGCAAAAAGACAATTGAGGGCATTATGAATTTCTTCAATGAGAGAGAGAATCATCACGGTGCTTCCCATCCTATTGACTCAACTTACATGGGACCACTTCAATGCATTTTTGTAAGGATACTTTATTTTTGGCTGAAGGCTCTTGGGCCTGAAAAACCAAGGTATAATGATCCACAAAAGTTGAAGAGATCTCTCGGGAGAGTGGTAACCTGAGAATGAGCCAACTTAATATCCTTAATTTTCTCCCTGACATGCCTAGATCTAAGGAATTTGAAGAAGCTCTTTGATGCTCGATCACCAATTTTCAACCAGTGAATTCAAGCATGGACTTGCACCCCCTTAGTCCTGTGATGCTCAATAATCTTAAGTTGATGTCTAAGCTATGTGAATCAAACTTGGGTAGGCACATCAAAGGGTTGGGACTCTAACAACAATGTTGTCCTTTGAAATTCTTGTTAAAGTGCCACATCAGCTTACTTCCAGACTTGGGCCGTCTGTTTGCCAAAATGGAGAAGAAATTTAGCCATTTGTTGAATCTCTTTATTCCACAAAGATATCCAATTGGTGGAAAGTAGTGGAAGTGGCACCATATTCCAAATAAATTTGTGTATTTGACACTTTGAGAGTGGCCCCACTCCACATAACCAGGAAAGAGATAGGGGTGTGATCTGACAAGAGAATGTCCGGTCAAGTAAAGAATCAAAGGGTAACTATTAGTTGTTGGCTCAAATGTCTACTTCTGAGATATCATAACACGATCCAGCCTTTTCAGAACATGCACCGATCCTTCTCAAAAATTGGACCAAGTAAACTAATTTTGATAAAGTCTTTCCGTCTTTTATAAATTGGCTCTTTAATACTCCATCTATTTTTAAATAAAACCAAGCTTCCCACTCTCCAATGCACCAATGTAAAGGAAGAGCCCCTAGCTTTTCCTCGGGATGTTCAACCATATTAAAATTGCCACAAAAATCCAATATGAAAGGGGTAAATTATCTCCCAACCAACGTCATAACGTCGACCTTTTTGGGCCATCATTAGGGGCATAAATATTTAACACACCAAGTGAAAAACCATTAAGATTCAGAATAATCCACACGGCCCGATTGTCAAGATCATGACCCATGGTAGATATCATGGCAAAAAATCTAGGAGACACAGAAATAGAAACACCACCTTTGCCTTCCAAGTGAGAAGAAAAATAATGCATGTAATTCAATGCAATACACATTAAGGAAGTTTGAAGAAGGAAACCTGTAATTTTAACCTCTTGCAAACAAATAATATCAAGATTACCAACTAATTGACAAACATGCTTCACAAAATATTTTCGAGAGGATTCTGTGAGTCCTCTAACATTCCATGAGAGACAATTCATGGAAGGTCAGACATGATCAACTCCTCCCCCTACCCATCCTACAACATATCTATCGAGCTTAAAATACCAAAGCTATTAGAGAGAAAAAACATTGGTTTAAAGTTTGGGTGGCTCTGTCGACATTGTGCGGCGCTTAGGCCTAACCGGCCCAAATGCCTCCACAGAGTTCTCTCTAGGAGGACTCCAGAAAAACATTGGGAGAAAGATGTAGTAGCAACCATCCCATAATTATTTTTTTGTGGAGTGGGATAGCTCTACATAGGTGGGGAGGGTTGAGCAAGTCGAGGTAGTGTGGAGGCGAGGGAGATGGAACCGACTATTTCCTATAAGAAGGTAGGGGAGCTGCAAAAGTGGATTTACCACAAACACCTTTCTTATTAACCACAGTTATCCATTCCTCATAGATAACCTCTTATGAACCAAGAGAATATTGAGTGTTAGTAGGCTTGGCACATTGAGTAAGTGGGCGATCCACGAATGCGATGGTCGGTAGCTTGAAAATGAAAATAGGTATTTGGTAAGTTTAAATATACTATTTTTTTAACAAACACATGGACCCAACCTGAATGTCAATGTGGTCCCGTAGATCAAAGGCTAAATCAATCTCAACAAAAACTTGTTTATGAGGACGTGCATAAAAAAATGGTCAGGCTCATGAAAAATAAAACAGTTAAGGGATCGAAACGATATCATTCAAAAAAGGCCAAAGTTGTAATGGTAGCCCCGGTAGTTCCACCTAAACATGAACTCAAAGGGAAACCTGATTGGATGGGATAAAGTCATGAGACCATTTGGATAGAACAATCAAATTATTGTCAAGCAATATGCTAAAAACAAGTTGGACTTGTGACGGCTCACGAAAAGTAAAAAAATAAAACCCTTTGGTGAGATTCCGAACACAGTGACCTAGATACTTGTTGTCTCCCAATGGTTTTTAATCCAGTTCTATAAATATGACTCAAACGGAATATGACCATAGAAATACACTATTAAACAATTATTATGATAAAACTAAACAACAAGATCAACAAAATCACGATCAATATAGACATCCGGAGGGGTTTCAGAATCATTACCTTGTTGTACACTTTTAGAGAAAATTTCCTCATGCATTTGGGAGCCATTTTCGCCACCATTTACAATAGATGTTGAAACGGGATGGTTCGAGGCCATTAAAAATTCAAGCACCACCCAAAATGGGTGGAATAAATGCCCAAAAAGCTATGAAAATACCTATGCAAGAAGATAACACAAGCAAAGTCATGTAAGAAAAACCTAGCAGATCCAACCCTCAAGCAATTCAATCGACATTATGTTTTAACAAATTATAGTAAGATATTTTGAGCTTCGCGGTCACTAAGTTAAGCTAGTACAAGTCCAAAATATAATATTTTGAGCTTATGGGTCGCTAGAATTCAACAAGTCAAAGAATAATATTTTTAGCTTATCCTCTAGGTTATGCCATGACATAGTTATTTGATATTAGTGATCGCTAGGAATTAAAAAAATAAATTAAGGTTATGCCACAACCACATATTTGGATGTACAACTACCATGTGCATGTTAAAGCTAAGTATAACATTTGGAATATATACAAAAACATTCAATAAATCATAAATATTACTTTATTTACATGATATACATATTTCATTACTTTCCCACATTGCGGATCTTGTTTTTTTATGGACAAGTGTTGTTGTGGGTTCCCATGTAAAGTTGCCTCTGATTTTTACGCTTTTATGTGGGACCTATTGTATCACGTTGCTTTTGTGTTATAAGAAAGGATTCTTTGTAAATCTTGTAATATATCTATCTTTCATATGTCCACAATAGGATTTCTAAAGAGCACACTAGCCTTGTCAAATAAAACCTGTTGAGTAACATTTTCTTTTATTTTGATTTCCTTCAGAGTCTCTATTTTTGTATTTTTCCCTAGTTTTGGAGACAATCTCAATGACCTACAAAGTTTCTCCTTTGTTTTCCTCTGTTATTCTACTTTGAAAATTAACCAAGAATTTCTTAAGCAATATAGAAAACTCTTCACTAGAAACCAACTCATGGTTTTCATTAAATACTTCCATAACTGAGGCTTCTCTGAAAATTTGAATTCCTCTTGAAACTATGTCATCAAACTAGAGAGATATTTTTCTTACCTAATCTTTCCATTCCCTTAGTATAATTAGCATATGTTTGGCATATACCAATATCGTCCATGGTTATAATTGAAGGGTCTTTACAAATACCTTCCTCAATAACTTGTCCCATATATATTAATGTTTTTGCATGGATCCCATTATTTTAATGATATTTCGGAATTTTTAGGTAGGCTTATTGCTTCATATTTTCCTTGATGCATTCATTTATAGCATTGTACAGGCCATGCAATGCCTCTTCTACATCATAAAATGTACTGCAAGAGTTGTGACCTTTGATTTAGTTTCAATCTTTGTATTTCTAGCACGTAAGTTTCTCACTAATTCTACTGACTACTTGAGTTATAGCCCTTATCAAGGACTCGGATCTTTCTTGTATTGCACCACTTGGGAGCCTTTAGCTTTCTATTTCTTTGTAAGAGAGAATATGTCTTCTGAAGTTTCATGCCGAAAATGGCTTTTTGTGTTGCCATCTTCTTTTTGGTTAGCCTTTTCAAGGTTCCCATTCTTGGATTGAATTAAATTTTTACTAAGATCTCTTCTTGTGCCTCCCAATCTAGTTGTTCTTTGTGAGAAATTATGGATTTCTCAACCCAATCTTGTCTCGCTTCATGTGGAGTGGAGGGAGAATATTGAGATGGTTACACTAGGGTTGCGTTGGCTGAGATTTCATTTTGTGTTGTCTCTTCTTCTTCATATGAATAAGTTAAGGAATATGCCACCAATGTTAGATATTCATTTGATATGGGTCTAACATCTTGAACATCATATAGAGTTTCAATTGACACAAGAAACATTAGAGGACCTGGAGAATGGGGAGTGAGTGAATTTTGAAAGGATCTAAATAGAATGTTTCCTTTCTCTTTATAGCCTCCTTTTTAAAAGTTCTTCTCAGAGGGGAACTACCCCTATCATATTCATATTCTTCTTAACAAGGATATCATCTATTTGGGTAATCCATACCTAGTCATTGACATCATCCTCGTGTGCATAGGATATACTTATTTGTCCTCTAAGAGATTCAAGGTGTTTGGAAATCCTTTTCATGCGGTCATATTTCCTTAGAGGTTTTTAGGGAAGATGGAATGAATTTATATGGGTCGATGCAACTTCTAGATAAGACCACCTATTACATTTCCTGCATCCCACGGTGACTAAGAGGGGGATGTTTTTAAGATTCTTCTCTTTACACTTTCTAGAAATACCATTGCAAATCTAATATTCCACTTCTTGTTCTACCAATTTGTCAAGCACATAATATGGAAACTAAAAAATAGGTGTAAAGAGCCCCTCGATCATGATAACGGTAAATTCTGTATAGAATAATACATCTCCCATTTTCCTTATGGAAGTGAGGATGTTAGCAGATAATTTAGGTGTCATTGTTTCATGTATTTGTTGGTAGAGAAAAAGATATAAATAAGTGCATATATCTTGAATATGAGATCTGAACCAATGGGAATACAAGTCTAAATATAGTTCATTTAGCTGCAAAGGGAATGAAGGAAGCCATTTTTATATAATTTTAAACAGTTGAGAATACCATAGACTACATCCAGAAGATAGGAAGCCATGTAAAATGATTTCCCATTGTCCACGAAATTTTTCTTTGGCTCACCAAATTGAAACATAGCACTTTCCCTAAGGAGGGAATATTTCCTTCATCAATAATCATATAAAGTAAAGGGATTCAAGATACATCAACCTTAGAGATAGAAGGTTTCCCATATAACATGTTCATGAGGTCCATGTCAATATGGACTCTTGGTCTTAAACTGTTAATAAAAATTTCACTCAGATCATAATCATCCATATTATCTATTGAGTCCATTTCAAACTCGTAAAATATATCCTATTTTCCTTGTGACAATCCATGACTCAATTGTATCCTTATTATACAGGGTGTCTAGCAGTGGAAGTTTGTAATAACATCTATATGTATGCCCAACATAAAAACCTATTCTTTTTTTCCATGATTTAGATAATAGGCTCCACTCGGTTGAGTCATGAAGCTTAATTACTTCATTTTAGCATGCAATTGGAACTTCTTTGGAGAATACAAGAACCAAGCATCGGTCAGGGCTAACCGGCGTCGGTTAGGGATAACCGGTGTCGGTCGATCAGTCGGGAAAAGTAACTCGCACCGGTCAGGCATAACCAGCGTCGGTCAGGGTTAGCAAGGCGTCGGTTACCTGCGTGAAAAATTTTAATCAACTCTCAGGAATTAAATCTATTTTTAGCATTAAAATAGATTTATTGGATGTAATTGCATGGCTAAGTGCCCTAAGTTTATAAACGACTATATAAGCATAAAAGCTAGGGTTTAGAAGTAATGGATGTATCATAATTACAAGATAATTATGTGAGAGAGAATTCTTGGTGAAGAATCAAAAATCTTGAAGGAAGAAAGTACTGAACATATGAGAAGTGTAGAAGATTGTAAATCTTCATTGTATATCTTGTCAAAGCTTTGGATAATAGATTGGCTTGTTTCTTGGTGGACGTAACCCACACTGGCTAAACCACGTTAAATCTGGTGTTGATTTATGTCTCTTGTTTTATATAATTCTTTTGGTAGAATATCCACTTTTATTTGCATGTATGCTTAGATCTGATATATTGTCTATACAACGGTGTGCTAACCCCAACAACTGGTATCAAAGCTTTGTTTGAGGGTTTTGTGTGTTGATGATTTACTCACAGAGGGTTTTTTGATTGAGTGGGAGCTACAGCAATGAAAGAAGATAATAAATACAAGGTAGAGAAGTTTGACGGCCAAAATTATCAATTATGGAAGATGCAGATTGAGGATTATCTGTATCAGAGAGATTTGTACTTACCATTGGATGAGAAGTCTAGACCTACGAAGATGACTGATGAAGAATGGAATATTATTGACAGAAAGGCTTTGGGATCTATAAGATTGAGCTTGGAAGCATCCGTGGCTTCCAATATTACAAAAGTGGCTTCTACAGTAGACTTAATGAAATCTCTTGCTAATTTATATGAAAAACCTAGTGCTTCAAATAAAGTTTATTTGATGAAGAAACTTTTAGTTCTAAGATGCATGAAGGTGAATCTACCTCTAGTCATTTGAATGATTTCCGATCTATTGTAAATCAGTTAAAATCAATTTTAATACCATTTGATGATGAAGTAAAAGAACTTTTATTATTTTGTTATTTGCCTAATAGTTGGGACAACTTGGTAATGGTTGTTAGTAATACAACATCTGCTAATAATATTTTGAAGTTTGATGATGTGGTTAGTATAATCTTGAATGAAGAAATTCGTAGGAAAAGTACAGAGGAAACATCATCTGGAAATGCTTTGAATGTAGAAAGTAGGGGCAGGCAGAAGGAGAGATCCAAGACTAAGAGTAATGGGAAATCAAATTCAAGGGATAGCAGATCTAAATCCATAAGTAAGGAAATTACTTGTTGGAAATGTGGAAAGAAAGGACATGCAAAGAAAGATTGTTGGTCAAAGAATAAAGAGAACCAACAACTGACAAAGGTAAAGAGGTGAATCTTTTGCATCAGAGGTAATGCAAGATGCTCTTATTCTTTCTTTAGATAGTAGAATTGAATCATGGGTTTTAGATTCAGGAGCTTCTTTCCATGCAACCCCTAATAAGGGTTATTTCAAAAATTATGTCCAGGGAAATTTTGGGTATGTCTATTTGGGTGATGATGAACCTTGTAGTATTATTGGTAAAGGGGAAGTTCATCTAAAATTGTAAAATGGAAATACATGGGTATTAAAATATATGAGGCATGTGCCAAGCCTCGGGAGGAATCTTATTTTGTAGGGAAACTAGGTGATCTGATTGGATGATTAGTTTTATACGAGACTCTTGGAAAGTCACCAAGGGTGCTTTTGTTGTGGCAAGAGGTAAGAAGGTAGGAACGTTATATTTATCTACCTGTATTATTGATTCCTTTTCTGCATTATCTACTTCATATTCAAATGCATACATGTGGCATAATCTGTTGGGTCATATGAGTCAAAAAGGAATGCAGATCTTAAACGATAAGGGTAAGTTATCAGATTTGAAAGATTTAGATCTTGATTTCTATGAGCATTGTATCTTTGGAAAGAAAAATAAAGTGAAATTTCTCAAAGTTGGGGAAACTAAGAAGGAGCATAAATTGGAGCTTGTACACTCAAATGTGTGGGGACCAGCTCAGGTAGCTTCTCACGGTGGATCCTAGTATTATGTTACTTTCATTGATGATGCTACAAGAAAGGTATGGGTTTATTGTATTAAACACAAATCTAATGTTTTTGAAACTTTTAAAAGATGGAAAGCCCTTGTTGAGAATGAATCAAATTCTAAGTTAAAGTGCCTTAGATCTGACAATGGTGGTGAATACTGTATAACAAGGATTTCAATTATTATTGTTCAGTGAATGGGATACGTAGAGAAAGAATGGTTCCAAGAACACCACAGGAGAATGGTGTTGCAGAGAGAATGAATAGGACAATCATGGAACGTGCTAGAAGTATGAGGATACATTCTGGATTGCCCTTGCAGTTTTGGGCAGAAGCAGTTGATACAACAATTTATTTGATTAACCGTGGCCCTTCAAGTTCACTAGATGGAGGAATACCAGAGGAAGCATGGACCAAAAAAGAGGTAGATCTTTCTTTTCTTAAATTTTTGGTTGAAGCTTTTGTGCATATTGATAGAGAAAATAGAAAAAAGTTGGATGCAAAATCCAAGAGGTGCACTTTCATTGGTTATGGATCTGGTGATTTCAGTTTTCGTTTTTGGGATTTAGAGAATTCTAAAATTGTTAGGAGTCGTGATGTTGAATGGAATGAGAAGAGAATGTATGGGGATCAAATTTTAGTACCCAAATATGAGAAAATTGAGAATTTTATTGATGAAAATGAACTCTCTACTTTTAAAGAAACACCTTTAGAAATACACAGTAACCATGGTTGGTTAGATCCCTGACCGACATCGGTCAGATGAACCACCGATGGTTACAGAGGATCAAAACCGCACCGGTTATCCGAACCGACATCGTTAGAGGTGACCCATGGCAATCATCACTTTGTCGAAGTTGATACTAATGTCCATGAGGTCCAGATTGAGCCTTCGGTACCCCAAACTCTTGTGAGAAGGTCATAAAGGGTAAGTAAACTTCCAGAAATATTTTCACCTTCTCTATTTTATCTATTATTGACTAATAGTGGTGAACCAAAAAGCTTTGAAGAAGCAATGCAGGATAAAACTCACGTTTAGTGGGAGCATGGCATGGATGAGGAGATGAACTCTTTGGAATAGAACCAGACTTGGGATTTGGTTAAATTGCCAGCAGGAAAGAGAACATTACAGAACAAGTGGGTTTACAAAATTAAGGAAGAAGAGGGTGGACAGAAAAGGTACAAGGCAAGGCTTGTAGTAAAGGGATTTACACAAAAGGTAGGTATTGACTTTGGTGAAATATTTTCTCCTGTTGTTAAGATGACTTCTATTCATATTGTATTGAGTTTAGTTGCAGTAGAAGATTTGCATTTAGAGAAACTAGATGTGAAGATGGCTTTCCTTCATGGTGATTTGGATGAAGAGATTTATATGCAAAGCTGACCTCTTGGGTATGAAGTCAAGGGTAAGGAGAAATTAGTGTGTAGGTTGAAAAAGAGCCTATATGGGCTCAAGAAAGATCCAAGGCAATGGTACATGAGGTTTGATAGTTTTATGCATGAGCATGGTTACTTGAGATGTAAATTTGACCATTGTTTTTATTTCAAGAAGATTGAAAATGGGAGCTATATTATTTTATTATTGTATGTGGATGATATGCTTATTGCAAGATCTAGTATGCATGACATTGGTGAGCTTAAGAGAAAGCTAGCTCACACATTTGCAATGAAGGATTTGGGAGCTACAAAAAGAATTCTTGGCATGCAAATACATAGAGATAGGAAAAACAAGAAATTGTATTTGTCTCAGGAGGATTATATCTACACGGTGTTAGAAATATTCAACATGCAGATGCACAACCTATTAGCACACCTATGGCTGGACACTTCAAATTGATAAAAATCAATCTCTTTCATCACAAGAGGAGATCAAATACATGACATGAGTGCCATATGCTTCAGCAATTGGAAGTCTCATGTATGCTATGGTTTGTACAAGACCAGACATTACACGAAGTGGGAGTTGGGAGTTATGGCTAATCCAGGTAAAGAGCATTGGAAAGTAGTCCAATGGATACTCAGGTATTTGAAAGGGACATATAGCATGCATTTATGCTATGGAGGTTTGAATATTTCATTACGTGGCTATGTTAATTTGGATATGGCTGGAGATTTGGATGGTAGGAGGAGCACTACTAGATATATTTTCATAGTAGGTGGAATGATAGTTAGCTAGATTTTGAGATTGTAGAAGGTTGTGGCTTTGTCTACTACAGAGGCAAAGTATGTTACAGCTACAGAGGCTAGCAAGGAGATGATATGGATGAGTAGGTTCATGGAAGAGTTGGGAAAGGAGCAAAGTAATTGTAAACTATTCAATGATAGTCAGAGTGTAATTCATTTGGCAAAGAACTCAAAGCATTTCATTCGAGAATGAAACACATTCAGTTGAGATATCACTTCATATGAAAGGTATTGGAGGATGGATAGTTGAATCTGGAAAAGATTCATACGAGTAAGAACCCTATGGATATGCTAACGAAGCCATTAGAAAAGGAGAAGTTGGAGCTACACTCCACTTCTATTGATCTTCAAGTTTGAAACTTAAAGAGGAAGAAACAAAGACAAGGAAGGATCCAAGAATGATCCTATGCATGTATGGTGGAATAATTAAACTCCAAGAGGGAGATTGTTGAGTTTTGAAGCTTAATTACTTCATTTTAGCATGTAATTGGAACTTGCTGGAAAATACGAGAATCGGCATCATCGGGGCTAACTAGCATCGGTCGCACCTAGGTCAGGAAAAGTAACCCACACCGGTCGGGCATAACCTGCATCGGTCAAGGTTAACTGGCGTCGGTTACCTATGAGAAAGTTTTAATTAACTCTCGGGAATTAAATCTATTTTTAGCATTAAAGTAGATTTATTGGATGTAATTGCATGGCTAAGTGCCCTAAGTTTATAAATGACTATATAAGCATAAAATATAGGGTTTAGAAGTAATGGATGTATCATAATTACAAGATAATTATGTGAGAGAAAATTCTTGGTGAAGAATCAAAAAAGTTTGAAGGAAGAAAGTTGAACATCGAGAAGTGTAGAAGATTATAAGTCTTCATTGTATATCTCGTCAAAGCTTTGGATAATAGATTGGTTTGTTTCTTGGTGACGTAGCCCACACTTTGGGTGAACCACGTTAAATCTAGTGTCAATTTATGTCTCTTGTTTTGGATAATTCTTCTGGTAGAATATCTGATTTTATTTACATGTATGCTTAGATCTGATATATTATCTATACAACCAGTGTGCTAACCCCAACAATGAGACTCTTGTTCTTAAACCGTTAATAAGAATTTCACTTAGATCGTAATCATCAATATTATCTATTGAGTTCATTTCCAAACTCGTTAAATATATCCTATTTTCCTTGCAACAATCCATGACTCGATTGTATCCTTATTGTATGACAGGTGTCCAGCGGTGGAAGTTTGTAATAACGTCTATATGTATGCCCAACATAAAAACCTATTCTTTTTTCCATGATTTAGAAAATAAGGTCCACTCCTTGGCCTTGATAAAAATTAGATAGGAAGTGATCTAGTTCCGGAAATGGAAGCACCTCTAGTTTAGTGGAAATTAAATGGAGGTTAGATATTTTTATTTCCCTTATGTCTTGGGACCTTAGTTATTTATCTTTCGGGATATCCTTTTCATCTACGGCATCTACATCAAGACTTTCATTTTGTATTGTGGAAAAAATAGCTGAGTAATGTTGAAATTCATGATTTAAGGAAGCTGGATCAAAAATGGTATCTCTCATTATTCTGGTGTCCACATAGGAATATAAATAAGCATCTATGTTCGAAACCACCATTTCTCCACCTTGTTGAAGGATTCGGTGCCCATGATTGCTGCATATATCACCAAAAAAAATAGATAATGAGCTAAAGGACATACTTGAATTTACATCAACACTCTTATGTCTCTTATTCTAAATATTTTGTTATATTAAAAAATCAGTTGGAAAATAAATTTAAGAAGTGTTGATAGTCATCAATCACAGGAAAAATATTAATGAAATGAGAAAAGTGCGGCAATACATGCATATTGAGGGGTCAAGACATACTTAGTTATGATCTTAGCGGTCACTAAGGTCAGCCAAAACTAAATATTATCAGCTTAGTAATCGCTAGGCATTATTCTAGGACAACTATGAATGCATTGAGCATCACGTGGAAATACATGCAAAATTAAGGGGTCAAGACATACCTAGTTCGATCCTAGCAGTTGTTTTTTTTTATTAAAGGAAAATAGTTTTGAAGGGACTATACCCTATTACAACAAAGGCTCAACATCTAGATCAACATGAAAAAGAATAAAAATAGGATCTGAATCTAGATATTATAATGAGTCTAATAGTATTCAAAACTGAAGCTATTAATAAAAAGTAAAACATGAACATAAATACAAGTAAACAACAAAAAAATAGCATACTATCATAAACAAAACAACAACTTGAACTCCTCCAGCCTACCCAGGAGGTATTATTTCTTCGAGGCCCTTTCAATCCTTGATTTGATCGTCTACAAGGAGGTAAAAAGCACTAGAGTGGTGACATGTGTTGGTTCATTAACGTTTAGCTACGAGATGACCTGATTTCTCTCCTTTTATGTACCCCAAATATCCTCAGGGACTCCACTCAACAATGTGATGCTTCTAACATGTTGTTCAAGAAACTCACTTATAGCTTTGAAGATGACCATATTGTAGTCATGTATATCCTTATATCTCCCCAGTTTATTATCCAGTGAGTTCAATTTTATGTAAATTTCTTCAGTCTGATCTGTGCCAAAACCCGCATCATCATTCATATTTCTTTTCCCCTTTTGCTTTTTTAACTGATGTATCTCTTTCTTGATACTTTCTACCTCATTTTACAGCGTTTCCATTATAAGGAGAATATTTTCCATCTCCTACTTTGGGAAGCATTGTCCGCCCTAGATTGCTGATGTGTAAGAGATTGTGAACCATTTCCATATCCTTTTTACTCTAAAGGACATAGCCATAGGGAGGTGGGGTCACTTTGTGGGGTGCAGGGTTCTTTGCCTTGACATTTTGATATTGGAAGAGTTGGTCAAGTTGGTAGTGGGTGTGCCTTGAAAGGGAGTGGGTTGAGTGCCGAGGGAAACAGGAATGGCGAGGAAATTGATGGGGAAATGATTTTGAAGGAGAAATATGAGCCCCTAGTGGAGGGGGATGACCCTAGTATGTTTTTTAAAATCAAGAATAGAGCATTCCAAATAATTCAAGAGATGGTGCGGGAAGAAAACAATAAGATTTCTCCTAAAGTGATTAAGGAATACCAAGTGTTTGGTGGGAACAATAATGTATCAACCTTCAAGGGATATAAACCACACCATCATTTTAGTAATTTCATCGAAGGGTTCTAGTATGAAGCTTACCCGAATGCTAGTCATAACAAAGATGATCTCCTCCCCTACACAAGAAACTTCTTTGCTTCAGCATTTTTTTCAACCCTTTTGCTAAAGAACCGGATGCCATCCAAAGTTAGACCTGTAACTTCTGCAATTAGATCCGCATTCATCAACACCCTTTCTCCTCCATATTTAACCTTCATGTACTTCCAATCTATGGCAAAATGCACTGAAATGTGTTGATCATGACCTTGGATTTTCTTGATAAAGTTGGAGACACCCCCATTTGAAGATAATTCCATAGCTCAATGTTATCCTTCCAAGCAAGATCACAGCTGGGTTCTAACTGGCATGGAGCTCCCCCCATATTTCTTCCTCTGTTATTTATGCGATTACTCCAATGCACACCACCCATGAAAAGGTTTTTTTTTTTCCTATACTGGTTTTTAAGTATCTAGCTAGAAGTCCGAGAAGCATGTGAAAGTTTATGGTAGTAATTAGAATTACTCCTCTCACATGTGCCATCTTTCTTATCCATCAAATCCCCCACAATATCATTAGAGATTCTATATAAGATGTGAATGTTCATAATTATCCTTGGTAATACCATTATATACTTCCGTGGGGGTGTGTTTTTCATTATCCTAAGTGGTGAAATTATTATTGGTACCATAGTTAGCTAAGGTCTCGCCACCTTGTTTCCCTCTCTATAAGTATGACCAATTTTAATATTATTCAAGGTATGCCATGTATTAATAGATTCTGAATGAAATATTTAATACTCCAACTTGGAGGGTGTATCGATTAAGATGATTTATAATAGTCAAGGAATCACCTTCAATAATGATGTTCTGAATGTTGTAATCCTTAACAATTCTTAGACCCCATAAAGTTGATAAAGCTTTTGCATAGTGATTAGTTTGATTACCCATTTTGCTAGCATAAGCAACAACTAAACAACCTTTATGATCTTGAATTATTCCTCCACCAACCTGCCCCTGGGTTGCCCTTAGAGGCTCCATAAAAATTAAGTTTATACCAAGTGTTTGGAGGAGGGATCCAATGAATTAAAGACTGTCAATATTTAAAGTTCTTTGTTTACGAACATTTTCAATATCCATCTTCCAATTTGAGAGAATAACTTCTTCATCTTCGAGGACATTTCTTGTTCTTGGGAGGTTTAAATCTTTCAATATTGTCTTTAATTGCATTACCAATCTTAGTAAATCTTTTCTTGTAAGGATTTTGTTATTTCTAGTGGTCGTTAAGGTCACTCAAAACAATATATTTATAGCTTAGCGATCACTAGGCATCAATCACAGGATAATTATGAATGTAATGATAAAATTTTGACAATACATACAATCTTGAGGGGTCAAGACATACATAGTTCTGATCCTAACGGTCTGTAAGGTCAACCACCACAAATATATTTAGAGCTTAGTGTTCATTAGGCATCGTTCGATGGACAACTATTTTTTGAACCAAGTAACTTCTATGATACATATTTTCTAACAAGGTAAAGCTTTGCGCACATCTAATTAGTTTGTTGCACAGATGGTTATGTCTCTCTTTAATTATTTATAATTGTATAATATTGGTGCAACTATCCCTGGCGGAGCCAAGTGTTGCACTACATACTTTCAAGAGAGGGATCAAGCCTTATGTAGTTATCATAATATATATTACAAGTTATTGAAATTAAGGTCTTAGAAGCTGTTAAGATTCATTACTATGATTTTTTAGTATCTATATCTTAGTAGCACCATATCTATATCTTTGGATAAATGAAGTCTCAATGGCCATGGAGGTCTCTGCTTAGTCGAAAAAACATTAAATATTTTCAAAGCTCCTAGCGTACTCTTACAACATCAAGATGATGGACTCATGTTGTGTATGAGTACGCAAGGAAGTTCATCAATCATAACATTCTTTGTTTGTCTCCACGAAATCAAACCGTAATTATTATTTTTTAAATCAAACCGTGGTCATATTTTCCAATGGATGAACGTAGTTCTCCTCCTAGCAATTTCTAAGGTTAGTCACAATGAAATATTTAGATCTTAGCGGTGACTAGGCATCATTAACAGGAAAACTATTAAAGCAATGAGAAAAGTGTGGCAATATGTGCACTCTTGAGGGGTCAAGACATACATAGTTCTAATCCTAGTGGTCGCTAAGGTCAGCCACAATGAAATAGTTAGAGCTTAGCGGTCGCTAGCCATCCTTCACAAGACAACTATTATTGCAATGAGAAAAGTGTTGCAATACATGTTTCCTTAAGGGGTCAAGACATACTTATCTCTGATTAATTTATTTTTGGGATGTTTATACCTCTCTTTAATTATTTATAATTATATCATATTGGTTGGACTATCCCTGGTGGAGCCAACTATTGCACTACATACCCTCAAGAGGGATCAAGCCTTATGTAGTTCTCATAATATATATTATTATTTATTGAAAGGAATGTCTTAGAGAACGCTTAGATTCATTAATATGATTTGTTAGTCAACCTCTATTTTCAAATTAAGAAACAAAGAGAACTATCTGTGTAGCAAAAATTTCTAATTCCACATGATTATATTGCTTAGATGTATTATCTAAAAAACATAAACATTCTATTTAGAGCTTATCTGCATAATTTGAATATAGCATTCGAATTACCAATCATAGTAGAGGATATTTCCCCTCTTTGCAAATTTCTTCTTGGCATATTGTGAAGGGATTTATTTTGTATACATATGTCTCTTTCTTGGTAGTGAAGGTGATCTTGAATTGTAACTCCTATTTGACCATTACAATTTTAAACTAGAGAAACTGTCAAGCAAAGAAATCCTCTTTGATCCTGCTACTCTCTGTATCATTTTATCCACTTCAGTAATACATTAATATATCTTAGTGTTCATTAGTATATTGAATGGTATAATTTTTCATTAACAACCAGTTATTTTTAAGGCATTGCGGCCATGATCCTCTAAGCATTAGATCTTATCATTGGAAAAAAACATTTGGTAGTCAAATATTTTCAATCCATTATCATTACCTAAGATTAATTTAAACTATATAAATTCCTCTTCGACCTTAATGATTTCTATTACATTAGATATTGTGAAGGGATTTATTTTTATGCATACGTATCTCACTTGGTAGTGAAGGAGATCTTGAATTGTGACTCCTATTTGACCATTACAATTTTATAACTATGAAAAAATTCAAGAAGAGAAAACCTCTTTGTATCATTTTATCCATATAAAACATGGTATAACGACCTTAAATAAAATGACCATACTCTTTGTAGAGTTAGTATGAGTATGAACATATATATGGATAACACAACATATAATCCTTTAAATAATATCCTTGGTCATTGTACATATGTATTGCCAAGATAGTAAATCTCACAATTTCCTTACACTTTCACCTCCAAAAAAACAAGGAAGTAAAATTGTTTCAACCCCAAAACTATTATGCTCAAAATTTTCTTGTATGTACATAACACAAATTTAGTATAATGCAAGCCTACCTTATAATTGTGGTCTTGATCCTAGGAAAAAGCAACGGTGGAAGGAGAAGAGCATATCAAGTGGTATTGATCTTGATCGAGCATGTGGTTTTGATCCTGGGAAAAAGCAACGATGGATAAGACAAACCATAAAAACTAGTCAAACATTTGTTAAAGATAATAAGCCTTGTTCATTGAAATATCCTACCACAAATATTTATTCGTTCTTTTGTTCTCCAAAATCTGTTTGGTTCTCCCACTCTTAGAGAACCATATTTTTTCAAAAAACCTCACTGTAATCCAACACCAACACATTGACTAGAAACTCATTCGTAACATAAATATCCTCTAAAATATTGTCATCGACAATGTCAATGATGTGGTAGCCATTGAATTTTATTGAGTATGTGTAGCGGGGGACTATTTGTGGATAGAAATAAGGCCAACAAAATAATATCAACTTTATCAACTTCATCTTCTCATCAATTCCTTCGTACCACCATGACCACACATCGATTCCAATATTCACATTTGTAATGTGCATATCGATCCACTAGGATTATTTTTTAAAACACATCAAAACAAGCTCTTGACATGCGTTATGGGTTTTTAAAAAGGCTGCAAATCTTCCTCTGATGTTATTACGGATTAATATGTGTCGTTTATGAAAGAGAAAGTCCAAATCTTAACATGAATATAATTTATTTTAATACAAAAATCTATATTGAATTCATTCACTGATATGGTTACATATTTATAGCTTAAGCTTCTCTTATAAACAAGGAGGTAGCTCTAACTATTCAACCCATAAATTTCTCCCTCAACCTATCTACGTGGGTTGTTATAACCCCATAAACAACTTCACTAATAATATTATAATAATCACATGAGCACTAACAATGAATTCCTAATAGTTTATCTATCAAGATGAGCTCCATTACAATGCACTTTGAACCTAGAGTGTCTAAAGAAGTATTCCAAATACTCAAATCCCTTTCGTCCTCTTTCACTTCTCTTCATACTATTAAATATCTTACTAAATCATTTATTTGATAAAAATATACAATCTATACCACAATAACCCCTAAAATTTTACAATAATGCATTTGTAACTAAAAAAATCTTGAATAACAAACTTCAAAATACAATATTTATTTCAATAATCAAATTGTAATGAAATGTCAAGAAAAACTTGTTGAGAAACAGTCTTACAGTTCGCTTCTATTTAATTGTCTACAAAATCTATAAATGAATAAAAGCCCTAATTGAACAAATGTTATTTTCCAGCAAACATTTTTTTCCATGACAAGTATTTTAGGAAACATTTCTCAGTTCTCTTGAAAAAAACTGCCCATAAGTTGTTTGTGCATTTCATGCAAGCACAATATACACATATTTCACAAATCATTGACGGAAAAGCATCTTGAATGACAAAACGATGCCAAACCCTTTGTATTGAGAACTATTTTCTAAAATGCCTTAAATAATATGGTATCATGGACAACATTGATTACTAGAAGTGAAAAAATGGGTTTTGTTGAAAAGGCTATGGAAAATTCTACATTTACAGAATTTCATAATTTTGGAAGGGATGATGGTGAGAATGCATACCAATTTTTAGCACACAGAGAAAATAAAAAGTCTCCAAAAATTGTGAACAAAATTTTTGACGCTTTCCAGGCTTTCAGAATTTAAAATGGATGAACGGAGTGTCACACTTACACTTGGATGAAGAAAATAGAAAGACAATTGTTCACAACATATCTTTAAAAATGGCAATGCAAACTTGGTTAAGTGGCGACCCCCTTCCTGCCAAAGTACTTGATGACATCACTAAAGATATGCATGATTTTAAACACAATTATTAATAGTTACGGTGTTGATGCGAAGGAGGAGCTTATTAATTGCAAAGTTAAGTTTAATGATGCTCTTAAAATTCTCGCACATTTCAGAGGTCCCCAAAAGCAGAGGCTGTTGAGTTGTATGAGTTTCAAAAATTGTATACCGTTGTGCAGCGTAGAAAAAATATAGGCAAAATGGGGGACCTCCTTGCAAAACCGAGCCCATTCATGATCCACCTAGAAAACAGATACAATTCTTTGGAATTATCTACAAATGGGGGGTATTTCAAGTTTCATTGAAAAAATAAAGGGTTTCGATCAGGACATTTTGGTGAAGTTTGCTAATGGGTGGAGAAATTGCGTGGTTGAGTATGGAGATGTCAAGGTCGAGATCTCTGAGGAGCTCATTGCCCAGGTCACTAGACTGAACATGGAAGGTGCCAAGTTCTTCAACAAATGTGTCAACAGAGAGGTGGAGGTGAAAAAATTTCTTGCTGAAGGAGAGAACCTCGAGTTTTGTCGCTGGCATAAAGGTGGCCTCTATACCTGAACCCTTTGCTGAGATTATGCGTATGATGGTTAGGTATGTCTCTTTGGAGGGAAGATATGTCACCATTCCCCTGAAGCATTTAATTTTCCTCAATCACTTTTGCAGGAATATTACCGTAAATTTCCGCATTATTTACTAAACTCCTTGGAGAAGTTTGTCCTTGAAGTTCAGAAACATGCCAAGGTTGTTCCCCTTCACCAAGGCCTGATCCTGCTCATTCACCACCATTACTTCTCTGGCTCTCGCCCTCTTCCCACTCCCCTGTGATTAACCCTCTCCCTACTAGTAGAGATCTAGACATTTCTACCTCGGATAGTAAGAGGAAAGATAAGAAGGTTAAGGTCACTTTACCTTCTTCGCAGAGAGTTTTGCGTAGTCATAAGGATTTGGAGCTTGCATGGAGAACTTATTGCACATAAGTAATCCTATGGTTAATTCCAGAGAAGTGGAACTTCTTACCAGAGTTAGTAAACTTGAAGAGGAAATCAAAGACCTCAAAAATGCTCTAAGGAATATGGAAAAAACAAAAGGTAAGAGGAAGTTGCATGATCCTGAAGACATGGATACATTCTTTGAGATTTACAAAAAGTTTTCTTTCACTGACACTAGATCAAGGCAATGCCAAGGGGCGTCGTGGATTGCACCCTCTCTACTTTGAAAGGAATGTATAATTTTATGGAACAACATGTGAAGAGTGTAAGGCGAGACATGAGTGATCTTTCTCAAGCCATGGCCATTGCACTCTTCATCTCTCTCCAAAAAATTAAGGTCAAGATTGACAAGGCTATCAAGTGATGCGGTGCCTTGGTGCTGCTTTGTTGCTATGTTGATGCTATTTTTTGGTGGTTTTGATGTTGTTATCTTGCTGGGATGCCCTGTTTTGGATCCCTTTTTGCTATTTTTTGGCCCTTATGTTCTTCATCAGATCACTATATGGTTTGATCATTTTGTTCTCTTTCTACTATTGTATCTGGTTGTTGACCCTCCAAGTTTAAGGCGTTTAGCATTTCTGGATTGTGTTTTCTCCTTCTGCTATCTAGTTTCTTGAGCCTTTTTGTACTCAGAGTATAGTCCCTTCAAAACTATTTATCCTTAATAAAAAAACATATATTTAAAAATGTCTATTTATAGAGATATGCAATCGCCACATCCAATCACCACTTTATTTGCACGTAATTTTGAAAAGGAACATGTAAGGCATTACATTTATTTGAATTAAATGGCTAATGAATGGCTAACAAAATTTACATACTCCAAACAAAGCACACATATTTCAATTAGTTCATGTACTTTCAAATGGCGCGATTTACATTTTTCTTATTTAATGGCTAATTAATGTTGAGGCAACCTGCAATATTAATTAGCATTCCTCATTAATATTGTAATTAGTATTGTAAAGAATTCATGTAATAATTTTATAATATAATTTTTTTATTGTATGATTTTTTGACAGTTAGACTCAACAATATGGGAAATAATTAAAGCGATGCGGCCGCTAGGCTAGATAACTTTTGAAATCCATACACACTATGTGTTTTATGGATAAAAAGATACAAATAGTGGGATCTAAGAGTCTAATACAATGTGTTATAAGGTCAAATAGGAGCACTAATTACGTACATAATATATAATGTAGGAGGAAAATTTATGATCGGAATAGAATTAGTTTTATGAGGAATCATTAATTAGTACATCAAAATCTACAAGAGCTTTATTTTGTATAAAATTTGTGGTTTTAGTCTGACATGAAGTAATAACCAAATACACACGAGGCACGATGAGGTAGAGGTTGAAGGTTTGAATGTTAGCGATATTAGATGTATTTAGCTATATATATATATATATATATATATATATATATATATATATATATATATATATATATATATATATATATATATAATATCAATCATAAAGGAAGAATCTTGAAGTTTATTGTATGCAGCCACATGACACAATCCATTGCTACTAGGTTATGGTTAAAATAAAGCCCTTATATAGCTTTAATCCTCGTTCTTCAACTCCGACTGAATGAACTTCAAAATGCGAGTGATCACACTTAGAAGTGTGAGTCGAGACTCACACGTCAAGGTGCAATCAATGGAAATTTGACATGTTATTCTAGTGAATATCTGCATGAGTGCATGTACGAGAAAATTACAAGTCCAAGCGGTCATTAGGCTAGACAACTTTTGAAATCTGTAGACTATGTGATTTATGGATAAAATGATACACACATTTGCGGGATATAAGATTCAAATACAATGGTTTATATGGAAAAAATGAGCGTTATTTACGTACGTGGAAAATTTATGATTGGAATAAAACTAGTTTTTTAGGAATCATTAGTAACTTTATTCAATATGAAAATAGTCATCTAATAACATAAATCCTTATATAGAGACTGAGGTAAAATTTTATAAGTGTTGTTGTCAAGGATGATAAGTTCTAAAATAGATGACATCTATCTTAGAGTATAATTTGGATAGGATTTTCAAGGTCAATATTTATTGATTTGAAAAAGGTGATATGCATGAATAGTCATATATGTATGATGATAATAAAATTGATATTTGGCATAAATGAAAAAATCACTTATGTAATGTCTTGAATGCTAGCCAAATTCTACAGATGTTCAAGATTTAGATTGAAGGATCCTGTAAGGGTTAAATTTGACGATCGTTTAGAATTTTTTCATGATTTTATCCATAAAATAATTATGAATATTTAAAATAATTGTCACACACGATGTGTACATATAAAATGTGACTGTCATTTTTATTTTTATGTAAATTATAATAAAACATATAAATATTTATTAAAAATAATAAAATACATATAAAATAGTTAGTATAAATATCACAAATTTGTAGTTTTGAAAGGTAGTATTGAAATATTACCATCACCCAAAAAATTGTTGGACAAACATTTGGCCGAAAAATTTAACCCTTGGAAGGAGGTTTTAGAGATGTTCATATAAGATGTTTTTTTATTTTTTCATTGTGATTTCAAGCATTTGTTTTAACCTTGGAATTGTTATTGATATTTCTCATTTTCAAATTCTCCATAGGTTTAAGATTTAAGTGTCCACATTACTAATTTTCTCTTTTTTATGTGTGGATACAATTGAAAATGAACTTTGTATTCGAAGAAGGAGCATATGTGGATTTACTCTCCAAAGATGTGATAGTTGTGGAGGGACTAGTTTATCCATCCAGAACTACACTCAATTGTAGAGAAATGGGGTCTAGCTTCTTCATTGTCACAATAAGTATTGTATTCAATGGAAGAGTGAGACTGCCATACACAATTGATGGTTGTGAAACAATGGAAGAAAGTGAAAACAAGGGATACTTTATCTAATGGAAAAGGAAGCAATTGATTGAGCATGTGATTCCAGAAGTTTCGCATGTGGGGGTTGATGGAATACAAACATCATGAGTAGTGACTCGGAGGATACATTTGATGAATATGAGGATACTTAATGCATTCACTGCAAATGTTAGCAGTTATGATGTAATTCAAACTTCTGAGAAATCTATAGATAAATTGAAGTTATGTGGAAAGGATGTATGCCACTATGCATGGTACATTGTCATGGAATCCTAAAGAGAACCTATTATGGATACAAACAATCTTCGATGAATGGTGAGAGGAGGGAAGTAAATGGAAAAATAGAGAAAAATGAAACAAATTCCAAGCAGTGTCGCAACTATTGCATTGGTATCCAAAATGGTGGAGATAAATCTTATATATATATCACCACACATGTCTCATTAAGTGGGACAAGATGATACTAAAGTAACAATGAAACTATTACCTGCATGTTATAGTTATGCTTACATCCTTAAAAAGTGTAACGAGGGCCTTTCACTGTTGAACCTTCCTCAAACGTCACAGTCAAACCTTTGCAAAATATGGCAAGAATATTTCTCCCATGTTTCAATCACAACTAGATAATGCTTCAAGTGACATCAAAAACCACATGTTTTTTGCATTTGCATCCATGTTAGATGGAAACCACAAGATCGTAGGTATCAACAAAAAAATATGTTTAAAGTCTATGTCATCGACAACATTCCCGTCATGGAGTAAAAACATCATTCATGGATGCCTTATAATCCCAACTAATGGAGATCTAGAAAATAGTGGATGGGAAATATTTCTTTCCTGAAGGGACCATTCAAAGAACTCGAAAGAGATGGCATACATGTATAGAGGCATTAAGGCATACATCACACAATGTGAAGAGGGTTCAACATATAGTGGATAAGCATTCTGATTTTTGAAGATTACATATTGGAAAAATGTTGTGTTCCCTAGAGAATCACTTTGTCAATTGTAGTATGCCGACGAGAGATTTTTTTGGCCAAAAATAATTCAGGATAGCGGAATGTATGATCGAGATAATGTGCACCATGTCTTGACATGGATAACTACTATAGTAAAAATGTCCTTTCAACTAATGGAATACATGTTGGGCCTATTTTTGATAGACCTCGAGACGAATTCAACCCAATAGTGGATGTGAATGATGGGCATATGATACTAGTAAGACCAGTTGATGATAACGTACCTATATGGATGGGAAAGGTAGAATGAATTCTAATACATGATGTTCACACAAAGGCTCAAAAGATAAGTGTACGTTGGTGGGAACCCATAGGAAAAGAAAATGTATAAAAATAAAGGTGCTTGGAATGCTTAAAGAAAAAGCAATGATGGCAAAAATCAAGGGACACATCAGATATTGATATAGACTGTCATTTGGGCATGGACACCAAGAAAAATATGGAAAGGAGATCAAATTAAAATACCAAATCAGGGACATTATGGTATCAAGGCATACCTTGTACAAATTCAAGAACAATAATTAATGCATTGTAGTTAAAATTGGTTGGACTAGATACCCTTGAGAGGGATCAATCCTTATGTAATTTTGAATATAATTATCCCGATGGAATTGATTTCCTATGGAAATAAATTGTCAAATCCATGTTTTAAAACAATGTGTTTAACGTAATTCTTAACTCTTTGTTGTTCTTTATGATTTATAGAATGGAAAAGCATAAAAGTAGTTCACATTATCTATATTTTCTTCTATTTTGAAATTCCTAGTGACCGCTAAATTCTGTTACAATGATTTCCATTTTACAAATTGATCAAATAAATGTTAAAAAGATGTATCCTAGCGCCCGTTAGGCTTATGTGTCTTAGCGGTAATGAGGCTTATGTAACTTACTAAAGCGAGTGCTTGGCTTATGTGTCTTAGCGACCATGAGGCTTATGTAACTTAGTGACCACTAGGCTTATGTAACTTAGTGAACGCTAGGCTTATGTAACTTAGTGTGCATTAGGCTTATGTAACTTAGCAGCCGCTAGGCTTATGTAACTTAGCATCTGCTAGGCTTATATATCTTGCGGTCATTAGGTTGATGTAACTTTGTGGCGGCTAGTCTTATGTAACTTAGTGGCCACTAGCCTTATGTAGCTTAGTGGTGGGTAGGATTATGTAACTTGTTACCTCTAGGCTGGTGTAACTTTGCAGCCGGTAGGATTATTTCACCTAGCGAAGCTATTCTTATGTAAGTTAGTGGCCACTAGCCTTAAGTAAGTTAGCAACCTGCTAGGCTTATGTAAGTTAGATGTCATTAGGCTTATGTGGGGGAATCTAAAAATAACAAAATAGTAATCCTAAAATAGCAAAATTGAAATACAAAAATTGAAATTTATAAATTGGATTCCAATAGTGGCGAAATTGGAATCCAATACTAGCAATATTGGAATCCAATGTTAACAAAATTGGAATCCAATAATAGCAAAATTGGAACTCCAATAAGTCCACTAACAACAATATTGGAATCCAATATTTCCACTAATGGAATCCAATAATAGTAATAATGGAATCCAGTATAGATGAAAATGGAATCCAATATATGCAAAATTGGAGATATATTTCTTCCAAAACTTGTAATACTGGAGTCCAGATTCACTAGAATATGTCCATATTTATTGAAATAAGTGTTATAATCACATTACTAACACAATGAATATTTACACACAACAACCATAACATCATACTCATGGTGTACTCTTTGGGTATAACATCACCATATTTCCACAACATACAATACATCACATATCCATATAATGCACCAAAATACAAGTACAACATATTAGGGGTCATAAGATCACCATATGCCCCCAATCCACAACATGAATTTATCACATAACATATGAATACATATGTACAACGAACATAGCTATTTAACATCACAACATATACATAATTATGATACGACATGATGACATAACATCATGATACAACACAATATGGTAAAGAATAACGCGATATGACATAATTCACTAGGAAGCACATTTTATCATGCAAAACATTAGTAATTATACAACATCACAAGATAATGAAATACTACAACACTTTCACAATTAACAAGTAACATTATTTTCACATAAAAATATGGTAACACGCGTGAAATACACATTGAATTCATGATAGAGAGAGAGAGAGAGAGATTACTCTCATCAAAAAATACAACAACTTCATAACAAATCCACACTAAGTGGTAAACACGAAAGGTGTGTTCATATTATTACAAGTACATGTTTGTCACATCACAACATAATATAACATTACTCTTCCAAAGTCTCCACCATTTTGAATAGTCATCACAACACCAAAATGCCTCAAAGTTTCAAGAGTATGAACATCTTCTCTGTATTTAAATATAATGCCCACACATGTAGGACAAAACACAATCCAAAATAAACCAGGATAAAAAAATTCTTGTTTTCTTGTTTTACAACACCACTTGGACTCGCTTAGAATAATTAAACATCACATTAGACGCTTACAAAAACATAGACCCACGCATACAATAGGATGAGAACGTGATTGACACCACAAGTAGAGATGACTCACACTACCAAGTCTATCTACAAGGCTTGTAATGGGGAGAGATCGTCATTGCAACTACCACTTATCGGTCCACTAAGAGATGGGGCATAAATTCTTGGTTCATCCATATAAACAAAACAAAAATGTAATTAAATACTTATCCCTCCACCTAGTTTTATAACCCACTTATCCCTCCACTTGGTTCCTCCAAAGAAAAACACACAATACTCTTTATTCCTCCCTTCACTAACAACACCTTATTCCTCTAATTGTATTACCTCAACATGAAGAACATACATACAACATGATAAAATAATATGCACATTAATTTCCAAACTTACTCAAATGAACGAAAAAAATACAATGACCTAAATTTACAAACAAGAACCTAAGGATAGACATGTTCCACAATTCACATCATTTTATTAGTTTTCATCTTTATTAACATTGAATTCCTTTAATTTACAACATTGATTTGGAAACACATTTAACATACAAATCATAAGTTCTTGTTCACAAAACACACATATTCTTCATTTCATTTAACGTTTATCTTATAAGGTGTACACTTTATTTGGCTTCATTCTCTATTGCAATTACTTTTCATAACTCAACTATTAGTAAAAATCATTTTTAAACACATACGATACTCATAACATTCATTCTCAAGTTAAGGATTTGTTTCCCGAAAGCATATTTGTTTGATAGTTTGTTTTACTTTGATTACGCAATGGGAAATTAATATGAAGTAAAGAGAGGAAAAATCTTAATTTTAAAAGGGTAAAAGTAAAGGTTCCTTTTTATTTAAACTTCCACTCACTAGAGCACATTTATTTCCCTTTGTAGTTAGCCATTATATTTCAATAGTTGGTTGAAAACATTTTTAAGACATGCATGAGTCTCATAAGATTCATGTTCAAGTCAAGAGCTCATGACTTAAATTTACATGGTCTTACATAGAACATTTCATTTTATCACTAATAACATAAAAATGCTCAACGTTGAGTTACAAGATAAACTCCAAGTTTCACTTTACTCCCAAAACTAACATTTTAAAGAAACACAATTTGATAGCTGAATTTAAATATAAATGCTATCCATGACAACCTCTTAAGAGGTATTTCATTAAGATAACTCAAATTGTGAAATCTAGAACCCTCCATCGGTCAACACTAGAGTAGATGCAACATCTCTGCCTCAGGAGAGCATAAAACCACTAGCAAGTTTCCACCAAAAATGGTTTCCCTTCTCACAACCATGTGGTTCAACCAAAGTGTTTGAAAACAAGTTTCCTATCAGCTCCAATGAGAAAAGTAGTTTAACCCCCAAGGTTGATATCTTGCAAATCATTCCTAGGTGTTATATTATTTAGGACATCTTAAGAAGGTAAGGTCTACCATTGGGTGATTTGCATCATACATACTTACACACATCCATATACATGTACCACTAGGTCTCTAGGAATACAAGTGAAGATTGAGTGCATAACATATCTTGAAGTAGATGGTGGTTTCTTGAGCGAGGCCAGTCATTAGCAAGGCACCTCTTTTTGTATCATTCTTATATCGTCACTACTCTTAAATTCCAACAATGAGGGATGACATACGACTAACATGCATCGAAAGAAAACATTTTTCAAAGCTTACCAAAACATACACATTCATTGATGTATTCTAAACATATGACCATGTTTAGTATAAGCTCGTTGATGCCAACTTGTACTATGATAACTAATATCGTTCTTACAACCTATGATCTCAATACCACAATGAAAATTACAAGTATCAACTAACCATATAAGTATATCTCTTTTTCATTCCTTATTTTTATACGCACATATAAATTTTGTGTTCTCTAAAGGTTCGTAGATCACTAAAGAAGTGCACCCACCGTCTAACCAATGAAATTGTTATGCAATGACATGATTATTTTATTTAAGTAGTATGACTACAACATTATCCAAAAATAACATGTCTAACCATTGAAATTGTTATGCAATGACATGATTATTTTATTTAAGTAGTATGACTATAACATTATCCAAAAATAACATACAAGTTCTAACCCTAAGTACAAATGGATATAACTCAACAACATATCCAGACAAACATGGTTATCATCTCCTCATAAAAAGTAGTAATATTTTCTCTTTCTTAATACAACAATGTATTTCTATAAATCCACACTAAAATCACATTACTCTTTCCAATTTACAAATATATTCATTTGAGTAGGTACATGCTAATAATATGAATGTTATTGATTCCTTTACTGGGGGCACCTGTAACCAAAAATATGGTTAGCCCAAAATTTGGCGTGACATTCTCGTACAACTAAAAATTTTCACATATGCATGATTTTCCATTCACAATGAATTCAAACACTTTGAACACAACAAGAGATGGTAAAGAGATGGTGTTTTTCAATATAGAGAGGGGAAGGAGAAAAACACCATATTTTCCGCATGCCAATTCCTCGAAACAAATAACAAAAAGAGGTTCTATACGAGTCATGTGAGTGTCTAAAAGTTTCCTAATAGCTATTAGGTTTGACGAAGGTCCCACGATAATTTTCCCGTTATTGTTGCAAGTTTACAAAAACGACCAATTTAGCCAACGTGTCTAAGAAACAGAGTTCAAAATCTAATGTACGAGACTCAAACACATAATGTATCAATTCCCAACTACTCTCCTATCCACGGAGAAGCACCCAAAGTGGACGGAACTTATTTCCGCGACTAGGGTTCAAAATGCGGCTATCTTTCCGGAGTTGATTATCATAATTGGATCGATTCGTCCTTCCCTGCAAAACAATCATAGGCCTCAAAACTCATTAGTAGAAATCTCCCGAGGTGGTTTTCTCGAAACTAATGGTTGATTACAATTTTCATGAAGAAATTTCGTAGGTGTGAGGAGGTAGAATTCCATTTCTCATCATGGGGGCCTAAACTGAGCCAAAACCAAACTAAATTTTCACCTTTTAGTAGTTGTCCAAAGCTGTGAAATGGTCAAATATGCTCCTAGATGTGTGATGTTGAATGATCAAACGATCATCTAAAGTCATTATAAAGGTTTATGTGACATTCCACATCACCAAGAAACACGGTCAAACCTTAAATTTCTTGCTACGAGGTTAGAGAGATGTTTTTGCGATCGTTATAAAGCATGTTTTATTAACTTTTTGCAAGGTGATCAAGCTTTCACTAATTTTTCACGATTTTTACATCTAACAAAATATATGCTTTCAATCATTGTTTGATGGATGTCCGTAGACTGTTCCAAAGCTCCCCGTTTGGGCGCCAACTAGGAGGAGGATGCATTACGTTTTCTTGATTTCAAGGCTTATTCTATGACCTAGAGTTATACATTCCATGACCCCGCATTGATCAAAAGCTTCCAAGGCATTTTAAAAACAAAATAGCTTATTGTGCTTTGTCTATGCGGGGCATTTACACTACAACATCTCACAAAAAAATATTGTATGGATGCGCATCCTCACAAAGCTTTGAGACCGAGAGGGCATTTGCTTGGAAGGCCACTTCAACAAACTCACTCATTTGGGCATTCAATGTGGAGGACATCTTCTTATTCAAGGAAACATACAAAACCAATTTGAAATAACTAGTGGATTCACCGCTTTATAGAAACCTCATCTTCCACTCGGCTTATTCACGTCTTTGTTAAATAGGTAGCCTCCAAAATGAACTTTTTATGTTTTCCAATATTGTTGTAAAAATCCATGTGATGTGAATGGTGGTGAGAAAGCCACAAAATGGATTATGGAATGTAATTTGGGGGATCAATTCACATTAGAGTCCATGTGGAGCTTCAATACTTTTTTGTTTGGAAGCGAGGTTTTCGGATTTTAAACCTTGTGGCTCGGATTCATTTGGAATAATAGAATGTAAGGGGACCGATTGATTTCAAAAATGCTCAATTAGGTTCATGTGAATTAAGAAATTTTGCACAAAAATTATGAGTTCATTGTAAAGGTGATACATTTTTCCCATTATATTTACAATTGAAACAAACAAGAATCCCCAATCTATTCCTTTTAAGTTTGAATTCATGTGGCTTTGAAACCATCATTTGTAGATTCAGTTTAAACATCTCAAGCGAGCACTAATTTTAGGCTCTACAGACTACATTTTTTCCTAAAAACTCAAATCTTAAATAAGGCCAAAACCTAGAACAGGAAAAATTTGGGAATATCTTTGTGAAAAAAATATGTGCAAGCAAAGCTAAAAGAACTCCAAATATCCTTTGAATCATGGGGCATGGAATTGGGATTTGAGAGATATAGGTAGGTGCCTTTTAATGGAGAAAAAAATTGTTTTAAAACAAGAATAAACAGTTTGGAAACAAAAATCAAGGGATAGTTGGCTAAAAAAAAGTGCCAAAAATACCCAAAATTTCCCAATAATCCATTGGAGCAGAACAAGATTGATAAAATTAACACTCTATATGGGCTAGTCTTAGTTGACCTCGAGGACATCAAGAATGACAAATATAATTTCTACAAATCATTGTTATTTGATGAACCTATAGATAGATCAACAAATCAAACATAGTTTCACCAATGCATTCCTTCAAGTATCGGTGATGACATGAATCAAATGCTCATCGTCCCCATCTCAAGAGAGGAAGTCAAACATGGTGTCTTTAACCCAAGTGCAAGTAATGTACCAGGACCGGATGCTTTTCAAGTTGGAATCTTTCAACACTTATGGGAAGCGGTAGGGATGGATGTCAGAGAGGTTTGTGAGGGAGTGTGGGAAAAGGAAATATGTTTTTAAGGAATGGAACAACACCTTCCTCACTTGTCATCCCAAAGGAGGAGGATTGCCCCTATTTTGAGTCCATTTGACCAATCTCAATATGTAATTATGTGTACAATTTTTCCCTAAAATTATGGCTAAGAGACTCGAAGAGGTGAATGGAAGGAATCATATCTAAGGAACAAGGAAGATTTGTTTTAGGTCAAAAATCTTACATGGTGTTGTCATTACCCATAAATCCATTCACTCCCTTCATCATTACATTATGGCATGTATGTTCATCAAACTAGACATGTCCAAAGCTTATGATCAAATAAATTAGCAGTTATTAGATCGGTACTTGAGAGGTTTGGAATCCACTCCAATTGGTGGCAATGGGTCTAGAATTGCATATCAACTCCTTTCTCTACATTGGTCAATGAAATTCTAGTGAAATTATATAAAACTTCCTAAGGCATTAGACAAGGTGGCCACCTTTCGCCTTACCTTATTTATTAAAATGGTCAAAGCTCTAGTGCAAAGCTATTGAAGGAGAAATGAAGAAAGGTAGACTTAAGGATCTATCTATCACCGCTAATTCAAGTAATATCTCCCATCAACAATTTGTAGATAACACAATGCTTTTGGGTGATCCTTCCAAACAAGAGGCAAGGGTATTAAACAACATATTGGATAGATATGAGGCAACAATCGAGCAGAAAATTATTTCCAATAAATCTCAAATCTTCTTCCTTAATGTTTCTCCCCGTGGAAAATCTAGAATTCAAGTTTTCCTTAATTCACAAGTAGATGCACCTCTAAAGTTTGGTAATCGTGTAGTTGAAAGAATTCAAAAGAATTTGGCAACATGGAAGGGGAAATTGTTATCTTTTGTAGGATGTGCTTTGCACATTCAATCTACCTTCCCGGTTATGCCACTGGCTTAAACAACACGCACAAAGCGGTGGGGCTTATGGTCCGGGCCAATCACAAATCCGAAATAAATTAATGTTTTTGTATTAATTTTGTGATTAGCCTGCACCATGAGCCCCACCAAGTTTGTGCGTGTGGCGGATAAGAATTGTCGGTTATGCCCGCCTATCTTCTTTCACTATTTCAAGCACCTAGGAAAGTGGCGAGAAGGCATTATGAGGCTACATCAAAACTTCCTATGGAGCGCGACAAAAGAAAAGAAAAGATCGGTCAATTTCTTGTGATAAGATATGCACTCCAAAATATTGGGGGTTTGGCATTTAGGAAATTGGACATGATGAATAAAGCCTTAGGTGCAAAGCTCCAATGGAGAATTTATTCGAACAGAGAGAAGCTCCGAGTCACATTCTTCAACACAAGCATATGGACTCCCAAAAATATGTAGGATTTTCACTCAATTCTCATTACCATGTGGCTCCGCTTTATGGATTTTCATTCAATCATGTCACAAGATTATCCTTTCACTCCTTAGATGGCATATATAAAATGTGGAAAATAAATTGTTTCGTGAGGATGCATGGATTTGATCTTAGTCGTGGGCCAATTTGGAAGTGTCAAGACCTATAATGGATTACACTATTAATTAGTGGGGTGACAATGTCAAGCAATACTTGGAACCAACAAAGCATGTGTCTACTTGGAGTGAGTTAGATTGGCCTAATCATTTAGATCGGGGGAGAAATTCAAATCCTAATGAGGGAACTTGAGAACACCTTTATTCCGACCATTGTTAAGGTAAATACATTGGTTTGGGAAGGATGTTGTGTCTCGGTTCAATATGCTTATTAAGTCATCTTCACAATTAAAGGATTGACACTTTGGAAGTTCCAAAATGATGTTGTTTGGAATCACAAATTCCTTTCTAAATCCAATATATTCCTTTGGGAAACTACCCAAGAGACGATTTTAACTTTTGATCGGCTCAAATGCCAAGGACATATAGGACCACCCCTATGTTTTCTATGTTGGAGCAATGAGGAATCTAATAACCATATCTCACTTCACTACCCATTTGCCTAAGGTTTGGGGTTTTTCTTAGAACATATTGATCTTCAAATTGCTCATCCTACCTATGTGATTAGAATGGTTCATGGTTGGCGGCATTTATTTGAGTTATCAAGCACGGCCATTTTGTGATTTGGGACCCTTTATCTTTTGTTGGGACCCATGGCTTGATAGAAACATAAATATCTTCAAGGACATCGGGCATTCGAGAAGAATGGATCTACTTAGCTTTTCAAAACTCCATCATAGAAATTTTGAAGGTTCAAGGCTTTGAGGTAGTCACAAGCTTTGACGCTAAAGATGACATGTTACAAAATTGATTCGGACTTTATCCGCCTAATAAGGGACTTGATACAAAGAATGGTGCAAATCCCTCCCTCCATTTTTTCGGTCTCTAATAGAAATGGGGCATATAAACTCAATTTAGATTGAGCCTCTAAGGGCAACCTAGGTTTGGTCGGTTGTGGTAGAGTGGTTTGCAATCATCCGTGTCAAATATTCTCATTTTTCACTAGATGTTGGATATGATCCAATAATGTGGTAGAAGCTAGAACACTTCTAAAAGGCATCCAAATAGCTCTTCTCAAATGTTTGAGAAGAACGACTATTGAACGAGATAGTCAAATCATAATCAAGTTGCACATTTTTCATGAAAGTGAAAATTGCATTAATTTTTCTCAAAAATTGAAAACACGGTTTGTGTGTGTCAAAATGTCCATTTTTGGGACAATTATTTTGGGTATTTGTGCCTTTGGTCGGTGAAATCAGTGTTTTTTTTTTTTGGAACGAATGGCACTTTTCTTCTTGTTCCATTAATCCTCATCGATGTTGACTAGGAGACTACCTTAAGGGATGCTTTTGGAACCCACAGAACTATTCTTTTCTTCTTGTTCCATTAATCCTCATCGATGTTGATTGGGTGTGTTAACTGATTGTTTTAATATTGAAATTGGGCATTGCTTTCATCGTCTTAGTTTCGTCCCTTCCCCGACAACCTGACCAAAAGGTATAAAACAATGTTAGTCGCTCTTATTGGCCCCCGCATGGAACAAGTGGACTAAGTATAAGTCAACTAAGTATAAATCTTTAAGAAGGTTTCATGGGCTCAATAAAACACATACTACTTTTGGGGTTTAAAACAAACACAATGCCATTTTTAAAGTCATTTGAAAACATGCCCATTACATTTTTTTAGCACTACCCACCTGCATTTTTACCCACCCTAACCACACCTCCGAGCATTTTTCATCCAACCAAATTCAAATTTCAAGGCATCAACAAGGTCATCTCGATGAGCTTCATTTTCTTTGTCTTTTGTAAGTGTTTTCATCCTTATTTGTGCTAGATAGGTCAATTCCCTTTTTTGAGCTTTCATTTTCCCTTGAACTTGTAAAATCTCTTCTATCTTGCTCATTTCTCCTCTTTGTCATTTGTTTGAGAGTGTAAATCATCAAAATGAAGTTTCAATATGTTGGGTACGAACTCATTTCATCTATGGAAACCATAGTCCCTAAAATTTGGGGATAGCGATGCCAAACACATGAACCTACCCGAGTTTCGAGAGAAGGATGGAAGATGGTAAAAGAAATGCATTAGTGGAGAGAATTTTCGGTTGTGGTTTAGCACATGCGGGAGGTTTTCCTACTTTAGTTCAATGTGCATATATTGTTTTGGCTTGTGCTTCATGTTTTGATGCTTAGACCAAGGAATCGAAATATCCTCAAGGATAAGTCATTGCTCAACTAGTTGTTCACCACATTAATCGGCTCTTGGGATTACTCTTGCAAATGTTGAGGTATTGAATGTTGAAATGACACAAAATGAATAAGATTTAACCCCACACAAATATAAAACCGTGAATGCCAATTTTGGGTTGAATAAGAAGAAGGGGCCTTTAAAATTGGCCAAAACTCTTTATAGGAATGACTTTATTGAAGAATTATCAGACAATATCATTTTTTTGGCTAGGGTGATGGGACTCCCTTCCACCAGAGAATTTCATAACTGGATGAGCATCTTCATCAATTTGATATGTGAAGGAAAATAAGACTTGAGCTAGGAGAGATCATTTGTGAAAACCTAACGAGATCAACTTACTCAATTGAATAATACCAACTCATTCTACATGACTTCATATATAATATATACCATTACAAGATACAAAATTTGGGTTGGTCTTTTAGGTCAAGGAAGGAAAAATATCTCCAAACCCATATATGATTATTATATTCCACCGGCCTATGATAACTACAAAAGTCACTTCAGAAGGGTGAATGATGCATTCACCATGTTCATAGTGAGATTGTTAGAATGATGTAATACCAACAAAATTTCTTAGGAGGCAAAGTTGGTAATTAGATTTGGCGGTTTCTTCACCCAATTCCAAAGATTTTCTTATATCAAATTTATAGGGTTTGAAGGTATCCCATACAAACTTCCAATCTATTGTATTGTTAAACTCATTCTCATTGAGTTATGCAGACAATTGGATATCCTCCACAGAACTTGCAAAGACAAAAAGGTACAATGAATTCAATTTCCCATAACTCTTAGTAATTATATATGTAGATTGGGCATTGATGTACAAATTTTCGAAAGGAAAATTGCTCCTTTCAATATGCATCCTTTCTTCAAGAAACTTTCTTTTAATGGAAAAAAATTCATCAATAACACTCTTCAACTACCGACATCATACTCTCATTTCCTACCTTTGAATATTATTGGGAAGATTGTGATGATGAATTCGAGGTAAGAAAAAGGTCATTTGGAAGGATGACTCTTAAGCAAATATAGATTTTCAAGTTGCAAAAGGTTCCAAAAGGTATGGTTGATGATGGTTTTGATATGTATGAACTTGAATTTGAAAAATCTATTCAACATACCCATGTTCACATCATTGATTGGTCTCAGAAGGAAAAAGATAGTATTGATGATCTCACCTGCTTTGGTGTTGCTTAGAACAAATAAATGGTATCTCGAAGAAGTTGGAAAAATTCAAGATCTCGAGAAAATTTTGTGGCTCCCTAAGGTCATCAAGACATGCCTTCTTCCTCAACTCAACAACCACAAAGTACCAAAGGTTGTATTTATACTACAAGCGTTGACCCAAAGACATTGGGGAGAAGAAATTTCCTCTTGAAGTCCCCTGTAGAAAATGTAGATAAAGGAAATTGCTCGAGGAAGAAGTTGATTACAAGGAAAGCTCCCATCTCTCCACAAGTATCAAGCGAGAAGTCTCTCTCTATAGAAAGTATACACACACAAGGTCCTTCCCATCCTCCACTTACCCTCAATGTCCCTGTCACAAGTTCAACCGGTAATGATATCACCAAGACTTTTTTTTATCAAGGAGTCAACCATTGGTTAAAAAGAAAAGAAAAACACAATTAAAAATGTTATTCCTAACTATGATGTTATAGTTTCTCTCCTTCATGGTACTCCAACCCCCCAAGAAGGACAAGGTAGCTTCTTAACTTGTATCGGATACCTTAGACCATCAATTAGTTGAGATTGCAAAATCTACAATCGATAAAAATGAAAATGAGATCATTTTGGCAAATTATGAGTTAACAAGAATATCACTTGGAGAAGCCACTTCTAAATGAGATGCACATAATCGAGAGAAACATTCTCAATAGTCATCGAGAGAGTTTAAAAGGGAAATAGACACGTGAACAATTGGAGGAATAGGTGCAAACTCTTTCAACCTACATCAAAGCTTTTATCTCTCCAAATCTCATTCCAATTGCCTCTTCCATTTTCCACTTGAGTAAGTGATATTGATATCAAAACTATTTATGAGATTCACAAACACACTCTTGGGGGTAAAGTTATATGGAAGCTTGAGTTGAAAATTTGTTGGTAAATGGCCTAAAATTCATTGATAAGGGTGACAAAGTTTATGAGAGCTTGTTGGAAGCTCAAAATAAATTGAATTGAAAAATTAAAAATGCATAGAAGCAATAAGTTTTACGTTGGCATGATTCAGATTTGAGAATCTGGTGTTGACTTATGAAAAGATTCTCCTCTCGAAAAGATCTTTGATAATTCAAATGGAAAACTTTCATGAACTTGGTCTCGAAGTATTGAGTGGAGACTCAAAGTATTAGAAGAATGCACAACAAATTTTCAAAATTGTATAGAAAAGGGTAAAACTTTGAAAATTGATATTTTTGATTATTTACAGCTTTTCATTGTGATCTTTATCAAGGAAATTTCTCACAACTCAATGCAACAAATAATATTAAAGAGCAATTCACCAAATTGGTTAAAGAGGAACTATTTAATACTTATAATCTCAATCAAAGTTAAAATGGTTGAAATTTCTGAACTACACAATGTAACAGTGAAAGCTTCTAAAAACTTGGCTCAATTTGGAAGAACCATCTCAGAGATGATAAATGCTTTGGGAAGTTGGCCTAGCAATCATGTTATCATTGGCATTCCGATTTAATTAGATGTCGCAGTGTAGTGACCAAATTTAGGATGCACTTCCCTCACAGTTTTCCAAATGAACAAATCTTATATTTTTGCATTGTACTTCTTGGTTTTATTTTTCCATGAATTATAAAAATGTAAAAGTCACTTAAGTGACTTATTAGGGTAGTTACAACCCTCACTCACTATAATAGGGAGCCTCTCTATTGTAACAGAGGAGTTGATTGGTTGTGGTGGTTGATATTTTCCAAAACTTAAATATGAAAGAAAATTACCCCTTCTCTTTCTCTTTCCCGATTTCTTTGTTATTCCCAATTGCACATTTTATATAATGAAATCTGAAATTGTGTTTATATTTATTCGTTATAAATTGCTAAACTTTGTGTTTATGTTTATTTGAGTTAACTCTATTCATCTGTGGGGATATTTAATTCATGGGCAAGTATTCTCTGTTTTGAAATGTTGCAATCTTCTTTTATTATTGACATGCATGAGTAGATAAAGATCTAGTTTTGCTTTTTCCAAAAGTGTTGTCACTTCCCTTGTTTTTCTTAAATTTTGTTCTTCTCTTTCTTCCTTTCTTCGGAAATATCAGCATATAGAATTTAAACCCCATACCAATATAGTTTTAGTGTAAATGTTGTAAATATGGTGCATTTTATTTTTGGCTTTCAATAAGGGAACCTCCCATTATAGAGGATGGAATTTTAGTCTCTTAAACTATTGTCATTTTCTCAAGTACAAAATATTTTGTCAACACTACCAATGGAGGTAATGTTGACGATTGGAAGGTTAAGGCAATATCGAATGAAATCGGTTGGACTCACCTTAAATTTGGTAAAATAAAATTTCTACATACTCAAAGAGATGGTCATCGAGTGGTAGATTGGGAAGCCAACAAAGGGTTTGGCCTTAGTAACTCCAACATAGACTATAAATTTTGGGAGCCCCTTTCCCCAAGGAATTACAAACATTGCTTGTATGGGATGCCTCCCATCACATGCGTGAATAGTTTCATTGGTTTTCTTAAGGTCAATACACTTCCTAGGCTAACCTTTTATCCATACCAATAATGTTCCATTATATGATTTCTACCATTTTGCAACCAAAATAATGACCACCTTATGTGACATTTTATATCATCACACTTGAGGTGGGCAAGTTCCCCATGGTGGGTCTCTAGTTTCTCACAAGTACCCCCGAATTTAATTGCATTATAATATAATTTCTATACAAACCATTGAACATAAAAGTTGGTGTGGGGATAAGCGTGGAGGTGGTTCAACTCATTTGGTGCCCAATCTAAGTATGGATTCATTTTTTACTTTTCTCTAATAAATAAAAAAATCTTAGCAATTGGTGATCGAGTACCATGGGTTTCTTGTGGACGAGATATGGCTTTTAATTTTGGAAGTGTGATTTAAAATTGGCCACAATAAGTTGTCTTATCAATAGCCCTAAATATCTCCATTCTCTCGTAGTTGATTTTCATATACAATATTAGGCATCATGGAAGTGGTGAAAATTGAGGCAGCCTCTTCATCCAATTCGTGTGTTAGAAAAGGAAAACAAAGGGCCACTCAACAATTAAGGGAATTTATGGCAAATATGTTCTTTGACTACAATGACCCAAAAAAATAAAAATCCTTTCATATACCTATGAGTAAGAAAAATGTAGGCAACAACCAATAAAATTGATGAGGTAAAGGGGAGGGATATTGTTAAACTGTTGAAAGCTCTCACACTAGACCTAAAGCAATCCATTGGCTAAGAATAATGTATTTGATATTTCCCAATATTTGAGTTGTGCCAAAATAGAAAATATGGGTTACTCTTTAGGAATTATCAACACAATCAGCTAGCTCAAGTTTTGGATTTTGGTTTCATGTTATCATAATTGGAGGTTGTCTTTTTCACAGAGGAGATTCTCTACATACACTTGTCAAGATGAATACAACATAGACTAACAAGAGATATTTATGTTGCATCTTGAATGATGGTGTAAGTTGGTTTGGAAGGAATCATGGTTACGCTCTGGATGTATTGCCAAAACATATTATTGTGATAGAGCAGGCATTGTCTCATACTAAGCATGGATATATACCTATTTTTTGGATATCACGGGGCCTTGTGAAATTTTCCCTCCTAATTCATAATTTTGCAACTAAATATAGATGTTTGGATATTCTTCTTTTAGAAAGTATGCTAACACATATTTATATGTATAGTTTTAGTTTTAGTTGCCTCGAATTTGGCTTCAATGGCTCTCATAACTTCTACCACCATGCACATACAAATCTTTGAGGCTTGAAAGTCATTGATATCATCACTTCAATCCCATTGGGTATACATCCATTTGGGCCTAGACATGTGAGGGTTACTCTTCAAGCATTATGTACACCCTCAACTTGCTCAAAGTTACGGATTTTGGTCTCATTTAATCACATTTGGAGGCTTTCTTTTTCATAAAGGAGTGACTCTACACACAAGCACCAGATCAAGACAAATACAACATAGAGTAACAAAAGATATTTATGTTGCATCTTGAATAATAGTGCATATTGGTCGGGAGGAATTATAACGTGTGGTGCATTCTCAAGGAGTAGCTAGAGTCCAAGACAACGTGAGGGTGGAGGGTGGAGAGCGAAGGAAATTGTGGTGAAACACATTTTGGGCCAATGTTAAATACAACACAACAATTATATTCCATTTTTAGTGTCATCAAACATGCGGTTTCTAGTAGCCCCAGTCTTAGTCAAATATATGAGTGCATTAACATGCATGGCTTAATGAAGGTATTGATTCGAATAAGGGACCCCACTCTTGAGTTCTACCATGAGCATATTCCACCCATCACTCAATGTAAGTGGGAGAAACTAAACACGCCACTTCATATGGCTACATATGCACTTAATCCAAAATGGTGTGTGTAGAGGCCAAATAGAGTTATCCCTTTGAATGATGAGGAAGTGAAGGACTTTATAAAGGCCTTGAAAAAATGTATAGCACAAAGAAGGTTTCACTTTGGTTAGAAAGGAGTGGCTTGAGATTTCAGCTACAAATCTTTAACGACGATGCACATGCTAACATTGATATTGGAAAAATTAGTGAGTTGGTGACAACTATATCGGCATCCAAGACCGTAGTGAACACTTGCAATTTGTCTCCTTCCCAAGTTTCTAATTCTTTTGCTCCTAAGAGAAATTGATCAACACATGATTGGATGCATTGTCTAAAAAAGAATGGACTTACCTCTACGAGACCAAAGAAGCTTGTTGACATACGAGTGTCTTATGTCTCATGGATTGCAAGACATATGAGCACACACAAACCTCGCCATTACGGTGGGATGTAGATCCCTAGGAGCCAAGGTATGTAGAAGAGGATCATAAAGTACAAGAAGGATTTATTGGGATTCTTGTTGAGTGAGGGCAACAATTCATAGAAAGAGTTTATGGATGTTATTTCATATGCTAGATCTAATTTTTTAGTTGCACTCCTCTTTGTAATATTCTTGATGTATTTCAGATTAACGATATCAAAGACTCTCAATTGATCAATCACAATGGTTCTATTTCAGTGCGTTTAAGTCTTGAAAAAAATGCTTTAATATTTTAAATATTTAAATATTATTTTAATTAACCGTCCCCTATTGTCCCCAAAATTTGGAAATTTTCCGTTGTCCTGAAACCCCATCCCCCACCTACCGACCCATTGTCTTAGGTAATTATGAAAACGTGTAATAACAATACTCCTTTTTAAGCACTCATCCGCAGATGTTTACAAAATGTGTAGGAAAATTTGTGAACTACCATACAACCTTTGTAACTTTGGATGCAGATTTATGAACCATAGTAGAGAATCTTACCAGCTAATATTTTAAGCACCCTTGGGAGTTCCAGTATCCTATGATGTAGGCAATTACAAATCAAAAAGTCAATCAACCACATAGATGACTAATCACTCTTAAGTTAAAGAAGATTCATTGACAATGAAATTGATTTACACGTCTATTAAATCTTAGGATGCAAACTATCGACAGTAATCAAATTAATCACGAGCAAATATAATCGTAGTTTCATAAAAAATGGAAGGACTTATATACAAATTACCTATTGTCTTACAAATCATAAATAAAACATTATATGTAATGCATTTTCTGATGTCACTGCGTAAGTAAAAGCATAGTTCTCATACTCGTATTTGGCGAATACTCAGCAGACCCAAAAAATTGACTTGGCAAAAACTTGGCAAGACTCGACGAATATTCGGCAATACTCGGCAACTTAAAAAATACACAAATTTCTTTTAAAAACATAAATTTTAAGAAAAATATTTAAAAAAAAGTCTCTCAAAAACTCGTGAGCATTCGTGAATATTCGCCAAAGACTCAGCTGTGCAGGTTTTGGCGAGTTTTTCATGCGAATATTCAGCCAGGGAAAAAAATGGCGAGTACTCGCCAAGTATGCATACTATGAGTAAAAGTATAAACCATATCCACAATATGTGATTGAAGAACGTGACCTCAAGTTGCAACACATAAAACTGCAAAATTAGGGTATCCACTGTTCCAATACACACCTCAAAGAGGAGTGGAATCTGAAAATGAGATAAAGTTCCAGTATAAGATTAATTGAATAAGTTAGCAGCTCAAATTACTGTAACTAGCTTATTCACATCTCAAATATGGAAATAAGTGCGCTGGCATCTACACAAGAAGAAACTACACTTAATCCGTACACCTTGCATGTATACAATAACATTTATGCTGGCACATTCTCTCTAAATAAAATAATTTAACATTGTATATAAGCCCAGAAAAATGTTACTAAGAAACTCCTAAATGCAAATCCGATCCACTCACAGTCCGTGACTAAATTTTTTTGGACATAATGGCAGATGGATGTGCCTAAATGAAAACATATTCTTTAAATAGACCCAACAACAGCTTGTGACCTTTTACAGGACCACGGTCAAGCGTTTTCAGAACCCAACCAGTAACTTAAGTGGTAAAATTAATGACAGATAAGGGCTACACAGCAGCCTTGTACTATGCAACAAAGTCTCCCAAATATATTAACATAGTCACAGCAGTGATAACAAGGAATCATTTTCCACAACTATGCCTTCGGCAAGCAGCATTATCAGATGAGAACAAAACACACGTAACTGTGACTTTTCACTGCTGCCTTTGTTGCATTATATAATAATGTTACAGTGCGAACCTTGAAATTCGCCATCGTCAGCAAATCTGCACCACAATGACAAGAATACAGTAATCCATAAAGGCAAACAAGCAGGTAATTGGATTGTGCATGCAAGGCAACAATAATTCTTGTAAGAGTACAGGGTTATATATTTTGTACAATATGTGCTTAGCTTGAATTGAATGTTCAGTCTATACTTCGGCCTACCAAAATCAAATATTTCAGATAAAGAGCATACCCTGCATGTAGCCACTCATGGAATTTCGTAAATCAAAACCCAAATGCTATTTAAAGTCATGACTTGTACATAATATTAACAATCTTTGCAATATCATGCTAAAAAAATATGTGTTATGCCAGGATAAGTCCCCTAAATTTTGGTGACATCCTGGAAGTCCCAAACATTTTGGGTACTTGAGGACTCGGGATGTTTCCTATTTTCTTTTAAAAATTATGATGTTTTTACTTTTTAAAAGATGTTATTTTTACCAAAAACATTGAATTCTAATCTCAAAAGTGCCTAAAAATTAAAACACATTAAATACATTTTAAATCCCTAAATTTCATCGAATAAAGTTAAAATATTAACATACTAAAACATTAATTTTTATATATTATTTTAATGGTCACCCTTCTGCTGCCCCCAAATTTTGGAAAAATTGTCATGCCAGAAACCCCAATGCTTTGTACCCCTCCTCGAGACATAAGTACCTATGAAAAATATTTATTTGAATATTCAAAAATTGCAAGATGCACCTGGCAAAGCTATATTTTTTTATATGGATCTGTATCAGACTGCCTAACCTTGCATTACAATATCTGAACACTACACAAAATGCCGCATGCTTCAAATTCATTACTTAAAAAAGGAGACTGCAAATGTATGAAGTTGGTAGAGTAGATCGGGAAGATTCCAAGTAATACTTCCGAAATCTTGATAAATCATTTACAACATAAACTTAAGAATATTTTTTTGAGTTAGGCTAAAAGTATTTAACTTCCAGATTTCCTTTAGATCTTAAATTTAATATACAAAATATTTGGGAATCCCCTAGAAAAGAATACTGCTCCACAGAAATTAACAAAAAATCTTCAGTTTTGATTAACAAATATTTTTGTAAATAAAATTTGAATAAATAATAATAGGTAATTGGCAAATACTAGCCATTAAAACTTTCCTAGGGAAAAAGTGTAACACACTTTTGAGCTTTAATATATTAATTATTATACATCAACATAATTCTTAAAATCATAGCTACCGAATCCGGAAGGTTTTGCACAAAATACAGATGGATACGGATTTTTCAGACTCTGTTTTTACCAAAAGAAAACTATAAAAAAAAAAAAAAATTCCAATAAGAATACACCTAACACCCTTATGTATAATTTAGTATTAAATAGTTTAATATTTTATTCAATGATATTAATGTTTTTCTCTATATATGTCAATTTTTGCATATTTATAAATTATGCTAATACATAATCTGTATATATATCTTGCAACGATATTTTTCGAACTTTTTCAAGAGTTCCAAATTTTCAGATTTTTTCCCCTCCCAAAAGGATCGAGATTTCCGGACTTGGTTACTATGCTTAGAATGCCACCATCATGATAATAAAATACATAGATAGCTATGACAGGATATGGTGAAAGTGATCAATGCGCCCCCAAAGATTCATCTCGTGTAGGGTATTGTTGGCTAGATTTTCTGCATAGCATCAAACCTAGGCAGTCATGAGATAAATCTCCCTCATTTAACCGGTGAGGCTCCCGTGTCAGATTTGTCAATAAAAATGTGTTATTATCTATCAGGGGTTTTACTTTAACCACTTAGTTCATGAACCATAACTAAGAAGTTCTGCAGCAAGTAAGCAGTTGTTCAAGAAAGGAAGTATTTTATAGAAGAAGGAAGTAAAGGAAATACAAAGAAGAAATGGGGAAGATGTGCATCCCAATTAGTAGATAGCAGAGCTAATTGCATGCACATAGAAGAAACTTAATAGATATGAACACAGAATTATAAAACAAAGGAAGCGCTAGATCTAGATCTAAAATAACACAAAGTTTATTAAGAGATCTAAGATTAAAAGCAAGAAACAAAGTACACCGTGACATAAAGTTCTCCGGAAACCTACTCCTTTGTATTCCTTTGCTCCAAGTTGCTCTCAGGGGTTCAGCACAAAGTCTAGGACACAAGATTGCTGCTTACAAATTCTAATTGATGATTAACCCGAAGGTTCTTCCTCTACTTATAGAATGTAGAGGGGCAATTACAAGCTGGAAGCTTTAGTTGAACTGGCACATGTGAAAGTCGAAAAAGAAACAGCTGGCAATCTCCTTCCTGGAATTCCTCTTTGCATGACATGTATGATTTGCAACTGAAAATAGAACCTTCTATTTTGTACGCCTGCCACCTATCTCCAAGTAATTGACTTCTTCAAGTAATGGCTTTTAAACCAATCACGTAAGTTGTATAATTTAATTGATCGCTCAATTACTTTGTTGGAGGAAAGAAGAAGGAAGAGGAAAGCTGACTTTGTCGGAGGAAAGAAGAAGGAAGAGGAAAGCTGACTTTATCCTTTTTCATGTCTGCATGCAGCTGATTCAAACTAGATCTGGAAGCAGCTGGATCTGGAAACAAGCTGGAATTGCAAGCAGTTGGAATTGGAAGCAAGCTGGAATTTTGCCTCCGCATTGTCTTCTCTTTTATCCTTGAAGCTTTTGCAGTTCTTCTGTTGTACATGCATCAGTGCAAGGTTGGCCGTAGATAACTCATCATCCTTATTTTTAATTGCATATGAGCAATTAAAAATTCTGGAAAGCACTCAGGGTGAATGAAAATTCAATGAAGGCTTCAACTGGAAGATGAGAGCACATGCACAAGGTCTTGGAAGGAATTTCCCACGCACTGTCTTCTTCATGGGCTGCATTCGAAACAAGAGGATGAAGCCTTTGTGCCAGAAGCTTTTGCAACTATAAGATCTGGATCTGGATCTGCATATGGATTTGCATCTGCATCTGCATCTGGATATGGATCTGCACCTGCATAACAAATTCTGGCAACTGGGCTATGGATGGAAAAGCTGCAGCTCGAATAATTCCACTGCTTTTAATCTGCACGCATGAGTGAAGTTTCTCCTGCACGCATGAGTGAAGTCTTTCCTGCTCTGGATCTGTCTATCAATTTAGCAAGAGGTTCCGAGCCTAGATCCGTGTTTCCAATATCTGCAAATTTAGAAGTGATGCATGACTCCGTTGTGCTTTCTTTTTCATCTTTCTTCGCCATAGCTTTGTCTATCTTTGTCTGAATGTCTTTTTCTTCTTATTTGACTGGAATTCTTCAATACTGGTGCAGATCTGGACAATTCTTCAGATTTGGAGGATATATGCAATGTATTGGACATTGATAAAAGCTCCTTTTCCTTTGTAAAGCACCTGTAATGAATTCCTGCAATTTATCCAGACAAAAATGGCCACCGGAGCATGAATAGTGAATTTTAATTGTAAAAATCTGCACTTTTCAAGCCTGCTGCCCCAAAAAAATGGTGTTTAATTTGCACATAAAGAGAGCATGAATCCTTTCAACAACACCTGAGCTCCTGTAACACCTGTGCAAACAATTATGTAGACAAAGATCAACCTCCTTCAAAGCATGCGCCAAATTTGGAAGCTTTTAGCCTTGTTTCCACCTTGCCTGAGCAAAATCCTTCCTTTAATGGGGGCGCACTTTTCCACTTGGCTGCAATTCTTGACCTGTGAATTAAATAATTCACCCATATGGCTGCCCATGCTTATATAACCTTCACAATTCTATAATTAATAATTGCCCTAACAATTAAAGGCAATTAATTAATTAAAAATCATGCTCTTCTCTTTTAAAAATAGCATGTTTAAGGACAGCCATCCAATAAATTAAATTAATCCAATTTAATCCTTCACACAGCACTTCACTCAAGCTCCACAGTGTGCTTTGACCATAGCCACTGAAAATAGAAATTAATTTAATGTTTTAATGCCTTAAAAAACATTAAATAATACCCAAATGGGGCGCACTTTTTGAGAGGAAGAGGGCAGCCATTAAATAAATTAAATTTAATGCATTTAACTCCTTTCTTTTATTCCATCTTTGACTTGTTGACCTCCTCCAAGCTTGGGCGCACTTTTTGAGAAGAAAGATTAATAAAAATAATCAAATTTAATCCTTTTAATCTCTCACCAAAGGGGGCGCACTTTTTTGCACATGTAATTCTATTTTTAAGAATTTTTTCATAATGGGATTCTTTACCCTGCCAGGCAGGCACCAAAATCCCGTGATCCACTTAAGTGATTTTTATAACACGGGAAAAAGTACCCTGCCAGGCAGGTATAAAATTCCCACCCTGCCTGCGGCTTATATTTTTCCCATCGCAGCTTAAATCCTTTGTTTTCCAAAAATGCGCCCATCCCCGCAGGGGCTTTTCTGTGCACGACTTCGCTTTTTCCCAGTGATCCAGACCTCCGATGGCGACTTCCTCCGGGCATAATGTGCGTATATGTTTTCCAGCTGCTCCAGGCCAAAAATCGGGCTTACCCGGCGAGGGAATTGCTCCAGAGAAATTTCACAGAAAACAAAACGGGACACCACAAAAACACGAAAAATTGCCAAAAGTTACAAATAAAGCCCAAAACTTAAAATAAGTTAAAATCCTTCTGGCACATAGGAATAATAACATATTTGCTCATAATAGAGTTAAAACAGAGCGTAGAAATCGCCTCATACGGGGCTCAAAATAATTAAATACAAATTTCCCATGAGACAAATCTCACTTGCATGAGAATAAAACAATTTTGGGCATCTGGGTATTTGGCGAAAAGGGCTAATATGGCTCTTTGGGATTATCTTGATGCAATACAAGAACTTTCAGGCAATAAAAACAACAAACGACCCATTATTTTAAAAGTACGAAAAAATTTCGGATAGGGTAGTTGCAGATTTCAGGGTGAAATCTGAGTGACACCAGGTATGAAAGGGTATGCACTACCTTATTGGCAAAAGAAATCAAATATGTTAATGATTTGATGCAGCCCATTAAGGTTTCATGGGTCGAAATAGGGGTGTCTTATCGTTTCCAATGAATGGAAAGTTAGGGAAATAGGTTATTGATCAATGTGGTTGTAGTGTGCCCTAAAGGGGCAATGTTTTGAGGGTTGATGATTTTGAGGGGCAAGTGAAGGATGCCCGATTCATTACCAAGATCCTTCGAGTCCATTGAGGTGGTGGGGCCTCAAAATGTTGTCCAAGTTATAAGGTACAACACAAAAATTGCAAAGATGCAACAACATTGGTTGAGGAAAGATATGGTACCATGGGCACATATTTTGGAGACCTTGTGTCGTACATTCCTTCAATCTAACGATGCGAAAAAGTGGCACCAATATTTTTGGATCAAACAAGTCTATGGGGAGGTGAGTAATACTCAAATGTTATCAACAACCACCACAAGTCCCGAAGCCATCTTCAAGACCTGCTTGAAGTTGTAGTTATTAAAGGCAACTATCTTTTTTTGACAAATTAATCGTTAAATAAATTTTGGAAGTTGTAATGTTTATATTTTTTGATTGTTTTAATTGTTTTTAATTTTATTTATTTTGATTTCTTATCGGGATGTTGAAACTCAATTTGCCTCACACACGCTCATCTTGAAGCGACTTGTGAAGGTGTGAGAAGTATTGAGCATCATGGTTTTCAACAATTGTTGAGGTGTATGATGCGAGGATACACAAAAGAGGGCCACAAAGGTGAAAGGGTTAATATTTTATGACAGCGGTGGGATAACGTGGAGTACTTGCTCGGTTGTATTATACCCATTGAGAGTATGCTCAGATTTGTTGATATGATTAATCCATGTTTGGATGAAATTTATAATTGAGTCAACTCAATGATTGAGAAGATTAAGTCCATCATAAATGTCGAAGAGCATGTTCCTATAGAGAGCTTCTTCAAGGAATTGCAGTTGCATCTCATTGATAGGTGCAACAAAATGACCATCACCTTGCATCCTCTTGCTTTTTCCTTGACTACGAATAACTACAACATAGAGACCTTTCCTTTCCCAAGAGGGTTCCATCATATAGGGATATGTACCGAAAGTGATGGGTTTCAATGAAGCTCTAAAATATAGATACTACACCAATTGGAAGCTGAAGGAACACGCTGAAGAAATTCTAAAAGAAAGTAAAAGTTAAAAAAATCTCTTTTTGTCACTATTAAAGGTAAGGAAATTGAATTTTGACACCTTGGTATGCATGGAATGCGATTTAATGCTGAAAAGAAGATTGTGGATGCATGGTTGAGTGACGAAAATTGGCAGGCAATGAATTGAATTTCCTCACTTGTCTGCACAACAAATGGAGATGGAGGATAATGATGTTAATTCATCATTCCTAACAAGGGAAAATGCTAGACATCAATGGGTATTGCACCATTAATGCAAGGTGAATGCACTTCATTGACATTATCAGCTGTGGATGGACAGGTCGAAATTGTTCTCTCCCGTACTACCCGGGTGGACTTCATTCTTGACCTCTGTCAGCATGCTGGTCACTCTAGACATAGACGTTGTGGACCCTATGGTTGTGGTGTATGTGGCTGCCTCCACCATGAACTTATGCTCTCTTTGTTTGTTTTTCAATCCTGTGTTTTTATTAATTATGTGTATCTCATGGACATTGTTATCCTAGGGAGCAATACTTTCTCTTCCATTGTTTGGTATAGTTTTTAGGTTTTCTTTTTGGCTTCGGTTTCATCTATGGTGTGGGATGTTATTTCATATATCAAGGAGGTGATCCTCGCCCAGTGGGGACTCTTAATCTATCTTACTTTTGGTTTCTTCTTCTTATTAATTTGATATAACATAGTATTACTATTAACTAAAGCAAAAAAGGATCCACACACATACAACCTCTTGCACTCAAAATTTTATCACAAGTATGATTTTTAACAAGCTCAGTTTCTTCTCATTTTATTTTTTTGGTATTTCATTTAAGGTTATCTTTTACAAAAAAAAATTGGTATTTCGTTTGAGGTTTTCTTTAATAAATTTTAATTTTGCATCTTGACTCAAAAGGTTGCGAGTTCCTCTTAAGTTGAGTGGTATTGTGGTACATTCTTGTTTATCCACTCAATTACGTTCAAACGCTTGGTGACAAAAAGCCAATAAATTTGGTATGTGTGCATTCCAACTTGTAGCTTCTATTGCACAAGTAACCCATGTACAAGCAAGGGCCAACAATGGGTTGGGATGATGTTGAAAATATTGTCATTGATGTCAAAGGGGTTGTTGATGTCACAAGAGAATGCACGCAATAGGAGTCATTGATGTCAAAGGAGAATGCACAACAATCAGATTTAATATAATAACAGTGAATGTAATAAAAAGGAGAATGCACAGCGATCAGATTTAATATAATAACAGTGAATGTAATGGTTATTAAAAGGAGAATGCACAGCGATCAGATTTAATACAATAACAGTGAATGTAAAAGGAGAATGTACAGCAATTACAGTGATCAGATTTAATATACAGTGATCAATGATCATATTTAATATAACTGTGAATATAATGTAGAGCAGCGATTCATCTATTGAATGGCAGCTATTTATTTAAGGGGCAGCATTTAATTAGAAGGCCCAAGAGAAGTATTTATTAGGCCCCCATTTTGGCGCTCATGTTTGGGACAAGTCATACAAGGTAAAAAGAATTCATTTTTGTGCCCAAGGATTTTAAAAAATGAAGGGTCGCCTCTTTTTAAAAAGATGTGTCCGTTAAAAATTCATATCCCTCCGTGAAGAGGTATCAAGGGGCTATAAAAGATAGATGAGAGGATGAAGAAAGGCAAGCAAGAGAAATGAATTTGATACATCATGGAAAAATTAGAAGTGTGAGTGAAGAGCGGATTTTTACATAGGACAGTTTTTTTATTAAGGACGGATATCATTGGGAGAAGAAGAATAGCCATCATCCTAGTTAAAGAAGCAACTATAGAAGGTGGAAGTTTATATTGTTGAGGTCGGTGCCTCACAAAATTGGGGATTGGTATCTCCAATGGATTCGTGCTCACAAATTGGCTGAGTTGGTGCTTGGCTTGAGGGATTGGTGTCTCCAGAGGTTGGTGCTTGTTATCACCAAAAAACAACACCCTCTGATTTATCATGAATGAGCAATCAATGTTTTGGGTAACATGGGATTGTCTCCAAGTGTGGGACCTTGTTGCTTGAGACAAACCTCCAGAGAAGGTTGGTTCCTCTACCTATTCCTAATGCTAAACTACTTCTAAGGAAGGAAATGCAGTTATCTAATCCTACTATAAGCATTTACAGGGACCAAAGAAAGAGGGAGATGTATAAAAGGGGAATCCTAAGCTAAACAAAGTTGATAGCACCAAGAGAAAGGGGGAAAGACACTCTCAATGAGGGAAAGATGGGAGGAAATGATGATGAAGAGGGCAGACATGAGTGCCACAAATCAAAACAACACCTTACCTTCCATTTTCCATGCAAAACACAACAGAAATAAACCCTGCAAAGTGGAAAAACATACACAACATACCTGCAATGAATGAAGAGGCAAGAAAATGCAATAGAACACAAGCTAGGGCAAAGAATAGCCACAAAACATGAATTTTATTGCCTTATAAAGATGCACAATCCATTACAATGAAGGAAGAAGGTATAAACACATTGGAGAATTCCAAATCTGAGGCATGCACTCACAAATACCCTTGCAAACACTTTGACATCAAGCCCTTGTATTTTAAGAGGGTCCCCCTTTTCAAATGAGCATCACTTTACAATATATAGAAGCATAGAGAAAAGAGAGGAGGAAAAAGAGAGGGAAATTGAATTTCAAGATTCAACCACCAACAACATGCATTAAATCTTTGAAAACCATGATGGGCATCCTTACAAGACCATTCCCCACGTCACTTTGTTTGTAGGAGATGGGATGGGCGCCATACTTTATCAAACTTGGTGGTTGAGCTATACGGAACCATAGTCTTTAAATGTTAGGACTGTTTTTGCTCTTTTTCACCCACCTAACTCCACCAACTTCTGAAATTCATGATGTCAAACTGAATTTCATGATGAGACCTTTCCAACAAGACCAGTTTTACGAAATTTGGAGCTCTAGAGTGAATGGTATGGCCCTGTGCATTTTTGGAGCACGGGAGGAACTCGTGAGGTTCTTTGTGGGATGGTACAAGTCGTTTTAATGTTTCGTACCTTTGGGATGGATAAAGCGCATGGTCGGGAATGTGAGGAACATGGGAATTGTTCCTTGTGTGTTGCGCTTGTAAGCCCGCCTTAACTTATTGGTGATGCTCTATACCCTCTCTACTTCAACATCGACTATGTCACCCAATCGAAGCACCAGCGACCCTGTGGAGGCTGTTCATTGTGTTCCTCGTGGACTTGATCCGCCCGACTTGAATGCCCAATTTCCCCCATGTGGCCGATGCGCTTAAGAGGCGAATACGAGAACAAAAGAACAGTTCCTTATGTTCCTTAAAAACCTAATTTAGCCGATTGGGAGCGGATTTTTCCCAATTTGACCCTAAAGCATGAAAATAAGTATGAAAATGAAGGAGTTTGACAAAATAGAAATGGGGTGCCCCAACACTTTGGTCTTGGCCAATTTATACCTTGCCCAAGTCAAGATGGAATTGTAAGTTACCAAAATAGCCGGGGTATTTTAAATAACAGATTTAGCGACTCAATAGGGCAATCACTGCTGCTAGATGAGGATCGGCGGCCTTGAAGCATCCATTGGGCATGGAGTCACTGAAAATCTTGATACTTGATCTAGAGTTTGAAGTACTTACCCTTGGATCTGCATAAGGAATTGCTTTGACTTGATCATTCCCATAATGAGATGTATTCTAAATAAAACTTTAATGAGAGTGAAAAATTGTCTTGAATTTATTTTCCACCACACCTCTCCTCTTCACAACTCATACTTTTGACTTCCGACCCTCTGGAACATATCTTCTTCCAAGTCCTCCATGAACAATTTTTAACGACAAATGCTACCTGCATAAGCAACAGAACATTGTGCAAAGCACTTAGGGAACCTATACTAGCAACAAGACAATGTGTTGAAAGCACTTACTAATATACTATGTACTGAGGGAGGGCCTTTGCTCAATAGCATGATGTTTGAGATAGATCTCATTGGTGGGATCGGGAGCTCTTCTCCATCTAATTTCGACAATTTGAAAGCATTATTTGACTTACAACTGGAAATCAAATATGGGCAACTTCATATTGTATCAAACTTTGATTTCTGCCTGGTTTAGCTCGGTCTGCATCCCACTTCAGGAATGGATCTCTTCTTGGAAATTCCTGGTCATTGCTTTCTTGCCAAAACATTTCTTAATTTGATCTCGATCTTTTTCCATTGTTTGCATTGTTTAATTTCTCAACTCTTCCAGCTCCATGAGCTCTACATATCTGATTTCCATGGCCTCAAATTGTGCAACCTCCTCTTTACCGTAAACCAACTTGTAAGGGGAGCTACCAATTGATCTTTTGGGAGTGATTCTATCAGCCCACAAGGCTGATTTCAATCTCGTGTGCCAGGTTCTTTGATTTTCATCCAAGGTCCTTATGATTCTCAGAAGATTCTTGTTGGTTAATTCAGCTTGACTGTTACCTTGGGGATAATAGTTTGAGGAGTTTCTCTAGGAGATGCCATTCTTGATAGACCAATCAGAGATATTTGTGTCGAGGAATGTTAAGGCATTATCGGAAATGATCGTGGAAGGAATGCCTAATTTGGTCACAATGCCTTCATAGAAGTCCAAGATGGTGGCCTCGTTTGCTTCCTTTAGTGCAATTGCTTCGGTCCATTTGGTGAAATAGCCGGTGGTTGTCAAAATCCACTTGTGACCCAAGCTAGAATGTGGATTGATCACTCCAATAAAATCTAATCCCCATTGCATGAATGGTTCATTTACAGAGATGGGGTGGAGCCGAAGAGTTGCTAGTCTTTCTTTACCTGTAAATAAGGCACATTTCTTACATTTCTTGACCCATGAATGGCAGTTATTGAAAAGGTTGGGTCAATAATACAGAGCCCTCATAATCCTGAGAGTTGTCCTTGGAGCAAAGTGTCCTCTTGCTTCTCCATTATGAAACTCATGCAACATCTTCTCTATCTGATTTGTTTTAATACATCTCAAGAGGACACCATTCACATCTTTTTTAAATAGGATGTCATCAATAAGCACATAGGGAATGGACTGAAGTCTAAAGTACCTCCTTTTGGCCTTGCTCAATTTTTGAGGGCATTGGCCTGTTTGGAGAAAGTGTGTTATGTTCCAAGTCTAGCAATGAATAAGCAAGACATCAGTTGATTGCTCTTGATCATGTTGAAGCATGAGAATGGCTTCTTCATCTGTATGTTGTTCGAAACCAGCTTTTTACAGCCATTTGCCTTTGACTAGCTTAGTCACCTTTATATCAATGTCATATTCCATCACTTTGGTTGCCCAACCGGCTGTTTTCTCGTTCAGGTCCTTGTTCAAAAGGAAGTCTTTCACACCAACATGTGAAACTAGTAGATGGATCTTGTTGGATATCAAATGCCTAAATTTCTTTAAGCTCCTTATAACAGCAAGGGCATGTTTTTCAACAAATGAGTATCTCACTTCATAATCCTCTAGACTTTGGCTGAAAAATGCAATTGGTTGTTCCAAGCCTTCTTCATTTGACTGTACCAAAAAGGCAGATATTGTATTTTTGCCTCAAAGGCATACAAGGTGAAATCCTTTGAGAAATATGGGTTAATGAGAGTAGGGGCCTATGCAATTGCTTGCTTAATGGCTTCAAAACTGTTCTTTCCTTCGGCGGTCCATTTGAAGGCTATATTTTTTTTTAACATCAGTGTCAATGATTTGACAAGGTTGGAAAAGTTTGGAACAAACCTCTTGATGAAGTTAATTCTCCCTAAGAAGCTTTGGAGTGTTTTCTTATGGTTGGGCAGTGGCAATGCAAGGATGGAACTAGCTCTTCTTTGGATCAATGGTTAACCCTTCTTTAGAGACAATGTGTCCAAGGAGCTTACCTTTGTGAGCTAGGAAGATGCACTTCTTAGGATTGAGAGAGAGACGAAACTGCCTACATCTTTCAAATACCTATCTGAGATGGAGTAGATGATCGGTTGCATCTTTAGAAAACATTGTGATGTCGTCAAGGTAGACCAGAACAATGTTGTTGATCAGTCCCTTGAACGCCATATCCATGGCTCTTTGAAATGTTGCTCCTGAGTTGGACAAACCAAAAGGCATTTTCCTATAGGCATAGGTTCCCCATTTAGTGGTGAAGGCTATCTTGAACTGATCTTCTTCATAAGGGGCAGGGTTTTCCACCTCTGCAATTTTCAGTGCCTCTCAACTAGTCCATTTTACACATGAGTCTGCCCATAGCAAATATCATCAGCACATGCATACCACTTGCCAACTAGAAAATATCACATGCAAAAGTAATCGTACAACTTCATCAAACACTCCCAGCAAGCCCACACTGCATGAAGTGGCAAGAATTTATGCAAAGCTTGTAAAAGCTACTAGAAAGCAGGATGACAGATATTAGTTTTTACCTAAAGCTTTGGTGATCTAAATATTATTGCATATGCAATTATCCCAGCTCACCTCTGAGGCTCTTCAGAAAACTGAATGTACAAAGAAACACAATTCCTCTTCCTCACAGCAATCAGAGTGTATCGCTCCCATTAAACAAAATCTGGAAGCTCGCCAAAGCAGGATTCAGTCTCTTGAAGATTTCCTTGGAAATTTCACCAATGAGAATGCTAAACCTGACAAAGGAATCAAGAGAAACTGGCAGCTCATGAGTAGCATCAGTTACATTATAGCTGGACGTACAAGTTCCTGTTTACAGTCCATGACCAAGTCAATCACCTCCAACTCCATGGAGAAATCAACTCTCTTATCAGGATGTAGAAGCAAAAGCCTCTCGACCCACTCACTGGTATGACAAACAACACTAATCTACAAACCATTTCTAGATCTGGTTAGATCATGTTGTTATGATCCAACTTTGTGATGAAAAGAGAAAGATATTGTAAAAATGCTTATTTACTAAGTATGTACTTGCAGCTTAAGATATATTTTAGGAGTTCTATAGTAACTTCGTATGTTTTCTTTACTTGGTACTCTTTAACCTGTTCAGAACAAGGCAGATCACTTATGGTCTGATGTATTGCATAAACACTTTTTGAACCTGCTTGGCTGTCTTTATAAACAACTTCATTGAAGTGCCTTTTCCAGCCAAGGCATGTGCCTTCTTGCTGGATTTTGTACATTTTTTCAAAATTTCAGTATATTATCCTTTTCCTTTAAAAGTGTGTCCATCTTATTTTGCAAAATTTACCTTTTGACTATTATGTTTTTGTCTTTCTTATTGTTTTATGTGCAATTGCATTTCATCAAATTTTGAGAAATATATACCGGAACTCTTTACACATGCTTATTCTAGAACAACCAAATTTGGTCAATACGAAAAATCCACATTCTAGTTCTTGGGCACATTGAACCAAAGGCGAGAACTCTAAATTGAGGCATTAAGGTTCACATCAAAGTTATTCTCATCCTAATGCTTCAATGCAGTCAAAATCCATGATATTATAGAAGGCAGTTGCAACTATTATCACAAGCTTGTTCATGGTGAGAACTGTTGTTTCAAGAAGCGCAACCTTAATAAGTAAAACAAGAATGCTGATAAAGGTAATGCACCTTTAACGCTTTGACTCAACATGCTACGAAAAATGACTAGACCCTTGATCTTGGTGCATCGCATCACATTCAACATGATGCTTATATGCTTAAACCATTGATGATAACAAAAGGCAAAAAATGGTAAAAAAATTTGTGGGTAACAATGTACTGAATATAACTAGGATGAAGGATGTTCATGTAGAAAATGGAAACGTTTCTCATGTCTATCAAGGTGCAACAGATTACTCAAATGGAGATGAAACTAGTTCTTTTGCCTAACAAAAGTCTGATCAAGGATATTGACAAGAACTTTACAATTGTAACATCTACTTTTGTAGACCCAAGAGCAATAAATTGTACAAAATGGAAAAGTCCTATCCATCCTCTATTTCTCAAGCTTATCTTGTAAATGTTGGTGATGACAACAAATTATCACATGCAAGGTGTGACCATCTTAATTATAAAAGTTTCATATCAATGAAAATGTTGGGCATGGTCATGGTATGCCCCTATTTCTATTGTGCGTGGTGTATTGCAAGGTTGTGTTCATTGAGAGCACCATAGGAAAACTGTAATATCCCTTTCTAGGACTGAGACTGTAAATCAAGGAAATCGCACAAACCCCAAATGAACTAAATTCTGATTTTTATAACAGAAGCTTTAATATTCCTTGAAACCCTAGCAGCGAGATGTATAAGGACTTTAATTCACCATATAACCATGCACAACAGCTGAAAATGCTTCTAAATAAATATTTTAAGTATGGCAACAATTAAATTTATGACAGCAACAGGGCAGCCACCAAAATGGGCTGAAAATGATAGATAAACACTTCCAAAAATAAACAAATCATAAATCTCATCCTTATAAAATATAATAAATCAAAATATCAAAGAATAAATGAATTATGTGCCCTAGAAGGCACCAAATCACACTCAAACCCTAGTCGCTCCCTAGGAGAGGGGCTCCAAAAATATGTCAAAGCTCTTGTAGGTCTTCTTCTTGATGCCCTAGATCCCAATCAGCAAGAGAGTCTTCAATAAATGTCTTCAATTCACCAATATGGAGAGTTTTCGTTCTCAACTAAGCAACAAGGAAGGGTTTTGTCCTCCTTGGATGCCATACAAGAGGGTTTTCGTCCTCAAGTGGAAAGGTATTGAGCAACCAGTCCAAAAAACCAAGTATAAATGTATATGTGTCAAAGATGATCCAAATGAGGCCAAGCAACCTCCTTTATATCCTTTGGTTGGCGCGCAAAGACCAATTAGTTAAAAACCGACCTCCAAGCTTCACTTTATATTTTAATTTCTTGTTGGGAATCTCATAATCCCAGCCAACTTGCCATAGGGAGTAAAACACCAAATAAAAACATTAAAAATAATAAAAGAAAACTGAAACGAAACTCAATTACTTCCCTTGTTCACTTATTCTTCTTGGCCCACGAAGAGAATGGCAAAAGTCTCCATTTGGCATTAATTCGAAAAAGGGGACATTACAGTCCTCCCTTCCCAAAATTGTTTGCCCTCAAGCAATTGCAAACTCATATGCCCAAGCATCATCATATCAAGGTAAAGGAACATGTTGTAGTGCTCCCATAATTTGGATCTTGTGCCTGTTAAATGAAGGAGCTTCAACCCAAACAAACTCATACCTTTACTGCCCCTTTCTTCATTGAAGTCTTCTTCATCTTCCACTTCAAAAACAACAGTGACATCTCCTTTCTTTGCATACTCAATTGTACCAAAATCCCTGCAAACTGATGTAGTTTCCATCATAAAGCAAGAAATGGATGAATAATCAACTTGACTAACTCTCTCTTATTACAAGATGCAAATCAGATTGTGGAGGGGCTGGAAACAATTCACCACAGCCATAAATCACATGGAATCTTATCCAAATTGGGGCTATCAAATCTGATTTGTTTCTTTCTTTCAGTTGTAACCTTCTTCCCACATCAACCCATGATGGAATTCCCTTTGAAAATGCAAGTTCACAGTTGTTCATGACTGCTAATGGCAGTCCCAAATCTGATTTTTGCACGTTCAGCCATATGACAATGGCATAACAACTACCAAACTGAAATCTTATGGAAAAAGGCAAATTCATGAGTAATGTAAGGACTGAAAATTGTCTTACATAAGCTGAAAAATTAAGAACAGGTCTACAATTGAAATCAGCAGACATATTGGCCCTTAACTCAAGACCCTTGCTTGACTCTAGGCATTGAGTGCTTTGAGAATATACCTCTTCCTCCTTCGTGGTAGCCATGTTTGGAACTCCATCCACTCTACCATGAAGTATTGCCTTCTTCTTGAATTCCAACATAAGGTGTGAACAATTCATACCAATACTTACACTCACCTCTTCTTGCTAATTTTGGATTCCAAATGTTGCCTCCAAGCTGCCCCACTGAATTCTCTTCAAAAATTGGCTTGGATCAGATCCTATGAGAGTTGGCGGATGAGTGTAACAGCCATATATGACTTTGGAATTCCTCAAATTAGTCAACTTGTGGTTGTATGTATTTGTTAGCAACATTCCCAACTCAAAATCCTTGGATATTAATAACATAAGAAAGGTGCAACAGCTGCAATACTTGAAATCCCTTTCACACATCATGTTCAAGCCAAAGAACTTCATCATAAATGTCAACCTACAGTTGTCCAAGGAGAGTACTATCCATCCAAAATATGAATTCAAAAAGAGTATCTTACCATGGCTGAAGTATTGTATTTTCTGATGCAAAATTGGGATGGTGGTAGTTGGAGACCATCTTACACCTGATGTGAACACTTCATCCTTCACTGTGGGTGAGAAATGTCTTTTCCTTGTGGTAACCAATTCCCTTATGGCTGCCATAAGGATGTAGGTAACAGCAGTCCTCAAGTTTGTAGCAGCACTCTTCAAAAGATCTCCCGGATCCCAAACTTCTATGTACAAGCAAAATGGAATTTGCAAGGAAGAATCTATGTGCCCTTTGTCCCTCAATATGTTCTTCCTCTTATCAAATTGATCATGCTGCCCTCCATGATACAAATATGGCAGCGACATAGGAGGAATCAACAAATTTGGAATATGATGGTCATGTCTAGGGCTGCCCACAAAGAGTTCCCTTCTTAGGGCTGAAGTAGAATCCTCTTCCCATTTGGTACCCTTCATCCTCACAAAGTTGTTAGAATATTTCTTATGACGACCAAAATATTGCAAAGACATAGCATGAAGGTGATGTAGCAATTCCTTAAGAAGATGATGAAATTGCTTACCATAGGTTGCTGTCCTGAAATTTTCAGTGAACTGAAAGTGATTATAGGCACCCGGAAAAAGCACTCTCTTCATCTATATGGCCCCCAACAAGGTCACCCAAAAGTCTTGGCCCATTGACCTGTAATGTCCCCTTTTTCGGGACATTAAATAAATTAAATTCACCCTTCCCATGGATTAAAGGATAACAATTGGTTAAATGTCATAACTCCTTTATTTTTAATATTAAATATTAATTCTCCTCTTATTTTTTATTTAAAATAATAAAAAGGGGAAATTAATGTTTTAATTGGAGTGTGACTTTTCAGGAAAGAAGACTATTTTTAAAAGTAACTCTCCTACATGAAGATTTGCGCCAAAAAAGGAGGAAACTTGAAGATTTCAAAAGTAAAGATATAAAAGAAGATGGGGGCAACCTCTTGAGGGCATGTTGTTGATTATATTCAATTTATCTTCATGCTTGAAGAGGGATGTATGCCCATGAGTTCTCATAACAAAGGTGTTTGATCAACACCACCATATTTTGGAGAGTGTGAAGCCTTCTTGTGTTATTGTTGAGTGTATTTATGCATGATAAATCCTCCTAAAGCTTGGCGACTTGATCTAGAGGTTGGCGCATTTATTTAAGGGACAAATTTGCATGTGTCTTGCTTATTTTAGAGTGGATCTTTGAAGGGTTTGAGCTATTTTGCTACTGTTGTTCACTGTTGTGTTTTCCTAGCTATGGCAACTTGAATGGGAGATTATTTTGGCATGTTTTATTGGTAAATGAGCTAGATCTGAAATCTGGTTTATGTTAGCATTTATTTTTGAGCAAGGGGAGTTGATTTGGTGTGTTTGGAAGCTAGGAAAGGGCTGGAATTATTTAAATTATTTTTCTTTAACCCTAGCGCCTAAATCTGGTATTTCTAGGCCTATTTTGGAAGGGTTTGCATGCTCAGAAAAATCTGATTGTTAGTGCATTGGAAAGATCTAAAAATCTAGTTTATAATGCACTTTGTTTCATGTGAAAAGACGGAGTATTGATTAAGTTATGAATTTTTGAAGTTTCAGTTGTCTGCAAGCTATTTTAATTTAATATTTGCTGCTATAAAAATCAGAACTGGAAAAGATTTGGATTCCAATTGATTCTCCCATCTCACCCATCACCTTGGCTACTTCCAACCCCATCTTGGGTTGTAATTAGCTGACATTGGGTTATTTGAGGTTGAATCAAAAGGATCTAATCCTTCTTGGTTTGATTTGTGTTGAAGTTGTTGCAAATTTCCATTTGTCCAAAAAGGGACATCACAAACCCTATGCAATTCTGATTTGTCTCCATCCTTAGCATCATGAAGACTTCCCATTTTCTGTGATTTGCTTTGGAGCATTAAATTTGCCCAAGGTCATCCCTTTCAACAAATTGCCCATGACCATAAATCTGAAATGGCATGGTAGAAAGCAACAAATCTGAATTACCTTCATACCTTCGGTTGTCTTCATAGTGTTCATCTTATGAGAATTTGTTGAAGCATTCTCATTTTGTTGATACATGTAAGGAACCACATCATGAATCTTGTCGGAATCATGAACATCACCAATTTGTCTTTCATTGCTTGTTGTCCGGAAGGTCCTAGCGAGTTGATCATCCTCCTTGTCCTTTGGCAATTGTGCTTCAACCTTCAACTTCTCTTCACCATCTTGTAAATCTAATTTTTCTTCTTTATTTTTCTGTAACATGCCATCATTAGAAATCAATGAATCATCATTAAATATCAAAGGATTTATACCTTCCAACTCGTGCTTCATGATTTCCTTCTCTTCTCTAGGCTTGTGCTTCAAGATTTCATCAAACCCTTGGCCCTTCATATTGCTTGTTCTGAAAATCAGTCAAGGGCTCATCCTTGGGAAGAGTGATGGGTGCTTCTAGGGATTCAATGGGTTGCTCCCTCTCAATGCCCAACAACTTCGATTGTTCTTCGTCATCCTTGATCATGATGGAGGGATTCTTTCCCTCTAGGGCTGGAACATCTTTCCCATTTTCCTTGGGTATAACTCGGGGTTTGGACCTTGGTCCAATTCCCACTCTACCATTCTTCAACCCTATGAACTCGGCGAGTGTCATGGCATCACGAATCTCATCCAGGAAGAGCCCTGTACTCCTCATAGATGGTAGCAATGTTATGGCTCCCCGAATGCCGCGTTTCAAACTTTGGAATGGCTTCTTCCCTAGGGAGGAAGGTAGGCTGAAATGGCCTAGCAAAGCAGCTCCAAAACTTGACCCTAAGGGTTGCCTCACGCTATGAATTCCCGAAGAACTTCCTTCTCCATTGTGGTTTTGCATGGCCTGGATCAACTGTGTCATCCTATTCGCCAATCTTTCTTGCCCTAGGGCAAGCCTCTCAACCCTAACATCATCAAAATGTATGTTTGCCATTTATCTACTCCTTCGAATGAAACCCTCCAGACTGGGAGGATCAATGCTTTGATACCACTGTAATGTCCCTTTCTAGGGTTGATACTGTAAATCAAGGAAATCAAACAAACTTCAAGTTAAATAAATTCTGATTTTTATAACATCTTTAATATTCCTTGAAACCCTAAGCAACTAGTTGTATAAGGACTTTCATTCATCATATAACCATGCACAAAGCTGAAAATACTTCTAAATAATTATCTCAAGTACTACAACAATTATACATCCAATTCACATCAAAGAAATAGAGAAAACAAGAGACGATACCCAACAGTAATTAAATTTATGACAGCAGTAGGGCAGCCACAAACAATGGCTGAAAACGATAGATAAACTCCTCCAAAAATAACCAAATTATAGATTCCAGCCTTATAAAATATGATAAATCAGAATATCAAAGAATAAATGAGTTATGTGCCCTAGAAGGCACCAAATCACACTCAAACCCTAGTCACTCCCTAGGAGAGGGGCTCCAAAAATATGTCAAAGCTCTTGTAGGTCTTCTTCTTGATGCCCTAGATCCCAATCAGCAAGAGAGTCTTCAATAGATGTCTTCAATTCACCAATATGGAGAGTTTTCATTCTCCACTAAGCCACAAGGAAGGGTTTCATCCTCCTTGGATGCCACACAAGAGGGTTTTCGTCCTCAAGTGGAAAGGTATTGAGCAATCAGCCCAAAAAACCAAGTATAAGTGTATATGCGCCAAAGATGATCCAAATGAGGCCAAGTGACCTCCTTTATATCCTTTGGTTGGCGCCAAAGACCAATTAGGTGAAAACCGACCTCCAAGATTCACTTTATCTTTTAATTACTTGTTGGGAATCTCATAATCCCATTTGGCTTGCCTTAGGGAGTAAAACACCAAATAAAAACATTAAAAATAATTTTAAAAAATTGAAATGAAACTCAATTACTTCCCTTGCTCACTTATTCTTCTTGGCCACGGGAAGAGAATCGCAAGAAGTCTCCATTTGGCATTAATTCGAGAAGGGGGCATTACAGGAAACATTTGAGTGCGCAAAATCTTAGAGGGCATGGGCAACTTGTCATACAATGTTGAAAATTGACAAACAAAGAATCTCTTTCAGAATTAAAAATTATGTGCACTTGTATTGATGACTTTTCCAAATACATGTGGTTTTATTTCAAGTCTTAAAACCAAGTGATTGAGACGTTCAAAGATTTTGAAGAATTTTCTAAAAACAAGGAGACAAATTTATTTGGATTCTCCCACTCACTAATGTGTTGACAATGCCTTTAAGAACTTCTACAAGCAAGTTGGCATCAAATGTGACGGTGTGGTTTCATACACACATAAAAAAATGAGGTGCTTGAGTAAACGAGTCAAACTAATAAAGAATAAACAAAATGAGGTGATGTAGAAAAGAGTCAAAAGTACTACGAATAAACAAAATGGGGGATGAGTGTAAGAATCCAACAATTGAAGCAAACATTGCCACAGCCATTCGGACCCCAAACTTTATATCCAACATATTGATCATCATATTTTTAACATGGTCTAGTAATTTGAAGCCATACTAGTTTGATTCATATTGCTAAACTTGGTTTGAAAAAGAATTTGAAATGACCAACATGAATATTTTCCGTTACATTCTTGGAATGCAAGTTAGGGAATTCGAGAGAGGATTTTCCTCTTTCAAAATAGGGATGCCTTGAACCTAGTGAAAAGCTCCAATGTGGAGGATAATAAACCAGCTCCAATGCCTTCCAAACAAGGGTCAAGTTTGACTATTTATTGCGATGATTAAAAAAGTTGATGGCACTGCTGTTTTACTTGGAAATATTCAATAACTAACCGGTACTTGCTGCAATATTGCTTATGTCGTTGCATTGGTCTCCACGTCCATGCGAGAATCCTAAGAAACATCATTGGAAGGAAACTAAGCATATTCTAAGGTATTTGGCAAAACACAGAGATAAGACCATCAATGAGAAAGCTGGCAAGATGACTATTGACATCGCAAGGTGAAAAAGGAGAAGCTAGCCTTTCAAGTTGCATGACACAAGTATTGTATTGCAGAAGACACCTAGAACTTGCTTGATCCACGCATCCATCTCTATACCGTACTTCATATAATATGTGTATGCACTCCCTTATAAGGAGGTTGGTTAGGAGAGGAGGAATATTACTAGAATTTGGAAATATTGTTCGATTAAGGAATGTTTGCAGAGAATTTACTTATTGTTATGTGCTTAGGTAGATATAATTAGTTCTTATGCCGAATTGGGTGATGGGAAAGATTTGTATTTGATCATGCATCGTAAAACTTGTCATTGTGTATTTGGTGTCTATTATCAGCTAATTTTGACTTTGCAAAATTAATAAATGTGAAAATTTTAAAAAAATTCAAAAGTGTTATTTCACCGATTTATTACTCTCGTCGTGATCGTATTTTTCTCCCGATTGTTTTGGTCTTCATTTCGCTCATTTCGGATGAGAACTCTCGCCAAGTCGCAAACTACGTTAATAATTTATTAATTAATATTTAATTAATTTATTACCCTTTTATTTAATAAAATTAATTTTATTAATTTTGGGGTTTTTAATTAAATAAATATTAATATAATATTTATTAAAAGGAGCTCATTGATTGGATGAGATAGATCCATACAGTGAGTGGATTGGGCAAGAAGAGGAAAACCCTGCGTTCACAGCGGACGAGATTGCTTCTTTTAAGAGGGAGGCTATGGAGGGAGAAGCACTAGCAGGACTCCGAGGAGATATTGGATTGGATGAAATCTTTGGAGGTGATCTCCAACATGCAGCAGAGGAGCCACCAACACCACCATCTAGTTCCAGGATCGAGCCAGATTCACAACCTTCTAGGAGGAGCGTGGAGACACAGCCGAGTGTGGGGACTAGTAGAGGCACTAGACCCTCTCCCCAATATTTCTCTAGATTGGGGAAGAGGAAAATGTAATTTATTGTATATTGTAACTTGCATAGATATGAAATTTATGATGATATTTTTCAATGTCAATCATCATAAATTCATATTACTTATCAGTCGGTTGTTGTATTCGCATGATGATGCGATTTTGTATTGTATTTGTATTCAAATCTAATAGAAAACACTTCTCCAACATTTTATGGGCTCATTTGATACATTTTGTAGCTATGTGTTGCTTAAAATTTATGTTTTTTAAAGAAATTTGAGTATTTTTTAAGTTGCCGAGTATTCCCGAGTATTGGCCGAATATTGGCGAGTTTTTGCGAGTTTTTTTTTGGGGTCTGGCGAGTATTTGGATTTGGCGAGTTTTCCTACTATGAGTGATATAACAGCTTTGACCAACACAACCTAAACATGCAATGGGTCTGAAGGGTTCTTAAAAACAATGAGAATGATCAATCAATAATGTATAACTGACACCAAAATGAAGATTTGAAGCAAAAACATAACAGGAATGATACACCATATATGATTATCAATTGCAGCAATAACAATGATTGATCACTTAAAGAAGTTCAACATAAATAAAAACATAGGTTATCATGAAAGGTTTCCTTCTGTGATGACAATTATTCAAAACTAATAGCTTTATTTAACTATACCATTAACATCAAAACTTCAGTCGTTATGGCAGCATTACGCAGTTTACATATAACATATTACAAAGTAGGTACTCATTATCACACAAAATGCACCAGTACCCTAATGCTGACTACATGCAATATTCTGAATACCGTCTCAAGAAAAAGATAAGAGAAATTAGACCAATGGTTAAAGCAGTAATGTAGGAAACACACCATTGAGATCACAGCCAACTAGGTCCTAAAGCCTTCTGTGAAATTTCATTTGAAGATTGATGCTCTCCAACCTTCAAAAGTGATCGGTACTGCAGCTTGACACTCTCTGCATTATCCAATGTTTTCACTACATACCTGATTGATTTGAAAGATATTAGTTATACCAGGAAGATAAATTCTGAATAATTCAGACAATCCTAGCTATCCTGTACTTATCAACCAAGATTCCTGAGTAAAATAATGGCTCAATAAAAACAAGTCAATGCATGGTTCACATGGAGAGGTTACCATCCATTCAAACATTGAGTTGTGATAACAGCCTCACGACCAACAAAGCGCCCGGAGTTCGTTTGTTTCCCTGTGTTTGCATATAACAAAAGGATGCAATCATCAAATCCCCATAGAGAAACCACTAAGTTAACCACCTGATTCATATGAAAAACATTAAACCGCATGAATAGTATGAAAAATCTAAACAAAATGTGAAAAATAAATCTGGCCAAATGCATTGCAATAATTAGAGAAAAAGATAAAGAATGTTTACAATATAATCCCAAATAAATTTAATTTTGATTTTGAGTTAGCTGGGTTTGGGGCTCAAATGTTGACTTTGTACTCGCTAGGCCCACACATTCTCTGCATTGCTTCGCAGTTTTGGAAAATCTCTAAGAGCTAAGTCACATGACACAAGGACATGGGACATGCGGGTACGAGTATCCAACACGGGAAATGTCAACCCCGATATATATATATATATATATATATATATATATATATATATATATATATATATATATATATATATATATATATATATATATATATATATATACGACACTGGGACATGAGACACACAATTACGAGTATTTGACATGGGACACATTGACCCAAGAAACAGGACACAGGGGACACGTTATATATATATATATATATAGTTACTACATCAATGATCATTGATGAATGATGATCAAACACACAAGAAATTAGAATATTCAATACACAAAATAGAAGTTAGAACCATAAACTGCAGTTTTCTCATTAAGTCATTTGATGTCATCAAAATCAAAATGTATTACATAGATACTGAATTACTAATACTATAGGTGCCAGGTGGGAATGCCAATGGCAAATACAAAATAGGGTAGATATTAGATACTAGAACCGTAGATGGAAGAATCTCATAGCTCGTAGTCGTCAGTCATCTTCCTCCATGTCAAAATCATCAAAATCACCACCAGTGCCACTGCTCTCGCCTTCATCTATTAGTGTGGAGGATGACCCCTCAAGAGGATCACCATCATCAAAAGTGACTAGCTCTAGCACTGGTTCATTAAGATCCAAGTTGGCTAATGCCAACTCAATGGTGTTGTCCAAACCCATGTCATCAGGAAATACATCCCACATCTTTGTCTTTCCCTTCAACCACTCATCCCTCATCCTGTAAATAAGACAGAGGTTGGAGTGCACATACACCATTGTCTCTGCTCTAGACTGCTCAAGCCTGCTCTTTTTCAAACTATGCAAATTCCTGTATGTGCTCCAATTCCTCTCACAACACGAGGATGAAGTAACCTGAGAGAGGACCCTCATGGCTAACTGTTGTAGAATAGGGCACGCTGCCCCATGAGTTCCCGCAAAGCATAGGGCTTCTTAACCCCTGTCTCCAATCACATCATAGCCTCCAAATCTCCCAATGCCAGTGGAAAACTCTACAAAGCCCTCCTCCACCTCATCAAGGGATGCTTTGTCCTGATATATCCTTTTAAATGCTACCTTCCTCCCCTGTGAAATCTACGTCTATGTGAGGAGGGAATCTACGTGAAGGCCCACCATTGAGCCAGCCATCACTGTAGTACTTGGGATTCAATGAGTGAGCCAAGCAATGCAAAGGTGTGCAATTCTTCTCCCACTTGGTGATAAGAATATCCCATATGGTGGTGAACAAGATCTCTGTTGATGTCCCATACTCAGGGCACTCATTCTCTACAACCATGGTCTTCACTGCCTCAATCATGGAGTCCCACCCTCATAAACTTCTCCTAAGATGGGCTGGTCTGTGTCTGCAAACCGCAACAAAGAAATGATAGGGTCCATGATCTTAATGGTAAGATCTACCCTCTCCCACCAACCATCATCTAACATTGTATCCTTGACCTTTTTGAAGCATTTGACAAAAACTATAATCCACATAATATAATTATCATCTTTAGGCTCCAAATGATTATGGCAGACCTTAAAGAATGCATCCATACTATGCAGAAAATAATGACAAATAAATGTTGAATCTATGTTATCTTGAATCATGCAAAAAACGAATAATCCAACAGACCAGCTTAACTCAATTAAAAATTAAGCCACATCCACCTTGCATTACAAGCCTAATCCATTTATAAGAAAATATGCATAATCCTCCAGTCGCCCTCAAGTTGAATGGTAAGTGGGGTCTACATGCCACTAAAGACAGATGGGTTAAATATGTCAAACCATATGAGATTACAGAACCTCCTTCAACCTGTGACCATTTATTCGATAATCATCCATTAAAGCTTCCCTATCAAGGTAGAACTTAAAGAGTCCACATTTTCTATCAAAACTCAATAGATTTGACAGAATGAAAGAACATTGTATCTTGTCTTTCGGATCAGAGATAATTTCAGGACTAGGCTGCCTCAGAATATTCTGTCGTGTAAATCCACTTCTGTGGAAAAAAACTGATACGTGGAAACATACGGATGGTTCAGAACTTCAGATTACTAACATGGTTACCTGACTGCAACTCGACCATGTAAAATCTCTTTGTAGTGCCAAATAGGATGCAACGTTGGAGAGAGACATCCTTAATTAGAGGGACTTTTAACAATTAATCTTAATTGGCTCATAACAGCAGAGTCATGTGGACATGGATACAGAGACAGATACGGATGATTTTCAATAACCCATAATAAGGATACGTGATATAAAAAAATATTACAAACAAGTATTCCCCATTTTATTATTATATAAACAATGAGCTGATGAAAAACATATGGGATTAATAATGTGCTAATTAGTTAGGAAAAGTGAAGCAATGGAAGGTAAAATGTGCAATGCAGAAAAAGCCAAAAAAGGAAGGAAATATGCACATGGAGAATGTACCAAATGAGGAGGCAGCAGAAGGATTGGGGATGATCGAAAAGGGAGAAAGGAAAGAGAAACAAGTGGTGGGGAGTATGCTCATGCTCAGGGAGGAGGACCAATCTTGGCCAAAAATAGATAAGAATCTATTTAGAGCTGATTGCTCAATTTCAACAATATTAACCTGGAAGCATTTAGGTGGATCACGGCAGGAGGATGAGAAGACCAGGTAGGGAATAAATACCCTAACCCTAATCTAAATATTGAGCTAGGAAATGAAGAAGAAACATTAACCAGTCACAATAGAGATAAAGAAGATAAGATTTTAGTAGACGTGCTTCAAAATATGGAAACATATGGTTTGTGTTGATGTGTGTAAAATGCTTAGTCAACTAATGACAGACTCTTGGAGTCCTTCTCGTTTTAAATTCAAAAGAAATGACTCAGCACAAGTTGTAGGTTTTTAGTCTTACAAATGACCAATGAGGATATTGTTGGACAGTTTTACAGTCCTTCTAGCGCCACTCTCTGTACTACCTCACTATTCTACAAACTAAACTATACCTATCACCTACAAGACTAATGGGGTCCTACTTAATGGGTATTTCTCAGAAGAAAACCAAACAGGAGGATAAGGCAGAGAGAAGAAATGTCTGATGAAACTAAATTTCATGAAGCTGAAATCATGTGAATTAAGTATGCATACCCAGATAACCAGATGCATTCAGTCTAGTTTACACACAGACTAATACACAACTGATGCAAAGATTCAAAGGAAATAAGAACTATGACTACAATATGCAATTGAACATTCATAAACAAGGCAAATCATCAAATTGTTAAATGCAAATCCATTATGACTTATAAAGATATGAAGCCTATTACACATTCATTAAACTTGCAAAGCACAATTTAAAGGTCAGAATTATGGGCATGAAAATGATTATAATTTCAACAACAATTCATAAAGATCATACAGAGGAGGAAATGAAAACTAGATTACTTCAACTCGCAGGAATTATTGAAACCAACTTGCATTAGAATTCTTGAATTTTACCCCTTTGAAAGGAAGGGTACAGATATACTTATATAAATTGGGACTAAGAGATTTCCCACCCATGCAATGCCAACCGCCCCATTTCAAAATGCCAACCAGGCATACCAAATATCAAGAAGGACAGTTGGCCTTTTACAAAATATCCTAACTGATTCAATTAGGATTTTACATTAATCACATGGGCTCAGCATGTCCAAGGAATATTCCTAGAGTACATTTTGTAGTCACCTACTTCTCCTCTTTCACCACTGGTCCTTTAGAAGTCCCTAGGGCTTGTTGTGAGGGCCTTCTTTTGGATGTTGTCAATGCATCCCTGCATACCTTTTGATCTCCATCAAGTTTGTTAAGATCAATGATGGGCATCCTGAAAACCTTAGGAGTTTTGTCCACTTGAGTCTTTTGAGAAGCCATTATTGTCTCTGAAACCTCCTCGAGGGTTTGGACCTTTTGAATCTTTTCTTTGCCATGAGATATCAGTTCAATTACCCTGAAAGCTTCGGCTCATTTGCCTCAAAAATGTTCTTGTTGAAGTGCACCATGAATTGTCTAAGTTGCCCTGAGAATTCATCCATGGTCACCACATCTTGGTTCTCTATGCACACCTTGGTGCCTAATCTACCTACCTAGACTTGCTAAAGACACTTCCTAAAAGCTATATAATGACCTCTTGGGTCCATTCTAAATCACTCTCATTTTCTCTCTTGCTAAATTCAGTTTTCACTAAACTAACATTTAGCATTGTGAAGAGCAAAGAGACATCAAGGAGCAGCTTGAAGGAAGAGTTTAGGAGGTGGTGCTAAGGAGCAAAGAGCATCAAGGAGGAATTTCAAAGCAGATTTGGAAGCTTGTAGAAGGAAAAACCAAGTATTTTTCAAGTTTTTTTAATAAAGAAAATGTTAATGTGATCAATGATCACGAATGATGTGTGCATAATGCACACATCATTCATGATCATTGATCACATGATATCAATATGTAGTTTTAATTTAGTAATTTTTAAACTCTATGCTAAAAAAAAAAATTGTAACATTTCCTTTGCGGTTTTTAAATAAAAATCATATGTTGTTTTTTTAAAATTATAAATATCATCCAAACTCTGTGTATGCTCTCACCTCGCACCTATACGGTGACCTTGGTGATCAAAAGCAAAATAGGATGCATAGGTTTTTTTAAAGCTATTTTAAGAGTTCTTTTTGTATTTATTAAATTAAAAATCTGAACTCTGTGTATGCTCTCACCTCGCCTATACGGTGAACTTGGTGATCAAAAGCATAATAGGATTAGGTTTTTTTTTGCTATTTTAAGAGTTTTTTTGTGTTTATTAAATTAAAAATCCGAACTCTGTGTATGCTCTCACCTCGCGCCTATACGGTGAACTTGGTGATCAAAAGCAAAATAGGATTATATTTTAAGAGTTTTTTTGTGGAACTTTGTGTATGCTCACCTCGCCCTATACGGTGAACTTGGTGATCAAAAGCAAAATAGGATATGTAGGGTGTAGTTCTAACTTCTATTTAATAATATTAATTAATTTATTGTTATCTAAGTTTATGTTTTTAAAAAATTCAATGTAGGTTTGATTCTTTGACTCTTGAGATATAAAAACATAAATGGCATCCAGTTCAGCTTCGTGGGAGGGCATGGGGAAGGGGAAGCAAGTCAAAGTGGGGGTGTGGATCCTAGAGCTCCTCTTTGGAGACATGTGCAAATTGTGGAGAACCTTGTTGGCGGTGGCTCTCGAGTTTGGGTATGCAATCATTGCAATATACAATTCAAATCCTCTTACACCCGCCTCAAAGCTCATTTAATGGGGAAAGGGGAACGGGGATTAGAAAATGTGCCAAGGTTGAAGGGAAACATATATTGGCATATATGAAAGAGCAAGAGGAGGCTGATTTGGCAGCTTCAAGAGCTAGATTTAAAACCGCTCCTTTGCAAAATAGGGGTTCTGTAAAACCACCCACCCCATCAAACCATCCATTTATCCAAGTTGCAGTTGAAACTCCATCAGAGGGAGAGTGCTTGTCACGAAAGAGAAGTACCAAAGGCCCATTAGAGCAAGCATTTGCAAATGAGAAAAGGGATGTTGTTGATGAGTTGGTTGCTCGATGTGTTTATGCATGTGGGTTGCCCTTCAATGTGTTGCGGTCACCTTATTGGCAACAAATGGTGAGAGGAATTAATGATGCACCACAAGGGTATAAAGCCCTAGTTATGAGAAGGTGAGAACATCATTGTTGGCGAAAGAAGTGGCCCATGTACATACTTCTTTGCAGCCAATTAGGGATTCATGGAAGGACTCAGGGGTATCTATCATTTCAGATGGATGGAAAGATGCCCGAAATAGACCCCTAATCAACATTGTTGCAGTGTGCCCTAAAGGGGCAATGTTCTTAAGGGTTGTTGATTGTGAGGGTGAAGTGAAAGATGCTCAATTTATTGCTAATATTTTGATTGAGGCTATTGAGTCAGTGGGCCCTCAAAACGTTGTCCAAGTCATCACGGACAATGCCAAAAATTGTAGAGCAAATGAGGATGATTGTTGAGGGGAGATATGAGCACATTTTTTGGACACCTTGTGTAGTACACTCCTTGAATTTGATGTTGCAGAAGATTGGCAAAATTCCATGGATAGAAGAAACTTATACAAGAGGCAAATGAGATTCAAATGTTTGTCACAAATCATCATATGTCTCAGGCTATCTTTAGGAAGTTCTCAACGTTGGAGTTGTTGAAGGTAACGAAACAATTTCCTAGTTTTTAATTTTTAATATTTATTTGCTAACTTTCTATGAAATATGAAATTAATATTTATCAATTGAATTTCTTTTAAATTTAATTTTATATTTTATTAACTTGTTTTAATTTATTTTAATAGGTTTGAAACAAGATTTGCCTCTCACACACTCGTCTTAAGACGACTTGTGAAGGTAAAACAAGCCTTAAGGCTTATGGTGATTGATGATGTTTGGTCTGTGTGGAAGCAAGCAAACACAGAAAGAGCCATCAAAGTAAAATCAATTATACTTGATGATAGTTGGTGGGCAAAGGTTGCATACTTGCTTAGTTTTACTGAGCCTATTTTATCTATGATTAGATATACAGACACAGATGACGCTTGCATAGGGGAGATCTATGATGGCATTGACTCTATGCTTGAAAAAATTAGAGACATCATACAACAAAAAGAGCAGGATCCTGCAGAAACCTTCTACAATGAAGTTAGGAGTGTGATCATGAGAAGGTGGAATAAAATGACCACCCCATTACATCTCCTAGCCTATGCCCTGAATCCCAAATTTTATAGCAATGAAATAATTTCGCTACCTGGTAGGCAAAAACCATATGATGACCACGAAGTTGCAATTGGAGCTAAGGCAACATTCCGAGGCTTTTTCCTGATCCAGATATAGCTAGTACGGTCCGCTATGAAATGGCGCTCTTTGTCTCTTCATCTAATGGTAGCATGGGTGAAATGGATGGCATAGTTGACAAGTACAAGTTGACCCCATTCATGTGGTGGTATGTACATGGCCATGATGCCAAGTACATACGACCTGTTGCCATTAAAGTCCTCTCACAAGTATAAAATATTAAAATGAAATCAAAAGTTTGTTTATTATTAATTAATTAAAAATTAAAATTGTATGTTCGAAGTTCTTACTTCTTAGTAAATTAATTTTATTTCTAATTGAAAATTTCTAACTTCTTTTTTCATTTTTGTAACAGGTGGCTAGCAATTCTTCAGCAGAGCGGAATTGGAGTACATATAGCTTCATCCACTCAGCCAAACGGAACAAGTTAGGATCCAAGAAGGCTGAGGATTTAGTGTATGTACACTCCAATTTGCGCATCCTCACACAAGAATGAAGGCTATCGTAAAGGTCCCAACAAACTTTGGGATATTGATCCTGAGAGTAGTGACTTTGATGCTTCTGCGGCTACTCTTAGCCAACTTTCACTGCTTGGTATTGATGAAGAAGAATCGGGATCCATTGCACAAGGGATGGAAAGTGGAGCTAGTGGGAGTGGAGCTGCCAGTTGTGTTCATGGAGATCAAGATGATGAGGAAGATCTGGATGATATATTCTAGAATCTAGATTATTATCATGTATATGTGAATCATTGAAATTGTAACCATGTTGAATGATGAGTTATGACTCTTTAGAAGTTCAAATTTCAATGAATACAAAATATTTTGAGTGCTTTATCAATTATCTCTTATGGTCTACTATATTAACATATCGCTTCCACAGCTTGGGATCCGTTGCAAAGTCATTGGCCTCTCCTTGTGTTTCCAATGTTTTGAGAGTCCCTTTAACCATATGTAAGATGCTCTAACGAAGGACATAGGGTCTTCTCTATATTCCACAGCTTGGGATCCGTTAATATTCCTCTTTTTTGTGAGAGAAAACAAGTCCTCGGATGTTTCATGCCAAATTAGAGACTCAATGGTTGACATATTTTTCCCAATCACTCTTTTCATTGTGTCAGTTCTAGGATTAAACTCAATTTCGATTTGTGGGTCCTCATGGGTTGCCCAATCTGGTTGTTCCTTCTGCGTGACTAGAGATTGCTCTACCCAATCATGTGCTTGCCCATGAGAAAGTACACTACTCGAGGGTTCCTTTTCCTTTCTCCTTGAAACCTGCTCCAGTTCTTTTGTTGTTGTTTCTTCCTCTAAAAGACAATTCATATGCAACCAAAGGAGGACCTTGGACTTCTTCAGGAACTACTTCCTAAACCTCTGAAGTGTCAGGATCAACAAGCCTTGGAGAGGAAGTTGGTAACCTTTCACTACGTTGGATTTGTTGCTCTGTATGAGCTCATGTCTCTCTTCTTAAAGAATCTCTTCTGATTACGCCCCTAGGTGGGGGAACTACCCCTGCATTCTTCATGTTTTGTTGGACAGCATCATCCTCCTCTTAAGTGATCCATACCCAATCATGAGCATTAGGTTCATGATTAAATACTTCATTCAATTTCCCCTTCAATGATCTCAAGTGTTTGGCAACTTTGTGTTTAGGATCGTACCTTCTTAATGTATGTTCAGGCAAATTGAAAGAATGCCTATGAGCAGCAGCAGATTTAATATCAGACCATCTCTTGAATTTTCTGACTCCAATTGTGAGAGGTAGTCGAGAATATGGCTTGAGCTCCTTCTCCTTACATTTTCTAGCTATGCCACTAAGGATTTGAAAAGCATTCTTCATGTTTTGTTGGACGGCGTCAACCTCCTCTTGGGTAATTTATACCCAATCATGAGCGTCAGGTTCATGATTATATACTTCATTCAATTGCCCCTTCAATGATCTTAAGTGTTTGGTAACTCTGTGCTTAGGATCATACCTTCTTAATGTATGTTCGGCAAATTGAAAGAATGCCTATGAGCAGCAGAAGATTTAATATCGGACCATCTCTTGAATTCTCTAATTCCAATTGTGAGAGGTAGTGGAGAATATGGCTTGAGCTTCTTCTCCTTACATTTGCAAGCTATCTCCTTGAGGATTTGAAAAGCATTCTTCATGTTTTGTTGGACGGCATCAACCTCCTCTTGGGTAATTTATACCCAATCATGAGCATCAAGTTAATGATTATATACTTCGCTCAATTGCCCCTTCAATGATCTTAAGTGTTTGGCAACTTTGTGCTTAGGATCATACTTTCTTAATGTATGTTCAGGCAAATTGAAAGAATGCTTATGAGCAGCAGCAGATTTAATATCAGGCCATCTCTTGAATTATCTGACTCCAATTGTGAGAGGTAGTGGAGGATATGGTTTAAGCTTCTTCTCCTTGCATTTGCTAGCTATGCCATTGAGGATTTGAAAAGCAACCTCCTGCTCTGCTAGCTTGTCTGGCACATGATATGGTAGTTGCAGAGGTGGAGTCAAAGCTCCTCAATCATTATAACTGTGTACCTAGGATAAAACCACACAGCTCCCATTTATCTAATGGACTTTACGAAATCTGCTGAAATCCTGGCCATTGGTTTCTCCATAACTAGTTTATAGACTTTGGGATAGAAGAAATTACATATTTCTTCAATATGTGCTCTGAATCTGTGTGCGTATAAATCAGAATAAGCCTCATTTACTTCACAAGGGCACCTAGGATTTCATTTTAGGAAAAATATAGGACAAACCAAAATTCCACAGATTGCATCCATTAAGTATGATGCCATGAAGAATGACTTCTTGTTGCCCACATATGCCTCCCTTTGGGAAATCAAAATCTGTGATACAATATGCCCTAAGGCAAGAATCTGATTATCATCAATAATTAGTGACAAAAGAGGAATCCAAGAAACATCCACTTTGGAAGTGGAAGGGTTGCCATATAGACGGTTCATTAGAGCCATTCCAATCCTTACCCCTGGCCTAAACCTCTGTATATGGATGTTATTCAAGTTGTCATCATCCATGTTATTGATGGGGTCCTTCGACCAATTCTACAAAACCATCCTCACTTGATGGGTTGCCATCCATGACTCGATGGTAGTTGAGTTATACATCATATCAAATTCTGGTAGCTTATAATATAATTTAAAATTAGTACCAAATATGAAGGCTACTTTTGTATCTTAATTTTTGAAGGCTACTTTTGTATCTTAATTTTGGTGAATAGCATTCCGTTTCACGTATGAGTGAGTGTAAGAATATGAAAGAGCAAATTAGGACATGGGAATACCTCTGGTTTTGTTGCTATTCGATGTAGTCCTGACCTCTTTATTGCTCTAATGTTTGCAACTCTCTGAACCTGGTCAGGCGCCATCATACCACCATCTACTGCATCTACAAAAGTTATTTCTCTATAAACAATTGAGAAAATAGCAGAATAATGTGGGAACTCATTATCTAGCGAAGCAGGGTCTAGGATAGTGTCTCTCAATACTCTCTGGTCTGCATAAGTATACACCAAAGAATCCACATCAGGCTGTCCGGGAGACTGTATTGAACCGCTACCAATTGCTTCAGGAGTTGATATCGTAGCTCCTGTAAGCTCAAGACTATGAAAATTCGGGCCTATAAATGACTTTGATTAATGCCTTAGTTTTAGATTGGACGATCTTCGTATTAAAGCTGGCATGCCTACATTTATGGCACATGACGCATTATTTAATGTTTCCCTAATTTAAGTACGTTGATTTTTGAAATGTCAGTCTTCAAATATGAACCACGCACTTGCACCGATTAAGATTGAGCATAATCACTAATCTTTATTAGCTTAGTCCCCTGACATTTGGATGCCACATGCAAACCATGTGTAAACCGCATGTCTCTGTATGATTAACTCGCAGTTCCCCAATGTTGAGATGTCTTTATCTTTAGCCATTTCTTGACAGAGAAGTGCGAGTACAGGTTTCTCGCAATTGCGAAGTGCAAGGAAAAAAATCTACCGAATACAAAGAAAAGCCTTTGACTACTAGTGGAAACCTTTGACTGTGAGGAACAAAAGCTCGCAGATGGGAAGTGCGAGGAACAAATTCTAGTTGACTGCAAAGGGCGAGGTGCAAAGCATGTTGACTACGAAGTGCGAGGCAATGCCCAAGTGCGAAAAACAAAGCAAAGTTAAAATGTGAGCACTACGCAAATGGACTTAGGAAAAAAGATATGGAAACACTTTTTTAAAAATTAAAGGCAAGGATTACATGTTGTCAACTCTTTCAAATCAAAGTGGCTCCCTATTTTGAAACTTGAGAATCACTATAGTTGGGTAATCCCAGAAGTTCAGATCCCAAAGAGATTACTGGTTACCGGATAGGAACCACACAACCATTGTTTGAGCACGCAGTAATCTGTATGTTTATTGAAACCTGGTTTCCCATAGATAACCTAAGAAGTTGGATGAGCTGAAAATGGTTTGGTGCCCTAGACCAGAGATCAAATTCTCAACCAAGGAAAATTTTCAGATAACTTTTCAATTAGTGAAGGATCAAGATAGGGTGTTCCATGGGGGACAATGGTTCTTTCACAATGTTGCACCATAAATCCAACCCATCTCCTCTCTTCAATCCAGCTGAAAAACTAATCACTTTATTACCCTTGTGAGTGTGATTACATAAATTACCCCTTGAATTTTGGGATGAAGAGATCCAAAGCAGATAGCCAAACCTATTGGTAAATTCAGAGGTTTAGCAAAGGCCACTAAAAGAAAGAAATTGTCTATGTATGCCAAAATCAGTAGAGTCAATCTCACAAAACCCATTCAATAGGTAGCCAAAATATGGTTGTCCTCTCGATGCGGGAGCATCCAAGGTCTAGAGCGCACAATTTTGGCTAAGTGTAAGTGCGCACGATATTGGAGAGCATGTGGAAGGAGAGAAATTGCAACAGAGCGAAAGGGTGATTTCGAGCACGTGCGCATGTACTTTGTGCAATGGCTAGCAGCGAAAAGCGTAGTGCACGTCGACCGCTGATAGAAGAGGGAGTGTAATAGCGCGTGGAAGAATAATGTGCAATGGTGCATGTAAGAATTTTGGTAGCGAGGTGGAGTTTATGGCCCAACCTAGTGGACTAGAAGCGCAAAGATCATAAGGAATTATGTCCAATGGCAAAGAGTGCACAAAAGGAACAAGAGATTCAAGGAAGGGATTGTGCAATAGCTTCAATTGTGGATAAGGCACACAGATGTTTTGGATAAGGCCCAAAAGCCCAAGGACAGGCATGGAAGAAAGGCGAAGGTGTAGCTTGAAGCTAAGAGTGTGCGGCAAAATAGAGAAGAGGTGTGGCAAAGGAATGCGAGGAAGGAGTGCATGTTAGAGTTGGCGAGTTAGCAGATGAGACAGAGATGTCGAAGTTGTCTAACAACGAGTTGACTAAGATCAACGGTCATATGAGCCCAACAACCAGATCGATGTGGCATAGCGGGTAACATCTAGATGGAGCTAACTCGAAGCACTTAAGGAGCTCCAATTCAAATTTGAATATGATCGGGAAGATCTAGAACCAACCCGCCAAAAGGAGAATTCAAACATGCAGAGAGAGAAGGTAGTGCACACTATTTAAGGAGAACGAGTTCACCATTTCGAGGTTAGCGAGTTGGTCCAAAGCTAGAGAGAACGTGACCCGAGGAGGTTAAGAGTCGGCCGAAGGAGAGATGAAGTTGTTAAATGTGCATAAAAGGCACAAGAAGTCAACCGAGACTCGGCTAAGTCATTGTGGGCCATAAGAGTTGAGTTGAGAGTGTAACCAATCTAGGTTAAGTCCATAGGAAGATACACCAAAGTTTGTGAAAGCTCCATGAGAGAGTTGTAAGCTCCATAGAGAGTAGTTGCATGTAGATGTTGTGAAGGCCATTGAGTGAATAGAAGAAACCTTTGAGTTTCATTCCATTGTGAGAACTTTGCAAATGAGGTCGGAGTTTTCCGATTCGTCGCCCGTAATTAGTGGAATCAAAGCGAGCTACTTTCCGCACGTGAGAGAATAGAGAAAAGCTAAGCAACACGTCGAACGTGAGGCGCCTACCAAGAGATATTGTGTTCTCGACTATGAAGAAAATGTGGGTAGAGAATGCAAAGAAAGATCTCAAAGTGCAAAGGCCAAAAGAGATAGAGATCTTGTGCATGAAAGCAAGATGCCACCTAGAATGCAAGAGTCGCGGAAATGTTAGATAAGATGTTGGAGGAGCTAAATGGTGTAAGGACCGGACTAGAGAATGTGGAGGAAGACCACCGAAGAAGAAGAGACCTTGCGGCTTCGAGATGCCTAGAAGGAGGCAAAGTACACGGTGAGGAGTCAACAATGCAAAGAAGATTGCGTGAAGAGAGGCCGAGAGGCGGATAAAAGGCGTGCGTGGAGGCACAAACCAAAGATTATGCAAGAGAGCACAAGAGTGAAGAAAAACCATGTGCGTGAGTACTGCTAAAGAATACGCAAGAGATAGCGCATGAAAAGAGCTCACGAGTTGAGAAAAGGGTGAAGAGAGACGTCACCTAGAAGCGCACGCACGGTACCGCGCGCAAGAGTATTGCGCGAGGAAATAGGTTGTCGAGGAGAAGATGGTCACCGCAAATCATGAGCGCGCACAAGATCATTGCACGAGGCTGCAGACAAAGACGAAAGAGAAGAGAGAAGAGTGTGTACACTGGAGAAAGAAGACTTGCGCCAAGGAAAGAGGTTTAAGGAGAAGATGGTCGCTGCAGACCATGAGAGTGCCAAGATTGCACGAGCTCAGACGAAAACAAAAGAGAGGAGAGAAGAGAGTGTACAATTTGGAGAAAGAAGAGCGGACACAAGGAGAAGTCTAAGCAAAGGGACCAAAGAGCAAAATGGATTACACACGAAGATGTCTCAAAGGAAGGACAAAGAGGGTGTGCAAATAAGTACGTGAAGGAGAAGACCCCATTGGAAAGATATTTCCCAAGAGAATACACATGAGAAAAAACTCCTAAGCAGAGGAGTTAAGGAGCGCGAAGACAAAGGCACACACGGCAATGGGAGCACCATGTCAGAGGAAGAAAAGAAGAGGAAAGAAGAAGTTTCCCCAAAGGCAACCAAAGCAAAGCAGTATGTTGCGATGGAGACTGCGAGATCGCACGCGAAACAGAGCGCACCGGAAAAGTACGAGATCCACGAAGATCTCAAGGAGCGTGCAGAGGAGCGCACAAGAAAAGAAGAGTGCAACCGATAGAAGGAATTGAGTAAGGGAAAAGAAGTTGCCTCGAAGGCAACCAAGGAGGAGCGGTCCGAGGAAGAGACTATGGAAGTGTGTAATGAAAGATCGACGCAACAAGAGGAACGCGTGAACACTAAAGGCGCAGCGGTAGTGGAGAAGTACTATGAGGAGAAGCAGAAGTTGCCCCAAGCAAGAAGGAGAGAAGCAACACGAGGAAGAAGTAGCTGCATTTTTCCGCAATGAACTAGGTGCAAAGGAAGAAACAAAGGAGAAAGAGATCAATGCAGATCTTAAGGAGGATGGCGAGAAGCAAGTCGCAAGCAGAGTGTGTGTAGCTCAATGAAGTTTCCCAAGGAAGAGGGGGAGGAGATGTGGCATGTAGCCACAAAGGAAGATTGCGAGTGAAGGAGTGTAACCGAAAGAGAAGACACAAATGAGAGCATGCAAAAGATAGAGTGCACTAAAAGAGTGTAGATGGCAAAGATGCTATGAAGAAGAGGAGAAGATAACTCGCAACCGAGTGGACAAAGGCATGTCGGCACAAGACAAGTGGAGTAAAGAAGAGCAACTCGGCGGAGGACGCATTGCGGCCCAACTAGGGTCAAGAGAAGAAGTGAAGGAAAAGACCGTGAGAAGATATAGGGCATGAAGATGAAGACTACACAGAGGAAATGCACAAAGGAGAGCACTAGACAAGCAACAGATAGATAACAGCAAAGGCGGTGAAGGGCTAAGGAAAAGAAGACAATCGAAGGTGGGTCCAAGACCACAAATGCGCGAGAGATAATCGTGTGTGGGAGAGACACGCAATGAAGATCGCAAAGGGAGATGCGTAAAGGAAGGCATAGAAGATGTCAAGGAGAAAGCGCAGAGAGGGGAAGTCGCGGAAAGAAGGCAACAAGAGGAAAGAAAGGAAGACAAAGAAAGGAAGTGCGAAAGGATCATAGATGAAAAAGGCAGAAGAGGCCTTGGAAGAGGTGGATGGATGGCGCTGCGCAAACTCGCAAGAGCAAGTAGAGCTTGCAAAAAGGAGATGGTTCATGGTGATCAAAGATTTGCAAAGGGTCGAGGAGAGAGATCCTTTTGGAGGAGGAGGTCGAGCTATGGTGAGCAAAGACCCACAAGTGTGCGAGACATAGCACAAAGGAGTCACGGGGAAGTGATAAAGAATTGGAAGAGACACCAAAAGAAGCGCCAAGGCCAAAATAAGGCTCAAAGGACGAAGGAGTCAAGACAATCAGCCTCAAAAGTTTGAAGGGTGGCTCTTCCACTCACTCAATCTACTTGAGGTGGAACTCAAGTTTTAAGTACCTCGGGTGTTTGATGCAGGAGCATCCAAGGTCTAGAGCAATCCTACACAATTTTGGCTAAGTGTGGGTGCACGGGAAATTGGAGACTGCATGCAACAAGGATAAAAAGTGCAAAAGAGTGAAAGGGCAATTCTGAGGAAGTGTGCATGTATTTGTGGAATCGCTAAAGAACAAAGAATGCGGTGCATGTGGACTCTTGCAAGATAGAAGAGGGAGTGCAATAGTGCACGGAAGGTTTTGCATAGTAGAGCACGAGAGGAACAATGTGCAAAGTGGTGCGTGTAGGAATTTTGGTAAGCGGGGTGGAGATTTTGGCCAAGCCTAGTGGACTAGAAGCGCAGAGATTGTGAAGGAATTATGTGCAAAGGCAAAGAGTGCACAAAAGGCATAGGAGAATGAATGAAGGGATTCTGCAATAGCTTGGATTGCAAAGAAGGCATGTGGATGTTTTGAAGAAGACCCAAAAGCCCAAGGATAGTGTGCAAGAGAAAGGTGAAGGTGTAACTCAAAGCTAAGAGTGTGTGGCGGAACAAAGAAGATGCATGGCTAAGGAATGTGAGCAAAGAGTGCACGACGAGTTGGTAGTTGGCAAATGAGAAATAAAGATGTTAGAAGTTGTCTGACAAGGAAGTGAATAGGATCAACAATCAAATGAGCCCAATGACAAGACCGATATAGCAAAACAACCAACATTTAGATGGCGGTAGTTCGGAGCATTTAAGGAGCTCAAATTCAAATTTGAATCTAAGCTGGAAGATATGGAAGCATCTAGAAGGGACCAGCCTGCCCAAAGGAGAATTCAAACAAGAAGAGAAGCAGAATGCACAACTATTTAAGGAGAACGAGTTCAACATTTCGGGGTTAGTTGAGTTGGCCCAAAGTTGGAGAGAATGAGAGCCGAGAAGATTGAGAGTCAACCAAGAAGGAGAGCCGAAGTTGTTGAATGTGCATAAGAGGCACAAGCAGCCAGCTAAGAGTGTAACCAATCCACTAGAGACGAGTAGAGAACATAACCAATCCAAATTAGGTCCTTAGGAAGATACATCGAGTCTATAAAAGCTCCATCGAGAGAGTTCTAAGCCCCATAGAGAGCAGCTCAATGCAAATGTCGTGAAGAAACCTTTGAGTTTCATTCCATTGTGTGAACTCTGCAAATGAGGCCGAGCCGTCCCAGATCCACCGCCCGTATCACTCCCTGGGGTGTGCAAACAAGAAATTGACTATGAGTACATACTCTTCAAAAAAATCAAATGCAAAAAGTTGGGACATAAGGCAAAAATTGTAATATTATAGGAAACAAAACATACGACACCCAAAATCTTGAACTACATTTAGATGTGATTTCCAAGCATAAAGTTATCAAGGTTTGGAGACCTAAGATTATGAGGAGGAACAAAAGAAAGCCTTCGGGACAAATCACGACAAATTCTTCATCAAGAGGAAATCATAAGTCGAATGCTATTCAAATGGAAACCCTCAATGGTGTGACGAAAATCAAACTGAAAATGATCAAGTGTTAAAGTGCACAATGCAATCGAGATATTGGGAAACGAAATAGAAAAACTAATAGTGGAAGCAATGGAAATAGGGATGAAAAGAAAAGGGAAGGGAAGGTATTGGGTTGAAGGAGATTCTGGAATTGAAGCAAAATATTGGCAATTGTGTTGATGACAGAACATATAATGTATTGGACCTGAAATAAATCCCAAGCAGCCCACTCCCTATATATTCGGTCTCAAAATCCAAGGAATCAAACTCAATTGAGGAATTACCAACTGCAAAAAGAAAACAAGGATATGTGGTAAAAATTGTCGCCACTACAACTCTTAAAATCCAACCAACCTCTAGAACCCAATATACAAGATGAAGTAAACTAAATGACCTTAAAATCTAGAAAGAAGCTCAAATAGAACTGTAAAATGAGCAGTAAAATTTGTTAATCAAAATTTATTGTGTGTAAGGAGAAGCCCCGCACGAAGGAGCTGTGAAACTCTTAAAGTGGAATGACAACAGTCATTTGGTGACTCATCAAGGAAAGTGGACCACATAAAACAAAATAAATTTTCAAGATTTTAAATAAAGTAGCAAACAGTATTTGGAGCATAGTTTTAAAACTCGCGATAAATCGGGCGATAATCGTGATTTATCGTTTACCCTGAGCTAAACGATAAAACTTTCAAAAAATCGCGATTTGTGCAGAGGCGATAAAACGCGATTTTTCCGGCGATAAATACTTTGAAAAATCGTTGAATCTTGCCTGGAAATCGTGGAAAATCGTATGACTTAGGGGTTAAATGCAAAACGCGACCAAAACGACATGTTTTTTGCCTTGAGTGACTCGTATTTTCTCCTGCAACTCGTCTTTTGTCCTGCGACCTGTTTTCCATCATTTCGTGGCAAAACGTGGCGGTTTCGTGCCATTTCGTGGCGGTTTTGTGCTATTTCGTGCCCTAGGTTTTGTGCTTTTTTGTGCCCTAGCCAATTCGTGGCCCTAGGTACTATAAATCCCAGCAAATCGTATACTGTAAATTCTAGAATAGTAGAATCTATATAATGTAAATCGTATACTATAAATTTTATTTCAGATTTCCTTAAAATATTAAAATCCTATAAAATCGTATATATTATATAATATTATAATGTATATTGTAAATTCAAAACAGAGATGTATACTATTACATTATATTTCTTTTTATTTTATTTTTAAGATTTTAAATAATATATTGTCACCTGTGTATAAACTTAAAGTTATAAACGAATTTACAAATTAATTCCTTTTGCATACATTTGAATTTTTAATATATTACCATTATATAATATATTACGAATTAATATATTTAAAATCGTATTACAAAGTATATTTCCTTTTGCATACATTTAATATATTATAATTTAAAATCGTATTACGAATTAATATATTTAAAATCGTATTACAGTATATTAAAATCGTGATACTTCAAAAGTCACTACTCTTTTTTGGTCAAAACTTAATCGAAAATATGCAGATGGCCCTATGGCATTCTATAGAGTCACTTCTCGCATCATTTAACATTGTTTTTACATTTAATTTAAGTTTATTTTATGAATTTAAATGTGTTTAAAAGTAGCGATAAAGTTGCCAATAAATTGCCGATTCCTGATTTCCGAGTCAAAATTTGGCCTGTCGATTAATCGCCGATAACAATTTTTTGAACTATGATATGGAGCATAATTGTTTGAGTGGCAGAGGATGCAGTGGGATGTGCTGGAGGATTAGCAGTAACCTTCCAAAGATATGGTAATTTGTCAAAAAATGTTTTGTGTCATATACTACATAAAACTCCTAGTGGACATGGTTTTGTTTATCAAATGTTTATGGATCCATTCCATGAGGGCAAACAGATAATGTTGGAAATTCCTAGAAGCACTTATAAGAACGCGTGAAGATATAAATGAATATTCAAGGGAAATTTTAATGACAGATTGAAGGCCTATGAGAAACAATGGGGGCTGTACTCACAATGCACAAAGCGTTAGGCATTTCAATCTCGTATATAAACTGTGCATTGATTGATGTTGAAAAAAGGTTGGGCTTTTTACTTGGATTAATCGGAGGCAAGGTCATCAGTCTATTCTAGAGAGATTAGAGAGGTGTTTAATGAGTCATTATTAAGACACGGAAACACTAAATATTCCTCAAAGATTTGCCACTTTCCCGGCCCTGAAGAGTGGCCTATTGCTTTAGATATTGAAAAATACAAGAAACCAAAAGGAATTCCATTCAAGATGTAACTCATGTGGTTTCAAGAACCCTTCTTTGAGAAGAAATTGAAAAATGATGCAAACTAATAAGAAAGATTCTAAGACAATTATTCTGTCCAAAAAAAAAAAGTTAAAAACTGAGGCCACAAAGTTGAACATAGAACATTTTGGAAATTTATTTAATGGGAAGAAATATCACAGAAACTCCAATCTGTCCAAAAGAGTATAGCAGAAATAGGCCTTAACCAGGCACTACTTTCTTCAGGAAAATGCCATGTACTGGACTTCCAACGTTTTGAGAATTAAGGAACACATTGAGGACAAAAATTAAGGATGAAGAGGGCTAAAATAAGGCGATAAAAACATAAAGTTCCTTCACATGTCAACAATTGTCAGAAGGAATATAAACAAAACTGAAAAGATAACTACGCATCAGGCTTTCAGAAGAAATTTCTCCAATTTTTTGTTGTCATGGCCCTGTTCTCTATCATCCCGTCCCTGTTTGTGGCTTTGTTTATCTTTCCATTGTAGTGATCTAGCGATGGGTTTCTGGTAGGGGTATACCTCTCCTACTGTCTCCCACTCACCATTCATCCTTTCCCATTTCTGCTCGCAGGTTTTTTGCAGCTAGGGCATATCTTACATATTCTGGGCCGTTTTCCAACCCATTTAGGAACCGTGATCGGTATGCTGCCCCAAACAGTTTGCAGTCTAGGGCAGAAGTATTCAAACTTGCAGGCCTCTACAGTGAACAGAGACTTCATTCCGTATGGAGCTCCCTTTAACTAGAATTGAGACATGCCAATATTTGCAGCCATTTATCTAGAATTGAGACATTGGATTCCAAATTTTGAGACCTTTTGTCATTGTTCCAAAAGCGATTATAGGTGAAAGACAAGATTATTGTTGATTTGCAGGCAAGAATCACTAAACTTGAACAGACTTAAGCCACCCCGCTGATTCCCCATGCTTTCAGCAGCTTAATGAAGTGGTTTCAGAAATTAAGAACAAGCAATCAGAGATAATCATTCAGCACAAGCACCTTAAAAGGAAACCACGGCCCAACAACAGTCTATCCAAAAACATGTTGAGGAACAAACTTCATGGGTGCGAGTGGTCAAGGGGAAGAAAACACCTCCAATTGTGGAAAAGATGGTCCAAGAAAAATTTTAAGAAAAAAAAATCACATTAAACTAAGGCAATCAAACTTCATGTACATGGCCTCCCTAAACCAGCTGATCCCTTACATGAAGATCACACGCTCTTGCATAACTCTTTGGACTTGAAAGATATCTCCCTTAACAAAGCTTGGACATTGCCGGACAGCACCCTTGTTATCCAACTCCGAACTGTAGAAGAGCATTTGCAAGCTCTTAAAGCAGAAAAGGAACTCTTTGCCCTCCCGTAGAAAATCAATGTAGATGCAGATCTCACAAGACTCCAAGTTGAGGAGCATTAGAAAGCTCATATCCAGGTTGAAGCTTCCCAAAGAGAAAACAAATGGGTTGTTATCAGAGACTGTAGGGCTGTCATTCGTGATTCTCCCTCTCCTAGGTGGACACGTCCTAGACCATCAGCATGACGACAACCTAGAGTCTTGGTGGCTAGTGGTGCATCTCCACCGCTTGTTGATATGGCATTGGCACTATTTGGTCTTTTCCAGGGGCCTTCAAGGATTTTATTGCTTCTGAGGATCTCATCTTCCTCACTATGACCAATCAAATCCTTGAGCAAGCCCACCCTCCTTTCACGGGGTACTCATGGATGCTTCACGCCGTGAGACCTATGGATCAGGTGGTGTCTAGTTCAAGTGGTGTGGCTTGCCTCATTTGGGATAGCCTCAAGTTTAGAGTTTCACTTAAGGCTTCTAATGTCCACTCTAGATACTTGCGGTTGTATGTTCAAAGGGGTCCACCATTTTGGGATGTCTTCATAGTTGTATGCTACTTCCACCTCACCAAATCTGCATTCGTATTTCATGTTGATGGGGACCCAAACCTTGAACTCTATCAAGAGATATCCCAATACTCCACTATTGGTGATATCAATCTTTTGGGAAATTTTGATGTCCATACAAGGAACCTCCAGATGCCTATTCATGACCTTGCACGTGATGAGTTATGTCTTCATGAGTTTGATCTAGAGGGGTTTGGTTTACTGAGAGAGCCTCTACCGATATGAACTCTACAATCATGGCCTATGGGAGACACCCTCTTTGGTTGGGTAAATCTCTAAGCCTCCACATTTTTAATGGACTTCCTCACTTCCTTAACTCTAATAGATTCACTTTGTTTTCCTCGTGGCAATGGAGTGAGCATGGTGGAGCGAGCATCGTAGACTATGTTTCACTAGCAAATTCCGCATCTCACACGTATGTGGCTTCATTAATTCCCCTCAACTCGCACATGCTAAACATGTTGTCTAGACGTTCACCTTCCACACTAATATTGCCATCCCGCCCTCCTCCACTCCCACCCCACCCCCAACATTACACTTATGACAATCCACTTTGATGATGGCTACACCATTGATTATGTTGTATATCTCTCCCTTCTCATGTTTGGATTCTACTCCCTCCCTCATCCCACCACCAACTCCAAGTATGAGTTCTTACGTCAAACCCTTTGGGACGTTGCCCTCGACCCTTTTCCCCACACCATGCGTTACTCCAAATTCCCTTCCTACCATGAATGTTGTGCTGATGAACCGGTAGTACGATGAGTGTAAATACCTTCATCAAAGACTTCAAATTTCCCTGTGCAGCGTGACACTCCTCCATACTCGCCCTCTATAACAAGTACCGTTGTCTTCTTCTCGATGTACGAAATAGGAGTTTTCTTGCATTCGGATGGCTTCGCACTCCTTATTGATCTCCACCACTCACCTATTATCTTTTCACATACCCTTCTCCCAAGGAAACTAGAGTTTCGACATCACCCTCGACGCATGGGTCCCCTATGTTAGTTCCCTCTACAATATCCCAATCCATCTTGTTGTCACTACGCCCAATCCTCTACCATCCTCTTCCGACTTCACTTATTCCGTCAAGAAAGTTATGTTAAAGTTATGCATCAGTAAAGCAACGGTTTGCGAAGATCTTTGAGCTGCATTTTTCAAATATGGTGAGGTTTTTCTTGCCTTTCCCCTCAAGCTCTTAAATAAGGTGGTGTGCTCTCGGTTTTTCTTAGTCGTGTTCCCGAATATCATTCACACTATGAATAAATATGGGGATTTCTCTACCCCTAAGCAACTACAGGACCATTATGATTGGGTATACATTTCCCAAACTTTAGGCCACAGTATTGGACATGTAGATGTCAGGGTACTCGGAAAGGAATAATATCAAAGCTAGGGGGTAGGCTGACTTTAGGAGGGATTATCAGACTATTGACCACATCTTTACACTCTAAGCTATTATTGATGAAGTTTTTCATGAGTTTACTAAAGTCTTTTGTTGTTTTGTTGATTTCAAAAAGGCATTTGACTCAATTCCGAGACACACCTTTACAAGAAGTTGTGAGATATCACCATCTCATATTCTTTGAATACAACCGCTTGGAGGCTTTATGAGACAAAGATTGAACAGTTTCATCTTTATCATAGTTTCTCTAACTTTGTGAAGAGCACCATTGAGGTCAACCATGGGTGTCTGACGTACCCAAAATTGTAGGGTACTGCACCGTCGAAACAACGTAACACGTACCCCAATGATGATACAAGTCTCCTCGCAAGGTGTTCGGGATCGGAAAAGCTCCCCAAGTGTGCGTTAACATCCCGCATGCCCCGCTTAGCCCCCACGTGCTTTCATTGTTCTCTTTTTCCCTCTTTTCTTAGCCTTTTGCTCTTCAGTTACGAAACCGCCGCCCTGCCTGGGCGGCGATCCTTTACGCGTTTTCCAAAATGCTCTTTTAACATGACTCACGTAAATTTCAATGATTCACCAACTTTTTTTCACCGCCATAAGCTTGCATTAATGATTCTGGTTCCCTGGAATAGTGTTTTGCCATTGTTTATAGTTTAAGAGTTCTATTTGGTTTTTACCTTGGGTAAATGCAAATGCTATAAATAGTTGGCTTGTGCTCAAGCAAATGGCCCCTCAAATTTGCCTCTGAATTTCTCATTGCAATAGATTAGTCTTTCATTTTATTTAGAATTCTTAGTTTCTTTCATTGCATGCCTAGTTAGTGTTGTTTTGCTGTTAGGAAGCCACATATCCATCTTGTGCAAGTGCTATTGATATTTTATCCAATCCATTGGAGTAAAATAGTTTGTTTTTAATAGGAAGCCATTAAAGTTGCAGGTTTTGTTCTTCAAACAGATAGTTTGTGTTCGGATGTTTTATGTTGCATGACTCGCAATAAATCCCGCTAGGAATTGCATAAACCAAGCTCTGTGACTCTTGCGCTATCTCTCTCCTACTCGCATTGTATTCGATCGTATCCTAAGCCGCCTTTGTCCCAATATCTACTTCTATTGATGCTAGCATTACACGCTTTTCTGGATCTACGTGAACACGAAGGAACGAGGAGATCACACTGAGGGGACAAGATCACACACACCATCGGATTCGCCACTATTCTGCAGAATCCAGGTTCTAGCTTTCAAAGTTCTAATTAGAAACATATCAAATAGAGTAGCCAATCACTTTATTTCAGTCAATTTTACTTTCGATATTGCCAGGGAAGCTGTGGGGATTGATAGTTTCTGAGAAACTATGATTCATTTCTCACTTCTGAGGTAGGATCGAGAGTCTTGCAAATAGACTAGATCAATTGTTTCATTATTTAGAATAGGTTCACAGTTGCACAGACAAATAGCTATACTCGGTTATCTTGTTTGTTTTAATTTGTTATTTTAAACTGTCAATTCTAGATATATTAGATAGTTGTTCTTTAAATTCTGTTTAGTAGATAGATATATCAGATTTAGGAATATACATAGACATATCTTTCACAATTAGTTTATTCTGTCATTAGTTAGATTTATATAACTTTCTTTTGTATGACAATCACGGGACCTAGAGAGCCCAGGGAATACGTATTCGAGCCAATCGTGCCCCAACCCAATCTCGTCACAGCCATAACTGATATAGATCAGAATCTCAGGATCCAAGTCTTCCAAACAACGGTAAACTTACAACAAATCAGTTTCCAACTGCACGGGTTAAACATAGAAGACGACCAAGCACACACATTTTGGTCAAATCAACCAAACTACAGATTACCCTAGATTCATATCCGCATGACTGTAGAAGGGTTTGAAAGAGAGCAGACCTTTGGTTGTGATCCTTTGGTCCCACAGCCAGACGCAGGAGATACTCTCACAGATATAGATACCAGCTTGAGAATTCAGGTTGCACAAACGCCTGTAAGATATTCTGAGAAGATCGCACAATTATTGATTCTGAATATAGAAGCTGAAAAGGCATATGACTATTGGATACTAGGGATTAGGGATTGATTCCATATATGACCATAAGCAGTCCGCAACAAATACGAATCTACGGGTGTAACCCACAAATCCCACAGCCCAACGAGCCCATAGGTGAATCAGACATAGATGCTGGCCTATGTATACTAGTATTCAGATCTACTCCACTTCCACCTATCATCATCGAACAATTATCCTTCCTAGACATAGCAGCTAACAAAGCTAAAGAATTCTGGACTAGACCAGAGAATCGCCCATAGAGTCAGATATAGTTACCAATCCACCCTATGACCTTATCTGGAAATATACACGAAACTATCCCAGGTCATTTTCCACGTATTCCACAACCCATGACCGAATCATGCGAGCTCGATATTGATTGGAGCCTTGAACAGTCATCCTGGCGATCGATCTATCACACCGATTCGAGTTAGAAGGGCCTTCTTTACCTTAGATTCGCAATTTCCACTAGTGCGTGTCGAAAATATCGATTACCCAATTAGCTTATCGCATCCCACGCATATTCCATCCCCACCACTTTGTCAAGCACGAACTCGGGAGGTCGGGTGCGAGGAAGAGTTACTTATAGATTCCCAAGCTCGCTTGTCACTTTTTCGTCAATACAGTGTCCTATCTCTCCGACCCTATTCAAAGCACTTACATTGATGAGTTGGAGGAGTTTCTTCAACAACAAGCCCATCTAGATGACAATTGTACTTCGCATGAGGTGGTTATAGCTATCTTTATTTTTTCAAATGATGTTGTCCTCCTCTAACACTCTATCGAGGGCTAACAATGATATCTTGATGCCCTTGCTCGTTTTTGTGATCTTTTATGGCTTTTGTTCAACCTTTGTAAAACTAAGCTCATGATTTTCAATATTTCCAAGCGCTCTCTCTCAAACTCCAATTTTTCTACAAAGTGGAACTTCTAGAGTGCCTACACATAATTGTGCGTTCAATTTCTGGCCCATCCTTTAGAATGAAGCATGCCTCTCACTCGCGCCTTTACAAGGGGTATGCCTCTCTTTTACTCTTAGAGTGTCATTGTTTCTAATCCACTTCCAGGACATACCTTCCACATTACATCTTTTTGATATAGTCATCAACCCTACAATTCTATATAATTTAAAGGTTTGGGGACTTAGTTTGGGAGTGTTGACTCGAACCATATTGAGAGGGTATAGACTCTCACGCTTCAAGACATGATCCATCACAAGTAAACAATTCGTTGGTACATCATCCACAGACTCAGATCCTTAGGGACCTTAGCTTTGGGTCATGAGAGATCCATAATTAGCACTTTTATGTTTAGAGAGGATTACTCCATTAATACCCACCGACGCTAATATTGATACTTAATGACTAGGTTACTCCTTCTATTGGCATCTTCATTGACATGCCCCTCTCATGTACTCGGTAGACACCCCTCAAGATTCATCCCACAAAGGACGTCATCTTAAGAGTTGCAGTAAGTAAAGACATCTATAGCCAATATATCCAAGTCACTAGAATCTTCCCCTTAAGTCGCCTAACCCTAAGCTTGTTTTTACGTCGAGCATTTCTTACAAGTAGTGGATGGTATAATTCATCACCCTCACTATCTCCAACAACATTGGTTCAACGGCTTGAGATTTCCCCTGTCTAGATGAGAGTGTGCTCTTAACTATTTGTTGGTTCGAAAATCATCGAATAGGCGGATTTATGGATGACGGGCCAACGGTCAAATGCAGGCATAGCCCTCTTTGAGTCAAAGAAAGCGAAACTAGTTTATTCGTTATTCTACCAGCAGGAATCTGTGCAAGTCTCACAATATTCTGCCTTCGGGGGTTTGGGATCTCATCCCAGTAGGGTGTTCATTTGCGGAAAGAAAGGAATGGAAGAGAGGATGAAGAAAGATCAGATCCGAAGAAAGAAAAGAAATGAATTCCAAAGCAGAAAGGTCAGAGGGTTTATGTTTTGGGATTGGTAGTAAACAAAGCCAAACCTACTTGCATAAACGAACAAAGCAATACTGATGAATAAATGACAATAAAACAGAAGTAGATCCAACAGAATAAACACACAGATCTAACGTAAGAAAGATCTAATGCAAATAACACATGTATTCAGCACAAAGTCTAAATATTGTATTAATATTTCCTTCTGTTACAAAAAGCTCAAAGTCTTTTCTCCTCACTTCTATTTTTCATCTGAAAGATATCCACTACTCAAATACAAGTATTTGAGTATTTATAGAAGAAGGAGAAGAAGGAAGGCAAAAAGGAACCAACCACCTATTTACATAAAATATACAAAATATCTACAAAAATATCTCAAAGTCATGTTGACTTTTGACAACTTGATGGATGACATCATCCCATGGTGCAACATGGATGATGTCATCATTTGTGCCAACATACTTTAGACATTTTACAAAAAGAAAGTCGAAGGAGAGAGAAGAAGAGAAAGAATTCATTCATCGTCGTCATCCTGCGGCCGAAAGGGGGTATCTTGCTTCTGCTGCTGCTCAGGTGACGAGATGTGGAATTGGGCACGGTATTCCATGAACTTGCTGATCATGGGCTCTAGTTGATCCTGGGAAGGATCCTTGTGTCGCTCGCTGATCGCCTCGCAAGTCTCCCGCTCGTCTATGAGCTTCTCTAGGAGTTTGGAATATTCTTTCTCTTCTTCTATTAGGAATCCAATGAAGTCCCGACAGGCCAGCAGGTTATTGATGGATTCTGCGTCAAAAGTGACCTCTGGCCCCAACCCTTGTGAAACGATCTCCTTGAAGATCTGGATGGTTTCATCAACTTTCCTTAAGGCGAAGGAAGGAGTAAGTAACCCTGGAGACATGTTGAGAACGATTTGTTCCATTTGGTGCATCGCGTCCAGGGCTTCTTCCTTTACCTTATCGATCTTTTCAAGGACGAATTCCAGTTGATCCATCCGGTAATCCAGAGTGGAAAGGATTTTATTGAGGGCCCTGGGATGACCAAAAACGCCGAACTTGACAGATCTTGAACGAAAGCAGTCGAACATTCTTTGAAAGGTCTCACGCTGCAGCCTAGCATGGTCCAGCTCTTCTGATATGGGTCCTGCTAACGCCTGGAGTTCTTTGTTCGCCTTGTTGATGTTTAGGTACAAATCGGTGAACTTGGCGATTACGCGTTCACTGTCCTTGAGGATCTGGCTCCTCCAAGGGGAAACTGCCAGGCCCTGCTCGCCGATCTTTGCATATTCATCAATTTTATACTGACTCAGAGGCTCAGGAGTCTCCGAGGCATTGTGGGAGGCGCACTGCCCATCTTTGTAAGGCGTGGAGCAGATGTTTATTTTGCTCTTTCAGTAGCCTTTTCTCTTCTTTCGCTTCTTGAAGCTTCTTGCAGAGGGTGTCGACTGCAAATAGGGCCTCTCCTTGAAGGCTTTCAGAAGACGTCCCCATTGTGACTTGAGTCACTGTGTAATCTGTCGAGGACAGATCCTTTTTATCCTTCAGAGGATTGGGGTACGCGAACTCCATTACCCTCTCTCCCGAAGCACTCTAAGAGAAGCGTGTGATGGGCTTCTGACGGGATCACGGAGAAGTCCATCGGGAGATGGGAACTTCTCTTTCTCGCCGACTCAGTGCTTTGGGAGATCCAAGCTGGACTTATGGGAGAAGGACCAGAAACAGAGAAGGGGGCAGCTGCAGTAGTAGAAGGGAAAAACGTGGAGACACTTGGAGGCGGCATCGAGAGGGAGGCCGAGGAAGCGCTCACGGGAGGAAGAGATACTGCAGGAGAGGAAGACATAGGAAGGGAAGGGAGCTCAGAGATGAGGGAAGAAATGGAGGGGGACAGGTCCGCGAGAGAAGAGAAGATAGATGAAGAAGCAGGAGGAACAGTAGAAGAAGGGGGAGAGGACACGACCAAAGGAATGGTCGCTTGGGTCACCTGAGGAGGGGAAGGAGGGGAAGGAGAAGGAACAGAAGGGACTTCGGTTATACTGGCAGTGGCGACATCCTGAGTGGATGGGCCTATTGGGACATCTTCCGCTGTTTCTTTCTCTGGGGAAGCCAGAGTTACAACTTGTTCGGGTGCAGCGGAAGGAGGACTTACAGGAGCTTCCTCTTGGGTGGAGCTGGATTCACCCTCTTTGCCTTTTCCTTTGCCCTTTGGCCATTGTTTTTAGCCCGAGGAGGTGCGTTGCCCAACGGAGAGGTTGTGAAATCGACTCCGAGGTAGATGAGTCCGTTCATTCGGCACCAATGCTCTGTTCTACGCAGAGTTTCTTTGACCCTTTCCTCAATTGTCTGAGGTGCTTTGGTTCTATCAATTAACGCAAAAGGCCAATCGTCCCCACCTGTGTCAAGATACACTTGATCCACTTCCTCCTCAGTAGTTTGGTAGCCTTTGGGGACGATGGCTACCCCGTACTGGATGATTTCTGCTAAGGCCAAGCGAGAATGATCCTTCCTCCTGAGCTCAACCTCATGATATATGTCAATGTAGATATCTTCGATCTGAGGGATGTGGATCGGGTCGAGCTTGGCCCTAGGCAAACAATTTCTCGGGTCGAAGGTGGGCCTTGCTGGGAAGTCATGTTTCAGATTCAAGCAGCTCCAGTTCTGCAAACATATCTTTTGCCTTATGGTGAGTGAGACATGTATATCTACCCACTGTGAGGGGGAAAGGAGTTCCACCCTTCTTTCTCTTTAGGCACTTTTCATGGTAAGTAACAAGCTGCCTCGACAGCTCCAACAGGATCAATTTGGGCCCGGCATACCTTGGCAGTCTAGTCGGTTCCCCCAAGAAATTGACTGCCCTTAGATAGGTAAACGTGGGGAATTGAGTGAACAGGGCCCCCCACTTCTCAAGTAGCTGCTACTATGCTCTTGGTCGTTCGACCGTGAGTCATATTCGACCTCAACAGGCAGATGATGAAGTAGAAGAATGCATCATTGATCTTTGTGAATTGGGGGATGCTATTTTCCAGCTTCAGCTCTGGATAGTATTCATAGATTTTAACTTGGGGCCAAACCCCACACCGCATCAGAGCTGGATAGTCCCTTTCTGAAGCCGGCCAACATAGACCACGTAGGAGTTCATATAGAACCTCCCCGTTGTGTTGAGTTGTTGTAGCTGCTCAGAGATTGTGCTGCTTATAATTTCTGCCCATTCAAAGCGTTGATCGGGCACATTTTTGTTCATTGTCTCAAGGTACCGCAAGCATCCACTTGTGAAAATAATGGGCGTCAGGAAGCCGAAAACTCTGCTCAGGAACGTAATGGTGTCGCTGAGTTCCTCTGAAAAGTCACTGCGATGAATGACTTGTGGCCACCGAGTCACTACTTTTTTGTTCTTGAGATAAACTTCATTCATCAGCTGCATGCACTGATCTTCATTGTCGTCCCAGGCCTTGATGCAATCTTGTTGGCTGACGGCCACAAAGTGCCGGTGATGAGGAATGCCGAGCATTATCTCAAAGTGGCGGGCAGTGAGGTTAATTATAACCTCGCCCTTCTCACCATGGACACATCTTGTGTCTTTGTTGCAAAGATCGGGCTACCACCATCATAAATTCGTTGTTTACGGACCGACCGGGATCCCACCAAAGAAGTGCGCAGGCACCGCTATCAGCTTGTCCATCCATGGACTTCTCGTGACCCTCTGGGTTCTGGCCCAGAATTCCTCCATATCAATATGACCCAGCTCTGAGTCTCTGATGTCTAGGTCACACTCTGCTTGGGACTCGGGCATTCTGACCCTCTGATACTTATACTTCATTTCTTCTTCTGTGAGCTTGGCCTTGCCTTTAGATTTGATAGGTTTCTTGCTTGATGTTGACATATGTTCTTCTGAACTTAGTTGCTGATCTGCAAGAATAAGAAGTGAAACCCAATTGAAGAAAGTCGTGTCATTGTCTGATTTTCCATTGAAATGTTGACAGAAGAAAGAGTTAGCAATTTAAAGGCCTCAGGGTGCATGAATACTGCAGGCTACAGGGCTAAATAGTAAGGCGCACAGGAAAGGGCTGTTGCAGGGGATAAATCAGCGCCAAAGGGCGCATGGCGCATGGACACTGCAGGGTGCATTCTTTGTTGTTGTAAGCACAGGTGCGCCTGCGCCATATGTATGTGTTTTGTAAAGGGCGCATGGATTCTTTATGTTGCACGGGAACAGGATGCGCCAGAAGCGCATATAATTTTCATGTTGCATGGAACTTCGGTGCGCCAAAGGCGCATATAAGGTTTGTGTAACATATGCTTTTTGTGCGCTTAAGGGAACTGGCGCGGCACATGGAAGGAATACACAACATGATGTTGTTGCAATGAGGGATGCGCCAGCGCCGTTTAGAGCTTTGCACTTGGCGCGGATTTAGCTGGTGTTGCACATATGCAGGGTGCGCCAATGGGCGCAAGATTTTGTAATGCAACGAATGAGTTTGGTGCGCCATGAGGGGGCGCAAAGAAAGTGTTTGCAACAAACTAAGGAAGTGCGCCTTGAGGGCGCAGCTTATCATGATGTAACAGGGGTGACAGATGCGCCATTGGCGCGGCTGTCCTTTGTGTTGCAGGATGCGTCCGTGCGCCAAAGGAGAAGGAAAATACAGTTTCCTTTTAGGCTTCAGTTTTCTTTCGAGGGGTTTACATATGGTTTAGATTGTCCTTAGGGTCATTTAGGTGATGGAAATGGCTTTAAACAAAAGGTTTCAAGCAGTCATTTCAGGACAGAGCTTCCTCTACCAGCAGATCTGGAAAGAGGGGGAAGATCATGGGGGAGAAAGGAAAAGACAACAAGGAAGGTGGGGAGTCCATGTTTTGACAGATTTTTAACTAAACCCAATCCAAACCAGCAAGCAAACAAGGAAACAGAGCACAAAACACACAAAAGAGATAAGGACCTCTTACCCGGATAAATAGAAAGAACGTGCAAACGGGTCCACGACGTGATTGAAAACGAGCGTAAGGTGAACGCCGCATGACTCGAGAGAAAATAATAAAAATAATCACGTGATTGCTCTGGTGATAATGACAGTGCAGACGCGCCTATTTATAGGCGAGGAAGCAATAAATGCGCCACCAACTTTTCAAGTGGCGCACCAAAAGAGTTGTCGACACAAGAAAACATGCGCCTTTGGCGCACCAAAACGCTTGCCAACATGATAATATGTGCGCCTATGGCGCACCGAAAGTGGTGTCGACAGAGGAATATGTGCACCCTTGGCGCACCAAAAAGGGGCGCAACAAAAGATATGTTGACAGGAAGGTGCATGCGCCTTGGCGCACGCAAGGAAGACTCAACATAGAGAGGCGCACCAAAACGCCTGTTGACACAAGAAAGCATGTGCCAAAGGCTTTAAAGGGGGCGCATGAACATTTGATGTTGCATAGTCATTATATGCGCCGCCCAAAAAGACCAAAAATGGCTAAGTTCGGAAAACTAGATTTCCCGGGAAGGGATTTTGCAACGTTCCGAACGCAAGAAATCCTTGACGAGGATCAGAACAAAATTTCAGATGGTATATCTGTAAAATTGCCCTTGCCAATTTTACAGGATAACACTATTACAATCTGAAATTGTTCATCACATTCTTTGATAGGACCAGATCTACCATCATTGTGGCCTCCAAGAGGTACAAATTGAGGAACACTTCATTTTCACATGCCCCATTTAGTATGAGATCCGCGAAAGATATTACTATCCATACAACGACTCAAACATCACTGTGTACATTTTTCAAAAATCCAAACCAACGGTGTCTGGCTCTTTATCTTCTTGAGGCCGCCACCCTCCAATGCAGATCCCTATGAGAGAGTTCTAGCGTCTCTAGAGCCCCTTTCCTAATCACCTCTTTTTTTCCATCCCACCCAAGTAACAAGTAACACTAAGGCCCTTCAAATAATAGTACTTCACATATTAGAGTTGATAGATCAATTAGGTGGCGCTTCTCTCGGTGCCCATCACTACTTGGATTACTTAAATTCAGCAGCCTACTTTCCCTCGGCCTCATGACTTTACTCCCTCCCATCAGCGTGGATCTGCCCCTTCTCGGCAACATGGATCTACTACTTACCGGCCACCCCTTAGACCATAGGGAAAAACACATATAAGAAGATTTTTTTCTACTACAAGAGCTAAGTTGGCCTTGGATGTTAGGGGAGATTCTAGGGGAGGCACTTTGCTTCCTCCTAGCATCTCCCAACCTAGCCCCTATGACCTTGGGCACTCCACGCCCAACATTGTTAGATCTTCCGAACAATCGATGATGGCCCAGACAACTACTCCATTTCAGGTCCAGGCGACCACTCCATCAAGTAAGCACAAACAAAGATAGTCGATGAAATTTCCTTATGGTCTTCATCAAAGACACATGCATTACAAGCTCTTGCCCAACCTTCATTGTTATTTGTATTGATTTCATTACCGGTTGTGTTAGTAGCACACTTTTTTCTTTGTCTTAACTACTTTTGTTATTTTGCTTCTAGATGTATACCTAAAATCTACCACATTAGACGTAGTCTAAAGGCAATCAAATCACATTAATACTTGTAATGTCCCCTTTTTCAAACTAGCACCAATTGAAGACTTCTTGCCATTTCTCTTCGTGGCCAAGAAGGAATTGCACAAGGGAAGTCCTTGGGTTTCATTTTTATTTTATTTTATTGTTATTAATGTTTTTCTTTGGTGTTTTACTCCCTAAGGCAGGTCGGTTGGGTTATAATGCTCCCAACATGAAATTAAAAGATAAAGTAAGCTCCTTAAGAGGTTGGCAGGGTTGGAGAGTTTCCAACATGGAAATAGAAGATAAAGCAAGCTTAAGAGGTTGGTCTACACTCTTATGACTCTTGGCGCCAACCAAAGGGTATAAGAGGAGTCTTAGGGCTCATTTGCACATCATTTTTGGCATATATACTTTATCTATTTAGACTCTAGGGTCGATTGCTCTATTTCCAACTCCACTAAGGGAAAAAATCCATAGTGTGGAGTCCAAGGAGGACGGCAACCTTCCTTATGGCATTTGGAGAACAAAAACTCTCCAAATTGGGTGGTGTGAAGGAAATTACTAAAGATCCTCTTGCTGGTTTATATCTAGGGCATCAAGAAGAAGACCTACAAAGAGCTTTTGCATGATTTGGAGTCCCTCTCCTAGGGCGACTAGGGTTGGAGTCATTTTAAGTGCCTTCTAGGGCACAAAACTCATTTATTATTTGATATTCAGACTTGGCATAATTTATAAGGCTGAAATCATTCATATTTGGTCATTGTTGGGGTTTGGAAACCTCCATTTTGATTATTTCTCTTAGTTGTACTTTTGCTGTTGATAAATTAATTGCCAGTTGTATTTGAGATTGATTTTCATGGTGAAAATTGTTCTAAAGTATTCCTAAAAGGTTTATAAATATTGTGGATGAGTTTTTGTGAAATCTTGTTGTTCCAAAATCAGACTGTTGTACCGTATTGATTTAATTTTCAGTTTGCTGGTCCAAAATCAGATTTAAATCAGATTGGGGTTTGTGTTATTTCCTTGTTTTTCAGTTTCAGCCCTAGAAAGGGACATTAAAATACCCATCTTCATTTATTAATTAACAACCTACCAATAATTAATTAGAATCCTCCTACGGACACTAATTAACGACATTTCGTTAATTAAAATCCCCTTTCCTTGTTAATTAATAGCTCATTATTAATTAAATTGAAATCCCCTTTCTTTTATTAATTAATGATGCTTCATTAATTAAATCCCTTATTTAATCACCTCTAAACCCACTAATTTTCCTCTACTTTTCCTCTACATAGCTTCTACAAGCTAATCTTGACCTATTAATTAATCTCAAGTGATTAATTAAGCCTTCCCTACTTCCCATAGGTCATTACGCTTGACTAATCACCTCTAATCATGTAACTTTCTAATGCTAGGCATTGCAAAAGAGCTTAAAGAAAAAGTGAGAAAACTCTTGCTTGTTGAGGTAGTAAGAGAAGAATCAAACATGGCTTTTAGGCCATTTTGAGGAGATCTCTTCCTTTCACCAAGCTCCCTCCTTGGATCTAAACCACTCGTGGCTTGCACTCGACTCACAAGGATACCCACATCTCCAAAGCAAATCCACAAATCAAAGGGAGGTTTTGCGTTTACTATGTTGATGTTTATGCAATTTGTGTTTTTTCCTTTCATTCCTTTATCTTGATGTATTTGCATTAGAAGTAGATTAGGATTTACTTGGTATTAGATCCTAGCTTAGTTTGTCTACTTTTATTTGCATGCATACACTAGGATTCTCTTTTCCTAGGGCATTATATTGTTAACTATTGTATCCTCAAGTCCCATTGACCTACGTTTGGTTGTCTGTGTACACTAATATATTTTCTTGCGTTCTCAAAGGATTGTTGATGATGTCCCATTTGACCTAGAATTTATGTTTTGTGGTTGCTCTCTCATCGGATTGAAATCTTGGTTTTGTAACAGATGATAAGTTGATGTATCAAGTCACTCTTTCGATGGTATTTTTCCTCTTCCTATAACATTAGATATGCTCTACACTTTTATTTCTGGTCTCTAATGATACAAAGAATTGTGTCGGTGTATTAATTCTTGATGATTAATATAAAGCGTGAGGGACCCATTAGCCCTAATTTAACCAATCAAAAAAACACTTACACCTTCTAGAGAAACTATTCAAGAAAACTTTGTAAAAAGAAGGAAGTTGAACTCTTCTTTAAAACTATTAGAATATAAGACTTATAAATTAGCATTATGTTAGTATTAGTTAAAGTGTTAAATAATAAATGGTTGTAAGTTGTAACCACTTCAACCATTTTGTAGCCATCTCTCGCATAATAAAAGGATGGACACACAATGAATATGTGTGCATTTTGGTTTCTCTTCATTCCTTCTTTGTACATTCTAATCTTTCTTTATTCTTTCTCTCTCCACATATTCTAACATTGGTATCAAAGGGGCAAGCAAGAGAAAGAGAAGGGAAGAAGATCAAACCAGTCCTATTACAACACAAAAGAGCAAAAGACCAATTTGAATACTAGACACAATGAAAGAAAAAAACCAAATGAAAGAAAAATCAAATGAATTTAATGTAGCCATTGTTGAAAATCCAATGAGATGCTGAAAATGATAAACTCACGATAGAGAACACGTATTTTTAAATAATCCCTACATTTTGAAAACAATAAGGGATTTAGTCTAGGTAAAACTCAATGTGGATGGTTGTCTAGATAGTTCGCGAGCCTATGGATCTCGGGAATTTACCCTTACGAGGATCATGAGACAACTTGATGGAGCACTATGGGAATAGCTCAGTATGGACAATTGTCGAACAATTCAAAAGATTCTATAATTAAGAGTTCGTCGTGGTGGAATCCGAGAACTCAAGAATTTAGCTCAAGAACTACACCTTTACGAGGGTCTGCAGGAGGCAGCTTATTTGAGTTCTACCTAGTCAAAGCATTGTTTTCAAAGGGAAAAGCTTCTGAAGAATGTGTGGTCTTGTTTGGTTTTGTTACTTTAATGTTCACTAGTATGTTCTATAGTGTAAGCCTTAAGAGGGGGTATTAGAATATAAGGCTTATAAATTAGCGTTATGTTAATATTAGTTAAGTATTAACTAATAAACGGTTGTAACCACTTCAACCATTTTGTAACCATCTCTCACATAATAAAAGGACGGACACACAATGAATAATGTGTGCATTTCAGATTACTCTTCATTTGTTCTTTGTACATTTTATTCTTTCTTTATTCTCTCTCTCTCCACATATTCTAATAAAAACACTATCACAAAAGATACAATGGAAAATTCTTCAACTCAGAAGGAGCTACTCCAAAAATTCCAAGGCTCGTCCCTAACATAGACAATGAAATGTTAGTGAGCACTAGAGTAATGCGAAGGTAAAAAGTGGTTTTTCTCTTTGCCAAAATAAGGCTCTAGGTCCGGATGGTTTTCTAGTTGGTTTTTTCCTAAATTACTAGATTCACCAAATTTGAAGGCAGAAATTCGAAATTCGGCAGATTTAACAAGCCATGAAAAAATTCGTCTAAAATCGCGAATAAATTCAGATGGATGGCAGAAGCGATATTTTTATGAATCCTGCTTTAAACCTATCTAAAACTCATTGAATTCATTTCAAAAGGTTTGAAATTCATTTTAGCCTCGTTTTTGCTTTTTATATTTTAGGGTTTCTTTCCTACGCATCGTCGTTTTGGGTATATAACCCTTGTTGCATCCCTCACTATGGATACCCCGCAAACATTAAGCTTAAAAACGTGAGCTTGTGCTATCAAGAGTGGAAGAAAGTTGATGGCGCTAAAGTAGACTAGGAATTCAACATCGACTAGTTTGGTGTCCTGGACACAGGATATGAGCCTATGACTATAATATTCCTTAGCAATTGTCACCAACATTACGAAAACCAACCATATAATATTCCTTAAGGCAATTAGAATTCATGTCACTTATATAATATAACAGAATATGGCGGATTTAATAGAATATGTCACATATATAATATACATGCGAATAAATGTCTTGGTAAGTATTAGTACTATTTAATAATATATATTTAATATTAAGTATATATTTGCCAATAAATTAGTAAGTAATGATTATAAATTGAAGACTGTAATAAAATATTAGTAATTATTGAATAATAAGTAAAGTAGAAAAGTAATTTATTATTACTATAGTAAATTACTATATATAATAATAAGTATGCATATGTCAAGTAAATTAGGAAGTAATAATTATGAATTGATGACGGTAATAATATATTAGTAAATACTAAATATTGATTAGGAAGTAAATTAGAAAAGTAAGTTTTTATAAATAATTAGAATACTAATTTATTATTACTATAGTAAATTAATAAATTAAATTAGTTAATATTATTTTTTTCTTATTGTACTAATTAACATATTTAATTAGTTGATAATAGTAAAACAGTAAATTTTTAGTCAAATTTAATCACATATTTTATCACGAATTTCTTTCGAATTTAAACTCCGCGAATTTGAATGTAGTGACAAGTTTTGGCATATTATTGGAAAGGATGGGATGGAGGCACTACAAGAATGTAAGAGAAAAAGAATTGTACTAAAAGCATGGAACTCTTATCTTTTTGGCATTGGTTCCAATTTAAATTTGGAGCATATTGGCCCATTGCACCATGAAATACAACCTACATAAGTAATACAAAGGTGCTAGTATAAAGCTCAAGTCCTGCTTGGAAAAATAATTTCAGAAGAGCAAAGTGGATTTGTAAATGGAAAGCGGATTTTGGATGGTATCATCAATGCTTATGAAGCAATTCATTCACTAAATTAGATGAAAGAACGAAGGAATTATCAAACTAAATATGCATAAGACGTGTGACATAGTGAAACTTAAAAAGTTTTGGATTCTCTAAGGAATGGAGGAAATTAGATTATAGATGCATTTTCTTCCCCAGCCATCTTTAAGCCAGTGAATAAAATTCCATGTTAACTTTCTAAACTTCCAAGGTATTTGGCAGGGAGATCCTATCTTTTCATCATTTTGGCCAAGGCCCTTGAGAGGTTCATCAATAAATTTGTTCAGAAAGGAAATTCAAGGTATTCGGGTTGCTTCTGGTGTGCATTCATATTTTAATTTGCAATTTGTAGACAATTCTAATGTTTAGGGCAAGTCAAAAGATTACTGCTGAGATATCTAAAATTTATTTTATTAATGTCCCTGATGAAAAGAAAACACAAATTTGGGAAAATTAGGATTTGAAATTGAAAGCTACCTAATGCATACCTGGGAATGCCATTTATTGAAGAAAGCTTCTCAAGAGATTTGGAAACTAATTATTAAAAGAATTAAAAAAAAGATGTCCTCTTGGGAAGGCAAATAGTTAACCGTGGTATGGAGAGCTCAACTAATCATACCTAGATGATGTTTGTTCTCATAATCCCAGTGTTGGTGGCAAAGACTTTCACTAATTCAAAGGCAATTTCAGTCGAGTGGGACTAAGAAAAAATAAAATAAATTTGGTAGCATAGAGGAAGGTTTGTCTACAACAGAGTGGGAGGTTTGGGATTTAAGCTTTGCGAGGATCTGAATCAAGAACATGGAACGAATTTATTAATGGAGGATCCATGCATAAAGTGGTAGACTATATAGAATATGATTCTACTGAGTAAATATTTGGATGCCCAAATTTGACCTATGCCCCATCACATGGAAACCCTTCCTATGGGATGAGAAATTTGTAAATATTAACTAAAAAAGTGAGTCTCTTAGAATGCCTAAACTAAGATGATCAATCAAGGATGGTTCCCAAGTGAATTTTTGGAAAGACCCTTCACTCAAAAGTGTTCCCCTTTAATAGGATGAGAATTTGAAGGATTTGGCAGATCATGCCATATGAAAATAAAAAGGATCAGACATCGGAAACGATTGGAGTACCCTATGGAATAACTTGTTGGACAAGATAAAAATTGAAGGCATCCAACTACTTGTTACCCATTGTCCACTAAAGTTTGAAAAAAATTGATATGGTAAGGTGACTCAAGGATTTGTCACAATAAAGACAATATAAAGAAAAGTCCTCCTAGAAACAAAGAGAACAAACAATTTCCCAAACAAATAGGTATGACAACATGGACTACCCAAAGAAAATGCAGTTTTATGGCTGGCCATGCAAGGGCAAGAACTATATTTTGATAAGCTAGTGAAAACAAGATTTCATGGACCATCTATATATATGTTATGTGGCAAAAGTGACAAGAGTACATTTTTGAAAACTATGGATTGATTTGCATCATTCCATACTCGAAGATTCTTAAAACCCTAATAGACTTGTTGGTTATGGAAAAACTTCCCGACTCTTATCATATGGAAATTTGGAATGCATGGTAAAGAAAGAAATGCACGAACATCCAAGGATGGATTGCATTCCGCCTTGCAAGTATGTAGAAGAAGAGTTGTAGTTACATTTGATCTCTCAAGGGCACGGATAGACAATACAAAAGAAACCATGAATGAGATATACGGGTGGATCATTAAATGGCCACTAATGGAATGAGCAACTCGACAAATTTCTCATGTTAATGGGATGGTTAGAAATGAGAAGAAAAATCAAAATAAATAGACCCCAATAGCCACGGTTTGTAAAGTAAAATTTTGATATGACAACTTAATCAAACCGAAGCCCAACTAGGGGAGGTTGTGTATTTAGAAATGAAGATGGTTAGCCAAAACTAATCTTTTGCAATACATGTAGAGAATGACACAAATAACCAAGTTAAAGTAGTGGTCACACTAAGGGATTCAAATGGCAATCATCGGGGAATGGAGAAAATTGGTAGTAGAAGGCAACTTGCAAAATATTGATCAACACCATGAAGGATGGGAAGGTGTGTCATCTTGGAGAGTGATGAATATAGTTGAGGAAGCAAGGTGGCTTGTTAGAAAGCTCATTGTTGGCTTTGTTTGTCACATTAAACAAGATGGGAATTAAGTGAACAATATGAAAGTGAATCTAATGAGTTAAAAAAACTCTCAATCAATTTTAGGAAAGGAATTTCCTTGATGTGTTGAAATGATTGTTAGTTGAGGATGCCTCATCATGACCCCTAATCCCTCCTCCCTCCTACATATTCCATCCCTAGCACTATTCCCTTTATCCCCTCTCCATTTTATCTTAACCTTCCCACACGATATCATGACATAATCAAAAGACATTTGTCGTATCTTGCTTTAATTGTTTGCGACTAACTTGATACGTTTTGGATATGGGTACAATTACGGAGTATCGATACGTAGATATGGCAAAAAAATAGGCCATGGATACGACATTGGATACAACCATACAAAAAATATATAAAAATTAAAAACATATAAATTCCAGCCTACTAAATAGGAATTAAGTTATTAACCACATATTATGCATATGAAAGACAAAATAACTTATAAGTTATAAGCTAAATAACCACAAAAGACAACTCAAAATTTGTTAAAAGCTTAAATTAAACACAATGTCATGATATATTAAATTCAATTTATTACACCAATGATCAAAGTTCAAACTATCTTTCAATATTCATCATATTCCTCTTCATCAAGAGCATCAACATCAACATCATCATCATTATGTGGTTCATTAGAACCACATGGACTCAAACCACTCCCACTAGGGCCACTACCAGTAGCACCCCCTTGTGCATGTAGGTCTCACGGTGCCAAAGAAGTCTTCAATCCCTCATCATCTAATGACAGGTGGAAAATGGAAGCATTCAAGTCAACTATCTCTGGATCAATATCCCAATGTTTTGTTGACCCTTGTACTTCGGCTGCTTGTGGGATAGAAGGCACAAGTTGGAATGTATATGTACAAAATCTTCGACCTTTTTAGCCCCCAACTTGTTGCACTTCTATAAGAGGAAGGTATATGTATTTAATTTGCACTCAGAGGAAGATGAACTCGCAACATATTGAGGCAAAGTCAATGCAAAATTAAACACTCAAACTTGAATTTTAAAAAACTAAAAGTTACAAAAAAAAGAAAGAGAATTAAAAATAAATTAAAAACTTACCTATGCTAAGATTTTGATTGCAAAAGATTCGCAAGTACACAGATATGTGACCATGGAAGTACCACCACATATGAGCATCCTTCTTATATATGACTTATCTCCACTATGAAATTGGAAAACTCTATCATAACCATGTCCTTAGCCTCAAGATCAGGGAAGAGCCTAGACAATGCCAACATGTATCCCTCACTGACTTATGCATCCCTATATAATGCCATCCTCCCCAACAAAGAAAGGATCTATGAGGTAGAAACAAGGAGTCAATTCAAAGGTAAGTGGATATAACGGGGTGGTCACTTTGTTCCACCGCTCAATCAAGATTGATTGTACTTTGAAAACATTATCCTCGAATCTTATTCTTTTGCATTTATGATGGGCTTTATCTTCTCAATCTAAACAGTTAGGTACGAGTACAAATGCGAGTTCCGTATCTTTGAAACGAAAAAAAAAAATTAAGAACACCAAGGGTATGATACGTTGCAGTGCGTTCATCATACAATATATTTTTAGAAATTAAAAATATAAATATATACGTGTCTACATCTACCTTCTCTCCAAACCTTAGCAAACCCAAAAAAATTGACTTGGCAAAAACTCGGCAAGACTCGACGAATATTAGGCAATACTCAACAACTTTAAAAATATGCAAATTTCTTTAAAAAAACATAAATTTTAAGCAAAATATATTTTTTAAAGTCTCTCCAAAAACTCGTGAGTATTCGCGAATATTCGCAAAAACTCACGAATATTCGCCAAAACTCATGAATATTCGCCAAAACTCACTCATTTGTGCGAGGTTTTGGCGAGTTTTTGTGCGAATATTGTTGTCAGAAAAAAATGGCGAGTACTCACCGAGTATGCATACTATGGTGGGACATACCCGAGGCGTGTGGACACGTACCCATTGTTGGAAATATTGTCATTGATGTCAAAGGAGTCATTGATGTTAAAGGAGAATGCACAGCAATCAAAGAGAAATAGTACAATGATCAGATTTAATAAAGGAGAATGCACAGCAATCAAAGAGAAATAGTACAGTGATCAGATTTAATATAATAAACAGTGAATGTAATGAACAGTAATCACATTGTATACCAGCAATTAATTGATATTTTATGGCTACAAGTGGTGCTCACATTATGGGCAGCGATTTAATGAAGGGGCAGCATTTAATTAATGGGCCAGCCGACCTCCATTGGAATTAATTAATGGGCCAGCCGACTTGATTATAGGAGTTAAATTAATTTAAGAAAGGACGCATCCTTTGGAAACATTGCCCCTCTTGGTGAAGAGATGTGAAGGTATAAAAGATAGATGAAAGGATGGAGAAAACAAGCATGAGAAATAAATTGATATATCATTAAAGTCTAAGAGAAGTGCGAAAAAAGAGCAGAAATGTATTGACGAATATAGTGAAGAGAAGAAGAAGAAAGCGACATTGCCATCATCCGGTTGAAGAAGCAACTACAAAAGGTGGAAGTTTATTTTGTTGAGGTTGGTGCCTCACAATTTGGGGATTGGTGTCTCCAATGGGTTGGTGCTCACGAATTGGCTGAGTTGGTGCTTGGCATTAGGGATTGGTGTCTCTAGTAGGTTGGTGCCTATGAACATTTGTAAAGCATTTAATTTTTAGTTGGATTTGGACGGTAGATCCAAGTAGTCTTATTTTGTGGTTTTTCCCAAGAGAGGATTTTCCATGTAAATTTGGTGTTCATGAACGTGTTATGTTACTAGAATGATTTTGAATTCTTTAATTGTGGATATAAGTTTTAATCAATAAAAGTTTATCTTATTACGATTTACCCCCTCTCACAAAAGTATAAGCATGTGCTTAACACCCACAAAGTGTACCAAAGACTGTTTCCATACCAAGTACATTTTAGCCACGGTATGGGCCCTACCGGAGGTTTTCAATGCAATCTAGTTCTCAATCATTGAGTTGATACCATCATATATCTCTCCCAAATATGACTGATTCTTGTCAGTAAAGTGGATCATGCTCATCATGGGCTAAATAATACTTAGCAAATATTCTACTAGATCCCACCAAGTGTCATCTAAGATCATTGCCTTCACTTTTGGGGCTCATACAATGTTTGATTGCCTCCATGAAGCCCATAGGTTAGAAGTTACCATCTTGTAAAATGCCTCTTTCACCTTCACAAGTCATCTCAAGATGATCATGTGTGATGTGAATCGAGTCTCAACAACCTAATAAAAATGAAAACTTTTGAATATTATATTTTAAAAATAAAAAAACTTACATTATAATTTATAAATAAAAGAAAGGTAGTTTCCCTTACCTTCAACAACTCCAAATGCGAGAAGGATCTAAAGATGCCTTGCGACTAGTAATGGTTGGTCCCAAACAATTGGATCTCTTCACCCTCTGCATAAACTTGTTGAATTCACTTTATTTTATCAGACAACTTTTTGGTATTAAATTGAGTGAATGGACAAAGCACATGATGTCTAAAAATTCTGCACATGCCTTGCCTCAACTAACATCCATGTGACTTTGCAATTCTTAGCATTGTCCACAATGACTTGGAAAACATTTTAAGGCCCAACTACGCCTCAATGACTTCGAAGAGAATGTTGGCAATTAATTGGGCATCCTTCACTTGCCCCTCACAATAAGCGCTTTCAAAACATTTCCCCTTTAGGGCATACTGCAACCACATTGATCAAAGGGCGGTTTCTTGCATCTTCCCATCCATCAGAAATGATGGACACACCCATTTTGGCCCACGAGTCTCTAATTGGTTCAGCAATGAAGTTTCCACATATTTTTTTTCTTTTCCAATAGAGTGGTACGGATCTTCTCATAACCTGGCCCTTTGTACCCTTTTGGGGCCTCGTTGATTGCTTTCACCATTTCTTGCCAATATGATGACCTCACAACATTGAATGACAATCCATTCGCATACACACATCTTGCAAGTGTGTTCATCCATGATATCCCTTCTCTCATTTTGAAGGGCCTTTTTCCAATGGTCCTTTTGTCCTAAACCTCTTTTTTGAAAGAGGTGAATCCTCATCATGCATGGAGGTAGCCGTCACAAATGGATGTGGCAAGGTCACAACAAGGGAGCCAATACTAGATGGGGCAACAGGAGGCCTCGTTGATCAAGATGAAATTCTTTTTTGATGAATGAAGTGACTCGTTTTCAAAGCCAAAGTTGCTTCAACATCTTTTTATTCTTTGATATATCCCAAAACCTTTGTTGTTTGCACCCCTATTTTATTTTTCCCCATGTATGTTTTTATACCATGACCCAATATTGCACACAAGTGGCCTTTCACCCAACTATATGAGCATTTTAAATATTATTTCACAATCATTGCTTCCCCAAACAAAACACCCACCACCTGGAAGTTGCTCTAGTATTGTGACATGCCTCCATGATGATGAGTTCAGTCAAATTCTTTGATCAAGGATTGCCTAGAGGACATGGAACTTGTTGTCATTGTACTTCTACCAAGAAAATTAAAAACCAACAAAGCATAAGCAAAGAAATCAATGGTTAAAAACAAAAACTTGAACCTTATGCCCTAGGGCATAGCATGTATTAAAAATTTAAAATGAAAAAAGGTTTAAAATTTTAAAATGAAAATAATAAAACATAAAAAGAAGCATGAAGTGTGTGAAAGATTAAAAACAAATGAAAACAAAAAATTAAAATCAAACTTGAAAGTTAAAAACTTAAAACCTTACCTTCAATGAATAATCCACAAATCCTCCTCCTTTGAAGCTCCTCAATGACCTTGGCAACAAATAGGCACTCATACTAGCTTAGGAAAATGATTGCAATGCTTGTTGATGAAGTATCAAACCCTAAATGAGCAAAATGAAAGCTTAGAGAGGCAAGTATGCAATGAGGGAATGAGAGGTAAGTTGTTTTGCTTTTATATTTTTTTGTTTTACTTTTGTTTTATTCATTCTAGTTCACTTTTAGGGTTACAAATAATAAAATATTATGTTTTTATGTTACTTTATATATAAAAAAAAGGGAGACAAAAAATCAAAAAGATGTTTTTGTTCCAAAACGTACTAAGGAGTGGCTAAGTACGGTTGAGACCCCGAGTATGACCGGGTATATCTACGGTCGTACCTGGGGGTCTCGCCTATACCCTAGCCACTCTAGGATATGTTTCTAAGACGTATCCATACCAAATACATATTGTAACGGTTGCAAGGCATATACCCCTACCAGTGTCTACTTGGGTTTGCAAAGCATATGTGCATTTTTATGACAATTACTCTCCTAATAAGGCAACCCATCAAGTAATTATGAGTTTAAACAAGAAGGTCCCCACTCATTCGGATGATTATGGATTTTTCTAATGATTGTGTTTTACCTTTGTAGTTTCCCGCATTCACAATATTTTTTGCTTTATGAGTTATTTTAGAGTTGGTAGTGTGGTAAGAATCATAGAATTCCAAAATGGGTGGCATTCTTCAAGTAAAATCTTTCTCTAAAGTTTTGTTTATAAAGTTTGGTGGAACTAGCACTTTTCTATTACCCTAGAGCACTTTCCATTGTAATCGGGTGTATTTTTGAGTCCCATTCACCTAGTTTTGGTCAATTGTGGACATTAATATAATTTCATTCTTTTTGTTAAAGAAAGACATAGTAAGATTCAAAGTAGATTTGTTATGTGTGTTTAATCCATGGCTGTCCATAATACTCTCCCAGTGACTATTCTTGGCTTCATGCCTCCACATTTCCGATCCATGGTTAAATTACTGCTGCTCTCCATGCTCCGGCTCATCCTCTCCCTTGCTTTGTGATTCTAAAGATGATTACAGGTCGTATTTTGTCCTTGTTGAGAAAATTTTTAAGGCCAATTTTGGAAAATTCGCCATCAAAGAAGAGAAATCTTTCAAACAATTTTATGCCATGAAGGACTGTTTTCTTAACACTCCCCCTTCGGGTATTCTAAAGGAAAGGCAAATTGGAAGGAGATGGACACGTGAAATTTGGCGGCGGGAAAACATAAACAATATAATGAATGAATTGTGGTCATATGAATAGGCTATGCATCATAGTTTAATTTGGGTGTGGTTAAAGACTTTAATTGAAGTGGGAATGAAGCTTGAAGAGGAAGTTGTTTCCACTACTAAAGAATGGTTATGAAAATGATGAAATACCCTAAATATACACACGAGAGAAGAAGATATTAGGATGGTGTGGCTCATGGCTGGCTGTCTACAAATCTTATTGCAATCTTTGGCAACTCTTACCAGATCAACAACCTGATTATCCATGAACCAAGGAGTGAGGATTGGTTTGCAAGGTATCATCATCATGTAGGGTTGACGAATACGGAACCCTTACCACTAAGGCGCATGTATCCATGTGTCGGAATCATATACGTGTACAGCACAACTCGGATATTGTTCATATACCATACCCAGCCATATCCAAATATGAACCCATAATTAGGCTATATCAAATACAATTGGATTTGGTAAGCAGACCAATTATAGCCGTATATCATTTTAAAGTTAAAAATTAACCAATAAAGTAAGAAGCCTTTCAAAAGGCTAAAAAGATGCTAAACTACAAATGACCTTCTATAATGCATTTTACGGAAGCAAATGAGGACGTGGAAGTGAGATTGTTGATTCGCTCTTTTACTTCAAACTTTCACATTGGCTCTACTTAAGCTGAAACTATTTCGATCTGATTCCTTTGGCCTACTTTTCTTTTCTTTCATTTCATCTATTTTCCATTGGCCCACACAACCTGCAAATTTTTTAATCCATTAATACCCAACTTCCTACCTTTCCCGTGGGCTGGGAAAGCGTAATTTGCATGTAATCTTAATCTAAAGTATAGTGTTGTTTATATTTTAAAAATGATAATTATTATTAATATATTTTATATTTTTATATAGATTATAATTTTTAATATGTGTATGTATGTATGCAAGTATGTTGTATCCAACTGCCCATATCAAGGGGCCTTAAAATATAGCCATATCCGTAGCCACATCCATATTCATGCAACTCTGTCATCAAGCCATTGGAATGGAAAGTCTGATGAATTATCTTCAGAGCTATGTTAATGCTATTGCAGGTGCTCTGTCTCTTCTCCTGCCTCCTCTTTCAGTGGTGGAAATCGGTAGTTCTAAGGAGAATGAAAAGGACGCTGGCCCACTTGATGTAATTATCACAGATTAGGGAAAAAAAAATGGATATGAAAATATGCCCTGAAACACTGAAACATTTCAGTTGGGCTGAGTCTCCACTAATGAATCCTGAATTACAGCAAAGCAGAATAAACTATACAAATAAGAGGCAAATCTCAATTTCATTGATTAAAAACATTACATAAGAGTCTTTAAATAAGCCAACTTGAAATCCAAATAAAGCGAAAAGCAATCCTAAAGCTAGTTAAAGCAAAGTACTAACTAAAGCTCACTACAGCTAACTGAACTTGCTACTTTTAACAACAGCTCTTTTAAGTAATTTTCGCATGCAATCTCGGATGGATCTAATGATTATTTCTTAGTCTCTAAATGTCCAAATTAAGCCCTAACAAAATTCCAACTCAAGTTCACGTCGAATACAGAAAATTTGAATTTTTAAATCCAAAAATATTGGAAAAAAATATTAAAATGCATTTTTTAGCCTTCAAATGATGGATTTCCATCTCAAAAAACTTGTCAAGATTGGGAGTATTCGGCTAGCACCAGATACAGCATCATAGAAATTTTCAAGATCTTCATTTCAAAAAAAGGACTCAATTGACTTACAGATCAAAATTTATGGCCTCTGGAAGTTAGGCTATGGCATCATTCTCGTCCGGTTGAAAAGACCTCGGCTCCTATGAGTTGCTTTGATTAAACTTCTGCCATTTTTCTTTATCAAGCTTCTTTAACTCCCATTGTGAGATCCAGATGTTATCTTCTTTTTGTGATCCTTCACGCTGTACTCCATACTTATTGTAATTGCCTTGCCTAGTATCTATTGTTTTCTTGTCCAAGACTTGTGCTATCTTTTCCTCCTTCCTTAGAGTTTGCTGCCTTCAATCAACTTCTTCTTCTTTCCCTAACCATCCTCTTCATGAAATGCATATAAATCTAAAACATTGAACACTAGAGAAATATCAAAATTTGAGGCAGATTTACCTCATAAGCATTGTCGTTCATCTTCTTCACAATCTTGCGCAAACCAATCTTCTTGTACTTCAACTTGTTGTAAGTTCCTTGTGGAAATCTCTCTTTCCTCAAATATACCATCACTAAGTCACCTTCCTCAAACATCTTATACCATCTTGTTACATCTGCTGCTGCTTTACACTTGCCATCACTCTCTTGTAGCTTTCTCCTTATTTCATCTTGTACTTGTAGCATATGTTCTACAAAAGCCTTTGCATCATCACTAACCCGTTCTGCAAATGGAAACTGCACCAAATCTAATACACCCTTAGGTTTTCTACCATAAACAATTCGGAAGTGATGATTTTCCTATTGACCTGTTCATTGAACTATTATATGTCTTGGCACCCAAAATTGTTTCACTTCAATTTGGGGCTTATAGTTAAAATCTCAGAACTTTGAGCCTTTTCATATTGTTATAAGGGCATTTTTGGGCACCCTTATGATTTAGAACTCAAAAATGTCTACCCTCCTTTGCTCTACATGCATATAGGCTAGATAGAAGAAACTTACAAGAATTTTAAAATTTATGGCCTTGAGACGTCCGGATAACGATTAACTTGTTCAACTCCTTTGTTAGAAAGACCATCAAAATAAATAGAGTGGAATAGGGACACATGTTGATCAAAGCTTCCAAACTCGGCCACATATTGCAAGTGGGATGGATTGAAGGAATATTGCATTCATCGACATCACCGTGCTCTGTTAGAATATGCGGAGAGAGGAAAAAGAAAGAATAGAATGTACAAAGATGGAATGAAGAGAAACCGGAATGCACACTGTACAAATGAGTTGTGTGTCCGGGTATTTATTATGCAAAGACGGTTACAAAACTAGTTAGCGGTTACAACCGCATAACCATACAAAACACTTATAAAAAGGGGAAGTCTTATTCATTTATTCCTAAATGCTCCACAAACTTTAAAATTTCGCCCCTCGCCTTTAATTCCATCGAGGCACCGATGTGAGACAAATGTCACAAAAGATATGTGGTAAAAATTGGTGCAATCATGCAGAAGTCTATTTGAGTTTATATGGCACCACAGGGCATACAAGTGGCACTAGTTAACTCGCCCTTAACTATGTCATGCCCCTGCGGAAGACACTTGGCAACCAACGGTGAACTGAATGCTTTCGGGTATTGGGTCTCAACCTCTGTTTCAAAAATCGCGATTTATCAGCGATAAATCGTTTGCCTTCATGAAAACGATTAAACTTCTGAAAAATCGCGATTTTTGTTATCCCGATAAATCGGCGATTAATCGCGATAAAATACCCTGCAAAATCGTTGAAAATCGTGGGTCAAACTCGTCAAAAATCATGGGGAAAATCGCGGCCTAGGGTTAAATACGAAAATAGACCAAATCGATTTGTTTTTTCTACTGTTTTCTCTTTGCACGACTCGTTTTTGCTACTGCGACTTGCATTTACTCCATTCGAGGGCATTCGACGTGGGTAGGAGGGCACGCAAGTTCAGTTCGTGGCCAGTTTGTCTGCGTTCAGTTCGTGGCCAATTTTCCAACAGTTTGTGGCCATTTCGTGGTCAGTTCGTGCCCTAGCAGGTATTAATACAGTAATACTAAAAATACAGTAATAAGTTACAGTAAAACTACAGTAAAAATACAGTAATATTTATTATTAATACAGTAATAATATAATACAGTAATATTAATACAGTAATACAGTAAAAATACAGTAATAATACAGTAATACAGTAATATTAATATTAATAGTAAGTATTTTTTTCAATATTAATATTAATATTAGTATTAGTATTAATTAGTAATAAGTATTAATAGTATTAATATTAATCGAAAATATGCATATGGGCCTATGGCATTCTATAGAGTCACTTCTCGCATCATTTAACATTAATTTTACATTTAATTGAAGTATATTTTATGAATTTAAATGTTTTTAAAAGTAGCGATAAAGTTGCCAATTAATGCCGATTCCCAATTTTCAATTCAAAATTTGGCCTGCCGATTAATCCTGATTTACGATTTTTTAATCAACTATACATCGATTGAGGACACTTGGCACCCATCGGTTCCCTGCACATCCGTAGACCTTAAAGTTGTGAGGTGTGCCTCCAAAGACACCAAAGCATCGATGCTCAACACGTGGCCAAGGTGATACGTGGCAATGATCGGTGAGCCACGGGACAATGTGCTTATGACTGACTTAAATTTGACAGATTTGCCTTATGTAAAACAAAACCCGAGGATGTCATAATGGCAGAAAAAAAGGCTCTATTTCTGCACTTATATCTTTTCACAGAGAAATCCATTCAACATGAGTTTGGTACCATTGGAAAGTTTATCACGAGAGCTATGTGTTGGTGCAAGCTTTGGGGAAAATGGATGAGAAGTCAGGAGTATTTTGTGACAGATTTTTAGTAGCATTTTGAGCTTCCACCACCATGTGCCACAACATTTCTCCAATTTTCCCATTCCTGCATGCAAGTGGGGCCTCTCAAAAGATTCCCAGATGCTCTATGTTTCTCAAATAGATCAATTGGAGCCCTGGGAACTTTATTTGATTGCTAATAGGTGCCATTTGTCATCCAATCCATGGTTAAGCCACGAGTGATCTGTGCATGCTCTTGCCCCCTTCTCATTGGTTCTCCAAACTCTAGAGTTCTTACATGTCCATTTCTGGCATGTTATCTCAATTGTATAAATTGATGAAATGTATGCTTCATCAGATCATCTTCCATCTTGCCAAAAACATTTTGGCTTTGCCATTTTGGTTGGATCTTTGATCCTCTCATTTGTTTAGTCTATAGGTGTTTAATTCAACTCTATTTTAGGTGTTAGAGTCTAGAATAATCGTAATCAGTTTAAGGATACTATAATGAAGGTCTGGGAGAGTAGTCCTGCATGTTTAATTGAGTAATAAATGAGATAGTGAATTTATAAGGATGCTGGCATTAGAGTCTGAAGTGTATTCACTCTAATTATGAGAATTTCCATTTGGTTATTTGGTATTTAAGTCTGATGTGTAATCACTTAAACATCAATTTATAAAATCCTTGTGGAATTCTAGTTTCATTTGCACTTGTTAACATTGCATTTGCCATATTTTGGATTCTGAGTTATGGTGGTCTAATGGTTACGCAAATCTCAGTGTATGTGTTTTATTAACTGTCTGAATTGTGAAGAGTTGTAGCAATTTTGTGGATTGATGCAACTCTTCAATTATTTTTGACTCCTCCATCTTCAACTTTGTAGATTAGCTCAATGGACAAGGTACATGATGAATGGAGATGATCAATCCCCATTTTTATCAACGATGGTTGTACTTACCCCTTTGAGACCTTTGTTTCATCTTGCATAATTTTACAGGCTTCTTTGCTATAACTTTGGATTCATCTTTGTTGTAATGATTTGTTTGTCTATAACCTTTTTTCAATCTCAAGTAGTCTTATGATTCTTCCTGCTAGTGACAGCAAATTGGGTGGGAAATCATAGTGGTTAGGCTGCTTATTTGGGTTTGTTGCATTAATACTTGCATACTTTGTGTTATTTGACACATTTTGGTTGTTTAGGGGCTCTCCCTCGGTTTCACAGACCCCAGAAAGTAAGAGGTTAACCACCCTCTCATATGTTGCCTTAAGTCTGCCCCTGATTGGTGAAGAACTAAACGTCTACATCAACTTATCATACTCTCTTCACTCATCTAACAAGCAGAACAGATTTGAGAGCCAACAATACAAAAACTCAACCTGTGGTAATTCCAAGTCCCATATTTTAGATTTCTCTCCAACAATGCATCCCAACAAATTTCCCAAATTCCTATTGATTACCTCTGTTTGTCCATCTGTTTGTGCATAATATGCACTACTAAATTGTAGCTTAGTCCCCAACTTATTCCATAAAATCCTCCAAAAATGACTCAGAAATATTGTATCCCTATCTAAGCGATGGTTTTTGGGACACCGTGCAACTTGACAACTTCCTTGAAAAACATATATGTTACTCTAGTGGCATCATTGGTTTTCTTGCATGTAATGGAATGGGCCATTATAGAAAACTTATCTACCACAACAAATATCAAATCAATACCTCAATGTATGTTTGGTAAGCCCAATACAAAATCCGTACTCAAATCTGTCCATGGTCCTTTAGCCACTTCGCATATCCTACATTTTGGCACGTCTCTTTTCGTCTTAGGCCAAAAATACTTCTCTTCCACCAAAGGTATTGTTTTATTCTTACCAAAGTATCCCCACCCAAACCACCACTACATGGTTATCTCACAATATTATCTCTCATGGACCCAACTAGAATACATGGTTTTTTTCCCTTATAGAGGTAACCATCCCACATGAGATAGCCATCATGAATAGTACTTGCTTTATCTATTAATGGATTCTTGCATCGCTCTATAATATCGTTAAATTCTAGTTTTGAATCATATAAGTCCCGAATAGCCTCAAATCCAACTACTTCACTAACCATAGTAATTAACAATGTTGTACAGGTTGCTCAAAGATTTGACTACCCGATCCTACTTTCTTGATTCATGCTTCAAAACAAAAGTATGCCTTGCAAGAAAAATACCCACTTTGCATGTTTTCTATTTTATGTCTTCTAGGTGTTGGCATCTTTGTTCCAAAATTGCAATTTATCGGTGATAAATCATTTTGAAGCATGAAAACGATTTATCTTTTGAAAAATCGCGATTTTTGTTGTGCCGATAAATCGGCGATTTATGGCGATAAAACTCCTGGAAAATCGCAGAAAATCGGTAGAAAAATCGTTGAAAATCGTTGTTTAGTGTATAAGGTGTTACTCGGGACGGGGGACGGCGGGACAGCGGGATAGGGTTTTAGGGATGGCAAAAAAATTCTAAATTTTGGGGAGTGGGGGACAGCTGATTAAAAAATATATAAATATTTAAAATAAAAAGATATAGTGACTAAATTATATAAATAAGCTGAAATAAAACCATTTGAGATTTAAATAAGGTGAAACTTGAACTCATAAACATCAAATACACTATAAAGTCTAATATCAATATGTTAATGTCATAAATTGAAAATTCATAATACATATTTGAATTTTGATTCTTGAATATGAGACAAGCTGAAATTTGAAATTTCAAATATATTAATATTTAATATTACAAAATATAAAAGTAAAACCATTCTAAAATACGATTGATCAAGTGACAATAGCTAATATTCATATCATTAATCTCATAGCCAAATACACCAACAATTGTCTATTGTCAATATTACAAAAAAAGAGGACAACTACAAGTATCAGCCTAAAAATCAGAATCTCCATCTGAAGCAATATCCATGAACTCCTCCTCGCTGGTACTAGCATCCTCGTCCTCAAAGGTAAGCCCAATCAATCCTCGCTGCACAATGTTGTCCTCTTCAACTGCCTCGACTCCTCGGGATCTACATCCCACCGTAATGCTGGAGTCTGTTTGTACTCAGTGTCTTGTGATTTATAAGACGCAAAGCACGTGCACGCCTACAAGCTTCTCCGCTCTCGCAGAGGTAAGCCTATTCCTCTTAACAGAGTGTATCCAACCATACGTAGACCAGTTCCTCTCAGAGGCAGAGGAGCTAGAAACCTGGGAAAGGAGGCGAATGGCAAGTGGTCGCAGCAATCCTGGAAGCCCATACAGTCGCCACCAACTCACTGGTTTCTCCTGTGCTAATGTTACCCTGTCTGTCTTTGTTGATGTTTTGTACCCATCGAGTTCAGTGAAGTCAAGCCACACCATTCTGATCTGTGAAGCCTCTTGTGGAGTGTACATTTTTTTAAAAGCCTTCATAAGGCCCTTCTTCACCTCATCATCATCCAATGGGACAACTCTGCCTGGCCTCTCCACATACCATTTGGGATTTAGTGCATACGCAGCCATATGAAGAGGAGTGTTCAACTTCTCCCATCTCCGCTGAATAATGGGCTGTATATGTTCATTATAGAACTCCAAAGTGGGGTCCTTCACCCGAATAGCTGCCTTCATTTTCCCAAGCATGCTATCAATGCACTCGTAGATCTCACCAAGATGGGGCTGTTAGAATCCCCATATTTGATGACACTAAAATCGGAGCTATAATTGATATGATGTATTTCATATCAACCCAAAATGTTCTCCCGCAACACCACTTCCTTCACTCTTTTCCTCGATCTGCCTTGGACTCACGCCACCTAGTCCAATCCTGTGTCATAATCATAATTTGCAGGGGCTCCGCAACTCAGACATCCTCTCCAACAAAATAAAATAGGATGCAAAGCGGGTGTCAACTAGTTTCAAAATTCCTTCTTCGAAAAAATTTGAAAAAGTGCCAATGATGTGTGGTGATTGCATATGAACTTCTCGCACATCTCTCGGCATCACCACTATCCGATTAACCCACTGAATCTTCCCTATGTCTTTCAGTGCATTGTTCATGGCATGCACACAACATGGAGTCCAATAAATATGACTATATTCCCGCTCCACTAGCTTCTTCCGCTTCCCGCACACATAAGCCGCATCTCGTGATAACTCTATACAACATTTCAAGGTCCAACCTCCTCAATGGCATCCTTCAAAATCTTAAATCGAAACTCAAGATCTTTTCGCTTCCCTGCAACAATCAATCGCTTCTCAAGAAGTACGGTCCATTTTGCAAGAGACAATGATATTGATGAGAGAGGACGGTGTCCAATATCCGTCCACCCATCCATGATAATGTCGCATCCATGTGACACCCATGTCACCTTCATCTCCTCCATCAATACATTAACCTTGGAATAGTTTCTATCCAAGATTGTTGTCCCGAGTTTTGTGTCTCCGTGAGGCACATAACTTGTACTGCACTGAACCTTAGCCATAGCCTCCTTGTAATAAGGAGAGCGAGCAGCAAGATTAAATGGAATCCCAAAGAAGCATAGAAAAATTTCCCAATAAAGCATCATCGCCTCTTCCCTTGCCTTTGAATCAAACATGTCAATAATCGAATTTGGGGCTGCCCCCACGGCCTTTCTCTTCCCTCTGCTTTCCACTTCTGACACTTCAAAAATAGAACCAGCTAGAGTATTAGTAAGTTTGTCAGTCCTATGAGCGCTCAATGGAGTATTAGTCGTAGAACCACGAACTCTCGGCACTTTGTCCATGGTATTTCCATTGAAGATTCTCACCATCTCGCCTCTACTCTAGTGAAAGACCCTTACAAGTGCCAACCCCCCTTCCTATAAGATGCAACAAGTGTGCATTGGTCCTAGTGATACTACCATGCCAAGTCAATGCACATATGTTGCACTTCCATACTTTGCTCCCCCCTCCAGACTTGGGGTTATCAATTATTTGGGCAAATTGTTGCAATGGCTTCTTCTTATCAAATGGTCCAATGGCAAATTTGGACAACATTTGAGAGGGGCAATTGGTAAAGACTACCAAATTGAACTACCAAATTGCCGCCGCCACTACATTTTGTGCCCCTTCTTCACTCTCCCCATGTGGCATCACCAACTCTTCCACGGCCACCTATCTCAACTTCCCGTTCAACCCTCTCCTGCTCTGATTCATGCTCTGATTCATACTCATACTCAGTCTCAGTAGAAGAACTCATGGTGATGATTGCTGCAATGAATTAAAAACAACCATAACTATATGATTGATTGATTATGTAATGAATTAATTTAAAAAAACGTAGCCATTTAAATTTTAAATTTTACAACCAAACCCTAGGGCCTATGCAAGATGCATTTTTTTAAATCCCACAAACTATATGCATGATTGCATTATGAATGTAGATGCAAATGCTAAAAAACAACCCCTAAAAAATGCAAAAATAATATAAATTTTAAACTAGAAATAAAAATGTAAAAAAAAAACGTAACCATTTACATTGTAGTTTGTATAACCAAACCCTATGCAATATGCATTTTTAAAAATCCTACAAACTATATGCATGATTACATTGTGAATGTAGATGCAAATGCTAAAAAACAGCCCCTAACAAATGCAAATATAATCTAAATTTTAAAAAAAAAAAACTTTAACATGTATTGTAAACAAATAAAATTATAAATACCTCTTGTTCCCTCTTGCTCTTGCTCTTGCTTGCTCTTGCTCTTGCTCTTCCTCTTGCTCTTCCTCTTGCTCTTCCTCTTGCCCTTGCTCTCACTCTTGCTCTTCCTCTTGCTCTTGCTCTTGCTCTTGCTTGGTGTGAATATGAAATGAGCCCATATTGTAAATTTATAACATAAAATAGCACTTTTAGGGTTAGGGTTAGGTTAGGAATGTTACTTTTATGCTATTAGTCATATACAAAAAAAAATGTGTTTTTGTCTATTAAAAGTCTGTTTTTTTTTTTAAAAAAAAGCGGCCGTAGGGGACGGCGGGGGCGTCCAGACGTCCCCGCCGTCCCCAACGTCCCTGGACGCTTCGCCCTCCGGACGCCGCCCCCAGCCGTCCCAGGGCGTTTCGCCCATTTCGCAAAAGAAGGAAACGTGGGGGAAACGTTTCCCCACATCCCCGCGTCCCCAGGACGTCCGGGACGTCCCGGACGTGTTGAAAAAGGGGGGGACGCGTCCCCCGTAACTTGGTATAAACATCTAAACAAAAAAACACGTTATTTTGAAGTGGGTTTTGTGATTTCTGACCAAGGTTTGTACTTATCATTTAGGACGGGATGTATTATTGCATCTTGTCATGTTGAATTATTTGTCGCCTAAAGTGCTCTGCGAGGCTGTTTTGTGTCTTGTAGCAGAAATCGGGATGTTTCGAGAGAAGTCAAGTGGGTAAACTAAATGCTAAATGCTAGTGGTAGTGCTTTACACAAGTCCTTAATGTCAAAACATATGAATATATTTCGGGGTTGGCCAAGTTAAACTGCATGTGAGTATTGTGCGGAAGAAAATTACCAGCTCTTAGTTTGCTTTGAAGTAATGTTAAACAAATCATTTTAATGATATTGTTAATGAGTGACACATTGCAATGCATTAATCATTATGGTACTACTTGGAGCCTTGGAGTAATCATATTATGAGTTGTTTTTTGTGGTTATTTAGCTTATTTTGTTGCATATGTGGTTAATTCTTATTTATTAGGCTGGAATTTATTTAATTTAAGTTTATTTTATGAATTTAAATGTTTTTTAAAGTAGCGATAAAGTTGCGATTAATGCCGATAAATTGCCGATTCCCGATTTCGTGTCAAAATTTGGCTTTGCCGATTAATAAGCGATAACGATTTTTTGAACTATGGTTGGCATACATCGTGGTCGCATGGTCTATAAATAGAATAAACTCCTTAGGGACCAGGTAATGCCTCCAATGCCTTATTGCTTGTACATTAGCATAAAATTCAACATCGTATGTAGAATATTTCTTCCTTACCTCATTCAACTTCTCATTGTAATATGATATTGGCCTTCCTTCTTGACTCAATATTGCACCAATACCCACATGTGAAGCATCACAATCCACCTCAAACACCTTGCTAAAATCTGGTAATACTAAAACAGGGGCCTTTGTCACCTTCTTCTTCAACAATTGGAAGCTTTATGTTGCTTCCCATGTCCACACATTCTTTTCCCCTTATGCAATTTGTTATTGGTGCCATAATACTATTGAAATTCATAATCAGCTTTATGTAAAAAGTTTATAAACCATGGAAACTTAACTCTGATACACTTCTCAGAATAGGCCACTCAACAATGGCTTTGAACTTTTCTTCATCCATTCTTACACCATCTTCTAAAATTACAAACCCCAAAAATACGAAACTTTTCCACACAAACTTACACTTCTTCAAATTTGCATAGAGCTTTTCCTTTCTCAACAGTTCTAGTACCATCCTCAAATGCTTCAAGTGATCTTCTTTACTTCTACTAAATATCAAAATAGACTACTACAAACTTACCAATATAATCTCGTAGCACTGTGTTCATTATCCTCATAAATGTGTTGGGGGCATTACATAATTTGAATGGTATCACCAACCGCTCATACAAGCCATTCCATGTCTTAAAAATTGTCTTCCATTCATCTTCCTCCCGAATCCGAACATAATAGTAGCCACTCCACAGATCAATCTTAGTGGGGCACTTAGCTCCTGCAAGAACATACATCATGTCATCTAGGTGGGGTATAGGAAATCTGTATTTAATGGCTCCCATTTCTTTATGCTCTCCTGCCTCTCTTGGTCAAAATTGGTTTCGTTTGCCTAGTTCAGGAGCGGTGTTGAAGGAGCATGATTTCGATACTCATAGAAAGAGAAGTTTCAAAATTTTGGTGTAATAAAAGGACCATGAAGAGGCAGTGTGAATTGGTTGAGGCATAGCAGCATTCCATTTACAGTGCATTGACATGGAAAACTAGAAGTATAAATGGAATTCAATTACTTGGGATTAAAATAGGAAGAACTCGGAATAAACTTGGTAAACTAAAAGTAAAATTCAAAAAAAAATCACAACCCCTTCTTTCCAAATTATGTAATTATTCCCAAGTATTTCAAAAAATTGCAATTTATTGAATAATTTGTAAATTATTCCTGATTTTTTTTTAAAATGAGTGTTTTTGACCATTGATCACAGTTAGGACAATTACTCAACATGGCAAGTTAGTTCGACATGGCATTTTAGGAGAGCAGAAATTACTTACGAGCAATTGACGATTTCTGCATCTATAGGTTGACGTACTTAATGGATGAGAAGCAGAAGTGGACAAGCTATGCATGAGAAAATTGTGCTCCTGGCTGGTTGAAGATGATGAATAGCAACATTCTGCACTCTAGGATGTTTTAAAACCTCATTACTACCTTTGGAAGATGATGCTTGTCGCTTTTTTAGTTGGACAGGATTCCTAACACTAGATATTTTTAGCAAACAAAACTAAGAAAAGAATAAATTAAATAATAAACAAATTTAGACATTATAGTTAATTAGTAATTAAATTGAATTTGGCTTTTAAGTTTAATAGTAAAAAATTTAAATAGATTATAAATTACCTAATGTTGAATTACATAATACAAAATTTACTATTATAAATTAAAATATAATTACAAGTTGAAATACTGAAATAAAAAGTAAATAAATTTTTATCCTATATAAAATTGACTAATGTTAAATTTTATCTAATATCTATTATTAGGCTATTAATTAGTACTTAAATTGAATTCAGCTTTCAAGTTTATTAGTAAAAAAATTGGATATATTATAAATTAACTAATGTTGAATTACATAATACAAATTCAATATTATAAATTATAATATAAGTACAAATTTAAATATTGAAATAAAAGCAAATAAATATTTATCTCATATAAAATTGACTAATGTTACATTTTATCTAGTATCTAATATTAGGCTTTTAGTTATTATATACTATTTATGTTTGCGGCGATAGTGATTTTCTATGGAACTCAGGAGTGGCGGTAGTGGACTGTAATGTCCATGAGTTGTCAACAATTAATTTCCAATTGTAAATTTGACGCTCATTTGAGCATCACAGTGAAATTCAATTTTACATTTGATGTCCATAACCCTCACTTAGAAGTTATTTTTCCTTTGTTTTCCATGGAGAAGTTGATTAAAAATTCATAATACCTTTGGCCATATGGTGCAGTTTGGAGCCCAGTTATTTTACACAGAAAGATATTTTCAAGTCCGACACTGTGGGAGAGCTAGATATGCACCATTTGTACCAGTCAGTGAGAAATTTCAAGTGAAGGTGATTTAAGTTATTTATAAGTCTGGTATGTGAATAATCCAACATAAATCCCTTGAGATTTATATCTCTCAGCGTTTATCAGATAGATGTTTCTAATATATCAGCACTAGTCATTATTATTCTTTGTAGTTGTAAACAATGTTAACAGAATATGTAACAATAAATTTAATTAAATATCTATCTTTACCCTAACATCTATCATAATAACAAATATTATTTCAAAAAGTTCAGCCTAAAGCTAATATTTAACATTCATTTTATTATATACCTGACTTAAATATAATCTAACATCTAAAGTGATATAATCAGTGTTACGCAGTGACATGTCCCCTAATTTTGGTGACATCCTGGACGTTTTGGGGACTTCCAGACTTGGAGGGGACATCACCTATTTATTGTAAATCTTTCAAAAAAAATCTGATGTTTCATTTTTAATAAGCTGTTATTTTTACCAAAAGCATTGATTATTAATCTGGAAAATACCTAACATACATTAAATATAGTTTAAATCCCTAAATTTCATTGAATAAAATTAAATATTAAAATATTACTTTGTATGTATTATTATAACAGCCGTCGCCCTGTTGTCCCTCTGTGCCCACATCCTCGAGACTTAGGTAATTGTGTATATAATACTATTTATAAAAATTTCATTCCGTTGTTAATATTTAACATTCGCAATACTGTATATCCTCTATTCACATGCAGCGGAAAGTAGTAGAAGACAAAAACAAATCATTGCAGATCGATCACACGTAAAGAAAACAGACAATTAAAAAATAAATTGCAGGTAAAGCATGCTAATGAAAAGCACCAAAACTCGTAAGTTAAAAGCTATGACAATAATACATTCCTATCTTTTATTGTTTTTGCAAACAGAGGTATTTGAGGTTGACCACCTTCATGACATAGTTTTTCAGGCTATTTAAGATCTCTTTTCTTAAAAATAGAAATTCTTTAAGCTCTAACTGGGATATCGCAATGGATGGCCCAAATTTTGTATCCACTCCGATCTATTACAGCCCTAATAAGGGTTAGTATTTTGATACAAAATGATACAGTATCCAGGCCACGTTTGGGCAGTACCATATCCTTGCCTGTATCTAACACACGGATATGTATGCCAGAGCATGGGAAAGAAAAAACTGACATGTTGACCCTACTCCCTCCCCTTTCTATTTTTGTGAGACTCAAAATTGTTGCTAAGTTTGCCTGTGTTGTTGTCCCGAATGAACCTCTATTATTTTATAATTTGATATAAGATGCTCGCTTTAAGAAATATAAAAATACAACTCTCAAACATAACAGCTAAAAGGTACAGGAGCATATCAAAAGGCATTCAGGGTTCATTCACAAGAAACTAAATCATTTATATCCACCCTAAACAGGGATTCCTAGTATGGTAATTAGGAAAAGGATATTTCCAGAAAAAAGAGAATTATCTCCACATGTGAACCCACTGGATTACAAGAGCGCTAGAGACATTAAGGTTTTATATCCAGTATAAAAATGAAGAACCTAGACAAATGTAACAGCATGACTGTCAATCCAATACAAGAATATTCAATCATAGAGGAAGTCACTTGCGACCAAAAACAACCCCCATCAAAAACTAGCTCGTGTAGAACATTGAAAACATCTAATGCATGACAATTTAATTTAAAAATAGATATACCATTAATTGTAACAAAAACTAGAAAAGGACCTAAAAATGATTCTTTTTACCTGGATTGTAGAGTATGATAACATATTCCTAGCCACTAGGATAAAATAGAATCAAGCAAAAAGACCAAGCCAGTGCAATCTGTAAAGAAGACAAAAGAAATGCACAGCACACCTCCCATAACAACGAATTGGCTCAAAATTGTGGAGAGGGCAGCTAAATAGAGACAAAAACTCAGGCCATCAAAACAAATTGCTCATCATTTTTCATTAAAGATGGTAAATAAGCTAAGAACTACTCTTTCATCCGAATTTTATCACAGGAGATAAAGTCAAAAGAAACACTTGAAGAAAATGCTAGCCATAGGATAAGTACTTTTTAAAATTCCCTGAACCAGATGTTTACAGAAATAACTACAGCAACCAATGAAACAGTAAATGTACAACAATAAAAGATAAGTAATATGTAGAAGCCATCAAACATAAAGATGATTTTTGAAATGGAAAAATTCAGAATAGCTTATAAAGATGACTAACAGTTAAAATATATATTCCAATCTCTTAAAAGATACATTTGATATAACGGCCAAATGATGTTTGGAGCTCATTTTAAAAACAGTTAAAAAAAAGGCTAGTGTGACATACCTTAATAATCACTCGATCATTAACAACAAATGGGAATTGAACCCCTTTGCCTCTGGAGCAGTCCATCAACACTGTATCACTGAAGCCAATCTTGTCCTACATATGTTGACCCCCAAAACACCAGTAAGATGTTCTGTCATAACACAATGATCACCCTGCACATACAAAATGATATGCATGGTAGTGAATATTCAAAAGATAGTACCAAAACCTGCTCCAACTTGTCTCTCCTTCGTTTGGCTGATTTTGATGACATTGATTGAAATTCTTCCTCCCGCCTGTAGGCTTGAACTGCTGCTCGAAGAGCTAGAACAATGTAGACGTTTAAAATCAACAAGGGATATATGACAGATTAGAAGACAACAGTGAGATGAATATTGCAACAGAGAACACGACATCATTAGGGAAAATATATCAAATGGCCTTTGAGTTATAACAGTTTACAGAATGACGAGTAAGAACGATATTACAAATCATTAGATGGTGTTAGTAAGAACTCGGCTATTGCAATGAGGCAACTGTCAAAAGTGTAAAGTAATTTGTAAAGTGCTGGCATAAATTCAATTCTATATTAATTTCTACATATCACTTGAAGAAACCCAAAAACACAAGTTTTGTTTTGCACAAAAGCAAAGCTTTTCCACAATATCATCTGATTGTGAAGGCTAATGTCAACCACTTAACCAAGAGATTCTAGATTTCAATGTCAAGCACTAACAGAAACATGACAATGCAATTTGACCTTAAGGAGGAGATTGTCACTTCAAAAGATCAAAAAGACAAGCTAGTAGTAAGAAAAATCCTGTGTTTTGCATGGCTCAATAAACTATAGTGTCAAGTGTCTAACCGTGGTGGGATATTTTTCCAAATCCTCTATGATTGTCCACATGTTATAATTCAAAGATCTCACTCGATATCCAAATTTGCTTAACAGTTAGAAATTATTAGTGCTTCCTTAGCAATTCCTCAAGATATCCATCACATTGGTCCTTACTTTTGCTCTGCATTAAGTAAATAGTGTCAATAGCTATTGCCAAACAGATCTTGAAAGGAAATCTGAATTATTGATAGTGTCAATAGCTATTGGTAGACTGTTTCAGTACAGGTACGGTACGGTACGCTGTGGGTACGTATATATATATATATATATATGGTACGAAACATACCCGCACGGATAAGACCGAAACGGCCAGGCAGGCTCGGTACGCCAGGTACGTCTGTAGACGTACCCAGCCGTATCCGGCCCTGCCTGGCCGTATCCTACCATATGTTTAAACTCTAATAAATTAATAAAGTTCATCAAAATAAATAAGCACATAAAACCTAATACAAAATTATACACAAAAATTAAAAAGTTAAAGTCTTTGAATCTAATAATAAATATAAATGTAGCCTAATAAATATAAACGTAGCTAAAGTTAATATAGACATTGACTTATGGTTCTGCTCAACGCGTTCAGATGCCCGACCAGGGTGGCTGGCTGCTCAATCCACCTTCAGACGAGCCGCGCTCCCTCGGCTTTCTTCCGCCGCGGGATGATCCACCTCCTCCTCCAGGTGTCACGGCTCCTTGTGCCTAATCCTGTTTTCTCTTGATGTAGTTTTTGGGGCTCTCTCTTCGCCTGTTGGCCGTTTTTTGTAGCCCTTTGTGGCTTGTTTTTGTTCGCCCTCATGGCTTGTCTTTTGTCTGCCCACGTGGCTTTCGTTCTTTTTTAGGCTGTGAACACTGCCAGCCGCCCCCTTACTATGTATTATTTTGTCTATAATTTAATATAAAGGTGGTTCCAATAGTAATACAGACATTGACTTAGTGTTTTAATTTTAGGTTTTAATAGTTTGTAAGTTTAACCTAAAATGTGAACCCGTGAATATTCAGTCCTCCAACAGGCAGCGGCAGTGAAGGAATATGATTCAAAGGATTCCAACACAGGTCGGGACTGCAACAAAAGCCCAGACAATAACTTGTAAGTGTAACCCAGAAGGCTGCATATGTTATTCAAGGGCATGCAGGCCATGAACGGTAAATTTGCGAACCCAGGCCATTATTTTAAGTTTAAATGTTTAATTTTTTTATTTTTTGAGTTACATGCAGAAAAAGCTTATTTGGCTGTGGGTACGCTGCGGGTACGTACCCACAGGCCCCGGGTATGGTTTTCCGTACCCAAAGCGTACCCTGGACCTGTGGGTACGTACCCAGAACGCACCCACAGCATTTCCGTACCCATACCCATACCTGAACGTTTCAGGGCTGGTACAAAAGGGGGGGGAACGTTTCAGTGCAGTCTATTGCTAGTGTCTTTAATAAAGCTCCTTATTTTTGCTCTGCGTTTAATAACATTGTAAAGTTCTTATAATGTTTGAAGCTTGATATTTGTCTCAAGGGTTTATTCAAGGTCACCTGAAAAGTCTATCAATGTAATTTAATTCTATGCCAACCTCACAAGTTCAATACATTATGCCTTCCAGTGGTATTTCAAGCTAGTAGTAAGAAAAATCCTGTGTTTTGCAATATACAATAATGTCAAGTGTCCAACCGTGGTGGGATATTTTTCCAAATCCTCTATGATTGTCCACATGTTATAATTCAAAGATCTCACTCGATATCCAAGTTTTGCTTAACAGTTAGAAATTATTGGTGCTTCTTTGGCAATTCCTTAAGATATCCATCACATTGGTCCTTACTTTTGCTCTGCATTAGGTAAATAGTGTCAATAGTTGTTGCCAAACAGATATTGAAAGGAAATCTGAATTATTGATAATGTCAATAGCTATTGCTGGTGTCTTTAATAAAGCTCCTTATTTTTGCTCTGCATTAAGTAAATAGTGCCAATAGCTAGTGGAAATCTGAAGGTCATAACATTGTAAAGTTCTTATATTGTTTGAAGGTTGATATTTGTCTTAAGGGTTTAATCAAGGTCACATGAAAAGTCTATCAATGTAATTTAATTCTATGCCAACATCACAAGTTCAATACATTATACCTTCCAGAGGTATTTCCTGCCTTTATGTGCACACAACTACCTGCATGGTTGCCTAGGGTTTTATAGAGACAAAATGCATAAAGTTTGTATTTCCATGCTTACTTGGTTACCTAAGACTCCAGGACGGGTGGAAATGAGGACGTAGCTACAGAGTTTCTGAGACGTCAAAATAAAATCCTGTATTTTGGGGATGGCTGGTGGACAGCTATTAAAATAATATATAAATATTAAAAATATACAATGGGTCCCCTACCCCTGAAAAACATGAAAGATTAAAATTTCAGCACCAGAGCCAACAATGTTACCAAAGGGCATGCAACATCTCTTTATCATGTCACTTATATGATTATATCCATTAATTAAAAACATCAGCTTTTTAAAACAGCATAGGCCATGCAAACTACATCAATAGCCATCCATAGACAAAAAACCGGCTAAGGAAACCGAAAAACACTAAAAACTTAAATACAAAGTTGGCCTCTAGGACATTCTAATGTATTGGTAAAGCTTCCATTATGATACGAAAACACGCAAAAAGACCTGCCCAAAAAGATTGAAACTGAAGAAATGCTGAAAAATATGCATCTGAATTTATAGATGCTATTGCTATGTATAAGAAAGGCTTAAAAATGTAAAACAGCAGCAATCTCTCATTAGAAGATCTTCTTTCGGAGCCTACATAAAATGGCAAACGTCATTTTTTTGGTAACATAGCTTTGCATGGGAAAAGGATTTAGATCTAGTATCACTGCATAGCGCACTAGTTTTCAGTTTCCCTTTTTCAGAGTCGTCAACTTTAATGAATTTCATCTTTTTAAAATGCATTTTTTTCACGCCTATTTTATGCTAGGGACATCAAGACATCCACGAGACATTCCTTGACAATCCCGGGACGTCACAACATTCCCATTCATGTCCCTAAGGTCTCGAAGCACCTAAAACGTTCCAAGAGCATTCCACAAATTCAAGGAACATCCCGGGACGTTCATTTCATTTTTACATTTTAGGGGTGCACGGGGTGACATTTCATCCCCATCTGCAAGCACCGAATCATCAAGGACAGCTTGGAGATGGGGGTGTGAGTCCCCATGTAAATTAGTTTTTCATTTTGTTACTTCATATTGCATTAGAGGAGATAATAAAATCTTCACATGCCGAATAGGGAAGTTCTAGTAATGGATGCTCAAATTATGCTAAAGAGGAGATAATAACAAGTGCCGCGTTTTTAGCATGTATCAGTAATTACCATAAAAATTATATCCATATTTATGATGAATTTGTTCACATACTTCCACATTACATTTAAGTAATAATTGGTATAAGAACATGTTTTTGCATTTTCAAACTACCGATAAAAACATTTTGTGTGACTTTATACTTATCAAACGGAGACACAAATTTACACAGTGAATTAGCAAGACAATGTGAATCTTGTCCAAATGGTTCAATTCATATTTCTCTTAAACAATAATATAATATAAGAAAATTAGCCCCTGGGTTGGCCTCAACGGTATGTCGTTGTGTTGGCGACCACTAGGCCATGGGTTCAATCCTGATTTATCTGCAGCGAAGTTGGTTGGGGCATCGGCCCGCCGCCCGAGGACTAGTGTGTTGGGCTCACCATAAACCTGCGCGCCTACGGGTTGTGTCAGGTCATTGGGTCTTAAATTTAACAAAATGACATCTAATGCAAAAGAAATAGCATCAGAAAAGCATTGTAGAAATCAAGATTTAAAATCAAATACTAAGCTACTACGCAGATCCCCAACACATGCACAAACACACACAAGAAGGCAGGCACACACATGCACACAAGCCAGCTATGAATCAATAAGATGCTAACATTGAAGCACGGTTACAAAGATCATCCCTGTGTGGTGCTCCACTGACAATCTCACTGATTAAAAGCTTGAATTCTCCACACCATTTATTAATTTCACTAGGGATTACGGGTTTGCCATGTATGTAATTTTCTAAACTCAATGATCTAAGTCCACCTTTAGGACCTGTCTTAAAAACTTATGAATAACCAAAGGAATTTATATCATTGATCTCCTATATACAAAATATTTTGAACATAAAGAAAATGGTTGGCTTCAAAATTCAACTCGTCCCTCAAACACTTCTCAAGAATGGTTGTGATTCTCTTTAAGTAAATGTCTGATCTCATTCATATGCATGTTTTTTATCTCTATAGTCCCATCTATGAATGTTTTTAACAGAAGCCCTCCCATTTGGTAAATCCGCTATCAAGAAATACATGTCAAAAAGACAATTCTTGATTAGACGAGTTATTGAAGATTCCATTCCAATAGAGTCTCATCTCTACTCCAACCGTCCCCTTCTATAACATGTGCATCTCTAACTAGCAATAAATGAAACACAATTTTTTTATAATTATTAACATTAATGTCTAATTCCAACAAAGCCATGGTCCATAATGATTAAACATCAATACAGATGAATCCATTACATTTAAAATATCATGTGAAATGATAATTACAATTATATCAATGATCGTATACATCAAAATCCTAGGCATGGAGCATCAATCATCATGAAGTCCTTTGGACTCTTCTCTTTACATGCATTATAAGCTGAATTCCTCAATGTTACAACTATCATTCTTTCAATCTTGAATCATGTGGCTCATCCAATGGGACCCCAATTGCATCTCCTCAAGATCAACATCCCATTGTATTGTTAGAGTCTTTTGAATATAGAGACATAAGTGAGTATGCATTGCAGCTAGCTTCTTCACTTTTTTAGGGTACGCTTGTTCCTCTTGATTGAAGCTACGTAGACCAGCTCATATTCGTAGAAAAGAACCAACAACCTAAGAAAGCAAATGAACAAAAGCGTCGATAAATTTGGAGCTCCATCTCAAAGTATCTCGCCACCATCCAAGAGAGCTATCTCGGGTAATAGTGAGACATTGTCCCTCACATCAGCTCAACCAAATAGACATCCCACCATTGGTATGTTCCTCGTAGTGGGGTGACTCTCTCATATCAATGTTTCTCTAACTTAGATTTAGTGTAGGCCGCTAAAATTTTGAACACCATTGTGCCCAACCTTCTCTTCCATTGTCGAGTTTAAAGTTTGAGGCCTTCTTCCAACGATTGTGCATCAAGTTTGATAAGCTTCTCTTAAATTGGATTCCAAATCCTCACACTTGCTTCCTTTCTTCCTTCCTCACACAAAAATAAGTCACAAGATGTACTAGTTTATGTTACTCCTCATCGATCTCAATTCAAGTTATACCCTCCTCTATGTAAGACACAAACTCCTAGACTCTTACTTCTAGTTGTGTTCTAACCTCTATAGCTATTGTACCCGACACTTTCCATTAACAGCCACCTCCTCATGCGTATGGGCGTCCTCCCACATACTAACCTCATGGAGTGGTTTCTCATCTACCCTCCTCAAGCTTGATGACCTTGGTATCATTCTCATTGAAACCTTACTATGTGGTCTCACTTGCATGGTAGACTCAATCCATTTGCAACTTCTCAACAAATTCAACCTCAACCTCAAGATACTACCGACGAGAAATGCTTTCAAACTCCTTTGTTAGAAGGTAGTGGACTCAAACTCTATCTTAGTGAAGTTGAAACAAAATACTTGAGTAGGATTCCACATAAAAAGAGGCGTGGTTGGGGTGGAGTCTCCCTACGAGATGCAATTAAACTGTACCACTTTTCTGGGCACCAATGAGGCTTTTCCCAAGAGAACTCCCAAACCTAATACAAGGAAAATCCTCTTTAGAGTCCTCTAGGTCTGACTCCTCATCATCGCACCTTCTTGGTCATCACAACTCTTGTCCTCGTCATCTTCAAACCTCTCCTCATAGGTCCCCTCTTCATGATATTGTTCCTCGCCTCATGAACCTACCACAAACTCTCTCATCTACACATCACTATTTATATGCTCAGCCTACAATTCTAAATTAATGATCACATACTTCACGTCATTCCCGACTTGTTATAAATAATTCAATTCTTCCCTTTCCCATGGGTGCACTTCATTTGAGTTTGTTGAGGGTTATCCTTGGAAAGGACATTACTTTCCTCGCAAATATATGTATATCCTTCTACATGGATTTTCTTGAGAGGTAGTTGAGAGACATAAATCCCTAAAACTTTCCATCTTAAAACAAACAATAATCTTAACTCTCTCAATGATCTAACAAAGAACTATGTATAGCCCTTCTCAAACTACGGGAATACTGCACGTGTGAACATTATCATAGATTAGTGTTAGTGCATGAAGACGTGTAGAAGCACTTGGAACATCTACACGAATGTCCTTCATCTTGGAAGACGAAATATCCAACCCAATTTTCAACTTTGTCTATCAAACTATCCATGTAAGGCATTACCCACAAGAATAAATCAAAATTCCTTATCTCTTCTAAAAATCCTATAGACTCTTCAAAGCATCATTTTTGAGATGAATAATTTAGATAGCTTGGCTCCACCACTTGTTAGTCTCCTCCTCCTCCTATGTATCCTCATGGTATTGAGGCACAACATCTCAACAAAAGACATTAATAATTTATTGTTTTACTTCTCGTGTGTGCATGGCAGTCCTAGGACTTAATGAAAATTATATGCCTCAAATGTGATCTCAACATTTGCATACCCAACCATGAAACTAGATTTCGCTGTCTTCATGTTGTGGTTCTTGAAAATTGATAACAAAACCTCCTATAGAATACCAACATCCAAGACACATGATACACTTGTGCCTTTTCCAAAGGCGTGGTTTGGTGCTTCCTCTCCTTCAAGGATTCACAAATAACAACATCAAAGTTAGGAGCACATATGCCTGAACTAGTACTAATCATTGTGGGTTAGCCTTTCTCACGGGCAATAGTTGGCCTATATCTCCTTTGCTCTATGAAATTTGGGTTTGCATTTGAGGAACATCAATTACTTTTCCGCACATATTTTTCACCTCACTACCAACCTGTGGTGTTGTGTGTATGTCCTCTACCCAATATTAAGGGATTTATTCATTAAGAGCCTCCTAAAACAACCCAACTCCCATGTGAATTCCATTTTCCAAGAAAAATGAAATTCTCGTGTACTGGTGCCAAACTGCAAACTACTCCCATTGTGATGTGTCGCTACCTCTAGGATCTTCAAGAACTTGGTTTTTATGGAGTCACTTTGGCATTTCATTAAACAATTGACATGCAATGTGCTATGAGAGGGATAATTGGCTATTGGCATTTGATTTCTTCCAACTTTTTCTTCACCTTGTTGTTTCTTACTTTCCTCTTGAGCATAGGGCTGATAGTAAACATCTTCTTTGCTGTCCTCTTTGTCAGCAATCTGATTTTGACACTTCACTCTTGCTGTCTGGACCATAGCGCCAGTCTGACATTTCAGTAAACAACTTACATGCACATATTTTCTTTGATGTTTTCTAAATTATTCTATAACACACTCGTCTACCAACCACTATGCATTAAAAATTGGCTCTGCAATATTCTATGTTGCTGCTGTGATTAATACAAGTTCAGTTATCTCCCTCAATGTCTTGGGCACCTTCAAAATTTTCACTTTCACAGTGTAGGGCGGATAGTAAACCTCTCCTTTGCTGTCCTCTTTGCCAAAAATCTTATGTTAACAATTACCTCTAGCTATTTAAACTTTGGCACTAATTTGACATTTAATCGAACAACTCACATGCGAATCTCGGCTTTGCTGTTGTGTAAAATTTTAAAACACTCATCCACCCACCAATGTGCGACCAAACATTGTGTCTTGAATATTGTCTTTCTTCTTTGATTACTCCAAATTCAGTTATTTATCATCAATGTCTTTGGCACCTTCGACTTCAAAATTTATCAAGTGCTGGCCTTAGTAATTATTTAGTTTGACATCGGTTCTCTTGAAATTTTTGCAATATTAAATTTGATTGAAACTCCATCCCATTCACCCTTCCCTCTCCAAATTTTAACAAACCATTTCCAAAGTCTGATTTTCACTTTCACATTATGTTGGGACTGATTTCTTTTAATTTTTTCAGCCTCCTATTTGCTTCAACAATTTGATGATTTGCTTTTCTTTAGAAGAGACAGATTTCTCAATTCTCATTACTGTTATTTGTCTTCAACTCTTCCATCGCTTCCTAAAAAAATTAACATCTTGCTCTTCAATACAAACGTGTTCTTTTTTATTTTCTGCTTTGTCTGTATAGTTTATTTATTAATTTGTGCTGATTTCTTATAAGATTCGATTGTCTTTGCTTTTCAAGCTCATCAAATTTGATAGTTACAAGTTTACAACAGATTCATAGTCTTCGACAGACTTATCTGGGTGTTGGGAAGATTTTTCAATAGCGTGGACAGGATTTTCAGCTTGGACGGCCCTGTGGGCAGCCTCAACAGTTTCCAGAACTTGGTTGGGGACTTCATTATGTTGGAATTTGTATTGGCTGATAGGGGAAAATAGCCTTCATTTTACCTGGGCTGCTCGTCAAATCCAGACAGATCATCACTAGCCTTGCATTGATTCATCTGGGGCCTTTCCAAATCACAGTTTTTGTTTTCTCGTGCGGTCCGTCTTCTTGAGTAGTCCACCAAACACCCGAGATGCACTTCTTATCTTCAACGTGATCATCCATGCTTGCATGGCCCTAATTATATTTCTTTTTCCCTCAATGGGCACTTCAAAGTTTTCTTGAAAAGTCCCCTTTCAACCTAAATTTGTCTCACATTATCTTCTTTCATCGACAGGCTTTACTTTAGGAACTCAAACATTTTTTTTTTTTTTTATGCAAATGATTTGGGAAATAATTATAAGGGTTAGGATCGGTAAATGACAAAGAGGCTAATTTAGGTTAGGTCTACAAACAGGGTACAGGAATTGAGGAATAGGAGTTGGGAATTGTGGTACATGTAGCAAATCGTTACAATAAAAATTGCTAGGAACTAAGGAAAAGGGGTACATCGAATAATTAGTTTTATTTGGAAAAGGTGTCAATGTATTAAATAATTAACCATAGTACCATTCCATTTACACAGCCTGGAAAAAGTGTAAATGGAATCCAATTACTCAGGTAAAATTCGGTAAAAACTCGAGAAACTAAACAGGAATGTGATATTCATAAAAATAAAGGGAAACAAATAGATTTTATTATTTCATTTTAAATATAGCATGTAGAGATACAAATAAACATAATACATTAAAAAAATGTCAATCACAAATAGAGTGCATAGAGATATAAATATGCACAATACATAAAAAATGGAAACTACAAAAAAATTAAAATGTGTAGGGTTAAAAAAAACTACTTTTACCTTACAGGGTATATGTAAACAAGAAACGGCTGACGGTAAAATAGTAGAATGACACGTTATGGAGCACAACCTGCTATTTTAGGAGTAGCCCGGTGTTTTTACACCTAAACCCTCACTGGGGCATAAATTATTAAAAACCCGTCAAAAGAATTTAAAATTTGACATGTAAAATAAATCCATTCAAAGTAAAACTTATATTTATTTAAAAACGATTGCATTGCCTAACTCTAACACTAAACTTTAAAAAAAGACTGCAATGCCTAACTCTAACACTAAACTAATTTTTTTCAGTCTGCCCGTCTTCAGTATGTTTTTGCTGCTAAGTGTAAAAATGGGCCAAAAGAAGACAGGTATATATAATTAAAACATTACAACAGCTTTTTGGAAACATGGCAAATGCAGTGCATCACGATTACTCACAATTAATAGCAAGTTTTTCGAGACTAATGCTACTGTATTATTAACCTTGATGCAATGTAACTTCTGAGTTCTCAGCTTTGACTTTGAGATGCCGATTTCTACCCTGCTAGGGAAAATATCCTCTCATATGGAGACCCCCAACCTCTGATATTGTATGCTCATCTTACGCAAGAGATTAGAACTCCTCCTATCCCCTTCTCTGCTTCAAGGACCTAAAATTCAGAACTGTTCTGACGACCAAGATTCAATACAGCATACTTTGCAGCCTGATTTCCATTATGGAAAAAATGTGTAGGGTTAAAAAAATTACTTTTACCTTAGAGGGTATATGTAAACAAGATACGGCTGACGGTAAAATAGTAGAATGACACGTTGTGGAGCACGACCTGCTATTTTAGGAGCAGCCCGGTGTTTTTTATACCTAAACCCTCACTGGGGCATAAATTATTAAAAACCCGTCAAAAGAATTTAAAATTTGACATGTAAAATAAATCCATTCAAAGTAAAACTTATATTTATTTAAAAAAGATTGCAATGCCTAACTCTAACCCTAAACTTTAAAAAAAAGACTGCAATGCGTAACTCTAACACTAAACTAATTTTTTTCAGTCTGCCCGTCTTCAGTATGTTTTTGCTGCTAAGTGTAAAAATGGGCCAAAAGAAGACAGGTATATATAATTAGAACATTACAACAGCTTTTTGGAAACATGGCAAATGCAGTGCATCACGATTACTCACAATTAATAGCAAGTTTTTCGAGACTAATGCTACTATATTATTAACCTTGATGCAATGTAACTTCGAGTTCTCAGCTTTGACTTTGAGATGTCGATTTCTACCCTACTAGGGAAAATATCCTCTCATATGGAGACCCCCCCCAACCTCTGATATTGTATGCTCATCTTACGCAAGAGATTAGAACTCCTCCTATCCCCCTTCTCTGCTTCAAGGACCCAAAATTCGGAACTGTTCTGACGACCAAGATTCAATACAGCATACTTTGCAGCCTGATTTCCATTATGGAAAAAATGTGTTCTGAGTTTCAAGAATTCCTTTCACTTTTAATATATCAGCTGCAAGAGAAAGAGCATCAACACTTTTGCAACAGAAGTTGCAACAAAAGACCTTACCATTATCTACTCAAGGGCAAGGTTCATTTTACTCGAGGAGTCTCAATGGCCCCATGTAGATGGTCCACATTTTCAGTAACTTCAGGAGGTGGTTTGCAAAATAAAAACAAACAATCAAATGTACTTACCCAATATGAGCAGCTAAAGCAGTAAACTGCAACACATCAAAACAAGTTGAGGAACAAAAATCGTGGGTTCAAAAGGCTAAAGGGAGGAGAGCCTCTCCAATTATTGAAATGGCTATCCAAGCCAAATTTCATGAGGAGAGAGCATAGCAATCCAAGGTCGCTGATCCCTTACAAGTCAGGCAAACATTTATACAAGAGTCACTAGACTTGAATGGCATCACCATCGATTGGGCATAGACAACTCCTCATAACTCTCTTATTATAAAGTTCCAAGCAGTAGAGGATCATTTAAGAGCTCTGAAATTTAAAAGGAGGTTCCTTTCCCTCCCTGATAAAGTCCACTGAGATGATGATCTCACTAGACTTCAAGTGAAGGAGCTTTAGAAGGATCAACCCTTAGTTGTCACTGCCAGGAAAGAAAAATAATGGGTAGTCATTCAGGATTGCAGCATTGTGATTCGTGCTTCCCCAGCCCCATAGTCATGTCCTTTACCATCTAAATGATGGCGTGTTGGGGTCTCAAAAATGATACTCACATAACCATTCCTTATCGGAACTAAAATGGTGTTGTGTGTTCTTCTCCGGGTACCTTCCAAGATAAGGTTTCATTTTCAAATCTCATCTTCTATACTAAGACCCATGAGATCCGATAGCGAGCCCTCCCTCCAATCACAAATTACTTCTAGGTCTCGTCCTTTTCTCATGTGATACATACAAGTGGGGTATTTGGTTCAGGATGGGTGGTTTGCCTCATTTGTGACAGCCCCAAGACCATAGAATCAATGGAAGCTTCTAATGTCGATTCCAAATACATACTTGCATGTTTAAGGGACCCACCTTCTATCCATCATGTCTTCATTGCAATATGCTACGCCCTTTGTTGTGCATGCCTGTGGGGACCCATTCCTAACCTCTATCCAGATATTTTCAATTATTCCTTTGCAAGTGATGTTATCCTTCTAGGTGACTTCATTTTCCATACAAGAAACCACCAAATGACTATTCATGATCTTGCACAAGACAGGTTATGCCTTTTAGAGCTAGATTTAGAGGAGTTTAGTTTACAAAGAGATTCCATAGATGTGAATACTCTGGTTATAGCCTATGGGAAGTATCTTCTCTACGTGAGGGAATCACGGTCTCCACATTCTCAATGGGCTTCCTTGTTTCCATGATTCTAGTAGATTCACTTGTTCCCCCATGCAGAGTGTTAAGCACAAGATTATACTAAGGGTGAGCGGGAGGGGAGGGGAGGGGAGCGGAATCAATATAATATATTCCTTTTATTTTCAACCACTTAATCTTAGATTCACAATTTAGATATTCAAGGCAATCAAAGAACACAACACAAAGTAATGCAAGAAGACACCAGATTTACGTGGAAACCCTTTCGGGGAAAAACCACGGAGAAAATCTTTCTAAATATATTTCTCAAATGTTTGTAGGCACCAACCTACTGGAGACACCAATCCCCAAATTACAATTTTGTAGGCACCAACCTACTGGAGCACCAACCCCTTTCGCCAAGCACCAACTCAGCAAGAGACACCAATCTCTTCGAATATGAAGGCACCAATGTCCTTATGAAACTTCCTTACCACCTTTGAACTATTGTTGTCTCAACACATGATGGAAACTCTTCTTTTCAACTTTAGAACTGCTGCTCTAAAATCTGCTCTTATGCTTCTTCTCTCTTCTTCTCTTTTCCTTAAATTATTCAAATTGAATGCTTGAAAAAATCTCAAATGATCTTCCTTATATAGCCATTCGTACCCTTTCGAAAAGGCATCTTTTCTTCCAAACGACACACCCTTTCATTTAATTTAACTAACCATATTTTATTTTAACAATGTAAATACATATGTCAGCCATAAATATATTAAATGCTTCCCATTAATTAAATGCATATACAAACAATTAATGTTGATTATAAACAACTGATTTGTCCTTCATGAATGCCGATTATTTTCTGCACCATATTGCTGATTATATCCTTCAATAAACATTGATATCTTCCTTCTATTGATTTCTATTCACATCTCAATCATATCGCTGACTATCTTATGCAACAACGATCATTTTCATATACTTAAACTTCTCTTATTGTGGCTCTAAACGCTGCTGGTTATTTCCATTACTTTCTGACATTTCCATTACTTTTTGACAAACTTTTGTTCATGAGTTCAGTCACTCCTTTGACATCAATGATAATATTTCCAGCACAAAGGACGTTGCAGGGGTTGAGAGAGAGAGCGGAGTAGATTATGTTCTCATTAGCAGATCCTTAATCTCCCACATCCAAGATTTCCTTGTTTCCAATCAGCTTCCACTTGCTAACCATTCAACCTTGAATATCACCCTCACCGTTGCTTCATGATCATATTTTGCCCTCCTCACATCATGTACCCTAACACTTGCCACACCACAATCCAATTTGATGATTACACCATTGACTATGATGCCCAACTTGTCTCTTATTTCTCTTCCCTTCCTCTTCCCACCACGAATTCCATGTATAAACTTTTACATCATACCCTTTGGGAGGTAGCCCTAGACTCAATCCCCGCACTATCCACTAGTCTAGCTAACCTCATCCCCACACATCCTACCCTATGAACCTTTGCCATGATGATAAGTGTAAATCTCTCGCATCGAGACTCTGTTTTTCCATATCCTCACATCATGCCCCCTAACACTTGCCACACCACAATCCAATTTGATGATTACACCATTGATTGTGATGCCCAACTTTCCCAACTTGTGTCTTATTTCTCTTCCCTTCCTCTTCCCACCGCGAATTCCATGTATAAACTTTTACATCATACCCTTTGGGAGGTAGCCCTTGACTCCAATCCTTGCACTATCCACTAGTCTAGCTCACCTCATCCACACACATCCTACCCTATGAACCTTTGCCATGATGATAAGTGTAAATATCTGCATTGGAGACTTTGTTTTTCCATATCACATGCCCCTACCTCCATGTCCTCCACGCGTAGAGATTATCATAGTCTTCTCCAACGAAAGAAACACGAATTTCTTACATAGAGACAATTTGCTCTCCTTGTTACCCTCCACCATCCCTAAAGAACTTTTGCGCACTCTCCTCCCAAGAAAACTCATGCTTGAACATTAACCCCTAAGCTGGGTTTCCTAAATCGTGTCTCTTTTCAACAATCCCAAACCAGCCCATTGTCATTGTCTTCCCTCTACCACCATCTTTTATTGCTTTCTTCATGAGTACAATCAAGAGAGCTGTTTGGAAGATGTGTACCACAAAGTAACGAGTTATGAGGACCTCCTAGCAAAGTTCCTCATATATTGTGTCAAACCCCTTTCCTCCAATTGGCAAATCTCTTTAATGGGGTTGTTTACTCAAGTTTTCCTCGCCTTTTCCCCAACACATAATTGATCCCATTCATAAATCTAGAAATAACTCCAACCCTAACTATAAGACTATTATTATTAGCATAGATTTTCCAAACTTTATGCTCCAATGTTAGATATGAAACTTTTAAAGCACTTGGAAAGTGGTAATTGTAGAGCATGTGGAAGGTTACTACAGGAGATAATACCAAACTATTGACCACGTCTTTACACTCGAGCTATTATCGAGGAGGCTAGTCATCAATCTACCAAGGTCTTTTTTTGTTTTGTAGACTTTAGAAAAGGCCTTTGGCTCGATTCCAAGACATCTACTTTTCCGAATCCACGCGATGTAGACATTATAGATTCTCTCATTATTGACACATGTTAGCTCTATGAGATCCTATTTCTCACAATCTTTCGGTGTTGTGAAGATTACCATTGGGGTTTCACCAACCCTCTTCAGCATTTACATTCATGAGCTAAAGAATTTTCTTCAACAACATATCCATGCCAATGATGGTAGCATTTTAAATGGTGTGGCAGCACTTCTTTCGTTGAAGATGTTGTTCTCTCTCACTTTGACGATGGTTTGTAGAGACCGCTTGATGCCCTTGTTTATTTCTATAGGATTCGTCAACTAACAATTGACCTTAGCAAAAGTATGCTCATAATATTCAACACCTCCAAAGTTCCTCTTTTCTAGTTCCAATTCCTCTACAAAGGGGACCTTTTGGAGATGATATCAGCCTATAGTTACTCAAGATCTAGTCCCCTGGACCACCTTTTACTACGAAGCATGCCTCTTAGTGGCCCATTTGAAAGGGATTTGCCTCCCTTTGTCTTGGAGTGCCAGTGTTTCTAGATCCACTTCTAGGATATCCCTTTGAAGATGCACCTCTTTGATACAATCATCAAGTGTACGGATTTATATGGGTCCAAGGTTTGGGGACCTAGTTTGTGATCCATTGGTTGGGCTCATATTGCGAGGGTCAAGGCCCCTTTAATGTCCCTTTTTGGGGACTCACAGGAAACTATGCAAAGCTGAAGATTAACAACACTTTTAAGATTTTTAGTAGGTTGTTAGTGACTGAAATAAATGTATAAAAACCCTTAACTGCTGCCAGCAAACACCCTTCTAGGGCAGCAACCCTTTTGGGGTTTCAAACCCACTTTTGTGCCCTCAAAACCCTTGAAATCAGCTACCTTTAAGTCTCTAAAATTATTATATATTACCAGCAATCATATCATGCAAGAAAACTGATTTTATAAGCTTGGAAGTGAGAGATCTGATTTTTATGATAAAACCCTCAACTGCAGAAATTAAATAAATATTCCAGAACTGTAACTAACTTCCACGAGCTTGGAAAAATAGCAAATCACCACCAAAATTCATGAAACTTCATAACTTGGCTCTTAAAAATATAGAGAATATTATTCCAATCTCAAAACCCTGAAATTATTGCAAGAAAGTACTGAAATGCTCCCCTAGGTGGGTCGCTCCACTTAGAACAGCCAACAAATATGCAAGGAAACTCCACAAAGTAGGTCGTTCCACCTCAAAGTGGGCAAATATGCATTGACAACCAAAAATAGTGCAAAGATATTCAATTAATGACCAATTGATCTCCTTAGGGAAATTCACATAGGGCTGGAAATGAAGATTACAGGAGCAAAGAGATCCCTCAAGGGGGTGGACACTCTGTGTTGAAGATTTCCTAGTCTTGGTGAAGGGTTTCGTCCTCACACAAGGATCTCCAAGGGATTTCGTACTTAGGAGAGGGAGAGAGATGCTTCACAAGCAATCTTTCCGAAATAATAGAATTCACACATCCATCAAATGGCCAAGCATCTTGCTTTTATAACCATAAGGGGTGCTACATTTCAAGTGATGGCCGACCCAAATATAAGGTACTTTTTAATTATCTAAGGAAAATAGGTTAAGGTCTTCAAATCTGCTAGTCTCCAAAAAGGACGTGACAGGTCCCATAATTTAAATTATGATCTGTTGAAAGTAGGTTTTTCCTCAATACATCATCCGAGATGAGTTTTTCACCCAACCTCTTCACCTTCAAACTATCTTCAAGCTTACTTTCTACACTGAGTCACAAACTCATAATCATGGTTAATTTGGCTTTAATTTGTGAGAGGTATCCACTCAGCCCTCTATTCTTCAAACAAGATTGCATCATCGGGCCCCAATAAATGACAACATTGCTAGCACTTTGAGACTAGTTATCTTTGTTTAGCGGATCAACATCTCTATTAATAGACTAATTCATTCCACGTATTCCTTGAATGCCCTTCGTCGTCTTCTTCCTGAAGGAGGTCATCAATAGAATTAGGTAGTACATTCGAGGTCATGTGGACCCAATCACTTAGATCCAAACAAATGGTGGATGGTTTCATGCGTCGCCTTCACTATCTTCAATGCCATTTGTCACGCGACTTGAGGTTTCCCTTGGCCAATTAAGTGTGTGCTCTCACTAATTGTGGGTTGAGACAAATCATCATATCCCATCCAGACAGATTTGTTGTCTTTGCTCCCCCTAACAGTAACGACTAAAGAACATTTCATTTTCATATGCCACATTTACAATAAGATTTTGGGAGATACCACAGTCTTTCATAGAGAATCGAGCAACTCTATATCCACTTTCTTTCAATACTCGAACCAATAGTGTTGGGCCCTTTCCCTACAAGGATGTCACCCTTTGATGCGAGATCCATGCAATGGGCCCCTAGAGCTCTCGGGTTGATCAACTTTGGATATTCTTGCTTCACACACATAAGTGATAGGTTGGTGAGGCAACGCTCACCTTTACACTTTACTAATACTAAGGTGTCTCTTTCTCTTACTACGTCCCGGATATGCTCCTCGACGTTGTAGGCCCCTTAGTATCCCTTGCCCACTTCTTGAGCCACAAAGGCTAGTACACATTATGAGGTTCTTTGTTGCCACTAAAGTTTCTTCATTCTTGGATGTTAGTGAGGGTGCTTAGTGGGAGTGTTTCGCTTCCTCCTAGGCTAGCCTAGCCTAGCCCACTCGACCAACACCTTAGTGAGCATTAACTAGCCCCGCAATGGCCTTTTCACGGTGATAGACAATAATATCAATGATTCGTCTGTCCAAGGCCATGATAAAGATGTAGAATGGGACTACCATCCAATCTTTCTAAATTTCATCAACTCATGCTCTTTAAGGTGCCTTGCTCCCACACATGTCTATATGTATTTCGGCTTGACCACACGGCTTGGGGATTTATTGCATTTGGTTCAGCTCCCCCTCATTTATTTTTATTCCTTTAGTTATTTATATTTTGTTAGTTTTTTAATTCTAGGTCCTTTTACCCTACCACTTTCTATTGTATTTGAATTTATTGTTGAGTCCCAACAATCTATTGGCTTCAGGGCTTTATTGCTTTGGAATTAACACCCTCTCATTTATTTTCATTGCTCAATTCTTTATTATTTCTTAGTTTTTATCTTCTAACCCGAATAACTACAGGACGATCATGGTTGGCCACACGTTCTCTAAGCTCTATGCCATGGTCCTCCACATGCAGCTTTCCGAGTTCCTGGAGCAGCACCATTACAGAGCCAAGGGGCAAGCGGGGTTCCGGCCTACCTACTAGACTATTGACCACATCCTCACTCTTCGAGCCATCATTGAGGAGGCTCGTCACCGATCCTCTAAGGTCTTTCTTTGCTTCGTTGATTTTCGGAAAGCCTTTGACTCTGTGCCACGGGAAGCTCTCTTCCGTAGACTCAATGATATCGGTATTTCCAAAGCCCTTCTTGCTGCAATTATGCGCACCGTATGAGAATGTTCTCCGTCTTCACACAGTTGCCGGTTTTTCTGATTTCATCAGGAGTACTATAGGGGTTAAGCAGGGCTGCCCCCTCTCACCTACTTTGTTTGGTATCTACATTGACGAGTTGGAGTACTTTCTCAGGGACCATATCCAGGAAGGTGACAGTTGTCTTCTTCGCCAGATGTTGATCTACATCCTCCTTTTTGCGGATGATGTTTTCCTTCTTGAATCTTCCACGGAGGGGCTACAGAGCTAGTTGAACGCCTTAGCCCTCTATAGCGACCATAGACAACTGACAGTTAACCTTGGTAAAACCAAAGTCATGATCTTCAATGGGTTGAAGACTTCAGACTTCCATTTCTTCTACCGTGGGGAGGAGATTGAGATCACTAGCTCCTATACTTATCTGGGAGTTTTGTTTACTAGTCCCCGCTTCAGTCTTCGGCCTGCCTTTCAACCCCTGTGTCAACAAGGGTTATGGCTCTTTGGCAATCTTGGAGAGACAGTGCTTCGCCACCACTTCCAGGACATCTTGTCGAAGATGTCTCTCTCGGATTCTCTCGTGCGACCCACAGTTCTCTATGGTTCCAAGGTTTGGGGACCATCCTTGCTTGACTCCGATTGGGCTACAGTTGAGTGGGTCCAGATCCTCATGCTCAGACGCATCATCAGTGCATAGAGACAGTTCTGCATAATATCATCTTGGCCGAGTTCGGAGCTCATCCCTTTAGATTGGAGACTATATTTAGCCTGGTTTCGCTTTTGCATCGCATCCGGGTCTCTCAAGCTCTTCCGCTAGCAGGGATAGGTATCTCTACCTCGCCTATCATTCCTCGGAGGCTATTGCTCTTTCTAATCATAGCGGTCATTCCCGCTGCTGGTATGTCGGAGTCTCGCGTCTTCTCGGATCTCTTGGGATTCAGATGGACCACCTCCTACCTTACAGATACTCCCTTGACGCACCTGCCCACCTCTTACCGGGTAAACAGGATCTGCACAGGATTATCAGAGAAGACATTTACAAGCAGTTCATCCAGCACACTTGGATCAGCCCTCCGGATGGTCTTCGCCCTAAGATGGCTTTCTATGTTGCACATTTTCTTGAGATCACAGACGGGCTTATCAACTCGGCCCGCGTATATCGCCCGACACTAGTTATAGCCACTCCGCATTTCCCTAGGCCAGTTTAGAGTGGGCTCTCAAAAGCTCCACGTTGAGGACCATCAGCTAAACCACTCGAGAGGATTTGTCAGCTTTGCTCTCTCCAGGAGATCGAAACAGAGGATCACTTCATCTTCAGGTGTCCTATCTACTACGAGATTAGAGGGAGATTCCACTGCTTCTTTCGGGAACATCGACTTTTGCATATTTCGTCAAGTACCGTGATCGGCGATGCCTTGCTCTCTACTGCGCAGGAGGCTCTCGGAGCTCTAGAATGAGACCCTTTGGGTCTCCTCCTGCACGAGCCGCTACTCTATAGATTACTTCTTTCTTTACGGTGCCTCCCTCGGTGAGAGGCATCAAGAGTAACTTCAATACCAGCCCAAATTCCCGGACACGGATCTGCTCGGGACCCGAGGGCTACCCCTCAATCCATAGTTATTCATGATCGCACTCGAATGGGGTAATCTCTCGAGGTCGCATCCGTCCAAGAGAACGCAGAGGGCCCGTTTTGCTCGCCCTTCTTTCGGACACCGCGTCCCAGTCTTCCCACGGTTTCAGTTACAGGACACAAGCATATTGCCAGCTACTTTCAGTCGGCCTTGGATGCTAGGTGATAGTGTCAGTGGTGGGATTCTCTCGTCCTCCTCTTCAGCTCCATCCATTTGCACTCTCCCGGCCACGGCGGCTCTTGCTTCTCCTCCTCTCCTCTCTTTCTTCTTCTCTCCTTTTATTGTTTGGATGACCCCTTTGGGTCTCCCTTTTCGCACTTTTCTTTTGCAGATCTTTGCATGGTCCCATTGACCTACTTTTTGTGGTCATTCGTTGGACATTAATATAATTATCTTATCTTATCTTAAGATTCTTTTTATCCTACCATTTTCTATTGTAATTGGATTTATTCTCAAGTCCCATCGATCTAATTTTGGCCTTTCGTATATATTAATATATTTTGTTTCTTTCTTTTCTTTTGCCTTTGTCAAGGTCCTAGCACATTCTCTTTCGACGTCATGGATATGATCATCAATGTTAAAGACCTCAATATCCCTTGATCGCTTTTGTTACCACAAAGGCAAGTACACATTACAAGTCTCTTTGTTTCCACTAAAGTTTGTTCACCTAGGATGTTAGTAGATGTTCAAGTGGGGTGCTTTTCTTCTTCCTCGACTTACCTAGCCTAGCCCCCTCACCCACAAACACTTCCTGGTGAGGATTATTCAGCCTTACATTGGCCCTTTCACAAGTAATAGATAATAACATGGATGGTTCCTCTAGTCCAAGCCTTTACAAATATGTAGAATGGGCATAACATGTAATCTTTCTTTCATCAACCCATGCTCTATGAAGAGTCTTTCTCCCCACATGGCCATCTATATTTGTACCTTAGCCACACAACTTGGGGCTTTACAACTTTGGCTTAGTACACACTCATTTATTTTCATTGCTTTAGTTTTTATATTTTGTTAGTTTTTTATCCTAGGGTCCTTTTACCCTACCACTTTCTATTGTAATTGGATTTATTCTAGAGTCCAATCGAACCACTAACTTAGGACTTTACTGCTTTGGGTTATCAACACTGGTTTTATTTTCATTGCTTTAGTTCTTTATATTTTATTAGTATTTTTATCCTACGGTCTTTTTACCCTGCCACTTTCTATTGCAATTGGATTTATCGAGTCCCATCAACCTCCTGGGTTGGAGTTTTATTGATATTGGTTTATCACGCCCTCATTTTCTTTTCATTACTTCAGTTTTGGATATTTTGTTAGTTTTCAAATCCTAGGGTTCTTTTACCCTACCACTTTTTATTGTAATATAATTTATTCTAGATTCACATCAACCTCTACTTTTTTTTCATCCTTGTATATTAATATGATTTCTTTCTTTCTTGTCTTTACCTTTTCCAAGGTTCCGATACCACACATAATTATTTTTATTACTTTTTCCATGAAATTATGAAATACTCAACATTGCTTTGTTTTTTATCATGTTATTTGCCTCTTGCTTATGTCATCAATCTACATCCCTCGACCCCAATTTCTATTCTTAGAAAGGTGGTGACCGGTCTGTCTATTTTTGGTGGGTTATCATTTTCCGTCGTGATTCTAGGAACTTCCCCCTCTTGATTACTAGCTTTCCCTTACCTTTCCATGCCTTTGATCGCCAACATGTGCCCCTTGTCTTGGCACATCATGCATTTTCTCTCCCTAATCATTACATGGCTAAACACCTCTATGAAATAAACTTCAATGTCTTTGTCTTCACTTTTTCTTGTCTTACTCTAACTTGACCTTTTTGTCGCAATTCACTTCATAACCAACATTGTGTCACAATCCCTTATTTTACACAACTTTAGCTTAGAACCGGTAATTACATCCTTTTTCCGCACAACCAGCTTAGCTTAACCAATCTCATGGTTATGGTCTTCTTGTTATCCAATTGATTCTTCAAGGCAATCCTTAGACTTGGAACCACAACTTATACCGGAACCACAACTTATACCAGAACCACTTCCTCTTGACCATACTCATCAAGATTTTGTAACTTGTCATGTAGAATATTTCCTTGGATATGATGAGACAAAGTCACATGGCTTGGTACATCTTCTTAAAGATAATTACATGGGCTAGTCTACCTCATTAAATGTTTTGAAATAGTCATGTGGCTTTATTGTATGTCCTTAAATATTGTAAACATCTTCGTGTACATCTTTATTTTGTTACAAGCTACCTTCCTCTAGAAGTTATCTTTCTCCTCTTAAAAGCTTCCTTTTGTCAAGATACGTCTTTCTATCTAATTGTATTATTTAAATACCTTATACAATAGTTTCCAACAAATGTAGAGTTGTAGTTGATTACTTAGTGTCCTTTCTTGCTTGCAATTGTGCTCATTTCAACCGGTATTAGAGCCTCACAATGATGGCCTCTAGACCTACTCACCTCAAGGGTTCCATTGTTTACCCTTACTAGATCTAACACCCTTAGGCATCCCTTGATCAAATCCTTCAATCTAGTCTCCTATAGGATTTATATATCTTACCCTAAATTGCATCATATTGTTTGGTATCAATTCATGTTGGTCATGCCCTTTAGATCTCTTCTTCTTGAAGATTTCCATCTTTTATCCATACTAGATCTAACCCTCTTAGGAACCTTCCAATCAAGGCACTATATCTACTCTCCCTAGAGGTTTTGTATCTCTTACACTCCATTAGATCTACTCTCTTCAGCAACCTTCAGATTTTGGTGGGTTTGCTCAGCATTGGTATTTTACTCATTTTGCTAAAAAAATTGAAGAAAAACGGCTCATCTTGAAGTGCAAAGTTATCCTCACAAAAGTTTCCAATCATAACAATTCTTGTACTATCACAAAGTACTCTTCGAGATCTTTAGGAAAGTGGGTACATCAAAAATTTCACATAGTATTGAGAAACCTACAACATTGAGAAGTTGGCCTTGGGTATAGCTATACAATTTTTTTCCAATCGCAACCCTCATAGAAAAGACGACAATTATCGCATCATGTAATCCAGCAAGGCAAATCAAGTGCTATGTTTTGCATTGAGGAGAGTGTTTGGAGATCTATCTTCTTAGAGATCATGTTTTCAGATAATTGGCAACAAAATGTCAGTGGATCCTCTTTCTAAATACTAGATTTCATCCAAAATGGAACCAAATGCTACAAGGGAACCTCGCAACCATTCTCACAGTAATTGGTGACTATTAGCACTCTTAAGCAGATACATGGCAGCCATATTAGCACTTTGGAGCATATTTTAGTCAAAGCTAATGCAAAAAATGATGGCAGTGTTCCAGTTTATGCTTTTTGCAAAATCAATCACGTGTAAAACCATTCAGCTTCTCTATAATAGCCCCGCCTACACAACCTTGTTTATCATGTTCACTTCCTATAGTTTTCAAGGAAAGTGATAGTTTTCCTTCAGTACTATCTTTACATAATACTCACCATCCTAAACACAAGGCATCATGCATCGCCTCAAATGGTTAACCATACAACCCATGAAGGAGATATTGTTTTTGACACGACAATTATCATACAACAGATTCTTGTTGTGAGCAAGTCTCTCTACGACTACAATCACCTCTTCTTCCTAGGTTCAATTAGAAATTCTCCCTTCCTTTAATGTGGTTCTTGATCCTAAGACAGCTTCGTCACAAATCCAAGATGAACTTTTCACAACTTCAATGTTTGCATCTTCTCCTCATGCTTCACTATCTTCCATAGGTTCAATTCTTGATCAAGCAGGACACCTAATGACTGTTATCATTGATTTACATGCCATGCATTCAATCCTCACACAACTACAACACTAGCTTTGCAGTATTGAGATCTTCCATGTAGATTATTAATTTTTGACCTGGAATCTTCATACAAGGTTGCATCCAAAAGCATTTCATTCTCCAATATGTTTCATCCCTAGGAGTTCCAACTACTCATTCAACATTTGGATTCTATATGTTTTGGGACTTTGTCGTCATTGTTTATGATCTAAATGCACTTTGTACTCTACCAGAATTTATTTTTCATTGGCTTGTCTTGGAAGCTACACGGTGGTTCTAATAACCCATTGAAATTGGTGACAATTTCCTCTAGCAGGGAGGAAATGGTAAGACAATGCCACATGGGCTAGTGTACTTCATTAAATGTTTTGACAGTCACAAAGGCGTCTTCTATATTTTTAATGTTGTACATATCTTTACGTACATCATAATTCTCTTAGAAGCTTCCTAAATTAGAAGTTTCTTTTCTCTTTCTTCTATTAGAAACTTCCTAAATTAGAAGATTTGTTCTCTTTATTCTCTTAGAAGCTCCCTAAATTAGAAGCTTATTTTCTCTTTCTTTTGTTAGAAGCTTCCTTCTGTCCAGAAGCATCTTTGTATATCATTGTATTGTATAAATACCTAGTACAATAGAGTATACAACATATGTACAGTTGTGGCTGATTCATTTTTGTTCTTTTGTGCTTGCAATTGTGCTCAGGACTAGGATTCAACACAATAATGTGGAAAAACTTTATATCACATATCAGGGAATGTGGTTGCCTTCAATACTATGTGCAACCCATCTCTTACCGAGGCTAATCTCTAAATACTATAAATATTTTCATACAATCCCTCGTGTGGTTGAGTTTCGTCCATGGCTGCCACATGCGATGGATGATCTAGGTCATATCCACCGCAACTCCTCCATAATCTATTGTCTACCAATGCACTTGTTCATCCACTAAATGGACACCGACTTCGGGAAGTCCTCATTTTTAGGCTACATTATCGACACACGCATCTTCAAAGCATGGTGTGATGGATTCCACAAGTTTTGAACTCGTGTTTTCATATTCCTCCCGGATGATATTTGAAACATTTTTGGTACTTCTACCAAAAATTTAGAGAATGTATTGCTCTTACATTGCATAGGATGGATGGCACTCGCATATTATTCCAATGATGATATGTGAAGCTTTGAATGGCACATCCACTTATAAATTGCAAAAACGTATTCCGTGCATCTTCCTATTTCTCCAAGGGATTTCCTCGGACCACTTTCCCTAAAAACATTCTCCAAGGACTTACCCATTTGATTACTCCCTCCCTTTCCTCTCGAAGACCTCTTCATTTAAGGCCTCTTATGAAAAAATTATATTTTCAACCACAAAAACTTTCTCTTAGTTGTGGTATCGATAGTGTTACTCTTCTCTATATGGGATGGCCCTAACGAGCTTCACTTCATCCTCTAACCTACCAACCCCTCCTTTGGCCTAACTGATTGGTCCATACCTGCCCCTTCCTACCACTACTAGTCGTAGTCACCACAACATGTTTCCACAAACACTTGGGTGTAGTCTATGAATCTATGTTTCTTCATGGTGCTTCTCTTACCAACAATTGTTTCTTATTCTTCGTTTCGAGTCTACTGCTCGAAAAGATATAACACAAACTCCTTATGCTAAAACTTAGGCAATGGTGCCAGAAATATAGGAGGAATTTATTACAGTTGATATATTATTTTCTCCACATAAGAACACATTTTAGTATGATACATCTCATCACAAAGAATAAAGGAATGAAAGATCATCATTATATTCATGTAGCTTTAAATACAACAATTTGATGTGTATACATCTAATGACCTACTCATTCTACGATTATAGCATGATGACAACATGATCATACAATGACTAGGATAAATGTTCATTATAACATGATGACAACATGATCATACAAGTGCACTATTTAAAACAAACCATAAAAACAAAAAATTAAAATAATTCACCCTAGCTAATACAAGTTATAACAATTCATTGCTCCACAGAAATACATAATCAGAGTATCTGACCCCAAATTAATTTCATTCCTACAGCTGCCATGTGCAATGGAGAAGATTCCATATTGTTCTACCTCTGAGGAACAATGGGCTGAAGCTGCTCCTCGCACAATGCACTAATATCTTTCATGAAAGTAAATTTCATCTCACCAGCATACTGTCATATGTATAATATTTTTGGAATCAGACATTCATCCTAACCCTCAACTTGATTTCTATTACGAAGTAAGACTCATTTGTTCACTCTTCTTTTTCTCTTTAGCAAACATGCAGCAATTAAATTTTGAAACAAGCGATATTAAAGGCACGGCTCTCTTTCTTGGTTTCAATCTTTTAGCATTATTGCTTTAACCTTTGTGAGCTTACTGCACAAAATAGCAACCAGGTAGCAGGAATTTTATTTGGACTCAAATAGTTTTGGACTTCACTTAAAATAAATGTAATGTCCCTTTTTAGGGGGACTCAGGAAATGACCAAAAGCTGAGATGTAACTTAAAAATCAGATTATGGAACTGCTGTTAGATGGCTGATATAACCCTGCAAATCTGCAAATTAGACCCTTCCTAGGGCAGCAACTTCCCTAGAGGAGTTAAACCCCTCAAAGGTGGGTCAAACCTTGCTAATGCCCTTCAAATCTCATGCCAAAATTATTAGGAAACCCTTAGCAAACACAATCAACTGTTAGAAATCAGAATTGAGCGTGAAAATAATTAATTATGGAACCCTCAACCAGCGAACATCATCAAGCTTGGAAAAATAGTAAAACACCTCCAAAATTCACGAAACTCAAGATCTTGGCCTTAGAAAATATGGAGAACAAGATAGTAAATTCAGATTTGCCAAATTATCATCACACATACCAATAATCACTCCCAAGTGGGTCGCTCCACTCCAAATAAATAGATCATTGAACCAAAGAGATAAATCATGCAAGAAAATGATAATTTATTGCCTTTCAAATCAGCTTGCATACATAAAACCTTATGGAAGGGTTTTCGTCCTCCACAAGTCCTCAACCAAGGGTTTCTGTCCTTGGGAAAGGTCCTCAATCAAGGGGTTTCGTCCTTGAGAAAGGTAGATAAGGTGCTTCACAAGCAAACCTTAACCAAAATATGAATATTCACCAAAACATAATTCAATAATGGCCAAGCAACCTCCTTATATAACCACAAGGAGTGCTTTTACAATATAAAATGATGGCCGACCCCTTAAGGTAAGTGCTTTTAAATATTCAAATGATATTTGGAGCCTACATGCTCATAATACCTTTATTTCCTAACTACTTAAGTCCTTCTATTGGAGTGCTAGGCTTCCCAATAGGATACATGATAATAAATGAAATAACTACCTAAACAACAATAAAAATATAATCTAGATCTTCCCCTTGCTTTCTTCCTTAGACCCACGGGGAGAAGAATGGGTTAAGGTCTTCAAAAATCAGCCTTCAAAAAGGGACATGACAATAAAATAGTTTGAACTCAAGAGCATGGAGAAATATGTTTCTTAGAAATCCCAAAGAAATGAACATTGCAATTTAAATTCGTCTTGATTATCGTGTACCATAGCAAACAACTTATTCATACATATAAATGGCATAATGCTACACCCTTAACCTATAACATGTATTGGGATGTGTGTGGCCGACTCGTGTGTAGCATAACCCTTGAATTGGTCATATGATAGTTTTTATATCTTCATATTGGTATCGAGTTGGCCTATGGAGTATTCATAGCATAAGTAGGGTATATATAGAAGATAGAGTTAAAAGTTGATCATCATATTGAGTAATTTGTTCTTATTGTAAGTTTTGGAGATTGCCCCTCAAAGTGGCTTGGGCATATGCTTCTGTATTCTGCTTTTTATTTCCATCATATTTTGTTCTATTGTTGTGATTCTTACTCAAAGTGATATAGTAAATTCATTACATGTGGTATCAAAGCTCCAATTTGGGCAAAAGTAGAGTGGAAACCCTAATTTTAAAGAATTACCTATATCTCGCAAACATTTGCAATTTTATGCAATTTTGCTAGGGTAGTTTGGGTTTTATTTAAGGAAGATACAACCAATTTTTAGCTTTTGGTGATAAGTTTTGTTGAAGTTATTAGAGTTTTTAATAAATTCGCTCTCTGACAAGCCGCAATTATTGGAATTCTTTTGTGTTCTTCACATTTTTGAAAGCTCACAAAATAGTCAACGGGATTTGTTCCATGTATTCTTGGATTTGAGACCAACCACATTCTAAAATTGTCATCTCTAAGCTTGGTAAAAGGTGAAAATCAAATTCTGCACATTCATGTTTTTGCATGGCAAGTCCACAAATTAAGGTATGAGGCAAAGGATCAATCACTCGGGAAGAAGATTCCCATCTAGACAGAGTTACTTGAGCTTAAGGAAGAAGGAAGGATCATCTTGAAACTGGAAGAGATAATTCAGACTCAATTCAAGAGGATACAAATGAGAGCGATCACCGAGTATTTTATCAAATGGAAGAACCTACTAAAAGATGATGCAACATGCGAGACTGAAGATTTCATACAAAAGCATCCACAAATGATGAGTGTTTAGGAAAATGCTTGTTTGAGGGCATGGGGGTGTCAATGGGCATACTACACCCTTAACCTATGGTGTGTATTGGGATGTGTGTGGCGAACTTTTGGCTAGCATAACCATTGAATCAGTCATACGATAGTTTCTAGATCTTCATATTAGTACTAGAAATTGCACATGAGTTGCAAACTACACTAGAGAGGATAACAATGTTAAGTTTGTTGGATTTCTAATTTGTGGTCAAATGTATGTTGATTGGGTTAAATATTTGTTGGTTACATTTGGTGAAACAATCGCTATGGATCTTGAAGATGACCATGTCTTTTGTAAGTTGTGTCCATCTACTAAAGCTCCCATTTTGGCATTTAAATGTTTCCAAGGCCTTTTCAACAACCCCATTTTGTGAATATCCTAAAATCATTACATTCCATGAGATGACATCTCTCTAGGGCATTTTGTCAAATAATTTGCATGTCTTGTGTTTGCTTCCACCACGAACATACATATCAAATAGGAACCTGCAACTATAACATACAACCAAAAACACTTTCTATTATGCCTCGACGGATGTATGTTCGTTGCATTTGTTGCAACAATTTCAATGGCTCCTACCAAGTATTTGGGACGAACAAATTTAAATGTTTCCAAGGCCTTTTCAACAACCCTATTTTGTGAATATCCTGAAATCACTGCATTCCATGAGTTGACATCTCATCGGGCCATTTTTTCTTCACATGCCCTATGTATGCTTCCACATTTTACATACATATCAAACAGGGCACCTGCAACTACAACATCCAGAAAAAAAACACTCCCTATTATACCTTGATGGATGTTTGTTTGTTGCATTTGGTGAAACAATGTCAACATTTGACGGGCATCTCAGTTCTTTTTCTTTTTTTCCTGTGATGAGGATGATGATAGGGCGGCTCAAACTTTACTTTCAATGGGAATTTTGGCAAGGAGCAGGGCGAGTATCGTGCTGCGGGCAGGAGGATTCAAGTTTTGCTTCCACATTTTACAGTTTACAAGAGCACATTTCATTAAGGCATTTTATTGAACATTTCACGTGCCCTATTTTAAATCTCCCATTTTGGCAAAAAGTTGGGAGGATGTTGGCAAAGGTTATGGTGTTTGTCTTTACACCTGCCAACTGCATTTGCCGGAAAGGTGCCAAGACGTTTCCAACATACTCATGTGCATATCCTGCAATCACTACAGTCCATGAGGCCGCATTTCATTTAGGCATATAGTCAAAAAGTTTGCATGTCAATTCCATGCTTGCACATTTCTAAAGCTCCCAATTTGGCATGGGTTTGACAGTTTCCAAATGCATCTGCTTGAAATATTGAATGGCCTTTTAAGAAAAAAACATTTTGTGCATCTTTTGCATTCATTGCAGTCCTCAAGACCACATCTCACCGAGGCATTTTTATCACACAGTTCACATGCCATATTCTTAATCTCCCATTTTGGAAGATGTTGGGAGGATGCTAGCAAAGGTTGTGGAGTCTGGTTTTACACTTGCCAATTGCATTTGCCAGAAAGGTGCCAAGGCCTTTCCAACAGACCCATTTTGTGCATATCCTACAATCATTACAGTCCATGAGGCAACATTTCTTTCAAGCATTTAGTCAAACAGTTCGCATGCCAATTGCATGCTTCCACATTTTGCATATATATATCTACCAGCTGCTGTAATTTACGTGTTCGGACCACTAACTTCTCATCAGACTGAGATGTCTCCCATTCGCTGACCTCCTTTTTATTTCTTCCATCACCATTTCCTTCCTCACAAATCGCACACCTTCCCTCCATCAAGAAGAAGAAATTCATAGCAGAAATTAGATAAAAATGAGGCTTAGAGCAAAGAGGTTAGTCTCTTTCATTGTATTTCATTGCTGCGGTCTATTTTTTGGTTAAATTTGAGTATCGAATTTGATTTGTGTGAACGCAGAGGGGATGTCCATGCCCTGTTCTTAATCTTTCACTGTGGAAAAGGGTGGGAGGACGCTGACAAAGGTTGTCTGGCTTTACACCCACCAATTGCATTTGCCGGTGAGATTGAATAAGGTGCAGGTCAGGAGGTTCAAGTCTTGCTTCCACATTTTGCAAACATATCTGCCAGGGCACTTGTAAAACATCTGCCAAAAGTCATTCTCACAGTGCCCTCCAGGCATTCTTCAGCCTCAATTCCTTGTTCTGCTCCCACTGCTATGTCTCTGGCGAGAGCTACGCCAGGAAAATACATTCCTCGCTAGAGTATTACATGGGGAAACAGATGGACAATGGCAAACCCAACCGATTGAGAGTCAACAGCTTAGCAATCACCAATGGAAGGGTAGATCCAGATATTCAGATCCCCTCATTTGCCCCTGCCACGCATACACACAGCATTAAATAAGCGGGCAAATGGTGGGCAGAAAGAAGCCTGCCAGAAATGCGTCGCCGGAATTATGACATTTTCCGGCAATGCTCTCTTCATTGTTGGACGCCTTTGGCATAATTAGGGTCTTCCTATAGAGTGTTTGTAGCATAAGTAGGGTATATATAGGAGATAGGGTTAGTAGTAGATCATCATATTGAATGTTCATATTGTAAGGTTGTGGAGGTTGGCCCCTCAAAGTGGCTAGGTGATATGCTTCAATAATCTTCTCTTATTCACACCATATTGTATACATAGCAAGTTCATTACACATAATGCTTAAAAGGTTGTCCCCATTTGCTAAGGAAAATATCTTCTATCCAATCTCAATAGATAAATAATATAGCCTTAAGCGATGTTGATTCACAAAACAATTAAATAAGAGGATAAAAATATTCTTTTAAACCTCATTTGATATTTAGTCCATCCAACAATTAATCAAGTAATTGTGCTTTTGCTTATGGCACAATAATAAAATACAAAGCCTATATGATCCATCTTTTCTATGTACTAGAATAATTGGAGTTGTGTAAGGACTCTTGCTACATATATTATGATATTCCTTGCACAAACTATTTTATTTATGTTTCGTAATAGTGTGGGAAATTATATGATTTTGTTGTTTGCAGGCTTAGCATTTGATTCAAAATCTATTATATGTATTGTCTCATGGCTTGGAGACAATTTCAAGTAGGTCTCAGAATATTATCGAATAACTGTCTATCATATTTGTTATATCATGATTATGTTGAGATTGTTTATTTATGTGATCTATCATTCTTGGAAGGACATTTTTGACTATTTTTATGATTCTATATACTACTTGTTAGATAGAGTGTATGTTTCTTCTAGCTTTTGATGAACGCATTCTCAATAAAATCTAATGTTGCATTGTTTTAAATTCAAGGTGATCTTGCTTATTGTTAGCATCCATTAGACTTGTAGAACAATATCTATTAGCAATATGTGGAGTAGTTCCTCTCATCAACAATGGAAGTGACAACCTGGGAAAGGATAAAAATGGAAAGCATTGATAGCTTAGGAGCTTCTTCCCAATATAGTTTCCACCATCCAATAGGGTTATCACAGGCGATAGTGATCTTATCCCCACTAGCCTCACATGTTCAAAAGCCTGGGCCACAAGCCCTGAAAATTTCTAATGATCCTGTTTTGTATTTAGGGTGAAAAGAAAAGCTTTTATTACTTTTAATATAAGTGTATTCAAATATTTTTCCCTAGTAGATGGTCTTCGCTTAGCAAAAGTGTATGGAATGGATAAGCTTGAAGTTTAGGAGACTCCTTTTAATCATCAATGCCGTGATAAAAGGCCAAACTCCCAACTTGAAGCTCCACTACCTACTCCACCTAGCTTGTGAATATTTACATTCTCTCTCAAATTTCCTTCTCACTTCCATCGCCAAGCAATTAATGCTGCAAACATCTTCACCAACACTAGTATCAAACTAGGAGTGCTCTCCAAAATTGAAAGTTCTCTACCTACTGGCTGACCTAGTCATGAAGCAACAATTTTTAATGATTCTTCCCACCATGATTTACCTATGATTCACCATATATTTTTTCAATAGCATAGGACAAAGCTAATTATGATTTGAGATATGTCACTAATTACTATTTCTGCCAAATAATCATTTCACGCCTTGCAACACATGTGATGAGGGGCCAATGGGACTTTCATAGTAGATGGCTCACACATTTCTCCTCGAGCCATGCCATTTACACATGTTCTTAAATCAAATTCCTCTATTCAAATGCACATTCAGCCTGTAGCATTACTCTGCTTTATTCAACTTTATATTCTGTTATCTGATGGCACACACAGCAAGCCCTTCTGTTGTGTGCAATAGGTATATCTATGGTACCTGCAACAGGTCCATCCAACCCCTATTGATCAGCGGGTAGTTCTATTTCCTCCGGCCTTCTATGTAACTGTTTTTCCTAGGACGATTTGGGGGAGAAATTTTTGAGACGTGTCCTCAAAAATATGGCTGCATTGTAATCCCAGGAGTTGAGAGGACCGTCAAATCTATTAGTTACAATTTTCTTGGCAAGCTAGCAGAGATTGCACTCGCCTTCTTTGTATATCAATTTGTTATTGAGTACTTGTTTCCACGAAATGATATACAAAGAAACATTGATATACTTGTCATCGGCTTGGCAAGAAAATTGTCCGATGACAATAGGTAGAAAGGGTTTTCTGCTAGACATCATCTGCAGGATAGGTGACATTGACTACAAAAACCTTAAAAGGTGAGGGAGTATAGGGAGAGAGAGAAGGAAGGGTGATGCAAGACATTTAGAGCAAATGAAAAGGTGATGTAAAGGTGCTATAACGAGGTTTTACTAAGGTATAAAGTGGTGATATGGTGGTAGAAGGCAGGGTCAAGTGCAACGATGATCTCTTACAAGGTGTTCTGAACTGACCCCAACCCTTTCCCAATACATCCTTTAAGGCATGCACCTGGGGGTTAATACGCCAAATACCCTCCAATGAGAAATTGTTAGTAAATGAAAAATAAGGTGTATACAAAATGCACGTAAGAAACATATGTTTCGTGTGTATGTGTGTCTATTAGCCATTTCTTGGCAAAAGTGTTCCTACAATAGCCTGATATATATACAAAACAGAAAATTGATACTACCAATGTTGTTGTAATGCAAAAAAATCACTACATGAGCCAAAGATGCGGTCATCACCAATGCAAACATGTTGTGTCCCATTAACACAATCGTCATCAGCAACAAACACATTACGCGCCATTAAAATGTGAATTGACCTTCAGCCATGGTGTTTCATGCTTCAGGGGTTACAATAGTCTTGTTAAAATGACAGAGCTGCAAGCATCTACCATTATATATGGAAAAGGAAAATCTATACAAACCCTTAGAGTACGGAATGTTTTATAATTCTTAGGTTGGTTGTTTTGATATAAGCAAATGAGTGTGCATGCCAAGTGCAACCCCATATTCTTGGATTGGGTCTAAGTTCGCACTCGCACTTTCTGAAAAACATTCCATGGTCATCTTATGTATTGGACACAATTATTTGGATTGTAGTAAAGTTTTGGTTAGGTTCTTTTTCAGATTTTGGGGTTAGTTTCATTTCCCGCTATAACCGTTTGGTGTTAGTTTCATTTCCGCTATAACCTTTTGGTGTTAGTTTCATTTTCCATTCAAATATTTTTAATCCTTCTTCAAAAATATGGGTCTTGAGAAAAAAAATATATATAAGTATTAACATAGTATGCCATGCAAAAAACCCTACATATGTCAACAATATTCGTCTTGAGAAGGGGTTCATGAAGGCTATTCAGAAAATGTACAATTCTACAATGTCAACACTAGTCATATGGAGTGGACAAAATTTGCCACTCGTATGGGATATTCAGAAGAGGCCAAGATGGACAAGGAGACTATGGCATAGGAGGACCCAATTCAGTGGAGGGTTATGCATGGCCTCGCTTCTTTAACAACCACACTAGATATTTGATTGTTGTCCCAAGTTTCTAGTTCTTCTGCTTCTGAGAGGAACTAGTCTACTTATGGCTTCATCCACTCTATGAAGAGAAACAGGCTTACCTCTAGGATGAAGGAGAAGCTTGTAGTTGTACATAGTGCCTTGCATCTCATTGACCGTAACACACTTACGTACAAGGAGAGTCCAGCAGCCCGATGGGATGTAGAGCCAGAGGAGCCATCTCAGATTGATGATGATGTGGCACAGACAGGGTTGGTTGGCATCAATTTGGAGGAGCTTGACCTTGAGGAGTCTAGCAATTTGAGTGATGAGGAGTTTGGCACAACGACTGGACTTTGGAGATGATTAGACTCATTAGAGGCATTAAACCACTGGCCAACTATATTTGAATTTTGAATGTAATCATCATTTTGAATATAAATATTAATTTATTGATATTTGGCATTTTCATTGTTCAATGCAATGTGTTTAGTATTTCAAAGTTTCATTTGTTGTTCCTTCTACATTTTTTTATAACTAATTTTTCAAGTAATATATATATTTTCATTGCGTCGTTTTCAAACCAAGGCCCTTGTTCCCCCGTCTCGAGACCCATCCCACCGTTACGAGATTTTGTGGTACACTAGAATCATATGACTCTCACTCGCATAAGCTCCTTTCCATTGGTGTGCTCTTTCATCAAGCTTAGCACCCAAGGGTGATTGTAGATGAACTTTGTGATATTTCTTGCCTCTTCAACCACATTTTTCACCCATGTCATTTTTCCTATGTCCTCAAGTAGGAGATCAATGCAATGGGTTGCACAATATGTCCAAAATTTATAAGGTATCTCTCCTCAAGAAGTCTCGCTACTACTATATATGATGCGATGTATCAGATGTCACAACTTGGACAACATTCTCCACACCCACTTCCATCACCACCTCATCCAACATATCACACAAAGTATTTGCATTTTTCACTTGGTGGGAGGCATCAATTGACCTCAAGAACGCCAATTACCTGCTATAAGCCACTAGAAAGTTAATCAAAGTGCAGATTTTCACATCCATCCACCCATCGGATAAAATGCTTAAATCTTTTTTTGCCACTTTTTTCTCATCTACCATAGCTTGCATATTTTGGATGAAATCATCTAACAAAGGATCACTCAAATCATGAAAATAAGAGACTTGAACCCCTTCCTAGAAACAAATAATGTCTCTACCAAATTCTCCCAATATGGGTTTTTCGCTGCATTGAATGGAATGTTAGTGCAACACAAAAGTTTTTCGTAGCTACCCTTGCTTCATTGTGCAATTCCGAGTTCCAACCAATACCTTCAAGTGAAGTTTGTGACCCAACAATACTTCGAGGAACAAAAAAACCTATCCAACTCCATATGTGGCCGAACTATCTCCAAGAGATGAGCCCCATGATCGCTTGTGTCCCCATCGCCTTGGAGTTGGGGTAATAGAAGAGACTCCCAAGTCATACTCATCGAATCATCCCTTTCTTCCCTCCTATCTACAATGGCTGCAATTGCTTCAGCTATCCTCTTTTTTTCCATTTTTTCTCTACATAAATCGCAAAGTATGCAACCATCTCTCTTTGAGCCTCAAGTGGCACTTGTTTGCACAATTACACACGTCTTTACATGCAATTCATGTGAGTTTGTATTTTTAGGCAATTGACACCACTCATCTTAAACCTACAAATTACAATAATTGTATATGATAGAATTGAACTCCATAGCTGATTCACAATGCTTCCAAAAGGGAGATCGGGGTTCTTAGGCTTACAATGGATAAGTGAACCAGATTTTGATGCCCTTCTTTTAGCTGTATACCATTGCAAATTGAATGCAAACTGAAACACAAGTAGAAACCTTATAAAACCAAAAAAATAGATTAAAACCCCAACTGCTAGTGTCTATCAGAAGAAATCGAGTAAAATTGCAAAAAAACAAAAAAAGACAAACCTAGGGCATCTAAAATGGAAAATAAATTCCAAATCAATTTACTACAAAAATTGAGGACATTTCCCTGATCAAATCACTATGAAAATCCTTCAAAGCCGATGAAAGCCACTATCAACCACTTCACAGCGACTATGAAATGCACAAAATCACCAAACAAAAACTGAAGAAAATCTGAATTTTTAATTTTTAAAATGTCGTTTTTCCTTGGACCTGTTTTATGCAATTTTAAACGAGTTTTATGCACACACTAAATTTTGACAAAAATTTCCAGGTTTTGCCAATTTAAACTCCCGATTTTTCACAAGATACTTGACTCGCAAGTTCTGCACTGGTTTATCATTCCACAAGCGAGAAGTACTCGCAAGTGCTCATGGAGTTTCTCTGAGTCATAAAACAATGCTGTAAATAGAGATTGAATGTGTACGAAAATATTACTAGAACCATCACAACCCTTGGTTACAATATAGTTTATTTTATTTACTTATTTAGAAGCTTGTATTCGCAAGAACCCAACTCTAGGCCCAATACACATTATGTTTGCAGATTTAATTCATAACATTAGTATCAAAGCACTTTTTTAGCCTCATAACTAGACAATTACATTATGGATAGAGCATTGGATAGAAAATTGCAAACAAAATTTCACACTTTCAATCAAGATGTCCTTCAGTGATAACACGAATCAGACTTAAAGATTGCTGCACATTACACATGACAGAACTGCAACATGGAGGTCAAAATATCGTTGGATATAAAAAAGGAATGTAGTAAATGGTATGAGCAAGTACCAAAGATGGTGTTAAATAAGGATATGTTCATGAGGCCTTCAATTTTTATGGGAGATCCGAGATGTATGCCACAACTTTCAGATGCATGTTTCACTCATAAAGATGCAAAACATTGAATTTGTGAAGAAGATTGTATGGAAAAGCTCTATAAAGATACTGTGAATATAGCTAATGAAAACACGCGGAGCACCAACACAAAGACTAACCCAAATTTGTGCCTACCGATCTTCCACAAAACACTGTCTGCAGACTTGATGCACTTTCCAAATCTTATTGTTGTAGATGTAAGGCCAATGGTTAAACTCTTTTGGGTGGGCTACGTCGAGCATTGAGGATGTGTGGGGATTACAGAAAGACTTGAAAACTGCCAACTGATATTGTTATGGCTGAAGTTGGTGGTGATGATAGAGAGTACTCACAAAACTTTTGATCAGTAAGCTGGTAGATCTTTAGGCCCCCAATTTTGATGAGTTTGTCACACCCCAAACATTCTATTTTCATAAGCGTATTAGGGCTACGAAACAGCCAACTTGTGGCACACATAACCTTTATTTTTGTTTTTTGTTAGTTTCAGATGTTTCTTAAGTGGACCTGATTAAGACCTTGGGGTCACCCTGACCTAATTGTGCCTATCAATAAGGGTATATATTCCCTCTATCATCATAACTTGAATTCTCTGTTTCATTTCTTTGCTATTCTGCATTCTGGAGGTTTCCTACTCGAAGAGGCTACTATTTCTGCTCCAGTTATACCAGTTTATTTGGCTTTGTTGCATCGTAATCTTTGGATATGTTCTTATCTTCCATTGGAATGGATCTGCTGCTGTTATTTGCGTTTACTTTATGCTTCGCATCTAAGAAATACCATAAGTGGTATCAAAGCGGTGATTTGAGTGTCATATTCTATAGTGCAGGGAAGAAGGCAGGGCAATATAAAAGAGTATTGATTTGGGAGACAAGTTATGTAGCATGAGGTCAGGGGAAAAGCATTGTCAGAGACGAGTATCTGTCTATTACTAGATTTATTCAGCAAATAATCCTTTCTTTTCAACTTTGATAAAGCAGGTAGATTTGTTCCAATTTTATTTTTTATCAAGCCCTGGCAGAATACGCGGTCTTTAATATCTTTCAAAATAGGAAGAATTTGGGGGATCAAATTTGAGTAAGACTTTGGGCAACCACTAAGTAAAAATAACTGCAAAGGATTAGTTAAACGAAAAAAGTATACAACATTTTGCAACAATATTTAATTTCTCTTTACATATTATATGCTCCAGAAAAGAGAAAATAGATACTACAATACTTTAAAAGCAAAAATTGCAAGAGATACTAAAGACAGAAAGATACAAGAAAAAGAAGTTACTGAGAGCAATTGAGCACGGTGGCAATTATAACCCCTAGCTAAAAGAGAACAAAATTATGGCTTTAAAAGTTTCCTGACTGTCCTACAATCCATGGTTAAAAATCATATATAAACACAAACAAAGTATTCTTCTTGTTACCATGGTTAGGAGCCACTGCGTCATTTGTAACATCATGACCACAACTGCAGCAGGTTCCCTATACAACATAAGAACAGTTATTAGTACATATAAAATTGATAACACTAACCATACTGTATAAACAATACACTCACAGATGGTAAACGGCTGAACCTAAGAATATGGACAATTTCAGTATCAATCCTTTTTTATAGTACCCGCAAAATCTATGAATAGATAAGCCAATCAGGAAATTCTACTGGATTTTTCCCACTACACATCATAATTGTCAAATTTAATTACAAAAACAATCTTGTGATTGAACAAAAACAAAATCTTAAGGAAAATAGACAAATGCTATATTTCTTACTATCAAAAACAATATTTTCCATCTCAAAGACAGGTAAAACTAACATCTTTCATATTTTACCAAGATATGCAAGAAAGATAGAACAAAGAATAAGGAAATTATTTTGATGACTACAAATGACCAAAATAGGTCAATGAGACTTGAAAATTACATTCAGTTACATTTGAGCTAAGTCACAAAGGTACGAGTTTGGGGCTTTGCTGATTTTATTGGGAGTGCAGATTTGGTGTGGCTTGGGTACATACCTACAAAAACAATAAAAATATAGACAAAATACAAAATTAATCATGATATCAATGTTAGGTGGTTGAATTGATTGGAGTGGGTTATGACTATCTTTTAGAAGTTGGGTACATCCCAGGTACCCTGAGTGCCGAACCCAGGATGTACCCATCCAGAACTCATCAGGATAAAAGGAGAATCCTGGATATATCCAAGAGGTACCCAAACCAATATTGGTACCTAGATCATACCAATACTAGGACAGGGAGCTTTGGGGCGGTACCTTGTATTATGGCATCTCATAAATGTTGGGGTAAAAAGACTCTAGGATATAAAAAGTGACTGAATCAAAAATACAACAAGATCAGTCAAGCCCCGAACCATAAGTACTAAGTATAAGTACAAATAGTGGACCCTCAATGAAACACAGATTTGAAAAGATCATTTAGCAATCGACTATGACAAGAAACCAACACAGTTTGTGTGTGCAGCAATGCTTAGGCCAAAGGAACCAAAAACATTATCATCTATCAATGTGAAAGGACCAATGCAATAATACAATGGATTTTTGGAAGGGGATCGAGGAACCAAATCGATTTGATGCTTTATTGCTATAGAACAATTAATGTTGACTGAGATACTACACTATCAATAAATACATGCACATCATAATTATTGCCTGAAATACCATGCAAAGGCAAAGCATCCAAACAATAGTAGCTTGTATTCATAAAAGTAAGTCTTGATACAATTCACATAGTATAGGGAGAACCTAAAATAGGTGTCCTTTCCTCAATATACATCATTCCATTTATGTGATGAAATGACCAAATAGGTTATCCGTTAACCACAACCATCAACAAATGAACATATTCCTACGAGTCATTACCAACTACCTAAGGTCAACATTACACTTATTTAACCATATGACACTTCGGATTCTAATATTGTAATTACACCAACTGTGACGGTAATATTATTTCAGTCTACATCATCCCCCTTTAAACAAGTTGGAGTCCTTCCAACACAATTCATCGACAACATGATGAAAAAAGAACGTAAAAAATAGAGGGGTAACAATCAAGTTCAAGCTGATGTAGAAGTTGTTGTCACTACAACTGTCAGATAAATTACCGACATTAATTGGGCCATGGAGTCCAGAAAAAGCATGTTTCAAAAAGCACAATCCTTAACCAATTTCCTTGTTTGTCTTTTAAAATCAAAGCAAGAGTCCAGAGGCAGCATATTTTCACCCTTCGGAAACCCTTGAAAGCCATGATAGCATTCAAATTTCATTGAATTTTTACAGCAAATTCCTTGTAAGTGGCTTTGTGCCCAACCAATAAAATTGTCTGCTGCAAATGAATAAAAACTGCAATGGGGCATACATTGGTGGTTTGGGTGGCAAAGCGAACACATTAGGTAGCATTTGATCAAACATTAGCAGCATTTGATTTGGCACATAGGGGCCGCATAACTGTGTAGTTGTAATGTCCCTTTTAGGGCTGAAACTGAAAAACAAAGAAATAGCACCAATCCCAATTGAGAGTAATCTGATTTTTATGACAACAGATCTAAAAATATTAGAAACCCTAGCAGCGAACTGTATTTGCACTTTTAGGGCATCAAACACCCTCCAAACAAGCTGAAAATGGATGTATAAATTCTCCTAAATATTATACTCAACCAATGGAATAAACACCAAGCAAAAGTACTCCAAAATATATGCAAATTATGAAGTTCTATACAGTTGTAATTAAATTAATGACAGCAGAATTACAGCTCACAATAATGGTTGGAAATGGAGGTTACAAGCCCCAAAAATCTCATGAAAGTGTGAAATCAACCTCTAAAATTATGAGGAATATGGATATCAACTCCAATTGAAGAAATGTGCCCTAGATGGCACCCAACTCCTCCAAGCAAGTCACTACCCTAGGAGAGGGCCTAAAATTGGTGCTCAAACCCTAGCAGCTCTTCTCCAATCAAACCCTAGCTGAAAATCTGCAACATCAATCTCCTTGAAGCACTTGGAAACAACCAATTGAAGAGTTTTCGTTCTTCAATCAAGCAAGGAAGGGTTTTGTCCTCCTTGCTAGCCACACCAAAGGATTTTCGCCCCTTAGTGGAAGGAATTGAGCAAACAGCCCAAAAACCATGCAAAGTATATTTTTGACAAGATGATGATGCCCAAATGAGCCAAGTGAACCCTCTTTTATACCCTTTTGTGGCGCCAAAACCAATTTGGAAGCCTCCAACTAAGACCGACCTCATAAGGATGCTTTTCTTTTATTTTCACTTTGGCCTTTCACCTTCTTAACCCAGCCGACTTGACTCATGTAGAAAACTATGAAAGAAGAATGCAAATGCTCATGAAAATAACTGAAAAATATGACAATCACTTCCCTTGTTTATTTTCTTATTGCACACGGGAAGTGAAATGGGCTCAAAGTCTCCGAATGAATTAACTTAGAAAAGGAGACATTGCAACAGTATTTGATTGGCAACAAGATCCAACCCGCCAATGACAATGGCCATAAATTGGCAAAGTGCTTGTGTCTTAAGTCATACCATAGTGGGGTAGCGAGGATTGAAATTGATTGCAGATCAAACAATGGGGTTTGTTGATCCTTTTTAGCAGAGACATGGAGATCAAACTCAGCAAAGAAATCGAACACGGTGGTAAGGCATAGAGAACAAGCAAGAAAAGAGTGCACAAAGATTTAATGAGATATAAAGGTTAGACGAAAGGAGGAGATCAACCAGCGAAAGGAGATCAAGCTGCAGAATATGTCGATACGTGGCATTCGGAATAAAGGTCAACAATTGGATTTGATTTGCTTGGTGGTAGCTAGAGGGATGTCGATGATTTGGCGGTGTTGATGGAATTTGATTAGATGGCCTTTGTTAATGAGGTCAATGATATGGCCTTGCTAATGAGGTCATCCGGTTCCGAGGTATTTAGAAACTCGCACGACTCGCTAAGTGGTCAAACGCTTGCCCTTCTCTAAGATCATCCAACGACTTAAATGTCATCTCTTTCTCTTTGAACTTTGACTTACCTAATATGGGATATTTATTTGCATGTGGTGTTTTCGCTTTAATCGTTTCTTTACACTAGATATGCATATCTATCATGTATATGTTTTCAGTCCTTTCTTAGTAAAGCTTTAGTTAGACGCCATTGACTATATCATTCAAGTGTTCCAATTTGGCCGCCCCTTCTCAATAATTTCGGGAATAAAAGTAATGGTCCGAAGCCACAACACTTTGAACTTTCCGGCTTAATGTTGTGAATCCCATTATTCTTCGGACCTAGAGCTCTATCCTTGAATTTCACCATCAAAGATGTTTATTGGGCGAATACCTCTCTCTGTTGTGTGAATTCTATTATCCATTATAACTTCACCTATCGTTTCCCGAGTTTGAACACATCTATCAGTATATGTTCTCTTTTCAAAAACGCCATACCTCATCTTGTATTAAATTTTAATTGCTATGCTCCACATTCAAGGCCATTGAGGTCGATGATTGGACATCAATTTGGCTACATGTCTCATTCTCGTGAGTTTACATATCATCAAACTTTGCACACTTGATGTTGTACTCTTTATCCTCTAAGCGGTTAAGCCATCTATGAAGTTGATTGTTCCGGAGGACTTGGCATCAATGGCATTTGTTTCTCGCCCATTCCGCTGGTCATTTTGGTCGTCTTTAATCTCCATAATCTCAATGATATTGCAAGTCGGTTGCAAAACCTCATGCTCTTCCATGTGGGAATGAAATAGACCATTGTAGGAGCTCATCTCATCATTAGAACACAGTTGTAACTCAAGGACCCCTTCATCATTATGCTCCATTGCACCTCGGCTCCTATCAACAAAACAAACTTCATTCGAGTCCAAGTCGATGAGGTTACTTCCTCACAAATTGCCTAATTCTTCAAGTCTATAACTTACTTTTGTGCATTGTTTTCAATAAAGATCTGTGTTCTTTTTCCAAATACAATCGGCTTTGATTGCTATCAACTAGCCTCGACCTAATAGTGCACCATAGGCTTTTTTTATAATGAGATTACAACAAAATCTAATAAACAACATTGAGGTCCAATAATTACCTTTTGTCCCATTAGTACACCCAACACCTCAATGCCATATTGACCTCCGAGTTGAAATGTCGAGGCCACACAGGTTGGCTTCCCAAGATTTTTCCAAGTCTCCTCTAAGATCATTCGCACCAAAACCACTCCGTCGACGCTAGTACTTGCCGATTCTTGCCTAAAATTTCAACATGCACAATTGTTGATTGTCAAGATAGGTTCATCCTCAAGAGCGTAGGATCAATCACTTGATCACCCGAAAAGGGGGCTCGATTATGACCATTTTCTTCTACTTTTTGTTATCCCCGTCACTCGACATTAGTTGTGTTATTGTGTGCTCCATTTTCAAGCTAATGTCGTGTATGGTAGCAATGAAAGGATTCCCGAGTTCCAAAATGCTTTACAATAAGTCACCTATTGTCAAAGGTATAGTGGTTTGAAAACCTTTCATGCAATAAGCATTGTCAAACTCCTCTCTTCTCATGATGGTGGTAGGAAACATCTTAACCACATACATTCATTTGTATTCCCATTGGCGGTCAAGATGGTGATACATGTTATAGTGTCATATAGGATACTTTGATTCATCACTAGTGAACTTTTGGGAATTTTTGCTTTACTAGAGATGGAGTTGATGGGGTATCAATGGCTCCAGTATTGTTCTTCAAATACTAGTCTCCTTCTTAAGCCAGCTTATTATCCCAAATTTTGAGTTTACGATAAATTTGGGTAACCCACCAAATTTTTCATCTTTGGGGCCTTAGGAATTTTCCCACCTTTCCAAGAATCTGAAGTTTCTAGCCTTAAGGGTCCATTTGCAACATTTGCAATGTTTTTCGGAGTTTTTCGAGTTCACCATACATCTTTGCATGTTACATGTTAAGTGCATCCCAATCTAGGAAACCTAACAGTCTCTTTGTGTCAGGTTTCAGGTTTTCCTTGCGTTGGAACATCTTCCATCTTGGCATGTTCTATGTCGCATGTTCCTCGATCCCCGAACCCCAACAAGCCCTTTGTGTCGGGTTTTCGAGGGTTAGTTGCATTGGGACATGTGAGGGCAATGACACAAGTCGGGGAAATGCACTTGCTAAGCCTAATCATTTCCCCGACTCAGTGTGTTGTGTTTTCCATGGTGTTTGGCATGTTCATTTCCCTGACAGTTTGTCGAGATTTTCTAGGTGCACAACATTATCGAAGTCCCGATAGTGTGTCAAATTTCTCAATGTGCAAAGCAAGTGCAATGTTCCGACAGTGTGACGGGTTTTCAGAGATGCTAAGCAAAGAGCAAAACCCGACAAGGGATTTCGGGTTTTCTAATGTGCAAATCAAGGTGGAAGTTCCAACTATTGTTTCAAAGCATTCAGAGGAGTTTTTGACAAAGTTTTCAAGTTCATCTTTCAATGTCTGGATCAGAAAAAGAGAAGTTTGGCTAAGTCCTCACATGTTTCTCCATCTTTGAATCGAACATGTAAATCTTTTGGATGTTTTTACCTCATATGGATTAGCATGTTGACTTGGTAATTGAGCAAGAATCATCAACAACATTGAATGTTTTCCAACCACTCCCCTTTTTCTCTCTCTTCCTCTTTCTCTATAAATAGAATTTGTTATGGCATTCTAAGAGGGTGATTATTCAAGGAACAAGGGCTTTCATACTTGGTGGTGGAAAACCATTTTCTAGAATTGTAAAGAGAAGAAAAACTTTGTATTTTCAATCTTTGATATAAGGAATAGAAGAGACTGCGTTACAAACTTTGTGTTGAATGTATCTCTTTGATTAATGTATTGTTCTTAAGTTCTATGCATCATATTTTCCTTTAAATTACAGTTTATTGCTCTTTGGATTTTCTTTCAGTTTATCACTATTGTTTCTCTTGTGTTAGTATCTTCGGATCTGCATTTGCCAGAGAAAAAGCACAAGTATTCACTCGATTCCCTTCTATTTCCCTTCCATTTTCTCTTCTAAACCCTTCCTCCATTCCATTCCAGATCTACTTTCCCTTCTGAAGCAAACCCATCTACTGGGATGAGATCCCAACCCCAATGGTTAAAATAGTGTAAATATTGTAAATACTCTTTGGTGTTTGTAAAATAGTAATAAATAGGGCACCTCCTTAATAGAGGAGGGACTTTGTCCCACATGTTGTGGTTGAACCTCATATTTTGTCTCTAACAAAATATCCAACCAACATGACCGCAACTTGTCTGAAACTCTACCCTGTGGCATGTTTCCCCTCCAACTCGCCGTTAAACCCCTTGTCCCAATGTTCGTCACGTGTCGTGCTCGCTTCCCTTCCCTCCCACTACCGCCATTCCCCGACCACTTATAGTTCGCCATCGCGACTTCCCGATCACTCGCTCCACTCACCTCGCCGAGCTCCCTACATGAGTAGTCCCTTCCCTCCCCGCCGAGTCACTAATGCGACTCGCCCGAACCTCCGAGCTCTCACCGATCTAATTACGCCCACTCTACTCCCGATTCACCCCCAACCAAGTCACCATACGACTCACCACCTATCAGCTCGCTGCAACCTAGCTCACCGAGCTCACCCTGTCAACTCGCCCTTGACTTAGCTCACCCTGGATTCCCTCGCAAGCCCAACTCACCACGTAGCTTGTCGCCTTGCCCACACCACGTAATTTGACCGGCTCACCGCCCTATTTTTCGCGCTCATTATTAACTCTTTTATCCCTCCACACAACGAGTCCTCACACTTGCATCCACTTTTATGCATACCCTCCATCACTTTTCACTTACACATGACTAGGGCATCCCTGTCATCGCTTCCGCTCGACAAGCCTTTGTCGGGGTTCAATTTCTCTCATCTTCAATCGCCACTTTTCGTCCCACATTACGTTGGGGCAACCTACGGCCCGAAAAATGTATTGAGGGGGGAATCATGCAAAACCCTTCTTGTTTGATTCTGTGACATCTAATCATTAATCAATTAACTCTATATTATTCGCCTCGTGAAATCAACCTATCGATCCCTTCATAGAGTCCAACTGAAGTGGCCCATTGATCGCATTTCCAGGTTCTTGTCTATCTAGTCAACCATCTAAGTTTGCAACTGTGGCAACCTTTGTCATAGGGTTAGACGGCCCCCATCTCATCTTTAGTTTTTGCGTTGCATCCTGCCTGCTGCAACACACACCCCAAAAAGGGGAAAAATGCAAACAAAAGAAAATGCAACTTACACATAAGTTCCTTTATTCAAAAACACCAAAAACATTATTAAACACCAAAAAAATCAAATAACCTCACAAAATCAATAAAAAAATATAAAACCCCACAAAAATGGGGATAAAAGACACCTTACCACTCATTTATTAACCCTCACCCACTCACATTTAATTTTGTCCATCCCACCTACCCATGTGTGACTCCCTATGCACTCCAAATCTATAAAACCCCTTCACCCACATCATTTCATCTCTCTTAGCAACTCTTGACATCCTATACTTGAGTTTTCTTGCTCTCTTGCTCGCATATCTCGGTCTTGTAGGTTTTGAAGAAGGAAAGTCGAAGCACAAAGGATAGATCTTACTTGTGTAGTAACTGTTCTAGCGAAAACTCAACACAAACAGAAACGCAACTACGATTGGCTTGCTATCTCCGTGCAATTCTCGGTGAAACGCAATTGTGATTGTCCTACGATCTGAGTCAAGTATACTTGTCATTTCATTTATTGTTTTGTCATTTTACATCAATAAAATGTCTTTAATCTCCTTAAAAGGCTTAGGGATCTAAGCGAGGCAGTCCCCTAACCACCAAAAACAACTAACATTTTCAAGTGTGCTTGTGTGCAAGTTTAGATTTAGATCTAAAAGGTTTTACCCACTTTATTCAATGAAAGAAACCACAATTGTCCCTCTCTTCACAATGGCATCATAAGCCCATTTTGTTTTAGTAGCATTGATTTGGGGTTTTCATATTAACTAATCCATCTTGCAGGTGACCCAAATCTAGCCACACGGTTTGGAGGGTGTTTGATGCCCTAAAAGTGTAGATTCAGTTCGCTGCTAGGGTTTCATATATTTTCAGAACTGCTGTTATAAAAATCAGATTACTCTCATTTGGGTTTGTGCTATTTCCTTTTTTCAGTTTCAGCCCTAGAAAGGGACATTATAGTATACCTTGAGACAAAGTAATCGGAGCAGCAATCTAACTGAAGCAAATGATCTCCAACAATTACTATGAACCAGGCAATGAAGGTGTTTTATACCTAGATGAATGCTCGGAAGACAGCAACCACCCCAACATAGGCCTATTGCACTTGCAGACGAGAAAATATGAAACATTGAAGCTTGCATGCTTAATCAAATTTATTGAAATTGAACCACTCTCTGAAAACAAAAAAACAATAGACACTAAGATCATCATGAATGGTGCCTCCCATTCATAAGCATTATTCAAAGACCACCAATTAGAATAGTAGAACAATTTGAGAAAATCAGCCGAAATACAACTTCAACCGTGACATGGAAAAAAATTATGTTGGCCAACTGGAGGTCACAATATATCATCAACAATTGTCGATCAGGAAAAAGCCAAAAATATGACGAGGAGGATATAGGGAGTGGTGAACAGTGAACAGAGAAGTCCATCAGTTATTGACAATTTGGAAATCAAATTGGACCATCGGAGATCACCAACAATCAAAACAGGGTGACACAGTATGAAGTTACAAACAACTAGAGGTGCCTATGAATAGACACGCGTCAAGCAACGTAAGAATCAAAAATTACGTTCGGAAAAAAAAAATGGAATTTATAGGAAAGAATCTATAAATGATTAGCCATCAAAGATGGGCATGCTTTTGGTAAGAATTCCAAAAGACGAAAATAAAGTGCTAATGAAGAAACATGAATTATTGAATGAAAGCATGAATTTTCATTTTAGTAATAAAAATAAGATAAAGGAAACAAAAGAGTTGAAGGGTAATGCATTTTCAATTTTACAGCAATCAAGGACATTGGAGACAAGTTTTGTAGTCCATGAACACGTCGCTACAATGAAGAACAAGGTGTTCAATTGGTCAGAGATGGACAAATGAATTGCCAACTCTGATTAGCCATCAAAAATGGGCATGCTTTTGGTAAGAATTCCAAAAGACGAAAATAAAGTGCTAATGAAGAAACATGAATTATTGAATGAAAGCATGAATTTTCATTTTAGTAATAAAAATAAGATAAAGGAAACAAAAGAGTTGAAGGGTAATGCATTTTCAATTTTACAGCAATCAAGGACATTGGAGACAGGTTTTGTAGTCCATGAACACATCGCTACAATGAAGAACAAGGTGTTCAATTGGTCAGAGATGGACAAATGAATTTCCATTGTGGCAGTTGAAACTTGAAACCACACAACAGTAGCACTATCCCACTCAACACTATCCCGATCTGCAGCGCCAAGTGTAGAGAGTCAGGAGTTTATCCATGTATTTTTTAGGGGAGGGCATAATGTAGGCAGCATAAGGGGTACTTAGGTGCATTTGGTATATAGTTGAGCACCGAGTAGACTAAGTTTGACCATGCTACTGAACATATTCTAAATAAGTTCAATTATGCTGCTGAAAATATTCTAAATAATTTTGATCATGCTGCTGAACATACTCTAAGTAAGTTTAACTATTATCATGAAAAGGTATCATCAAAGGTTGCACCCTTGATGACAACCTTATACTTGTATTTAGGTGAACTCATTTCAAGTAATAATATCGTCAAGTTATTGCAATCGATCGCTAATTTGCTAGAATTTGCTAATATTGCTTTGTCCACTGTTGTTATATACTGCTGTGAATCTGCTGTTACTTTACTTCTCTGCATAGCTGTTAAAGAACACGGTAGGCTTAATGTAATTTATTGGTATTATGAATGGCATATTGCGCCACGGGTACCCTACCACCAACTACTTGAAAGAGCAATGAACATGACTTGCTAGTGTTGAATGGGAGAGTTTCCAGTGGGAGGTTTCATAAATTGGTTCACCTTGGACCACTTCATCATGAAACCTAAACCATCGGAAGCCCGTGGTTAGTTAAGTAGATTGTACTGCAGATTAACCCTGTAACAGTATTTATTGTCACCGGGTGTATGTTCGTAAAAGAGGGAGCAGTCCTTAACAGTTTGGAGCCAAAACTACTTGCAAATTGTGAACATTAAATAGTCTCTCAAACATTCAACTACCATAGATCTTCCAACAAGACTTTAATTTAATACATTTTATTCTTCAGATTAACCTCAATATAAAATGTAGTCAATAAGCATATCTGCCAAAAAGATGGAAAGAAGAAATTATATTGGTGTCCCCAAATGACCAAAAATAGGTCAATGGGACTGAAAACGTACCTCCACTTTTAATAGGTAAGTATTAGGGTGAAAAGAAAAAAGAAAGCCCAGCACGATAGGAAGATAAATACGAGCATTGACAAAACTGGAAAGCGATATTCATAAACTAATTCTACAACCATAGTTGAGATGACGTTCATAAATGTAAAGAGTCCACGATATCACACGCTACACAAATGAAACGTTCAAACGAGTACAGATGAAAAGTTAGTTCAGTGACCCACCGACTCAAGGATTTGTTGGAGACCACCGCTTCCAAAAAGAATGTCCACAAGACAATATCGTGGCATCGTCCATGAGTGCACCTCTGGAACATACAACAAAAATAAAACAAGCATTATAGGCTCTTTGCATATAAGATTGAAAGGAACTGCATTAACTCAGTGGGATGATAACCTGCAACCTAGCTACCCACACCATGCACATTAGCTCTGCTCACACATCAGTCAAGCACAACCCAAAAGCTCCTTTGTCTAAAAATGTAATGTCAATCCATTGTTCGAGTATCAATAGCAAGGTTTCTAAAAATTTTAAGTTCTTAACAAACAGTATAAACCACATTTCACAGAGATTTTTAAAATAGATGGCTTCGTAAACAAAACGCTAGAGAACCCAAAAAAGTGAAATGTCAAGAATATATGCTAATGTATCCCACTTCCCATTGTACAACATAAACCTACAGCTCATGTTGTGTGCAAGATAGTTGAGATTAATCCTTTGCATCTAAAAGTAGCCTTTACCTGTACACAAATGCCTAGAAATCAATTTTATTTGATGTGGTGCTTTGGACACATTTTAAATCTACCAAAGAGATGAAACCAAAAAGACACCAAATTAGTTGTCATGAGCATCAAATGAACTCTACAATATTCTGGATGCTCTATAAAATAAAAGAAAAAGAGAAATTATTCTAATGTCAACAAATGACTGAAGTAGGTCGATAAGCCTCAAAAGCATGTTCAGTTGCATTAGAGAAGTACAGGGGTAGAAGGACCCTTATAAAAAGTAACTAAACACTGAGCACTAAAGAACTGTAAACATAAAGAATGGACAAACCTAAAGCAGTGAACCCCACACCAATCAAACTAAAAACTAATTACAGGTACATCAGATAGCCTTGAGAGAGAGAAATTCCTCAATTAAGCATGTTTTACCATGATGACACAATTGCAACAATTGACAACATCTAGTATGCAAGAAACCCTGAAGTATGAAAAATGGTGCACTGATTGTAAGGTTGTAAACCACACATTGGGCACTTGTTAGTGCAACAGAGAGCAAATAGTAAAGTTGTGTTGTGAGTTGTACTAAGAAGAGCACGAGACGCATAATTGTCCAGTTGTACAATGTGCTAAGAGAGCCAAAGTTATTTGGTGCAAGATATATGAAACCGATGTGCATGACAACATTAACTATTAAGTCATTGATGATCTGTGTGAGACAAGAAATCGGGAGACAAGAGAAAGTACTTCACTTCTGCACCATTCACAGAACTAGGGATATGGTGGAAGATCTTATGGCTACAAAGGTGGTGGACAAAGTGGAAGCAAATTCCAAGGGTCATGTTGCACATGTGGAGCTATGGATCACTATCAGAGGAAATGTTTGAAGTTTCCATAGTGTGCTCATTGTGGCACTGGACACAAAATTGAAGGGTGTCTAGGTTCATGCAAGAAGTTTTGCAAGAGCAAAAAAACTGAAAAGTTGTGGGGATGATGAAGGGTGCATAGCAAGAGAGGTAATGGGCACCTAGGTGGAATGGACAAAAGGTTGGCACAGATCCTAAGGTGAATATAACTACTAGAAGTGGGATTGATACATAGGCTAAGGATGATGTTGCACAGTATAAGTCAATGATATCTCAAGTGCATGAGGTGATACGGACCTTGCAAGTAGAAGTGCAAGCCGCGTCGGAGTTATAAGCTAAGATGAGATATCAGCAGAGGAAGAGACAAAGCTTGAAGGAGATAGCAAAGCTTATTGAGATCTTCTCAATGACAAAACAAGAAGGTGCATTACCTTTGTCGAAAACCTAGCTTCAACAAAGTGTGGGGGATGTATGTGAGCAAGTTAAGGAGCACATGAAGGAGATCAAAGTGGTGCATAACAAGAGGTATTATCAAGAGTTGATCATTGATGCTAAGGTCAACGAGTGGAACTTGATTAACATCTTGGTCGACAAGGATATAAAAGTAAACATTCTAACAAATGACTCATCAAGAAAGATGGGGAGTCCTAGATTACAGACCTCGTTTAACTTTATGTTGATGGCAAACAAGACAAAGTCAATACCAGTTAACGACTTGAGGGTTGTTGAACTGGATATTATGGAAGTGAAATTCTCAGTAGACTTTGAGGTTATAAAATTGGTCAAGGCAGACAATTATTCAGCATTGCTTTGTAAACCTCGGTGTTATGATAATCAAACAGACATAAGGATTGTAATTCCTTAAAATGACATACATGAATCTATGTATGTGGAAAGTGTATATGTTGACGAGGATATAAATAACATCTACATTGTTACTACGCAGGGACAAGATTTTGAATCCTCGAGATGATCGAAGGTTGAGTTTAGAAAGTGGAGTATCGGTGTCAGATACCACCAAAGTTGCTTGTGACTGATGGATTCAACAAGAGTATGAAATGACAAGTCGGTAATGCATAGGAGTGCAACAATGGCTCCGTATGCACCAAAAGTGGCTTTGTTCACTGTAACGCATAGAAAATGGGAAAGAAAACTGCGTAAGAGACCATGAAACAGGTTCCACATGTGACTCGAAGCCCAATAGTGTAATGAGGATAACCAAAGGCAGGTTGCAAAAGCTTCCCAAGAATGATGTGACGACTTGCTTGAAGGCATATGTATGTCCATGACTTGGAGGCTTGTTTGCTTAAGGAGGCAGACTGAATCTCGATGTTGGTTCACATAATGCACGACATTGTTGTGCATTGGAGGACTATGCACCATCAAAATTTTCCAAAAAGAGCACAGATAAAGGAAGTTTGGGAGGGTAATATCAAGAAGGGATTACCACTGTACACAAGTGATACAAATTCTGGAGAGCATCTTAAGGCGTGTGAGCATGGTATATCCTAATTGAGACCGGAAAAACCATCAAAGCGGATGCTACTGAAGAGGATTTCACACAGACATTCAGGTTTCGTGCAAGCAAGCCCGAGTTAACCAGACCACTAAAGATAATAAAAGAAGCTATTATTCAGTAAGATGCGCAAATGGAAGATAGAATGTGCAAGATCCATGATGACAAACTAGGTAAAAGTTTGAAACAAGACAAGGCAAGTAATGCACCAAGGTGGGGAAGTGCTCCAACAGAAAATGGAGATGAGGCAAAGATCCTTTGAAGAGGTGAGGAAGACAAAGGCATAAGTGATAAAGTAGATCTCCTAAATGCAGAAACAACTATTAGGGAGAGCATGGTAGAGATGGTTTAGGGTGATAACGAGAAGTATTTAATCAACCCCTACATATAAAAGAGGTGAATATTAGTACTAAAATTGATCCACACATGGTGATGATAACTACTAGACCCGTGTAGAATTCACAAATTGTGGAGCTGATTAAGTGGTTAAAGGTTTTATTCTCAAAGAGTTATCATGAAAGGAAAGGAGTGCACCTTTCTTTGGGAAATATGAATATTAAACTACACTAAATGTGTCGGGCTGGTCAAGAAGAGATTGTATCAAATGAATCCGAATCTGTGCGCAAGATTCAAAGAAGAGATAAGATGTTCATAGGAGTCATGTTTCTAATTAAGGAGTCATATTGCATAAGTCCAATGCTTATCAGCATCAAAAAGGATAGATGTATCCAAGTATGCATAGATTACCAGATGCTTAATGTTGTGTGTGTTCATGATCCATTTCCTACTCCCTTAACGGAAGCACTGTTGGAACGGGTAACCAGATGCAAGATCTACACATTCACTGATGGATTTTCAAGATACCATCAAATGCAAATCACCAAAGAGGATAAGGCGATGACCACGTTTGCTACGAAGTTGGAGTTTGTTTGCGTACAATGTGATGCCATTTGGGTTCAAATATGAGCCAGCGGTATTTTAACACATCATTTGAAGCTTTTATGGACATTATCCATAAGTTCCTTCAAGTCTACCTAGACGATTGGACGATATATGGTTTGGTGAAAGATAACTATTTGAATCTTGATGTCCAATCTACACAAGGAAAGCAACTACGTGAATCTAGAATCTCCCTAACATCCAAGACCGGTGCAGCTCCCATAGTAGAAAAGAAACTTGTAATATGAGTCTCTCCATATGGTTTGGGGGCAGTTGGTAAGTAGTTGATCCATATCATTGAAAAGGGGTAGAGCCATGCCAACGGGAGGGAGAGCAAGCTGGGGGATATGAGTAATCGGAGTAATAATGGTGCACCGAGAGAAGCGGCCCCTAACTCGTCTATCAACTCTTATACGTGAACTGTCGGTGTCCAAAGGGCACTTATTGTTTCCAATCACCTTGGTGGGTTGGAAAAAGAGGTGATAAGCATGGGGCCCGGCGAAGATAAAGAGCTACGCACTACCAATCTAGATATCTAAAGAAGTAGATAAAATGTCGGTTGAGTCCCTATAGTGGTAGTGATATCTTTCCCACTCATAGAAAATGTGGAATGTAAAAATGAAGTGTTCCTTGGTCTCCATCTCTTGGAGGTTGCAAAGATGGCATATTCGATTCTATCGAGATTGTGATGATTAGTTTCAACCCTTAACGAGTGAGAGCACACTCTCATCGTGGCAAGGAAAATCTCAAGCCATGGAATCGGTGGTGTCTAAGATGGTGAGGGAAACGAATAATACATCCACATGTAAAAATGTTCGACATAACACGCAAGCTTGGGGTTTAGCGGCTCAAGGTAGAAAATCCAGTGGCCTAAGAATATTGTTTGTAGATGCCCTCTCAGCGTTTTGGCAATGACATCCTTTGTGGGAAGGAGCCCAATGGGGTGTCTAGGGTACATGAGAGGGGATAGCCTATAGAAGGAGATGTCAATAGAAAGAACGAGCAACCTAGTTTTAAAATACCAACATTATTAATGTTTGGTGGGAACTAGTGAAGCAATCCTCTCTCAAAAGCAAAGTGCTAGGTATGGAAATCTCTCACGACCCAAAGGTAAGGCCCCCAAGGATCAAAATTTGTGGATGTAGAAGGTGAGCTTGAGGATAGTTGCAAGGCGTCGCGGCTGAGCAAAAAAAAACAGTTTGGACGATCCACTGAGGAACTATCCGCTTGCAATAGATCATGTGGTGTAACATGAGACTCTGGACCCTCTCAACACGGGCCCAATCACCAATGCCAAAGCTAGGTCCCCAAAACTCTAAACCATATAAAACTATAGGCTTGATGATTGCATCAAAAAGGCGTAACTTGGAAGTGGATCTAGAAACAATAACATCTAAGACAGAAAGAGGCATTTCCTTGCAAAAGCATGAGTGAGAGGTAGACTTCATGTTAAAAGGATGAATCAAAAATCGTAGCCCAAGTATGGGTAGGCTGATATGATCTCTAGAAGTTCCCCTTTGTAGAAATTGGGATTTGAAGAGAGAGTGCTTGGAAATATTGAAAATCATGACCTTAGTTTTACCAAGGTTGACCACAAGTTGATGAAGGCAAAGAAACAGAAAGGTCGTCAAGTTTGTTGTAAGCCCTCACAAAGTGTGAGGGGACAATTCATTGGCAAAAGGGATAGTTATAACCACCTCATGTAAAACACAACCGTCATCTACATGGGTAGTCTTCAGAAGAAACTCCTCCAACTCATCAATGTAAATGTTGAATAGGGTCAGAGAGAGAGGACACCCTTACTTGACCTCAATGGTACTCTTCACAAAGTTGGAAAATCTGTGAGAAGCTTGAAACCATTCAATACCTGTCTCATAAAGCCTCCAAGCGGCGGTAATCAGAGAATTTGGGATGCCAATATCTCTCTCAAATTCTAGAAAAGCAAGTGTCTCAAAACTGATTCATAGGCCTTTATGAAGTCAACATAATAGTAGAACACTTTAGAAGACCTATGACAAGCTTCCTCAATAATAGCTCAGAGTGTAAAGATGTGGTCAATAGTTTGATAGTCCCTCTTGAAGCCAACCTATCCCTTAGCTCTGATATTATTCCTTTTTGAATACTCCAACATTTACATGTTCAAAAATGTGAGAGAGCTGCCTTCCAGAGAAATCTACTAGGATATGTATGCAATCCTGATTCAATGCAAAGATGCTTATTTTGTGATCCCTGCATTTGTTCAATTACATAAAATAATTAATAACATCTCTGCCTATTATTTTTTATGAAATCTTATATTATTTTAAACAGCAAATAGCATGGAAAATCTTGAACTATTTGTATGTGAATTTAATGGGAAAACAGAGCATAACATTTTGGTATCACAGTCTGTGATCTTTAAAACCCTATGAGGTTGGTGAAAGAAGGATGAAAATATTTTAGCATAGGTGCGAAAAAAAAATAATGCTATAGTTTTGGTGGGGCAGCATCATATCTATAGTATATGTATATGTATATTATATATACATATATCTACATATCTATATTATATATACATATGTATATGTATATTTACATGTATATGTATATATATTATATATACGTACATATATATACATCCAAATTAATAGTAAACTAGTTAATGTTATATGATTTTAGCAACACCCACCTGGCTGGAAATTATTTTCATCTTCTTTAATACATCAGCACGGTTCCATACCCTGCACACCCTAATATTGTCTTGGCAACGAATAGTCTTGGTGTTTACCACAATCCAAACACCACCTCACAACAGCCTCAATTGTTACAACTGTGCCTTAGTCTTCCGTAGAACAAAGTGGAATTTTAATCTCACATAATATTCTAGCTTAATACTCCTCCCACACATGGGACTTTGACAGTAGACTTGGTTCCATTTAAAACAAAAAAGTAACATGTCTACTAGTCTTTTGGATTAATCTTGTAAGGAGGAATTCTAGGAAGGTACAAAATCAATCCATCCTATGAAACTTTAACAATTCACATCATTCCAAACCTAAAGAAGTGGTTTAAAAAAGTGATATTCAAATGACAGCACGTGGTGTATATTTCCATGCTAGGAGATTCTCTATCCAATAAAACATCAACATGTTGGCATAGATTATTATTGTGTTGACCTAATATAAATTGACGACACTTGATTATTGTTGGTCCCCGAGAGACTATAGTTTCCACATATTCTAACTAGTTTAGTTTTTTTTTAAATAAGAAATAAGAATATTTTAATGACCAGTCCAAGTTAGTGTTTTGTGTGGGTCCTATGCATGGGTTTTCTCTCATTAAATAGTAAATTCCTGCTTATGTAGTTCTCACTAAGAACACATTAACAACTCATTGGTTTTTATTAGTTTTGTTTTATTTTATGTTTTTAAATCTTTAATAAAATTTGATCTTTATTTACTCCCCAAAAAAGAAATTTTTGAGATCTTCATTATTTTTAAATCCAAAATATGTATAGAGACTGTTTTTAAATTAGGGATCTGTCTTCTTATAGGTATTTATTAGTGTTACAAAATTATGAACATAGAATGTTTGTGTATTTGTCAATTATTGGTTTGAAACTAGGTAAGATAAATATGGTGCCCTGATATTATTCTCTGTATCATTGAGACAAGTTGCAATAATTCATAGCGAGATTGAGTTCATAAGATGCAAGTCATGTGTATCGTAAACTATGGTTGGACAAATAAGTTTCGGGTAGAGATCTTGTGCAAATCGTAAAGTGGGTGTCTTGTAATTGCGATGATAATTATGTTTTGTTCATGTAATTTGAAGGTTCATGGGCTGAAATAATAAGACAATTAACATAGATTTGAAAATATTTGTGCAGGCATTATTGATGTGGCAACATTACTTTATTAGTCGGTCATTTGATCTTAGAATGGAGCATTTGACTAGGAATTACTTATTTTCATATCATACACTGGACTCCAAAATGATGCGGTTGATTCAATTTCAAGTATGTTTAATGTTATAACATGGATGAGTTGGTTGAAAAGAAAATGCAAATATAGGATGTGAAAACAAACAAGTTCTTTTGAGTAATCAAATGGGGATAATTAGGGTTATATGAGGAAGAAGCTACCAATTACAACTAAAATTAAATTTTAAAAATCACAATCAAAATTGAATAATCCTCAAGATGACAATAAAATTGAGTTTTGACTTAGTAGGAAAGTATTGAATACAAATCATATGACAGTTGAGGACACCCATCTTGTCGATATTGGAGACATCCAATAATGAATTATGCCCAACTATTTATACGAGAACTAATGAATATATATGATCTATCGAATGTGATAGGAGATAAAATTGGGTTGGTATTATGTTTGGTATTATGGATTAAGTGTTAGTAGAGTCGTAATGCAAGAAACATGATTAATTACAACCTTCGTCGATTCCTGACTGGAAATGGGAATCTGTAATTATGGAATTTATTATGATTTACTATATTGAACTTGTGAAGCTCATGACAATTAAAATGCCTCACTTTTTAACAGTCAAGATCCACTATTAAAATTTTGCCTTTGAAGTTGTTTATGGTCGTAATTGTAATACACAGAATATCATGGTATGATCTATTCCATAGGACATGGTATGAAACTAAAAATTTACAAGAAATGGTAAAGATAATTTATAAAACCAAACATAACATGAAAGTCATAGAAGATACAAATAAGAGTTTGACAGAATCTAAGGTCTATTCGTAAATTAAAAATTAACGATGAAGTGTTTCTTAAAGTAAAACCTAAACTTGGTTTCTTGAAACTAGGAAAATATATTGAGTTGGTTCCTCCTTATTGTGATCCATTTGAAGATTGAGAGATCGTAGAAGATTTTTCCTATAAACTTGCTTTACCTCCTGAGTTATGTAGAGTTCACAAAAATCATGTGCTTAATTGGAAAAAGATAATTGTTGAACCTAGTTGTGACTTTAAATTTAAAACTGAAGAATTTATTAATAAACGAACTAGGAAAGTAAGAAATCGAATAAATGATGAATTGAAATTTAAATGGACCTTTTATGACTTTAATAGTGCCACATGGTAAAACATTGAATATATTTGTAGTCAATATCCAAATTTGTTTGACTAAGCATTGTTATATGTGAATTGTGTTACAGATAAACCATGTGCTCCTAATGTTAGAAGCTGATTTCCAAGGGAAGAAATGTTATGGGATTTTTATCCATGGTGTGGTAATGTTAAAATATAAATGAAAATCACATAAAGTTATATGTAGAATGGGTTAAAAGTCAAATAGAAAAAGATATTGTGTAAATACCGGAGAATGTGGGTGGATATTATTAAAATGTAATGATGTAAATCGATTAATGAAAAGGTGCATTAGTTTTAACAAACTGAGTGTTTTGTATATTGATCAAAATTCTTCAAATTTGTGCAAGAAAAGACGAGAAATTTATGGTGAAATGGGGAAGGAAAGGAGTCTTTGGGTATTGAGACGGGGCACACAAGGCGTGTGCAACACAGGTACAAGGTACACCCCGATGATCCTGGTAGGGTTGGAGTTGTGCAATGTAATAACACTCCTTGCACCACCAAATTTTTTTGTGTTCTCATTTCCACCGAGGGAGGGCTACCTTGCAGAGAAATCTACTAAGATATGTATTCAAATATGATTTAATGCAAATATACTTATTTTGTGATCCTTCTATATGTTTGATGAATGTAATAATTAATAACATCTATCCCTATCGCTTGTTATGAAATATATTATATTATTTTTAAATAGCAAATAGCATTGAAAATCTTTAAAGATATATAGATGAATTTAGGTGGTTAAACGGAGCATAACAAGTAGAGTATTTGGTACCGTCGTGCATTGCTTGCACAGGAGATTTGGATAAACACAAGTCCTTAAACACACAGCTTGTAGAACTAATGAATTTGGATGAGAGAAGGTTATTGGCACAATATAGCCGAGAGGTTGAAAACAGTTGTCAAAAAGTGTGGCACAATAAGCATATTAAAAGTCAGAAGTTATGCGTAGGTGTCATAGTATTGTTGTATGACTCAGTGGTACACAAAATATCCAAGGAAACTTACACATGTGGAGAATGGTAACTTATATCATCCATCACATTTCGGAGAACAAAGCTTGCAAACTATAGAAGGTGGATGGTGCACTACTACCAAGTTGTTTCGATGGAAGTAGGCACAAACCTTACTTCAAGTAGTCACACAAATATCTTACTAATAAGGTCAACAACTGTAAAAGGACAACCCAAAAATATTTCTTGCTTTCTAGGTTTTATTTCCAATTTTTATATAATGTCATTTGTTTTTGCACAAATAAGAGAGTTTTTACTCCAAAAAGGATACAAGATGTTATTGTTAGTAAAAAGTTATTAAGAAGAGCTTATGCAAGTAGATAACATGCATTGATATATTATGCACACAGCCTTAGTGCATGATTCATCTAAGCAAAGGTACAATAAAGAGGAAGGAAATGGACACCCGCATAAAAGGAAATAAGGATTGAGAATAGGAGGGAAAATGAATATTTTAAATTTGGAATTGAAGTGCAAAAGATGGTGTCCTTTGATTGTTGGATAATGTAGCTTGAAAGATATGCAAGTGGATTCCATAATTGAATTTTCCCGCAACTATGAAAGAATGGAAGTCGCATTACAAGAATTTAGTGCCATAAGATATCCAACAAACTAAGGCAATTCGATCAAGAAGATGTGATCTAGTTGCAACTAAAGAGTTGTAATTATGAACTAGGGCTTGGAAGGAAGATTGTTGAGCTGAAGAAATAGGAGCAGCGATATGGGTTAGGGTTAGACAAGAGGTTAGAGGTTGGAGCAATGGAAAAAGCCGGCTATCACAGAAGGTTGTGAAGGAATGGGAAAGCTAAAGACAATCATGGACCCTACACTTGTAGAGAAGAAGCAAATTCCCACACAAACCATAGAGTTTGAAGAAGAGGAGCCGAAGGAAAATAAACGAAAGGTTTCATTTCATAGTTTACTCCAATGGGATATCCTAATGAGGTTCCCAATGGAGACAAATTAGATACACAATACAAACCCCTGTGTGATAGAAGATTACAAACAATTAAAAATTGATTCTCAAAGTGTGTGATGGAAAAGAATCGAAGCTACCATGTGCCAATGGGGATACAACAACAGCGGTGGTGGTATCTCGAAGGATACAAGTAGTTTAAGCTTGAGCGATAATTTGGAATCTAGAAGAAGTGAGGGACAACGCCTAGATTTGAATCTACATGCGTTGTGTGCCAATGAAAACTAATATTTAATGGATGGAGACGAGAAAAATTAAAAGGACTAGAACAAAAATTATATTAATCTATGGATTTTTTGCATGGCATACTCTTGAGAATGATGTATAGTTGTCTACTTTACTACCATTTACTTGTTATAAAAGGTTACAAATGTGTATACATATCCTACGATCAACGAGGGCATAACGAACCATTATGCTAGTTAAACCGCTTGGGCTTTAATGTGTAACACTTCACCTTCCAAATATTGGATGGCCCGGCTTCAGTGCACAACATGTTTTCAAAAACTTTACCGTAATGTGAGCCCGGAGGTATTGCTATACCAAATTCACCCCCTCGGGTTAATTTGGATAAATCATCATAAATGGACTTAACCATTCATATTCTTAGATGTGCAGACGACCGTCAAAATTCAACCCCATTAGAAGAGAAAGGCATCCCGTGTTTTGGCTCGGCCGATTTGGTCTTTTACTCGTAGGTCTTTGGTGAGCCGCGGCAAATGTTCGAGTTATTGGTCGAGCACATTGTGAAATTAGAAAAGTTCAACGGGTTGGTCACCTAGGTTGGTCGCCCAGGGTCAGTCGGCTAGGTTGGTCGGCTAGATTGGTGGCCGGTTCGGTCGGTTGAGATGGTGGCCGGGTTGGTTGGCTAGGTTGGTGGTCGAGTTGGTCGGATTGACATGGTGGCCGGGTTTGTTGGTCGGGTTGGACGGATGGGTCGAACTCCTAGGTCGACGGTGAAGCATCGTCGACGGACGAAGGATGGACGGCCGTCATGGGTTGGTCGGCCGGGTTGGTCGGTTGAGATGGTGGTGGTAGGTTGGTCGGGTTACCCGGGATTGGGGTAACGGTAAGCGTCTGGGCGACACACTTGATTGGACGGTATACCGAATGGATGAGATCATACGAGCATGATTGGACGACTCGACTTGGCAAAGGAGAAAAGGAGGTTGGTCAGTCACAAGTTAGACGACGTCCAACCCCCTCGGGTTAGACGACCCACGATGAAGAGATGACAACCATCAAGTTGGTCAGCGACCACAAAATGTACGGCCCACATAGTTGGACGACGTCCAACCCCCCAAGGTTGGACGGTCGAAGTCAAGTGACGCATAGTTAGACGAGTCATGACGCTGACACGCCAGTGGCGATACGTCGTGGTTGGACGGGTTACATGGTTGGGCGGCCCACGAGTCCCTGTGCAAGCGAAGGTAGTGAACAAAGCGAAGGTAGTTGAACAAATGACAACCCAACAACCATATTTAATGTGGTATGGCACCCATGTCTTTTCTAACAAAGAAGTACACTCGGGAAGCGAAATTTTATGGGTGCCCATACCTCTTTAATGAGGGTGGGTGAAAAATGGCTATATAATGCAATCGAACCCCTCATTTTTCAAGGAGACATTCTAGGAGCTGGGGAAACTCTTGCAAATTTTCCTCAACTCCATATGAGCTATAAGCCTTCTCCTACGCTGGCAAGCATATTTATGCCTTTGAGCATCAATGTAATGGTCTGTGCACCTTATAGAGCAATAAAATCGCATTTTGTGGTGTTTTAAACCCTTTCTCATGATTTGTTGTTTCTTTGTGCCTCTCCATTTCGTGTTTGTTTTTGTGCATGTATTTTACATTTAAGTGTAAGATGTTGTGTTTCATGGAGTGCAAATGGTAGAATGGAACTTGGGTCTATGTCACTATTTTTTTGACCTCCCAGCTCTATTTTTCCTCTTCTTCCTCCCTCAAAGAGAGTATCTCACCCCTTTTCTTGGTGTTATCACCCCCTTTTAGTGTAGGATTTCCCTCTTCATGCACTCTCTCTCTCTCTGTCTCTCCTTGGCATTGTTAGGATAGTTGTAGTTAGGCGTCTTTTCTGCATTAGGAGTAGTTTAGCATTAGGATTAGGTAGAGGAGCCGGCCTTCTCAGAGGTCCATCTCAGTTTCGCAAGTCCCACAACTTGAGAGGTGGACCCATGTTATGCAGATTACACTGAATGCCCCATTCACACTTCAAGCCATTTGGGGGGTGTTGTAATTTTGCATTAATAGTTTTGGCATGCCTAGTGGGACAAAGCAGGTGAAAGCTCTACATTTCACAAGTGTTTCATTGCAGATCTTAGTCAAATACCTTTTACAGGTGTGCAGTTCAACACCCAGAGCAAATTTCATTTCGGCGAGTTGATGTGTTCTTGTCGGAATTTCAGCCTTTGGAGGTACATGCTCAAACACATCTGGCGACTCCATTTGGTCAACAACCCTCTCTCTGAGTTGCATACCTTCCCTCTTTCCATCCATTTCCATTAATTTTCCTTCCACATCTTTCCACTTTCTTCCGTCCATGAAGTTGTGTAATCATGACTTCATTCCCCTCATGGAATTCTATATTCAGCAGCAAGAAGCAATGCCATTCAAACATCCCTCCACATTTGCAACACATATTCTCAGGGTACTATCAACCACCTCCAAATCCATACAACAATGAAGATCAACAGTATGCACACTCCTATGAGCAAGATGCGGATCAATTTGGTTATATGTCAGACTATGCGGTTGTTGAAGAGCAAGGGTACACGGATTATGGAGGCTACTATCCTACGCTTGAAGAGATTGAGCTGCAGAAAAAAGTCCAAGAATTGGAGGCAAAAATGGCGCATCAAAGGGTTGTGACTCAATTATAAGCATGCAAGATTGGTTTTAGGACCCCTTGTCCATGGGTGGGCCCTATTCCAAGCTATTACAGCCCACAGAGAAGCTCGACTTTATTGTTGAGATGTTTCCAAGGCTCACAAAGTGGATCCAGGAGATAGGAGCTTCCGTGGACAATGCCAGTCAATCTGTCAATGGGAGATCAATGGGAGACCCCAACATCGTCATCCTACAACTCTTTCCCCACTCCTCAAGTTGCACCATCTCAGTGGGAGCCACAATTCCTAAGTTTCCACTGCCACCATTATGGAACCCATTTCTCCATCTCCTAGTCTTCCATCCCATCTCAGCAGCTCTTCCCTTTTTCTTTCCAATTCCAAGTCCCTCAAGAGACAAAAGAAATACCTTCCCTCCACCACAAATAAAGCAACAACTAGTGGAGACCCCACCCACCACTCCTCCCACTTTCCCGAGTCCATGTCGGGAAGAGACTCAAAAATCTAGTCAAGGGGAGCAACAAGAAGAAGAGCCAAGAAAAGAAGAAATGATTAGAAGCTTGGTGAGCTTGGCTCTTAGATTTCGGGATTGATAAAATCCCCTTGATGGAGAAACCCCTCGGAGGAGGTTGAGGTCAAGCCACAAGTGGTGGAAGCTTCGGTTGCAGCAGAAGCAGAGCGAGAGCGAGAAGAAGATGATCAACAATTGGTATGTTCCGAGTGCAATGTCCATGAAGCACCCTATTTTGAAGGTTGTTGACTCATCACCAGATGCAAAGCACAAGTGAGGGAAGAAGCAACTACTCCAAATCCAAAAGAGAGGAGTGCATTCTGGCTGTGGAGGAGAACCATACAATTTTAGAGGCTTTGAGCACAAAGAAGGCATGGAAGAACCTTCAGTTCTTCCTCCCACTTCATCCCCTTCGAGCTCTAATGTCGAAGAAGAGTTTGAGCTTTCAAACTTCAAGTTTGAAGATGAGGGGAACCATGGTGAGCAAATCGCAGATCTAGAGAACACCATGGAGGAGGTTGAACTAATGCAAGCAGACAACGAGGAGGTAGACTATCTGTTTGATTTGGAGGATTACTTGACGGAGAGGAGCCTGCAGAGATTACCACCTTCGTTGCCTCATCATTCATTCTCCAACATCAAGAGTCCCGCTACCATGGAGGAGAGCATTCAAGGACAGCAGCTTGCATCTCATGGCAGCCATCTGGAGCCAAGATCGAGGAATTTACATCTTCCAAACTTCACACCAGACAAAGGAGGAGGAAGGAAACAATGATGACACCATTTCCACACTAGTCATCAAGGTAGAGGACCATTGCTTGCTGAAGAATTGCAAAGAAAAAATCAGCATGCAAACAACCTCTTTTTTAGGAAGGTCCACAGAAGACTCCATTTTTGGAGTTGAATTTCAAAGCAAAGGGCACATCCATCGGATCAGTCCATGCCCAATCAGGTACTTGGCTTCATTGGAGCCAAAGGAGAAGCCAAAACCGGTCATGTCCATTACAAGGCATGAGGATGATATTCAAAGCACCAAGGGTCACCATGAACACCTCCAGGAGTCCAATGCCAATCAGCTTGAGGAGGTATTTTCAATTGATGTTGATACTTTGGTTATTTGGGTGGAGGATCAACCTCTTGTCGGTTTTTACACTCATAACAACAGCCATGATCAGTGCCAAATCATATGCATGGTTGCCAATTTTGAGGAAGGGGAGCTACTTCTCCCTACCTAGTTGCAGGATTTGTTTGATTTCCCTTTGCCTTTGGTTAGTGTAGAGTAGGTAGGTTTGCTTTCAGCAGAAGAAGTGCTTTCGCACACTGTATATCCCACTTGGGGTGTGTATGATTTTCAGTTTTGTACATAGTGTGTGTTGTGGTGTGCGGTTGCTCATGCACAATCCATTCATTGGAAGCAATAGTGCTCATGGCAGAAATCAGATTTTGGGCGGTTTTCAAAGTAAATCTTTCAGCCCCAATAGATCAGTTATGGGTCCAAAGTTCTCCATGCCTTTCCTTGGTCAAATTTTCAATTTTGGGGCAGTTTACAGGATTTATCCAAAATCCCAAAATCAGCTTTAAGAGCAAGCCAAGGCAATTTCAGCCCAAGTGCTAAGTTCATGCGAAGTCTAGGGGACAATTTCAAAAGGATCAGTTTTTCAAGGTTAGGCTTGACTCCATGCCCAATGGATACTTCAAGGCAACTAATTGGTCACACATCTAGCAGAAGATGTCCCCGAGAGGTCGCCATTGTTATACCAAATTCACCCCCTCTAGGTTAATTTGGATAAATCATCATAAATGGACTTAGCCATTCATATTCTTGGATGTGCAGATGACCGTCAAAGTTCAACCCCATTAGAAGAGAAAGGCATCTCGTGTTTTGGCTCGACCGATTTGGTCTTTACTCGCAGTGAGAGCCACGGAATGTTCGAGTTGTTGGTCGGGCACATTGTGAAATTAGAAAAGTTCAACGGTGGTTGGCTAGGTTGGCTGGTGGCCAAGTTGGTCTGGTCGCTAGGTTGGTCGGCCGTTGGTTGGTCGAGTTGTTCGGTTGGTCGATGAGGTTGGTCGGCGATGGGTATGGTTGGTCGGTTGGAGATGGTCGGTTAGGTGGTGATTGGTCGGTCGGGTTGGTTGGTTGACATGGTCGGTTGGGTTGGTCGGCCGGGTTGGACGGATGGGTCGGACGGGTGAAGCATCGTATGGACGAAGGATGGACAGCCAGGTTGGTCAACTAGGTTGGTCGGCTAGGTTGGTCGATTGAGATGGTCGGATTTGGATTGGTTAGGTCACACGGTTGGAAGTGTAATGAAGTGTACAGGCAACACACTGGATTGGACAGTATAAAGGATGGACAGATCATACGAGCATGATTGGACGGCTCGATGGGGCAGAGAGGAGAAAAGGAGGTTGGTCGGGTCATAAGTTAGCGCGATGCATCAACCCCCCTTGAGATTAGGACGACCCACGATGAAGAGATGACAACCATCAGGTTGGTCAACGACCACAAAATGTACGGCCCGCATAGTTGGACGACGTCCAACCCCCAAGTTGGACGGTGAAGTAGTGACATTGTTAGACAAGTCATGAGGATGGACGCCGGTGGCGGTGACGTCGTGACATGATTGGACGGGTTACATGGTTGGGCGGCCCACGAGTCCCGGGAAGCGAAGGTAGGTGAACAAATGACAACCCAACAACCATATTTAATGTGGTATGGCACCCATGTCTTTTTCGACAAAAGTACCCTCGGGAAGCGAAATTTTATGGGTGCCCATACCTCTTTAATGAGGGTGGGTGAAAAATGGCTATATAATGCAATGAACCCCTCATTTTTAGAGACATTTTGGGAGTTGGGGAAACTCTTGCAAAATTTTCCCTCAACTCCATTTGAGTTGTAAGCCTTCTCCTACGCCTAACAAGCATATTTATGCCTCTGAGCATCAATGTAATGGTCTGTGCACCTTATAGAGCAATAAAATCGCATTTCATGGTGTTTTTAACCCTTTCTCATGATTTGTTGTTTCTTTGTGCCTCTCCATTTCGTATTTGTTTCATGTGCATGTATTTTACATTTGCGGGTGTAACATGTATTTCATGGAGTGCAGATGGCGGATGGAACTTGGGTCTATGTCACTACTTGTTCTAACCTCGCCCAGCTCTAGTTTTCCTCTTTTTCCGCCCTCAACGAGTATCTCACCCCTTTTTCTGGTGTTATCACCCCCTTTTCAAGTGTAGGATTTCCCTTTCATGTAGTTTCCCTCTCTCTGTCTCCTTGGCATTTTTAGGATAGTCTGTAAATAGGCATCTTTTCTACATTACGAGTAGTTTAGCATCGGGATTAGGTAGAGGAGTCACCTTCTCTCGAAGGTCCATTTCAGTTTCACAAGTCCCACAACTTGAGAGGTAGACCCATGTTATGTAAATTACACTGAATGCCCCATTCACAATCAAGCCATTCAGGGGGTGCTGTAATTTTTCGTTAACAGTACCTTTGGCATGGCGTAGAATGGCAAGAAGTGTCCACGTGACCAAGAGTTTGGAGGTCCTTTGTTGGAGTTAGGCTACACAACATGCCTATGACGTATTGCAAAGTGGTGCAAACTACGCTGGAATGTTGAGAGACACCGCAAGGAGAGTTGTCAGGCTACTATGAGATGTTATGGAACACGCAAAGATACCACGAGTATACAAGGTGATGGAAGTCACCGGAGGAGGTCATGAGGTTCTCCAAAACTTTGCACAAGGTATTGCCCATGAAAAGGGGTAATGCCCTCAACCCCGCACTAACTAAGCATTTGAAACTAACGTCATGTGCCCCTATTGGGTGGAGTGCACGGTGTTGTCTTTTGAGTTTTACAAAGATGTTTTATGGCGTTGCACAAGAGAAGCATGATGCAAGGCTGGAAGGTAACACTCGAAGAGTGGATGTTGTGTGGCATGTTTCCTCGTGCTTTATGGAGGAGCAAGATGCAAGGAGCTACGAGGGGACGCACAAGTGACCAAGGTATTCAAGGTGAGAGAACAAGGTTCCAATTACACAAATCAATTAATTTACCCTACTTTGGAAAAGCTGGAGGAATTGACTAGATGTTTGTTGTCACGCACGCATATGGATCAATTGCACTTTGGGAGGTGAATTGTAAAAAACATTGCAGAGCACATCAACCGAACCACCGGGTTGAGAAATGCATTGGAAGATATACGCCAAGAAACTTTAACAATCAAACATGGGTCGACAATACTTGGGGGAAGACGTGTAAAAATTCTGCAGAGCACATCAACCGAATTATAGGGCTGAGAAATGAAGGGGAAGATATGCACTAAGAAACTTTTAAAATCACACAAATTGAAGAGGTTAGTGCCGGATTTAAATTTGAGAGAGGATGTTATGCGAGGGAGTTGGAGAAGTCATCGACCTACCAAATCAAGGAGTGGCGCAATTGATCGATGTAAAGCTCTTTGAGGCGACACATTTCAATTTTGCATCCAAAGACTATGTATCTTGTGCACATAGTGGGAGTGCACAAGGTTCAGTACAATCTCCCAAAGTATATTGTCGAAGAAGTGAACATGATCGCGCAAGAAGCGATGATAAAGGACGAACATTTTGATCCTACAGAGGTTGTCGTTTGAGATCCATGCGCATGAGAAGACGCCACAAAAGTATGCGGCACACAAATGTGAGACTCAAATGATCACTAAATATAACGACACGATGCACAAGTGGATATGATAATGTGATGCACACACTTGAGAATGAGCAACGGATTCCCACGCAAATGGTGAAGGAGTATAGGGAGGTGTGTCATTTTGTTGGTGACGCACTTTACCTTGGTAAAAATGGTACACGAAAATAAGCAACTAGCGGAATGGATGAGGTTTCGATTCACCGAATCAGCTAATTAAATAGAGCAAGCATTCGACAAACAATCAAAGGAGTCACACATAAAGGGAATGTGGAGAAAATTGGTGCAAAGATAAAAGAATTGCACATGAAGTATACTATCAAGGAAAGATCGAGGCTTTAGATGATGAAGATTTGGAGGATGATAAGATGGATTTAGACCCCACACAAATTGTGAACGTACATTGTGAGAAGCACCAATTGTTGCATGTTTCCAAACCAATCTATCAAAAACTAAGTTGGGCCCAATTAGAAATTGTTACGCAAGGCAAGAAGGTAAAGAAGAAAGATGATCTTGCAGTGGAATGGAAAAAGAATGAAAAGAAATGGACCAAAACAAAGCGAAAGTTGCCTAGGAAGACCACCGAGAGAAAACCCTAAAGAGATCAAACTTCTTGACCAAATTATAGAGTTGGAAAGCGACGGCAGAAAACTTCCCCACTTAGCCACACACATCAAATAATAAGATAGAGAAGGAAGAAGCTCACACAAAGGGCGTGATCCAAGTAATGTCGATACACCAAAGGATCAGGAAGTAGCTCCATGGAAGGAGGATAAACACAAGAAAAAGGAGTCATGATAGTTTTAAAGAAAATCATGAAGAAGGCCAGGAAGGATCAAACCAGTGTTACGCGCGCGTCCCCCATATTTGACGCGTCTGGGACGTCCCGGGACGCCCTGGGACGCGGGGACATGGGGGAAACGTTTCCCCCACGTTTCCTTTTGTGCAGAAGAGGCAGGAAACGCCTCGGGAACGACTAGAGGTAGAAGGAAACGTCCCGGGGACGTGGGGGACATGGGGGCACGACGGGGACATCTCGGGCGTCCCGTTGTCCCCACGCGTTTTGGCGTGTTTTTAAAAAAAAACATACTTTTACACTCTAAAAACAATTTTTTTTAATTGCATAACACTTATAGCATAAAAGTAACATTCCTAACCTAACCCTAACCCTAAAAGTGCTATTTTATGTTATAAATTTACATTATGGGTTCATTTCATATTCACACCAAGCAAGCAAGAGCAAGAGCAAGAGGAAGAGGAAGAGGAAGAGCAAGAGCAAGAGCAAGAGGAAGAGCAAGAGTGAGAGCAAGAGCAAGAACAAGAGGGAGCATTAGAAGAGGTATTTATAATTTTATAATTTTATTTGCTTACAATACTTGTTAAAGTTTTTTTTTTTAATTTAGATTATATTTGCATTTGTTAGGGGCTGTTTTTTAGCATTTGCATCTACATTCACAATGTAATCATGCATATAGTTTGTAGGATTTTAAAAATGCATATTGCATAGGGTTTGGTTGTACAAACTACAATGTAAATGGTTATATTTTTTTAATTACATTTTTATTTCTAGTTTAAAATTTATATTATATTTGCATTTTTTAGGGGTTGTTTTTTAGCATTTGCATCTACATTCATAATGCAATCATGCATATAGTTTGTGGGATTTTAAAAATGCATCTTGCATAGGGTTTGGTTGTAAAATTTAAAATTTAAATGGTTACGTTTTTTTTTTTTAATTACATTTTATTTCTAGTTTAAAATTTATAGTATATTTTGCATTTTTTAGGGGTTTTACTTTTTTAACATTTGCATGTACATTCACAATATAATCACGCATATAGTTTGTACGATTTAAAAAATGCATATTGGCTACGTTTTTTTAAAAAATTAATTCATGAATCATTACATAATCAAATTTCAATCAATCATATAGTTATGGTTGTTTTTAATTCATTGCAGCAATCATCACCATGAGTTATTCTTCTGAGACTGAGTATGAGTATGAATCAGAGCAGGAGAGGGTTGAACGGGAAGTTGAGATAGGTGGCCATGGAAGAGTTGGTGATGCCACAATGGGGGAGAGTGAAGAAGGGACACAAAATGTAGTGGCAGCGGCAACTGGTAGTTCAGTTGGTAGTGCTACCAATTGCCCCTCTCAAATGTTGTCCAAATTTGCCATTGGACCATTTGATAAGAAGAAGCCATTGCAACAATTTGCCCAAATAATTGATAACCCCAAGTCTGGAGGGGGGAGCAAAGTATGGAAGTGCAACATATGTGCACTGACTTGGCATGTTAGTATCTCTAGGACCAATGCACACTTGTTGCATCTTACAGGAAGGGGGGTTGGCACTTGTAAGGGTCTTTCACAAGAGCAGAGAGCTAAGATGGTGAGAATCTTCAATGGAAATACCATGGACAAAGTCCCAGAAGTTCGTGGTTCTACGACTAATACTCCATTGAGCGCTCATAGGACTGGCAAACTTACTAATACTCTGGCTGGTTCTATTTTTGAAGTGTCGAAGTGGAAAGCGAGAGGAAGAGAAAGGTCGTGGGGCAGCCCCAAATTCATTGTTGACATGTTTGATTCAAAGGCAAGGGAAGAGAAGGATGATGCTATTGGGAAATTTTTCTATCGTTGTTGGGATTCCATTTAATGCCGCTCGCTCTCCTTATTACAAGGAGGCTATGGCTAAGGTTCAAAAAGTGCAGTACAAGTTATGTGCCTCCTAGAGACACAAAACTCAGGACAACAATCTTGGATAGAAATTATTCCAAGGTTAATCTATTGATGGAGGAGATGAAGGTGACATGGGTGTCACATGGATGTAGCATTATCATGGATGGGTGGACGGATATTAGACACCGTCCTCTCATCAATATCATTGTCTCTTGCAAAGATGGACGTACTTCTTGAGAGCAATTGATTGTTCTGGGAAGCGGAAAGATGCTTGAGTTTCAGTATCAGATTTTGAAGGATGCCATTGAGGAGGTTGGACCTTCAAACGTTGTACAGGTTGTCACAGATGCAACTTATGTGTGCAGAGCAACAGAAAGCTAGTGGAGTAGGAATATAGGCATATTTATTGGACTCCATGTTGTGTGCATGCCATGAACAATGCACTGAAAGACATAGGGAAGATTCAGTGGGTTAATCAGATAGTGACTGAGGCCAGAGATGTGCAGAAGTTCATATGTAATCACCACACATCATTGGCACTTTTTCGAAATTTTTCGAAGAAGGAATTTTTGAAACTAGTTGACACTCGCTTTGCATCCTATTTTATTTTGTTGGACAGGATGTCTGAGTTGCAGGAGCCCCTGCAAATTATGATTATGACACAGGATTGGACTAGGTGGCGTAAGTCCAAGACAGATGAAGGGAAAAGAATGTAGGAAGTGGTGTCGCAGGAAACATTTTGGGTTGATATGAAATACATCATATCAATCATAGCTCCAGTTTTTAGTGTCATCAAATATGGGGATTCTAACTGCCCCAATCTTGGTGAGATCTACGAGTGCATGACAAAGCATGCTTGGGCAAATGAAGGCAGCTATTCGGGTGAGGGACCCCACTTTGGAGTTCTATAATGAACATATACAACCCATTATTCAAGCAGAGATGGGAGAAGTTGAACACTCCTCTTCATATGGTTGCGTATGCACTAAATCCCAAATGGTATGTGGAGAGGCCAGGCAGAGTTATCCCATTGGATGATGATGAGGTGAAGAAGGGCCTTATGAAGGCTTTTAAAAAAATGTACACTCCACAAGAGGCTTCACAGATCAGAATGGAGTGGCTCGACTTCACTGAACTTGATGGGTACAAAACATCAGCAAAGGCAGACAGGGTAACAATAGCACAGGAGAAGCCAGTGAGTTGGTGGCGACTGTATGGGCTTCCAAGACTGCTGCGACCACTTGCCATTCGCCTCCTTTCCCTGTGTTTCTAGCTCCTCTCGCCTCCGAGAGGAACCGGGTCTACGTATGGTTGGATACACTCTGTTAAGAGGAATAGGCTTACCTCTGCGAGAGCGGAGAAGCTTCAGGCTGCACGCATTGCTTTGCGTCTTATAGATCGCAAGACACCTGAGTACAAACAGACTCCAGCATTACGGTGGGATGTAGATCCCGAGGAGCCGAGGCAGTCAAGAGGACAACATGCGTGCGGCGGAGATTGATTGGGCTTACCTTTGAGGACGAGGATGCTAGTACCAGCAAGGATGAGTTCATGGATATTGCTTCAGATGCTGATTCTGATTTTTAGTTTGATACTTGTAGTTGTCCTCTTTTTTTGTAATATTGACAATAGACAATTGTTGGTGTATTTGGCTATGAGATTAATGATATGAATATCAGCTATTGTCACTTGATCAATCGTAATTTAGAATGGTTTTACTTTTCTATTTTATAATATACTTGAAGTTGATATTATAGTATTAAGGAATGTATTTGATCATGATGTTTATGAGTTCAAGTTTCACCTTATTTAAATCTCAAATGGTTTTATTTCAGCTTATTTATATAATTTAGTCACTATATCTTTTTATTTTAAATATTTATATATTTTTTAATCAGCCGTCCCCCGCCGTCCCCAAAATTTAGAAATTTTTTTGCCGCCCCACTGTCCCGTCATCCCCCGTCTATGGGTAACTATGGATCAAACGTAGGAGAATGTGAGAAAGGGTCTTTCAAAGGAGACAAGTAGAGAGAATAGGGAGACAAGCCAAACCATATGGAGTTGGATGTAATTTGGATACAATATGTGCTAGATTTCATTTTTAAGATTCTCGTAGAAGGGCTAGTAAAGGTCGAAAGGAAACTGGTGCCGAAGTAACTACAAAATTGAACATGTGCAACCCACAAAACATTGATATGCAATAGTTGGGGTTAGCAAACAAAGAAGGGGCTAGATTGGTTAAGTCCGAAGGTGACCTTGCATAGTTACAAGATGAAATGGGCAGCTTATTAAGTCTCATATAGATAGAGAGGTCACACGTATAGGGAGAGACATGCACTTAAGGGTTCATATCCTTTGAAAAGCTTTAAGCAAAGAACCCAAAAGATTTTGCACGAGAAACTTGCATCTTAACCCATGGAAGAAAAAAATCCACATAAAGAAACTTGTTGAAGTGCGTAGGAATGGGAGATATTAGGGGAAGAAATAAATAAGGTGGAACAGAGCTCCAACATAAGGCCAAGGCAAGAGGCCAAGTTTTGGAAGTCAGTAAGTCAACACCAAAGTTTATTGATAAATCAGTGGAAGATGAAAAGAAGAACATGGAACTTAAAGAGAAGGTTTATGAAGTAAAAGACTTCGACGAAAAACAATTCTTGGAAGAATCTAATGCGGTAGAAGAAGCTATAAAACATAAGTACGGGAAAATAAAGATGAGTTTAAAGAAGTACCCCGAGTTGTTGGTTCAAGACAGAAAATTTCCACGAGTTTTTGCAGAAATAATACCCAAGATCAAGAATCAAGAGCAAGTATTTTGGGATAAGCCCTAGGACTTGGAGGCATTGAAGGATATAATAAAGCTACACAAAGATTGGGCCCTCGTAGAAGATGTGTTCCTAAAATTGTTGGAGTTTAAAAAAACTTGAGAAAGTACATTAAGTATTTGCCACGCAAATCAACAAGGTATGAATAAGAAGACTTGTCAAACACATGCAAATCAATTTGGGGCAATGTTGACCCCTAAAAAGGCATACAACACAAAGTGAACTATGCAATCTTGTGCAAGTAGGACGTCCATAATATTACATATTTAAGCGCAGAAGAAACTGAAACAGAGCAGCGCACAAGATTCGATGAGGAAAGACAAGTGTCGCAAATTAAGTAAGACATGTGGATGATGGATGATCCAATATCACACAACAAGACAAGAGCACATGGGGAGGCTTTTAGAACCGACGATGTGTGTGACATTTGAGAGACAACTGGACAATACCTAGAAGGTTTTAGAAGACTAACAACTTGCTTGAATTGTGCACCAATCAAGCGGGCAAAGGGGTTTTAGAAACCTATATATACCCCCTATAGGCCGTTCATTTAAAGACCGAGATTTGATGCACACTTGGAGATTAGATTTTTGTACAACAAATGTTTGAAAGAAAAACGATTTGGGAAACGACTAGGGTTAAGTAGATGTGAAGGCTTGTGAGCCACTTGTAATATGCTATACCTTGCATTACGCGTGGTGCATAAATGTCTATGATCTTTGATGTAACTTGTACACTTTTATATACTTAATATGAGTAAATGTTATGACATGTGTGTAAACACTCAAATCTAGCAATTTATCATTTTGACATTGTTGGTTGTGATTGTGCTCCTTTGCTAAGACAAATACCCACATCCTATCCCTGCTCAGTACATCTTATTGTCCCTATCCCGACTTGCTTATTCCTACACACTGACGTGTCGTCACATTTTGAATATAATTGCATAAAATCGGTACTTAACCTCTACTAGTGATGATGCAACTTCCAAATTTCACTCACTATAACCTTATCCAAAACTATACAGTAGGATCAAAATGTAATTTTCGGACCTAGCCGACCTATACGATCTTGGACTGACACATCCTCCAACTTTGCTTTCAAATTGATTATCTTCGTTGGGTCTTTTTATCCTCCTAATCACCCTTTTCATATCGATTCACCTTTGGAACCCTATATAAGCAAGTTAACATCACCTCATTTAAAAATTTAGCAATCACTTGGCACTCTCATTACAAATACTAATACCAAAGGCACTCAAGGCTCACTAAACCTTCCCGAGTTGATGCACATCCACTAGGGCAGCCACAACTACAGTTTTGAAACACTCAACCAAGTCAAGGAGTTCAACTTCCTCATTTCCAAGCACTCAAAGATCCCAACTCAATGTCTTAGCAAGAGCACAATCATCTCAAACATAGTCAAAGTGATTCAAGTTCCCAACTAGTTGCATTCATGTAGATATCACATGCTAAGTGGAGAACTATGTGTAGTTTGAGGCCTCTTCAAAGTAATGCCGACATAGGTGGTGCACGAATTGCACTTCAACCCAAACACTAAGCTTGCAGGTCTCACACCCATGGTTAGGGTTTGAGTTTGATTCAATTGATTTTGTGGTTTTTGATTGTGCAACACTTAGGGCTTGACATCAACACACATTTCAAGATCTTCGAAAGGGCACAAAGAAGTTACAAAACCCCGCCCCAAGCAGGTCCTAGATCGTACAGTAGATCCAAGACCGTATAACCGATCCTAGCAAAGTTGTATGGTTCCGTACCAAGGCATTTTCTAGTGGCAATCTCAAGAACAAAGCATCTTCAGGTTCAATACTCGTTGTTTGTCAGTCTATGCACCCAAACCTCCCTCGTATCACCCGTATAGCTAAGTGCATCTCTCCCATTGTGTTTTTGAGCTCATAACATATTATTATCACTAGTTGCATGTATTAATGCATTATTCTGATATTGCATAATTAATGTTGGAAGTAAATTAATCAAAATAACCCTGTGATGAACCTTACATTCATTTTTATTGTTGTGCATTTCCATTACATAAAATCTATAAACATATAAAGGGTGTAAACAATGTGTTGTTTTTCTTACACATGATTGCATGTTTCTTTCATATCTTAGTTATTATTCATTGTTAACATGTTACCATAATCACTCACACACAATGGTGACCTCGATGATCTTTCATTGTCCTTTGGGTGAGACTATCATGCTTGTGCTTGAGTGAATATGTCATTGCAGGGGTATTTTATTTGTTGTGCATAGGTTCGTTCGCATGAGATCATTGGTAACATAGATATGTTGCAACATGTGCTCAATGTCTCCAAGGTTAGTGATGTGTTGAAACAATTGTTTAGCCCGATAGCTCTAGGGGCTAGAGGGTCCCCTCCAAGGAGCTAGGCCTAAAAGTGGCAACCTTTCAAATGAAAGGGCCAAGCACCTTTGATCACAATAGTGTAAGAAAGTGGGTAGAGATAAATTCAACCCTCTATACAAACAACGGTAACTCCCCTATATATCTGATCCATAGGGATACAAAATGACTCTACTTCATCAAATCAGTCAACACAAAGAAGGAAAAATAATATACGGAGGTTTTGTCTTTTTAGTAACAGGAATGCCGCTCTATGCAGAGCAACGGTTACAAAACCGCCGCCCAACCAGGGCGGTGGTCCTGGGACCGCCGGTCTGCATTGGGCGGCGGTCCTAGCTCTTTCGGACAGAAAACGAAAATACGAAACGAACAGCCCAAAATTTGGAAGGTTGTTTGTGGCTCTTCTCCTCCATGACTTTTCCCATCCTCCAGTGCACGGGAGGACATGGGAGAGGCTATAAATACATGTTTGTAGAAGAGAATAGGATCATCGAAGCATGAAAGCAAGTGAGCAAGAAGTTCTTAGTGCTGGAATTGTGTTTTGTAGAAGAAAGGAGTGTTGAGACAGAGCAAGCAAGTATTTGGGAGGAAGTGTGAGATATTATCTACTTCTCTTTCATACTTATTGTAACTTCTGTACTTGTTTATTTTGAATTGGCCAATAAAAGTGGGAAGAAAGAGCAATTGCCCTTCCCAACTGGTTTTTCCTCCTCTGGAGGTTTCCAGGATAAAATTTGTTGGTGTTTATGAGCTTAAATTCTTTCCTTTCCTGCAATTGTGGATTCTAAGCATAAGCATAATTCATTCACTAGTTATCTCTGTCATTTTCTAATAGAAAGTAGAACAGCAGTGTTTATTTGTGTTTCTGTGGATAATTCCAAAGTTGAAGAGTTTACAGATCAGCTTGTGTAAAGGCTAAATTGTGTCTAGGTGCAATTAGCACAAGATCAAGCTATATTTCCTCTAATGGTTTTTTAATTTTGACATATTCCAATTCAAGAAAAAATTGACCTCTTATGTAAACTATTTCTTCTCTGAGCATGCTTGACAATCAGCCAAACTCATCATTGTTTGTACAATATAGATAGATCACTTTATTCCACCTGTGCACAGAAGATAATCCTTGGGGAAGTACATGAGCTCTAAAATAAGAAAAGGCCTTGTATCATGTCAATGCAATGATATGTATGGTTTGAAAGAGCGATCTTCATAATGGAAGTAGCAAAGACACAACCTGAATCTGTTTCATTGGAAGCAATTCTGTCAGTGTTGTATGTCTAATTCAAATTTATTTAGCTCCGTATATACTGCTCAGAGTAAAGAAACTCCAGATCCAGAGATAAGTGATTGGTTTTACCACCAAGCCCCGGGCCAGTCATGATACACCACATCTGATAAAATTAACAAGCTAAGGCACAAGATCAAGAAGTGACTTGCAGACAATTACTAATCCATCAGAGAACTGTCCATAGCTGATATGACCGTAAACTAAACTAGAGAAGGAAATCTATGTGGATCTCAACTGAGGAGAAATCAACTTGCTCCTATAAAAAGTTCAAAAATTATACATACAACTCATTTTGCCTTATAACTTCTCTCATTGTAAACTCGGAAATAAAAACTTTCTACTCATATGGCTGCATGTTAGATCAATTCAATAGAGGAAAGGGAAAGAGAGCTCATAAAATATTCGTCAACTCTCATCCCACTCTCTTTCAAGTAGAAAAACATACAAGATTAACAGACCAGTTCAATAAAAATAATGATGATAGACCACTCAATGTTATTAATAATTAGAATCACTGTCATATCGTTTCAGTCAATCAAAAGGAATACTGAGAAAGGAAGGAATCACAAACTCTCTCTGATTTGATTATCCCACATGCCTTTCTCTTACAAACTTCATTTAAAGCAAGGGAAACTACATCGATGAGCCTGAAAGCCTCTTCCTTAATTCATTAAATCAATTGAAAAGATTCAAACATCGTAAGAATCCCGGAGAAATTGTGTCCATGATAGCTAAAGCGGCACCAATATATAGTTCAAGGTTTTACAATCCTTGCATTATCATTATGCATCCTAACATTAAGCACCAGTGGCTTAATTAATGCCTCAATGTCTGAAAAAGGTCTTTTTGTGCCACTAACCACATGAACAGAAGCCACAAAATACTTGAAACAATTTTACTCCATACTTTTTCCTTTTGACTTCAGAGATTTTCATTCCCTATCTGATCCATTTCTTCCATGGAATTCTCATCTGAATCCAGATCAATATGCAATTCAGTCCATGCACAACCCATTTGAGATACTCACATGGGATTAACAATGACACATTCTAGTGTTAGTATAACAAGTTTGTTGGCAATCTCTTCCAGGTACCTCTTGCAGCTGAAGTATACTACAGCTGCTTGTGTGACCTGCCATGATTGATGTTATCATTCTTACCATGTTGCCCCAGATTCTTGTTTGTTTTGTATAAGCTTTCTGAAATGGAAATGATGGCAGTGGTAACATTATTCCTTACATAATCATATATATTCCTTCTTCAAAGAGAATGTTCAGGATCTTTCCTGGTATTATTTATGACAACATCAACATTTGTGTCCCCATACTTGTCTAACCATGTACACACAGGAATAAAATCCTCCGGCCATTCTAACACCATGTAGAACTGAGCCTCCTGGCAGCTTTCATGGCAGTCATCTGATAATCAACAGATTTTCCTGCGGTAACTTTCTTGCATGGTAAAGATCCCAGACATTTCTCGTCACCTCCCTCATTTCCTGGCAGGTCATCTCCTGGTCCTACTGCACACGTCACGATGCTAGCTGTGAAAACCAAATCCTATCTTGTGAGCATGCAAGAAATTGAGGGGAAAATTTAATAAAGGCAAGAGCATCAAACAACGCACTGAAATCTTCTTCCAATTTGTGAATGGGACAAAACAGGGGAGAATATCCCCACCTCTAAGGTGGAAGTTCTTTCTTAACAAAATGCAGATAAACTTCATTTTAATTTATAAGCAAATACAAAGGAAAACCAGAGACGATCTTGAAGAAAAACATCCACAACACACACCCAAAATAAAAACCTCACCTCGCCCTCACAATTCCATTTTCCTCAAATTTGTCCATTCCTCAAAAAAAGAAGAGGAAGAATTACCAGGAATCGCTCAGTATAATGCCAACTCAATTAACATTGGATTCCAATCTAGCCAAGATGAATAATAAACCGAGCCATAGCTCACATAGTGACAGATTGCAGAAAGGCAAGAAAGAAAGATTAAGAATAATATCTCAATATATTTACACTCAGTCTAATTGTTCATCTTAATCAAATACATGAGAATAGGAGATTATATAGCCAAGTCAGCTACTTTCACAATATCTTCAGTTGGTCACAAGAATAGGTAATTTGTTAGTGTATAACCATCCCTAAAGTTGGATACCATTAGTTGCACATTATTCAATCCTAGAATATACTAAAGCCTAAAATATATTAGAGTAAAGTAAATAAGCTAAAGCTAAGGTTAAGCCACCTAGAATATAGGACTTCATAAGTTAGGCTTAAAAACATGCAATTACAAATAGTGCACCAACACCCCTTAAGCGTAACTTGGGAGGTATAAAGCAAAGAGAAATAAAAACCTTTGAAATAGGTCCCAACAACTAGGCCTGATAAGGTACATATGTACAAATATACAATGTGATGTTGAGCGTCCCCGTGGACGCCAATCCATCTTAGCACAATATATCGATGTTGAGTCACTATAACCGTCAAGTCAAACTAGGAACTAGTGCTCGTAAAGGTTCGCTCGTAAGAAGTATTAGAATATAAGACTTATGTTTATTATCAATTCACTATTAGTTATGTATTAACTAATGTTCGGTTGTAACCACCTCAACCATTTTGCAACTATCTTTATTAGAATAATTAGTTTGTATAAGCTTAATTAAAGCTTATTATATTGTTTAATGTATGTTGTTATAGGAGTTATAACAGCTTGGGTAATTTGTTGGGTTTGTTCTACAGGTAAAGCTATTTCTTACTTCCCGTCATTCTTTGTTGCACCCACCTCCTTCATTATAGGAACTTGTTGTATGCCTATTTAATAGGTTCTCTCTATGAATGTGAGTACGGATTGATTATTCCGGATTTTATGGTATCAAAGCTTTTGCTTTAGAGAGCTTGGGAGAAGGAGAGATCATGTCAGGGAGAAAATTCCAAGTGGAGGTCTTGGTGAGAAGTCATGGTGAAGGAACGATTCTTCCGGAAGTGTCATTTTGCTGGGTTTGTTCCAAAAGAGTTGTGTTGTGGAGCGGACTGCTGTTTCTAATTGTCAAGGAGGCTTTAAAACCTCTAAGGGAGACATTACCACCTCTAAGTGAGGCATTTTTGTATCTAGGTGAGGAATGATTGGTTGTTATTGTTGGTACTTTGTATTCGAGTTTGGTGAGGCATTAACAAGTAAAATGTAATGTCCCTTTTTGGGACTGAAACTGAAAAAGTAGGAAACCACACAAACCCCAATAGATTAAATTCAGATTTTTAAATCAGCAAACTGATTTTTCTAACAGCTGGAAATCAGCAGTCTGATTTTTATAACAGCAGTCCAGAAATAGTGGAAAATCACTCAAATATCATCAAATAACCAAAATATAGATAGATATTTTAGGAAGAATTTAAGACACTTTTTATCATCAAATCTGATCACACACTCAACTGGAAATTTAATTCTGAACAGCAGAAGTACAGCCCATGAAAATAATGAAAAGAGAGGTTTCCAAACCCCGATAACCACAAAGAAAGATAGATTCCGGCCTTAGAAATTATGTCGAATCAGAATATCAAATAAAATCTGAAGTATGTGCCCTAGAAGGCACCCAACTAACACCAAACCCTAGTCACTCCCTTTAGGGAGAGCTCCAAAATGCATGCAAAGCCTTGGTAGATATTCTCCTTAATGCCCTAGATCCAAATCTACAAATATTCTTCAAGAGATGTCTTCAAATCACCCCAAATGGAGGGTTTTCGTCCACCAAAACACAAGGAAAGTTTTCGTCTTCCTTGAAATGCCACACAAGAGGGTTTTCGTCCTCAACTGGATAGTTAATGAGCACTTTGCCCCAAAAACTAGGTAACCAAAGATAGGATGCAAATGAAGTCACAAATCTCCTTTTATAGCACTTGTTTGGCGCCAAAGGCCAAATAGAAGTGGACCGACCTCCTTGGGCTTCTTTTTATCTTTTAATTTGCCTTTATGACTCTCCAATCACAACTGACCTGCCTTATAAAGGGAAACACTAAAAGAAAACATTAAATCTAATAAAGAAAATTGAAATGAAATGCAATTCCTTTCCTTGTTCAATAATTCTTCTTTGCCACGAAAAGGGAATGGCAAGAAGTCCATATTTAGGCCTCAATTCGAAAAAGGGGACATTACAGTCCTCCCTTCCCGAAATTGCTTGTCCCCAAGCAATTGCAAACTCATATGCCCAAGTATCATCATATCAAAGTAAAGGAACATGTTGTAGTGCTCCCATAATCTGGATCTTGTGCCGTTAAATGAAGGAGCTTCAACCCAAACAAACTCATACCTCTACTGCCCCTTTCTTCATGGAAGTCTTCATCATCTTCTACTTCAAAAACAGCAATGATATCACCTTTCTTTGCATGCTCAGCTGTACAAAAATCCCTGCAAACTGATGTAGTTTCCATCATAAAGCAAGAAATGGATGCATAATCAGCTTGACTAGATATCTCTCTTATTACCAAATGCAAATCAAATTGTGGAGGGGCTGAAAACAATTCACCATGAGTCATAATTCACATGGAATCTTATCCAAATTGAGGCTATCAATTCTAATTTGTTCCCTCCTTTCAGCTGAAACCTTCTTCCCACATCAACCCATGATGGAATTCTCTTTGAAAATGAAATTTCACCGTTGTTCATGGCTGCTAATGGCAATCCCAATTCTGATTTTTGCAAATTCAGCCCTATAACCATGGCATAACAACTACCAAACTGAAATCTTATGAAGAAAGGCAATTTCATGAGTAATGTAGGGACTGAAAATTGTCTTACATAGGCTGAAAAACTAAGAACAGCAGGTCTACAATTGAAATCAGCAGACATCTTGGCCCTTAACTCAAGAGGGTGAAACATTACAAATCTTCCCATCCTCGTGATGTTGCTTGCCAAATTCCTCCTTGCATTCTTAACTATGTTCAATCCTTTCCTTACTGTTGGTAAGGAGATAAAATCAGCCTTCCCTTGCTTAACATTCCTACCTTTTCTTTTCTTGATTTCATGAATTTCGACTTCTTCATTTTGCAAGTGGAACCCCAACTCCTTGTGAATTTTGAGGTAAATTCCTCTAAAATTTGGACCTCTTGACCCCCAAAAACAATGTGTGCCTCAGCTGAACTTAAAACAAAGAAGTCAAAACAAAATTCATACCTTTTCATGGGGCCATGGGTTAACCACATAAGAAACTAAAAGTTAGAATCATCATCATTTCCCTCTTTGATTGACATGTGTACAGCTGCAAATTCATCATAATTGTTCCCCTTTCCCTTATTCCTATTTATTTGTACTCTTTGCCACTTTGGGTGTTCTTCACTTTATCATCATTTCCACTATGTTGTTCATGATGACACAAGTATGGCAGCGACATAGGGGAAACCAAAAAACTGAAATGTGATTTTCAATATCATACCTTCGGTTGTCCCCAGCTTGTCCATCTTCTTTTTCTAAATGAAGCTTGGTTAAGATCTCTTCATATTCAACTAGTGAAGCTCTTCCCACCTTGACTTCATCCATATTTTCGTGGTTCTTACCAAAGCCATGAACACCCTCAACTTGACTCTTAGGAGTTGTTCTGAAAATTCCAACAAGTCGAACATTTAATCATTATCAACAAGAGATTTGGCTTCAACCACCAAATTCTCTCCACAATTCTGCAAATCGAACTTTCGTTCTTTCCTTGGCTCGTGCTTTATGACTTCTTCTTTTACTTGTTCATCACCCTTCCTTTCAACCCTGGATTCATCACATGCTGAAATATTATCAGTATTAACCAAACAATGATCAATAATTACCTCATAATGTTGACTCTTCGGCACAATGATGGGAGTAAGGGCCAATTCTTCATCCTTCATGGTTCCATTTCTTTCAAAATGCAGATCTGATTTTTCACCAGCATGTGTGTGACTATGAAGCTCAAAATTTGTCATGTGGACTTGAGAACCCTCTACCTTCAAGCCCTTCTTTATGCACAGCGTCCACACCCTTGAGTGTGGGGTCCTCATGGAGTGTTGACCCCTTATTGCTTGAGGTTTTGACCTCGTGCCAATTCCAACTCTTTCTCTCCAACTTCACAAACTCTGCAAAAGGTAGGGCATCTCGGACCTTCTCTGGAAGAGCTCTATACTCCTCATACCATGTAGTGATGTTGCTCACTTTGGATGGCTGAGAGTTAATGACTTCCTTTGAAGAGCTCCTTCCACCATTTGGACCTTGAATGGTATGGATCAACCGAGCCATTGTGTTGGCCAATCTTTCTTGCCCTAGGGCAAGCTTTTCGAGCCTAGCATCACTGAAAATTCTATCCACCATTTTGATCTTCTAGCAAGGAAACCCTCAAGCTAGGAAGACCGAAGCTCGATACCACTGTAATGTCCCTTTTTGGGACTGAAACTGAAAAAGTAGGAAACCACACAAACCCCAATAGATTAAATTCAAATTTTTAAATCAGCAAACTGATTTTTCTAACAGCTGGAAATCAGCAGTCTGATTTTTATAACAGCATCCGGAAATAGAGGAAAATCACTCAAATATCATCAAATAACTCAACCAAAATATAGATAGATATTTTAGGAAGAATTTAAGACACTTTTTATCATCAAATATGATCACACACTTAGTTGAAAATTTAATTCTGAACAGCAAAAGTACAGCCCATGAAAATAATGAAAAGAGAGGTTTTCAAACCTCGATAACCACAAAGAAGGATAGATTCCGGCCTTAAAAATTATGTCGAATCAGACGACCAAATAAAATTTGAAGTATGTGCCCTAGAAGACACCCAACTAACACAAAAACTTAGTCGCTCCCTTTAGGGAGGGCTCCCAAAATGCATGCAAAGCCTTGGTAGATATTCTCATTGATAACCTAGATCCAAATCTGCAAATATTCTTCAAGAGATGTCTTTAAATCACCCCAAATGCAAGGTTTCCGTCCTCCACCAAACCAAAAGGAAGGTATTCGTCTTACTTAGAATGCCACACAAGAGGGTTTTTGTCCTCAAGTGGATATGTAAAATTTGGTTAGATTTCTCTTAAAATCTAAACAATAATGTGAGAAATAAACACCGAATATTATAATCTTCAAATTTAATTCATTCGGGATACTTTTATTCGTATAATGAGAGATATTTATACAATGATGATCTCCTACAAACTAGGAGTCAATCCAATCCCTACGATATCTTCCGAATAACTCACAATCACTACAATCTCTCTTATCCCCAAATATCTCGCACTCTCAAAAATAGCTACGTGAGCTAATATCTCACAACAATATTAATTTATCCTAATATTATGAGTTGTTGCGACAACTTATAATATATTACAAACTAATATGAATTGTAAATACAACTCATTATTTGCCCACACTCAATCATTTTAATATTTAAATAATACTATTAGGAATGTTCACACTAGAACATAGTAATTCCTAACAATCACCCCCTGGGGAAAGCTTCATCTTGTACTGCTCATGTTTAAGTATGGTTTTACAATTTGGTTTACCACCAACCACAAGTATGGTTTTACAATTTGGTTTACCATTAACCACAAGAAGGTTTTCGCGGACAACCAATAACCCTATAAAGAAGGTTTTTAAGGACAACCAACAACCCTACAAAGAAGGTTTTACATGGTTAACCAACAAACACTACATAAAGAACATACTTTTTAGCACACATCATACACATACAATGGGGATTACATAGGAATCTCATGTTACATCATGAACATGTATTATTCTTCAAAATAAAAACACGCAACATTAAGTAAAACACATCTGCTGGAAATAAATAAGCCACCAATACATATGTGGCCCGTCGTTGACAACTAATGAGAGGCGTTGATTAGCCTCCAACCTCAAGTGCCTTCATCCTCCAAAGTGACGATGCTAACTCAACCTGATTTAGCTTTGAGGATCTTTATGTATTTCGCATGCTATCAAGAGTCGACGTTTTTGTGGTCGAGCTTTCTCAGGTTCAATATCCACCTCATATCTAGCTTCAAGCTTTTTACGAATATTCTTGTCTTAGCATTGCATGCATTGGATGTCGATTTCTACCGAAAATGCATCCATTTTACAATTTATTTGACTCTTTTTCAATAAGACTTTGACGACACTAGACAAAAAAATGACAAACAATTTCTTTGTTAACTTGACCCAATCTCTGACAAGACTACAATGACCGACTCTTTTGACGATACAAAATGTTAACGACTTAGACGATATTTGATTTGCAATAATGAATTGATCGCAAATCTATTGACTTATACAAGACTAAACAAATCTTAATGGAACAACTTGAAACAAAATACTTACACATACATTAATAAATAACCTAACTCATTTAAAACTAATACAAAATATAAACTAAGACTTTATAAAAATAAACGAATAAACAAATAAAAACTTATCTAAAGACTTTGACTACACAATATAAAACGCAAGCTAATAAACCTTGACTCACTAACAAAGTGCTGCACTTGGGAAGAATGACGGTGCTGGCAAGTTCTAGGTCAAATGGGAAGTAGAAATATGAAGTAAATCCCAGTAATTTTTTCGCGTTTTCTCTTAGACCACAATGTGGGTTCGGCTCAAATTTGGACGGAAGTGTAATAAAACACATCTTCAAACCCAATAAATCTTTCAAAATTCTGAATTTGGGTTTTCGTGAAACAATCAATTCATCAACCGTTTTTTTTTAAAACAAAAATATTTCACTCAACTTACACAGACATTTAGGCACAACTACAGACCGAATCTGAAGATGTACACTGCATTATCATTGTGTGTCTTGTCCTTATCTTTCCAACAAAAAAATGAGACATCAATCCGATGTCATATGAGTAAATTGTGTTCTTTTTTATTGTGAGGTGTCTGCTGGAAATTTTCTCGCGAGATTCTTTCAACCATCTTCTTCTTTGTTACTACACTTGCACAAGGAAACTTTTCTCGATACCAAATGTAACATTTGTTTAGAGTTCTCTTAAAATTTGAACAATAATGTGAGAAATAAACACCGAATATTATAATCTTCAAATAGAATTCATTCAAAATACTTTTATTCATATAATGAGAGATATTTAAACAATGATGATCTCCTACAAACTAGGATTCAATCCAATCCCGGTCCCCTATAATATCTCCCTGAATAACTCACAATCACTACAATCTCTCTTTATCCCCAAATATCTCACTCTCAAAAATAGCTACATGAGATTATATCTCACAACAATATTAATCTATCATAATATTATGAGTTGTTGTGACAACTCATAATATATTACAAACTAATATGAGTTGTAAATACAACTCATTATTTGCACACACTAAATCAATTTAATATTTAAATAATATTATTACTAATGTTCACACTAGAACATAGTAATTCCTAACAATTAATGAGCACTTTGCCCAAAAACCAAGTATAGATAAAATGTGCCAAAGATAGGATGCAAATGAAGTCACAAATCTTCTTTTATAGCACTTGCTTGGCATCAAAGGCCAAATAGAAGTGGACCGTCCTCCTTGGGCTTCTTTTTATCTTTTAATTTGCATTTATGACTATCCAATCATTGCCAACCTGCCTCATAAAAGGAAACACTAAAAAGAAAATTGCAATGAAATGCAATTCCTTTCCTTGTTCAAAAATTCTTCTTTGCCACAAAAAGGAAATGGCAAGAAGTCCATATTTAGGCCTCAATTCGAAAAAGGGGACATTACATAAAACAAAGATTATTTGATTGTCAAGCGTTGTTCAAAAGAAATTTTTGCAAGTTGTTTCACTTTTGTGATAAAAGGTGCAGCCATTCATTGTTGAAGCTTTATCAATAATCCTACGTCCGGGCTAAAGAGAGGAGGGTAGTAGGAAGAAGCTTTAAAGGTGTGATATCATTGGATCGATAAAAGTTTATATTCTTTTACACAAAGTTTGAGTGCTACTTATCAAAATCTAGGGCAAAAATTTTTTGTATAGTTTAAACATCATAAAATTGCCAATTTTGCCTCTAGAGTCTACCTGGAAGGATATTAATTCCACTTACAGAAAACCGTGAAGCGTAGAACCTTGAAAATTTGCCCAGTTGTCCATTTTAGTGTCCTTGTCAGCACAAAAAAGAAATTTTTGCAAACGGAGTTGTAAATCTTGAGATTTTAAATTTTCCATCTTTTTTAGGCAATTTTACGAGAAATTGTTATTTTAAAATCTCACAAACAATATGGAGTTTTCATTGAAAACTCGCAATGTTATCCAGTTTTAGGGTAGAATCAGTCTACAAAAGGAATTTTTGTAAAAGCCTTTATATTTTTTTTGTTTTAAGTGTATTTGTGAAAAACTAGGTCAAATAGCTGGTTTACAACACTTGTTGCTACCATATTCTCAAAAATTGACAGGCAAAAACTTTAGTTTGTGGATTCATAAGATACTTACAATATGTGAGTATCGGAATCTTGATCAAATTGTACTTGGCAAAGAAAAAAGATGAACTTTCAGTTGATGAACCTAATAACTATGATAAGCGTCATAGAGAAGCATTGATGTTGCTAAAACTTTCAGTGGCTAATAATTTGATTCCTAGAAGTTAGAAATGCAACTAGTCCTTCGAATTTGTGAAAAGTCTAACATCTAAGTACCAACCTTTAGAAGCTGGTAGGGTACTGTAATTCAAAATTTTGTTAATTTCCACTAAAATGCATAAGGGTGGTTTGGTCTCGAATTTTTTTCATGCGGTTAAAGGACATTTGTGATCAATTGAAAGCGGTGGAAAAGCTTGTAGATGAGCAAGAATTGATTGCTCTAAGATCGCATAACCTTCCAAAGATCATTTGACTCATTTGTTGAGTCATTGCATATGACAAATGAAACACGGGCGATTGATTTTGAGAAGTTGTCTACACTTCTCATGCATAAAGAGAGAAGGCAAACTCTCATGCAGATTCCTCGACATCAATGACTACGAAAGAGCTTTTATAAAGCAAGGACAAAAGGCAAGGGAAAATGGCCAGCAAACAAAGATTCTTCAAAGAGCAATGTAAGTGATTCCGAGAAAGAAAAATGGAAGTATTTTAATTGTAAGCAACCAAGACATTTTAAGAAATATTGTAGAAAAAGAAAAGAAGATGTGGCTAATTCAAACAAGAAATCTAGACATGCTAACATTGTAGAAGAAGAAGAGACCTCTACTAAATTTGCCTTTGCAGCATCACATGACCAATCCAGTGAGTCTCGCACTTGGTATTTTGACTCATAAGCTTCATGGAGATCGGTACGTAAACTTCATTGAGGATAAAAGTAGTAATGAAATTGTTTCCTTAGGAGATGGGTGGACGCATAATATTAAGGGATGTGAGGATGTGCACATCATATTGAATAATGAGTACAAATATACATTTAACAATGTCAAATATGTACAGATATGAATTAAAACCTTTAGTCCATCAGAGAAATTACCAAAAACAAACAACTGGTAGTTAAGTTTGAAGGAAATAGGTGTAATGTTACTACACTAAGTGATAAGCTTGTTGTTGTTGGTATAAGGGAAAGGGGTCTATACAAACTAGTAGATCCTAAATCAATAGAACAATATGCTTTAGCAACAATTGAGCAGTTTAGTACTCTATGGCATGCAAGATATGGTCATTTGAGTTACCAGTATTTAATCATGTTGAGTAAAAATAAAATGGTGCATGGACTTCCATCTATTCAAGAAAATCAAAATGTTTGTGAAGGGTGTCAGTTGGGTAAACAAGTCAGAAAACCATTTCTGGTAAAGCATGGAGAGCAGAATGTGTGTTAGATTTGGTACATGCATATCTTCATGGTCCTACGAAAACTAACATTATATCTAGTGATCTTTATTTCTTGTTGATAGTTGATGATTTCTCTTGAAAAATGTGGGAGTATTTTCTTAAGAAGAAATCAGATTGTTTTGCTAATTTTGTAGCATGGAAAACACTAGTTGTAAATCATAAAGTTAAAAGGGTCAAGGCCTTTAGGTCAAACAATGATGGAGAATTCGTCTCCAAGCAATTCAATGACTACTCCGTAAAGGAAGGTATACACCAACAAGATACCACTCCTTACACTCCACAACAAAATGGAGTAGTGGAAAGGAGGAATAGGACTATCATGGAGATGGCACGATGTATGGTGCAAAAAGGAATGTACCTTTTCGGTACTAGGCAGAGGTCATTCAACACCGCAGGTGTTCATCTTGAACACAGGTATGTGTAAAGTTGTGCAAGATATTACTCCAGAGAAGCATGGTCAGGAAGGAAACTTGACGTAAGTGATTTCCGTATCTTTGGTAGTATTGCTTTAGCATTAATTCTTGAAGAGAAAAGTGGTTTAGATGTTAAAAGTAAAAAGTACATGTTTGTGGGCTATAGTGAGAAATCCAAAGCATATAGATTACTAAATATCTCTACAAATAAGGTTGTCATAAGTAGAGATGTGACAATAGATGAGAAAATCTCGTATTTCTCAAAAGATGGTACACCTACTGATACTAGTAATCTTTGGATTCCTAATGATGATTGTGAATCAAGTTCTAGTACTAAAATGGAACATGACTTAAAAAGGCAAACATCAGAGGAGTCTAGCTCCATAGCAGGACCTAGTGAAACAAAATCCAACTAGTCATCATAAAAGGCCAAAGTGGTACTATAAAGACACTGCAGGATGTTCGGCCGATGAGCTTCCAAAATCATTAGAAGGTAGATCCACCAGATCTGGGAAACAAGCAGTAAAAATCTTGAGCAAGTAAACTTTGCTCTCAATTCAGTTGTTTCACAAATTTTTGAGCCAACTACTTATGCAGATGCTAAAGGAAATCTTGAATGGGAAACTGCCATGAAGGTGGAGTATGATGCCCTAATGAAAAATGGAACTTGGGTGTTGTCAAAGTTACCTCCAAGTAAGAAATCCATTGGTTGCAAATGGATTTACAAAGTGAAATGTAAGTCAAATGGTTCCTTAGATAAGTATAAAGCTCGTCTTGTTGCAAAGGGTTATGCACAAGAAGAGGGGGTAGATTATGAAGAAACATTTGCTCCTACAACTAAAATGGTAACATTCAGAATGGTTATATCTATTGTTGCTCAGTTTGGTTGGCAAGTATTTCAAATGGATGTGAAAAGTGTTTTTCTGAATGGGGACTTAGAGGAAGAGGTGTACATGGTACAACCACAAGGATTCCAAATTCCTAGGAAAGAGCATCTGGTTTGCAAGTTAGTGAAGTCCTTGTATGGACTTAAGCAGGCTCCTCAAGCCTGGTATTTCAAAATTGATAAATATCTTAGAGAGTATGGTTTTAAAAGATGTGATGCAGAATCTACTCTATGTTAAATTGGTTGGTGATGACATAGTGGTTCTAGTTGTCTATGTTGATGATCTTGCCATCATCGGAAGCAATAATGACTTGATTAAACAAGTGAAAGTCGACATTTGTTTTGTGTTTGAAATGACTGATCTAGGACTGCTTCAATATTGTCTAGGTGTAGAATTTTTGCAATGTTACAATTTTGGCTATACTATTTTTATATCCCAAACAAAGTATGCCAAATCCTTGTTAGAAAAGTTCAGAATGAATGATTGTAATCCAACAAACTACACCTATGGAAGTTGGGACAAAACTCTCAACAAACACTAATTCACCTCTCGGTCAATGAAACAATGTATTGGCAATTAGTAGGAAGTTTGATTTATCTTACTACTACTAGACCAAATTTGTGTTTTGCAGTAAGTTATCTTTCTCGCTTCATGAGTCAACCGCATGAAGAACATTGGCAAGTCAAAACGAATTCTTATATATGTCAAAGGATCTCTTGACTTTGGCATTCTATATAAACAAACTAATGATTTTGAGCTGACAGGGTATACTGATTCAAATTGGGCATGATTGGTTGATTCTAGAAATTCTACAACAGGATATGTTTTCACTCTTATTTGAGGAATATTTTTATGGCAGAGTAAGCTCTAGAGTGCAATTGCATTGTCTTCTATTGAGGCCAAGTACAAAGCAAAGTTGGTTAGTGTAGGTAGAGAATTAATGTGGCTTCACCAAGATTGGAGGATCTTCAACTTGATTCGTCAACACCTACACCTATCTCTCTGCATGACAACCAAAGTGTACTAAAGTTGGTGAAGAATCCAAGATTTCATGCCAGGACTAAGCACATTGAGGTTCATCACCACTACATCCAACAATTGGTTACTAATGAAGACATATGTCTTTATTATTGTCCTACCTCTAAACAACCAACTCGATATAATGACTAAATCTTTATGTAAAGATAAATTTTTAAAATTCCAAGATAAGTTTGGAGTTATTTCATGTTCGATCATTAAGGGAGGGTATTAAAATAATTAGTTTGTATAAGCTTAATTAAAGCGTATTATCTTGTTTAACGTATGTTGTTATATGAGTTATAACGGCTTGGGTAATTAGTTGGGTTTGTTCTACGAGTAAAGTTATTTCTTACTTCCCTTCATTCTTTGTTGCACCCAACTCCTTCATTATAAGAACTTGTTGTATGCCTATTTAATAGGCTCTCTCTATGAATGTGAATACGGATTGATTATTCTCGGATTTTATCTTTTGCATGATAAAATGACGAACACCCAATCTAATAGGTGTGCATTCCGGTTTTTTCTTCATTATTTCTATGTTCACATCTTCTAACATTGGTATCAAAGCTTAGGCAACAAATTGAGGATGAACAAAAGTTGAAGAGGACATGGCTGCGTGAGGCTTCAAGGACAAAAATATTGTCGGCACTAATTGTGATCCGGGAAACATATTTAAGTGACTCACTTAACCAGTTTTCTCAATTTCGGATACTTATAAACTTGTTCTCAATTTCCGTAATTAATTAAAACGATTAAATTGGCTTTAAAAACAGAATTAAAATGTTAAAACAGCAAGCAAATTGAGGAAAATATAGAAAAATAGCATAAACCACTTGTTAACGGAGTTCACCCAATTTGGGCTACATCTCCGGGTCCGAAAAAGCTCATGAACCAATCTATTATGATGCAAAATTGCTTGTATAATTAAAAATACATCAGAAAGCTACAATGGCCTGCTAAAACATCTGTGCAATATCTATGGAAATCCTCCGGAATTAGTCTCCAACAGAAATCCGCAATAGAACTCCTCTAAACTCGCTCACAACTCTCCCAAAGGGACCTATAATACACGAAGTTACCCTTCATTTACAAATTTCTCCCCTTTATAGTGTTCTAAGCGCGTGGGCCAATGGCTAAAGGCTTATACTTTTTCCCAAAACAGCCATGGTTCGAATCCCGCATCATTCACATTAGTTTTGCTTGTTTTGGCTTCATAACTGCCACGTATACATAGTAAAAGCCATATCAGAGGTTGCATATGCTATGTTAGGCTTATAGCCTAACGGTTAGGACCTAAAATAAGTTGCAGGCGATATGGAGTTCGAGCCTTACAACTCACCTTTTGCACCGGCTTGCTTTATAAGGTGGGTATTATCCCACATTGTGTGTGTGCTGAGTTGGTTGAAGCTTTAATATGTCTTGGCTGGTACGGGGCCTCGTGGCTACAGCCACGCCTCGAGCTCGTTTTGTTGGAAGCCCATTGGGCTCAACCCTACGCTCGCCTATTCGTTGAGACTTGGCCGCAGTGAGTTCGCTGGTGGTTTGAACTAGCTCGATGGTGACTTGGCATTGGCCGTTGCATTGGTTGCATGACACTCGCCAATATGAGGTGGACTCGATCTCGCAGCTCGCTTGTGACTCGTCGAGTAGAACTTGGACTCGCCACGAGCTTTGTGTAACTCGGCCTCCAGCCTCGCCAAGTTGGCTATAACTTGGTCTATGGCAAATTGTAGGGATTTAGTCCCACATGCATGCAAAATTGATCTTCAAATGGGTTTATAAGCAAAAACCCTCACGATGCAATATGAAGGAAGGTAGCAGGGTCTCCCTCCTCAAAAAGAGTGGACCCCACAGGTTGTTGGGCCCCCAGCCGGTGCATAATGTGGACCCCACATCGACCATAAAAGACCGGGGGCATAAAACCAAAACCATATTTTTACACGAACACGTTATGCCACTTGTCATCATGTCATTCGTCCACTTGTGAAGCTCTCATCATGCCCCCTCATCTTTGTGCAACCTACTCTTTTATTTTTGCCAATTGGAGAAAAACTTCAACGGACCGTATCTTCTCGCATATGTGGTATGTTTTGTCCTGCTCAAAGGGTATCAAAAACTCGTAGACAAGTTCTTCTCGTATGCAAGCAATTTTGTAACTTGTGCAAACCTTTTGATCGACACGGAGTGAGGATCCTCCTGGATCACATTGCAAAGGTGCAAACAAAATGGCACAAAGATGTCATTCGAGAGCACAATTTTGTTGTGTTTTTATATGAATTTGAGGGCATTTCGAAGTGCTAGAGCATGTTAATGAGTAGTCGCCATTTTTGAAGATTTTTTAGGGTTGTTCATGTTAGGGCACAAAAGTAAGACAATTTGGGACAAAACATGACAAGTAAAATGCAAGTAAAGAAAAACATGATTTATGGCATGCTTTATTGTAGAAAACATAGTCCATAATCACGAGGAAGAGGAAAAACATGATTTTTGAAGGTATCTAAGGCAAAACAAAGAAAATACAATCACACATTTCCATATTTGCAATTTTTCAAGGGCCTTTCGCTGTTATGGCACACGGTTTGGTGATTTTCAGCCACAACCAATCGTCCAATGCACAAATATGCCTAGTACAATTTGTTTTATTTGCTTTAAAAATAGTAGTTTTTAATATCTTGATGCACTAATTTCGGGTCATTCTATTTTTGGGAAAGGGTTATTTTCTAAGGTATTTTGTCTAAGAATGGGAATTCCATTACACAAATATTTTGGCCTCAACTTTCATCCCGGAAAGTAAAAATCCAGGTTGAATAATATAAACATTTACTTTATTTAAAAGAAACCCACACTTTAAAGAATATGTTGAAAGTGGTGAGGAATTCGTTGACGAAGAATATATATTTAAAAGAAGCCCACACTTTAAAGACAGAGAAAGAATCTAGTGTAGATAAAGCGCAAAGCATGAATGGTGGCCCAATTAATTCAGGAATTTGTGGATCTTGGGAATTGTACCCTTACGAGGGTCATGAAACAACTTGATGGAGCACTTTGGATGTCACTCAATATGAATGTTTGTCCAAAAATTTGGGAGTTTGGGGAGGTGGCATCGGGAACCTCGGGAATTAAGCTTGGGAGCTACACCTTTACGAAGGTACGAAGGTTACGAGGCTACTTGATTGAGCTCTACCTAGTCAAAGAACCATTTTCAAAGAGAAAGCTTCGAAAAATGTATGGCTTTGTTTGGTTTTATTATTTTAATTTTCTATCAATGTGTTTGTTTTTGCTTTATGTAGTGTACGTTGAAGAGGGAGTATTAGAATATAAGGCTTATCTTTTATGATTAAGTCACTATTAATAATGTATTTACTAATGTTAAGTTGTAATCAACTCAACCATTTTCAGAATCGTCTTTTGCATAATAAAATGATGGATACACAATCTTTTGAGGTGTGCATTTTGGTTTTCTATTCATTCTTTCTTTATTCATATCTTCTAACAAGAACACTAATCTCAAAAATTGGGTAGAACTAAGAACTGATTGCACACCCAAGAAAGTATTGCATACGCACAACCCACTCAATGTTGAAATGGGTGGAAGTTGGTGATAGCAATGCATGTCTTGCATGAGGTGATGGTTGGGAACTAAAGCGGGTGACAAGTGAAAAAAAAATTGAGAGCGGAAGAAGAGGCTCGATGAGTCCAAAGTGGTGCGCAAACTACCCAACTTCCTTTGAAATGCTTCAACAATATTTTGGCACGGACACCTAACCAATGTCACTAAAGAAATGTCACCGAGAAATCCAAAGAGTAGGGCTCATGATATGTGCGCGATTGGTATGAATCCACTACTTGAACATCGAAAAGCTGACAAATGTTGGGAATGTCATATGTCGCCACGACATGGAGATGGTCACATTGTTAAGAAGAGGTGCAGAAAATATAGAAGAGTACACCAATGAATGCCATCAAAAATGTGACATACTACAATCCTCATATGGGTTCCGGCAATCAAGACGTTGTTTAGATACTCATGCACAAAAGAGAAATCTCTTATGATCATTGTGCTAGAAAATAGAAAAATACATTGGCACCAACAAAAGGTGCTTATTTGCAAGCAAGAAATAAAATGAAATCTTCCCCGGAAAATGCAAAGAGGTGCATAGAAAGGGCCTCAACCTGTCTCGAGAAGAGTGTGACATGAGTGGAAGTGTCGATGAAACTAACCACTCAAGAGGGCAAGAAAACGCACGCAAAGTGTCTACACGAGTAGAAGGTAACCACTACTCGAATAACACGATCAAAAGTGCAGAAGAGATGTCAAAAACGAAGTGTGCCATGTGAAAATGAGATAAAATGTTACTCAAGAGGGTCCCAAAGAACGAGGCCACGTTAGATACCCTATACAAGGGTGAGGAAAAAGAATGCATATTGAGCCAACGCATTGCACATAATGCAAAAAAATGCAATTTCAAAAAAATGCCTCACAAAACAGAGTTTGATGCGTAAGAAATGACTCGCAGAAGTTTCATAAGGGAGAGAGACAAAAACCTTTCTATTTTTTTAGGGGTAATCGACCACCTGTCAAACCCAGTCCTCCAGTAGTGCCCACTAGTTTCGCTCCCTTTGATGACATTGACTCCATTTGTAATTCATGATTGAGACATTGAAATTAATATTATCATGGCTATTTGATTTGAATAATTATGATTTTATCGTCATGTTAACGCTTAGTTGCTAACTTGTTCTTAGCAGGATGATGTGTGAGGCATATGATGCCAATTCACTGCATTTATCATTATTGTTTGGTTTAAATATGATGCTAGGGATATGTTGATATGAGATTTGCATGGATTATATTTTGAATATACATTATTTTATTGTCTCTTTATCTTGTATATGCTAACCCTGTCTTGACAAGTTATCAGATCTCGGCCCACGATGCTAATTCATGGGCATTATTAGTATCGTCTAATTATGATGGTTTAGCGTCTGGACTTTGATGGATTTGTAGAGTAGTATGCATCTTGTAACAAATTGTGAAACATCCCATGGTTGAATTGTAGTGATTCTAACATCTTATATAATGGACGAATGAATTTGTAACTATTTAATTAGTTACATATGGCATAATTGCTTGAGATGTGTGTGATTGCTTCATTTAGCATATTTTATCGAGCATGTATGATGTTTGCAATTGAGTGTGCAAGCAAAGATTCACGCCACAGGAGAACATGGGACTCGGGGGTTGCACCTCCGAGATTGCACAATAGGACGTTTGGACCAAATACTTCTCTTGTTTGTTCGGTCTTGATTTGCATGTCGTTGGCTAGGGTGGAAATAGGAAATCCATCATCGTGCATGTGTATTAGTCTTTTGGCTTAGTCACATTGGCTTGTTGTCTCCATTTGAATCAATTTAGTATTAATTATTCTAATAACGTGTTTAAGCCAATTTTATGGGTTAAATTGTCCCTACTTGATTAGGGATGAGTTAATTAAGTTTTTCCTTTGTTAAGAGGGTTTGGGCCACCTAAACATGGACTAGGTGGGCCCCACCACCTCTCTTAATGTGCCACTTTTTCCAAATCCCGAATTTGGGCTAAAAGTGGCAGGTGTTGTTTGGAAGTAATGGAGCTGAAAGAGTGGCACAAACAGGGGGAGAATGAAGGGCACAAATTTAGAAACATAACAGTGCAAAGATCATAGAAATTCCAGAGATGGCACAAGGATAAGTGAAATTGACCACACAAAAAATTATGATATTAAATATTAAATGAATGTGGAGCGAGCAGAAATGTGGTCAAATTCATAGGAGTGACGAAAGGTTGCAGCCACAGAAATGGAGAATGTGGAGCCTTTCATGCTCTTCTAGCTAATTTCCCTTTATATGGTTTATGTTTTATATTGCTTAAGCGTAACTTTGAAATTATTTTTGTTTTAGATTTACTTTTAAATTACATATTTACTCTCAATTTTTTTGCCATAATTTTAAATTTGAGGACCAGAAGCAAAAATAGGCCACAAATGGTGTTTAAAACAAAATGCTACACTACCAAATTAACACTACTTGAAGAAATAGAATCATTTTTTTATTAGGTAAAAAGATTGGTTTTAAAGGGGACCAAAAACCCACAGTACATTGTCATACAAAAAAGAGCAAGGGCAAGCAAAGCAGCCCACAAAGGAACCAGGGCAAGACCCGGTCAAAAAAACTTGGCCAAGACAGAAGCCCAAAGAGAAACCAGGCACAGAATGCCTTCAATACATTTTTTTATACTATTAATAAATTATGATAGAGGATCCAATATAAAAGGAAAAAACACCAAAACATAGAACCAGTCAGCCAGTAGTCAGCTAACATTTCTCCTTCTTCCTGCTTCTAGTTCTAGAGTTGGGGCCCGGGTTCTGGATGTTCTTGGTCTTCACACTCTCTTGGATGTCACCCTCCTTAATTACCGTGACCTCCTCGTCGCCTGAATCATATATAATGAATGCAATGCATGAGAATATAAGAGAACAATAGCAAAATTGGTTCAATTGAGGAATCTGAACAGCCTAAAACCAACAATGACAAAGTCAGTACGGCCCAGAGTCTCCTTTCCATGGGAAAAGAAATGGAAAAAATTAATCAAGGTAGCAAAGATAACTTTTTACACAATGAGATGGAGCTACACAAAGATGTGAAAATGGATAAAGAAAGATCTTAGAGTTATGAAGGAAAATATCAAAGGCCTGAAAAATAAGAAGGATGAAACCAATATTGAAGAATAACAATGGCATATTATGCATGAAAGATTGAACACGCTCGAAGAGGAATATAATTTCTTATCTCAAAGATTGACTGCCCTCACCTCCTTCAACAAGTTAATTGTGGAGAACAATATCATTCAAGCCAACATGATCAGCACTCTCCTCTACCCTCAACAAGACCTACCTGATAAAAAGCTCGTGCCAGTGGGAAAGCTGGTGACCACAGAGAAAAGATGCTACAGGACTTGAACAAGATATTGGATAAAGTGAAAGAGGCTTCCTACAAGCTTCAGAATTAGTTTGCTGATCTGATTGGAGACTCCTCCTGTTTTTTTTTGTTGTTTCCTTGTTTTTTTTGGCTGCTTTTCCTATGCAGCTTTGCTGGTTTTTTTATACTTGTACTTGTGCTCTATATTTGTCATATCTGGGTTTAAGACCCTTTAGTTTGTTGTTATAATAGGGTAGGGCCACTATCAAAAACCCACTAAAAAAGAAAAATAGCTTCAATGCATAAGGTAGAGTACAATACAATGCATGATACAAGGAGAACCAGTCACATCAGTGACCTTAACTTGACATTCGACTTACTATTTATGAGACCAAATGGTTGTCTGTGAAGACAACTGTCAACCAATCCATTCATAACTAGAATATAATTAATACACTACCAAAGCAGACAACACAATAATTATCAACATAACTAAGTCGGCTAAAAATACTTATTTTATTCATAAGCTATGCTGATAACAATGCTTAATGGTGACATGATTGACTACAAATTGCTTTTTTTGCAATAATTTCAAAAGAAATTTATTCATTCGAATTTTAATTATCTTATATTCATTTTTGATGGGATTTTCTTTTAGCCACGAGGCAATTGACGTAGGTGACGCCACAAATTTCTACTCATAATCCACAAAGAGTTTATTTCAAGACGGAGAGTTTGAAATTTATTTGAAAACATTAGCCATGGAGGTTGACAGTTAAACAAAATGGTTTGAGCATATTCTGAAGTGGAGAAATTGTGAGGAATCTGTATAATGCAAGAGCACGCGGAGCAAAATCCTTTGGGATCCCATCCGGATGGGCAAGATGAGATTAATGAGATTGACTCCGCAAGTGAGGGAAGGATCGTCAAGGGAAAACCTCTAGGACTAGGGCGCAGAGTATCACTGTGTCATGGGCAGCAGTTGTGATAAAAGGAAATCAAGTCCAACTGATTGGTCCGACCTACATAGACACCTCATCCAAATGCATACTCAAGTGAAGCAAAAGATAACAAGTTCAGAGATGGCTAAATGGGAAACAATAGTCGGGATAGTGATGACTAAAGTGAGGAGGTCATACCAAAGTTATGCACACAAGGGAGATGGGCATCTCTAGGACTAAAAGAACACTGATTTTTGGACTCAAGTGCATAACTTCAAGTTGCAGTGTGATCGAGTATTGGGAGAATAGATGGACAACCTAGCTATCCAAACAACTATATATAAATTGACCTATTTGGATTCACATTTGCAATGGCACTTTTTGGTGGAAAGGATAAGAGAAAGACATGGGATTGAACTTAAGGAAACGTATGATTCAACCATCCAAAAATTAAGCTAGCCAGCAAGATGCACGAAAAAGTAGAGTACTAGAATCTCCAATAGATAGTAGAATTGCAATGATTGGAGACGCTTATCAAATCAGAAAACTGGGTAAAATTAAGGGACGGGCAGTTGAAGAGTTCTCGGGAGCAAGCGGACAACGCAGAGAGATAATGAGGCTTCTAGAAGAAAATCAAAATTGGAGCTAGAGTTGGACAAAATCCTAAACAGGGAGGCACAGCTAGATGTACAATTAAAGGCCAAGGATTTGAGTTTGAGGCATCTAGGAAACTGAAAGATCCCCAAATGGATCTCTCTTGTTCTCCAACAATATTAGATCAATTAAAACACCAAAGGCTGATTTATGACTATTATGGCACTTCACACTAATGCAGATCTGAGTAAAATGCGACTAGGGTTTTGAATAGAATCTACTCAAATGTCAATACAATGCTAGCTTTTCTATATTAGCAGACCCAGAAATGATACCCAAGCTGATTTATGACTGTGCAACAATAAATATAACTGCTGCAGAAGATTTCCAGCAATGGCGACTAGTTTGGTATATAAAATTCCTCACAACAGCAATCAAACCAAATAAAATCTGACCTGTGCGTATTGGCAGCGTAATATACATATAAAATCTGACTTTTCTGAGTTAATATTAATCTGAAATTTATATCAGAAATCTGCAGATTTAAAGAGGCTGAAACAGTAATATAAATCCATCCATAATATTGAAAATACCTTCTCCTGAGCTGTAAAAATGAATACAACAGATAGCAGCAAGGATCAGACCTTAGAATGACTTCAAAACATCACATAACAGCCAAGGATGAGTCGCTCCATTAGAGAAAATCAGTACAGCACTGCTGCAACACTGGTCTTCAATTCTTTATTGCAAAAACTCCTCAACTACTGCTGGAAAATACTGAAAATACTCATGCTAGCACAATAGAATTTCCTGTGTGGAAATCCCTCACATTCTCTAAGAGGGTTTTCGTCCTCCAGAGGCAATATACTAAGGGTTTTCGTCCTTAGAATACTTTAATACAAAAGCACTTGGCTTAAGATCAGATTCAGAAATGATAAGTGATTACAATGGTGCTCTACCCAAGCCGCCCCTCTCCTTTTTATAGGAAAAATATTACAAAATGACCTTTTCATCATCCAATGAGAAAAGAGTGCCAAAATACCCTAAAAGTATACCCAAACCTAGGCGCACTTCCTCCTTGAATAAATAAACATTAAATAATGTTTTATTATTTTCCTAAGGTCTATTTGGCCTCCCATGCCCAAGTCGCACTTTTCTTGGGAAGAGTGATAACTTTTATCCTTTCTAAACTAACTTTCCTTCCTTTGTCCAAGTCGCATTCTCTTGCCTAGGGATGACAAACATAGCATGGGTCTCTTTCTACTCTCCCTAGAAAGGATACAACATAATATTAGACCCAATGCACCTATTTAGAGATTACCAATTTATTATTAAGTCAAATAAATTAATACAAGTGCTTTATTAATATTTTTGCACTTTGTAATAACTCATTGTGACTTAAGTCACCCTTATATTTTTCCTTTGGCCGTCGGGTTGACAAAATGGGCCAAAGGTCTTCGATTGGGAAAAGGGGACATTACAGAAACAATTAGATACAGATGTCAAAAACAATATACTAATGGCAACACTTTGTTAAGGGCGTGGTTCACTAGTAAAGGCATGTGATTGCTATAACATCCAACCAGGTTCAAGTCTCAGCAGGGGCATTCAGTGATCACAGCAGGTGTACCTACTAACAGGACTCACCACCCGCTTAAGTCAATGTTACGTGGAAATTAGCAGGAAGGCTTTCTGTCAGGGCTCTCGATGACCATGCATGATCATGTCCTATGAGGCCTTGATTGTAAGATGGCCACGCATGATCATGTCTTGTGTGGACTTGATTGTAATTCCAGGCATCAATGCTAGATTAGTACTTCGATCTACAGCCTCAAATTTCTGGGAATGAGGTCCCCCCGATTGTGACCTAGTCGGCTGGGACTGATTAATGCCCAGATTTCATGGGGGAGGGCCCCAATAGAATCCCTCATTTAATCTATCAAACAAACAAATGCTAATGCCAACACAGCAGTGAAGCAAATGATGATCACAAAATGGAAGTTGGATTAGATACAAGGGATATCTTGATTAAACTTCAGTTTTCACAATAATCCATAATTCAAAAGAGGGAATGCAACCATAACAAACTCCCTTACCTGATTTCTCAAGCTTATTCAACAACTTCTTTAACTTAATGGTCCATGTCTTAAATTTGTCGAACATTATAAAGCACATCAAGTTGCAAGAATTAAAGGGAAGCATATTTTCAAATAATAAAATATACATAATCAGGGTAAGGGATTAAACATACGAAAAATATGATTAGCATAGATCTATACTGCAAATTATATAGAATTGTTTACCACATTGTTTTCTCAGGCTCGTCTAAATGTTCTAACTTTTTAGGGTTAAATAGAATGAATCTAAATATTTCATTCATGAAGTAGAAACATCAATTGACTAAGCAACAAATCAAAAGTTATTCAGAATTTTCGACATCAGCCAAACAAGCCCAAAGGCTAAAAGGATAATTACATAGAACAAAGTTAATAATGAAAGTAGTTATTGTAAGGCCAAATTCAGACAGACTTAACAATGATTGTAATTATTGGTTGTAGACAGTAATAAGACAAACTCTCATTCTGTAATATAATCAAGTACACACCCTCCTATTTACAGTATTGTATATTTTGTGCACTTTAGTGAATAACAGGATGAGTCTAATTCAATACAGCAGAACTTGGATATAAATCAAAATTTGAGAATTTCTCAACGACAGAGCCAAAATGTATTTCTCAAACAACCAACAAAACCACTCTTAAAATGCAATTATGAACTGCCATCATTTTCTTGATACCATGAATCCAGTCTGAACAAATTCAACCATCAGTGAGAATAATCTAGACAAGGAACGAAGATGAATTAAGCAGAATTGCCTTCCAATATTCGAAAATGACCAAATCAGCAAACCACCAATGTTCTTATAGTTTTGACCTAAGTCACAATGTTTGAGTTCTGGTTCATGTTTGACAAGGATAAAGTTCGGTTCAAGTTCACCAATTGATTGAGTTAAAAAAAAATTTTTAGGTCCGAACAAAGGATTTTTTTAATCATTTAAATTTAATTAAAAAGATCATAAATATGTCAGAGGAACAAAGTAGAGAGAACTTAGAGAACTTTCTGCTTTCTATTTCACTTGGTATATGTATATATACACATATTTATAAAATAGCACAAAATCATGTCAAAACATTCCCACGTAAAGTAATGGATAAAATCCAAGTAAACGTTTTGACGGGATAAAATTCAGCGAAGTTCAAACATTTTCCATAAAATTCAGCATACCTTGTGACATAGGTTTTGACATTCATGAAAAGTGCCAAATTTGCAAACCATTTTGATATAATTTGAAAAGCAATCCTTCGAATTGTCAACCCTCATTCCCTTAATAGTTGCTAACACCAAAACATCTACGAGATTGTAACACCAAAACATCCAAGAGGTTGCAACACCAAGGAGTTGTGGGACAGTGTATATCTTGTTCAAATCCTAGTAGGGTGGCCCGTAACCCTAAGAGACATATGATGAGGTTGTCAATATGCAACATTAAAGCATAGCTGGCATTTAATGAGATGCATTCAAGAGTGATCTAAGTTTGAATCTTAATAGGACAGTCCAAGCATACCCCACAGTTAACTAAAGGGGGTTAATTACCTGGTCGCAGGATTTACCGTGCAAAAAAAAAAGTTCTGTAAAACAAAGATAAGGGTACTTACGTAATAGGATCCGACAGAATGGAGCGTAGTGAGGTCTCTGGTGATTCTGTGGCGGCAATTGTGCCTTTTTTGTCAGCTAAAGCAGCTCCCTCGTCCACTCCCGCATCCTTGTGAGCAAGCGGCGCAGTGGATTGTAACAATTGAGTATAATAGTTATCTGCATCCGGAACAGTAAGGGCCCCTCAGTATGATGCATGGATGGAATCCTTGGTTGGTGATGTTCATGTAAAGAAGAAGCCGCGTTTGCAGCAATGCCGTTGCTATTGTCTCTAGACTCCTTAACCAACCCATCCCTATAAAATGCCCCTCCATTCTGTGCTGCTGCTGATGAGCCATCCAGCATTGCTGTGGCCGAAGACGGGAAGGAATTCAGAAACGGAGGGGACAAAAACATACCTAGAGACGCATGATGCCGGTTTTGCATACCGCTCTTCGGGATACCACCTTCGCCTTTCTGAAAACCCCCTTCTACAGTTGCCTGTACATTACTACTGGTAGCGTTAGTGCTGTTGCTGTTAGTATTAGCATTCTCATTAGAGACCATGCCATCGACTACTCCGTCCATTTCCCCGTCCCCAATATCGTCATCATCTTCGTCGTCATCGTCGTCGTCCTCTGACGGAGACCCTGCGCTTGCCTCACCGCCCATGACAGCAACCCGCTCGTTCCAATCCTGCTGGTTTGATGTTCTGGAGTTCCGCCCAACCAATCCCCTCATCTGTAAACCGCCACTGTGCGTGCTCACGTTCATGTTCATATTCATATTCATATTCACATTTCCGCCCCTCCGGGAATCCGAGTCGAGGTCATCGGAGTTGTAAATACCACCTCTGAAATCCCTCTGCTGAGGCAGAAACCGCCCGCCGGATTCCACGAAACCGCCAACTCCCAACGGCCTCGGTGTTTTCCGAGCGGAATCAGAGCCTTCCCGCCTCTGGTTTACTGCGGAAGATGGACACCTGTACTGCAAATGCTCGGCCTGGTATACTCGCTGCTGCGAATTTAAAGCTGTTTCCATTCTCTGAGACGAAACTAAATTCATCTCCTCCGACCCCATTCTTAGGTTTTTCCTCACACTGTAAAATCAGCTTCAAAAAATCTGATTTTTTCTCTCATGGCGAAGTTTGGCTCAATGGAAAGTTAGAATCAATCGGAGGAAAGAATTGAGACATTTATGAATTTTTGGTGTAATTGACTGTTAAGGAAAACTAAAAAGGGACATTGAACAAGTGGCAGTGCCGCGTTTCGAGCAGAAGAAACTTTAGAGAATCCAAATACACCCTGGGCCTCCCTTATTTCCTTTAGCTTTCTTTCTAAACCTATAGAATATTAGTGTACACGCTTTTCCTTGCTTTTTGTTGAGTTTTGGGAAGGAGTGGGAGCCGTTTTTATTATCCATCTTTCAACATGACAATTGCACCAATATAAGGTGGGGCATGAGGATGGGTGGTGGTCAAGCTAGATGCATTGAGACTTTGATCAAAAGAATGAAGGAATTTCAAGGCTCCCTTATATAGACGAGAGGAAATCCATGCATCTTCGTAATCTGCAAGATTTGTAGGCAAAACTTATGTTTGGCGGTCGAATATGAATCTGCGAAGATGTCATGGATATGTTTGAAGACTTGCAAACACACATTGGAATATCCTTTCCATACCTCCATGTGACAAGCTTTGGGTGGTGAGTGGTGTAATGTGGCAGAGGGTAGCAATAATTTTGCAAAAGTTGAAATTAAGGGTCATTCCACGATATGGTTAGTTGTGTCTCTTACTTTCTCGGTAGTTAGGCTCTCATCATGACTAAATTTGTTGACATTATGTTATCTCTTAATAGGGAGGACAAGCTAGACAACGAGGATGATCTTGAGTGCATGGGAGGAATCAACAAAAGTTAGAAGGACTAAGACATGAAAACTTACTATTTGCATGTGGTGGTGAAGGAGAGTCTAAGAAGCCTCTATGGGTGGAGAGAATGTAGACATCATGGTCAATGGATTAATTTTTTCCCCTTTATGCACATGTCATTACAGTCTCCCATTAGCTTGTGAAGAGCTCATATTTCCATCAGGTAATACGACTCGAACAATATTTTGGGGATGAGAGATGATGTTTGATCTTATACAACATGGTATCAGTGTTATTGTAGAAAGATAACAATGAAGAGGTCCATGAAATATCCACGTAGCACCAAATAGGAAATAATTAAGTAATGAGTAACATGAGTCTACTAATTTAATAAAAACTTAATTAAATCTAATTACAAAGTAACTGATATAGTAAAATACAGTAAATATACAGATGTTAAGCACTCTAGCAATGCAAGACTATAAGTAAATGGGGAAATAAATGACTTAGCTGAGTCCTACGTAATCTAGAACCGGTCTCAGTGCAGCGGTGTAAAGTGTGAACGGATTGAAAGCGTGTTAGCCGCAACCGCTCCCCGTAAATTTTGGGACTGAGAATGATGTTAGACATGAGCCCCCGGAGTTGGACATGGGCACTGCTTGCGCGCGGTGATTGTTTCCGAGCATCGGTGATCGCATAGAAGCTCGAAATCTACCTTCTTCTATGTCATTAGGGTTTGTTATCACTTATTGTTAGTACCGATATTCGTTCTTTGATAGCGAGAGTACTGTAACTGCAAGAAAAAACCCTAGTTGCCTGCACAAGCTCACAAACACATCAAACTAGAAATAAAAATGTAATATGTGAAGTCGAATTGACTCGGCGGTCACTCGAAGAGTGAACTTATGACCGAGCGTTGCACTACATTCCAGACTCCATGTAGTTCTTTGTGCTTGTGTGTGAAATAGTGTCCTTAGGTTGCCCTCGCGCCAATGACGCCAAGATAATGGGCTATGGCTAGATAAGATGCAAATGTGTGATATGGAATTGAGCACTTCCCCTTCCTATGTAGTGTATGCAGCCCAAAAATGCAAATTCCTGTAATGGTAATGATATTATGTAGATGAGATTGCCCTTAGAATTGTCATCCATAATAATATAGTGTATGTTGTGTATATATATATGGATCTCTTATTTGAATTTCGATACTAGTGACCCAAAAGGTCGACTATGAGCTCGGCTAGGGATAAGAAAACTAGAAAGGTGACCACAAATGTCAAAATAAGTAAAAAGAACAAAGAGGACAGGAGCGCCCATAATGGATAGGAGTGCTTGGGCAAAAGAGTGTCCAAAATGGGCATCGGTGTCCTGGGATAAATGATGACATATATGAAAAGAGAGACATACAGAATCCCCGTGACTTAACCGTAACTTGGTACATAAATGATAGATGTGAAATAGAAACAATCAAAACAAGTGGATGGACAAAGGATTGTGTCACCAGTGAATACTTTTCTTACTTAAGATCCATGCATATAACAACATACTTGACGACATAGTAAAATAGTAGTATGTGTGTGATTTTGTGTCTACATTTGCCCCCACTTTATGTTATTTGAATGAAATTCAAGTAGTGTAAAGGAAGTAAGGAACATACATGTATAGAGTCCGGAGAAGCCATGTTGCAAAGTGCATGTAGAGTGTAGAAACTTGTAGTGTGGCAAACCATGGATCAACGTTTTAATCCATGCAGTGTAAGTAGAGATAGTGAACCGTTTGTAGTGTAGACAGAAAATCTCGCACTTGGATACATTTTTAGGTATTAATCGCATACTTACAATCATATGATTCTGAGCAAGAAAACTAGTAATTAACTATTGTCTTTGGCCTTTTTGCTTTGCTTCTTGTCTTATTTCTAGTCTTCTACACCCTACTACCCAGTCTGACCTTCATTGCTTTATCTTTTTTTGGCTCTGGACACCAACGCCTAGCTAGGATGTCACCGCCCAGGTGCCCTCATCCCCTTTGGGTGGCCCTAACCTCTCTGTATCTTGCTCACCCCTTTTGGGCCTCTTTTATCTTTTAGGCATCTTGTTTTCTTATGGGTTGACCTTTTAGTGGTTAATTATGAAATTCAAACAAGGGAATCATATAAATACAATGTTATGTGATCAAATTAAAGGACCAAGCTCTAAGCATCTATTATCATCACCTAAGGTTGCATCCAAAGGCATTCTAAGAGAATCAAATGCATCCATCTAGCTTCATTCAAAGGAGGAGGGATTTGTTAATCTCGCATACATGTATAGGAGGGGAAGTTTCTTTTTTATCCACGCATCTATTTACATTGATACATCTAGTTATTTCTCAATATCAAGTGCATCTTGCACAAGATCCTCCTAGGGCATGATTCTTGCACACACACACAAGAACTACATAGAGTCTGAAATGTAGTACAACACTCAGTCGCAAGTTCACTCATTCAGGTAAAACCGTCAATTGGTCAGTATGACTCCCCATTTGTAACTTTTTCTTTTTATGATTTGATGCGCTTTGAGGTTTTGCATGATATCTTTCTCGCAAGTTACCCGTGAATTTTGTGGACATAGTGCGGCGTAAGGCGATCAACAACGAAGGTTAGTGACCACCTTACTACACAGTAAAAACTATATTTTGAAATTTTGCGCGATTCAGCAGCACCCAACAAGGGTCTCTAGTGCCTATGCACCATAGCACCGATCCAGTGCCCTGGTCCAAAGATATTACGACAATTCTACATTTTTCCGAGCGGTTACAACATTCTCTTCCTCTTATTCATCAATTTTCCAGTCCATATCACCTTCGAGAAAAAAGCACTAATCAGCTAAGTCTTTCATTCCCTCTCTTACACTTAGGGTTTCAATTTCTATTTGATTATTGCTTGCGTCATATCTAAGTTTTGGCGTTTATTTATTACACGTGACTCTACAATATCCTAGGGTTTTTACAAATTCAATATTTGTTAAATCATTTGGTGAACCCATCCATTCGAACCCAACCTTGCCTCTAGGAATCTTTACAACAAAAGATAATCATGGCTAAATCTTATGGCCCCTTTACCGAAGCCCGTCTTCAAGAGCTCAATGAGCATATTGTTAAACATTTGTAGGATCTCGGATCTGCTCTTATTTATTGCTCGTGAGGAGGCCACCAATCTAGCTTAGCTTAATGGTCCTACTTCTACTACCACCTCTATTCCTATTACTACTCAACCTCCTCCTACCACTCCACCTACTTCTAATATTCTTGTCTCCATTCCTACTCTTACGAACCATTTCACTATGCCTCTTACGTCACATTCACGATAAGTCTTTTCTTATGGCACACAAGATCTAGCCTCTCTCTATCAGGATATTCAAGTTCAAATCTGTCAAATTCAACAGGCTACTTCTCATGCCTCTCCATCTTTGGATTCTATCTTGCTCCTTCATACTCCTTTCGCACCCACTGTTACCACTTATGCACTCCCTCCAAATTTCGTCATTCCTAAGTGTACTAGAGAGTTTTTGCTTTCCAACTTTAACTCAATGAAGTGAAATAACAAAAATAAACCGACCTTAGAAGACAACGGGCTTTATCAATACCCACGATGATGAATGTCGTTGTTGATGGATAAAAGTTCCTTCCTTCTTTCGCTAACAAAGAATCATGTAGATCAAAGACACTTAAACAAAATAGATTGGATAGATACATGGTTGATTTCTTAGAAAATGCGAGTCCCTAGAAGTCAATGGAATTCCTTGCAAGGATGTCAATCCACGTTCAAGAAATCAATCTGATAATGATAAAATAAACGATATAACCAATAATGCAAAGGTAAAGGGACTGACGTGGTCCAAGGCTATATGATGGTCTAATAATGTGGTGATGCCTAATCCAAAGGAGTTTAGGGATTACAAAATAGCTTAAAGGAGCAAGGATAGGGATGTCCATGCGCTTACAAAGGCAAGCTAAGCGATATGTTGGATTTAGGATAATTGACAAAGAAATGGCTCAAAGGAGCAAAATAGGATTGAACAAACACTGCAAAGGCGAGTGGTAATAAATGATGGGGTCTGGATGTCTAAAGAGCAAGCTTAGGGGTCAAAAGACCTTTTAGACAGGAATCGTTAGCGATTCTAGGGGATTGTCAATGATTATGGTGTATCGCCAATAATTCTATGAATCCTCAACAATCCCTGGGAATCGTCAAAGCATTCCTAGGGAATCGTCAAAAATTTTGGTGAATCATCAGCGATCGCTATGAAAATGTACATGCCAACAATGGATGGAGATAGAAAGGGATGCTAAAAAGGTTGATTTAAGCTTGTAAATGATGCGTAATAAGATAATGAAGCAAGGGAAACCACTTACCTTGTATAAATTGATGAATGGAGACAAAAGAGATTATTACCAGAGACAAGAATATTGCAGAGACATGAAGATTATTGTTGTTGATTTCTACTATTGAAGGATGATTGAAAATTGATGAAGAAGTTGTGGATCTCGTGTGGAAGGCTTGAGTGTTGTTGTGGCATCCTTAGGATCTGCAAAGAGACTCTGTTACAATGCAATCTTTGGTCTTAGGAGCAACAAACATGAACCAACCTCTTGAAAGGGGGTTTGAAACTTGTTTATATAGGATCTTTAGTGATCCAGGAATAATCACTAATGATCCAGGAGGATCTCCAACGATAGCGAGAATTTGGTTAAAACCAACTCCAACCGAGTCATTTTTCTTTGTTATTTTGTGTGGGAGGGGAGATATGCGGGTGAGAGGTTATAAAATGGTTGGGAAGTTGTTTATTTTGTTTTGTCTTCATTTAATTTTGGTTTGTAAGTGGTTTGGGTGGTTTAGGAAGGGGTAAAATAGGATTTATGGGTGTAGGATAATATTTACAAGGAGTAAATATTAGGGGGAGGAATAATACTTAGGATAAGGGTTTAATATATGATATGATAGTGATGTGATATTGAAGGGGTGCTAGTAGATGTAAACACGTGGATTAGCGATGCTAATTTTAGGTGTCTACACTAAGCTCCCTACCTTCAATGTCCACGGTGACCCTCGAGAGCATCTCATATCTTTCCACGTGTCATGTCGAGAATATGTGGATGATCATACTCTATTAGAAAAATCTCTTTCCTATAAGTCTCTAAGACTATGCTATGTATTGGTTCTACGGTCTACCTATTCATTCGATAAAATATTTTACGTATTTAGCCGATGCTTTTCTTTCTCACTTTTCAATCAATATTGGTTCAAAAATATCCTATGCTCAACTCGCATAAATCAAACAAGGATCCAATGAGCATATAGCAGATTATGTCTTATGATATAAGAACAACTTAGCTAGGACGATCAATGTACTCACTGATTTGGAATTGTAAGATATTTTTGTGTAAATCCTTTTATCTCTATCACAATAGAGTGTCATCTTTGATACCTATCCTTCATTTGATCACCTTTGTCATACTTTTAAGTTACGTGAAAGCAAAATTCTTACTATGGGAAAACTTAAGTATCACGATCAGGCTTCATCATCTTCTACTCACTTCCAAAGCAAAGCACCTTCAAGCCATCTTCTAAGATAACTAAAGTAAAAGTTCTTGTTATTACGAGGCTCACAAAGCACCCCGGATGCGAGATCGGGTTTATAGGTTGATGTTCAGGCATCCAGTGTGATTGCACAACATGGAATCCTTTCTCCAAGTGTGGGACTTGAAAAGATGAGAAAGGATTCTCCAGAGAAGGCTAGTTCCTATTCCTCTGTTCAGATGCACATAAAAAATGTAGAGGTTTCACTCAAAACCTAATCTATCTTGCCAAGGAGACAGAGAGAGAGGGATGCATAAAAATAAACCTAAGCTAATAGAGGTGATGCACCGAGGAATGAAGAACACCTGTCTTGCTGATAAACATAGACCATTCAAATGTGAGGCAAGATCATGCACAGATAACAAAACTTGCAGTGAAAGACCAGGAGGATGCAAATGAACACAGAGAGGGTTGAGAATCATCCACAGACATGCATTACTTGCTCCAAAGATTGATACAATACACTACAAAATGCCAAAAGGCGAGTCGCATTACAGTTTCAAATGGGAGGTTCGAACTCCACAAATTCACCTGATTAGAAGAAGAAGGGAGGAGCAAAACAGAAAATGTTCACCCTTTTTAAGAAGCCCCTCTTTACAATATATAGAAAGAATGAGAGAGGGAAGAGAGAGGAAATCTAGAATCTGCCCCAACCACTTCTAGGTCGCATTTAGAATCATCTCATTATGGCAAAAGCGGCGGATCCTGGCAAAAAGCGGTGGCATTTGTCTACGAAGCGGTGGGCATGCTCTGCTGCATTAAAGCTGGTTGTTGGAGCATCACTTCTGGCATTACCACGCGTTAGGGACATTTTCTCAATTTTCTCCCTCGGACTCGCACCAAAATGCAAGATTGATCCCAGAATCATGTAGAGAACTTCAACAGCTTTCCGTTGATATAAAGAACGTGCAAATCCGAGCTCTGGATCGAAAGATATGACGATCTGAAGATTTAGGGCACGAAACAGGCAAAAACAGGTCGGCGGGAAAAATATTTGAACTTTCCCCGCGCTCTGCCACTTGGATGACATGTGGCAGGCTCTGATTCACTGAGTAATTCTCTCTCCTCCACCTTTCTGTGGGCTTTCCTTTTGAAATTTCCTTATGGGCCCTTAAACTTGGACACGTGGCACTATTTCATTAGCTCGGGCTGACCCTTCAAAACTCACCCTTTGACTTTTGGACCTTTTCCCTTGTGACACGTGTCGTGATTTGATTGGTCCGCGGGTCTGCCGGCTCTTTCGCGTCCACCGCGTCCATTTGTCCCGGATGTCCCAATGCTGTTTGGGACAAAACTCCGATCCGCCGAAATGGGCTTCCTTGTTTCCTCATTCGGCCCGATGACACGTGGCATTGCTCGATTGGCTTCGGCTCCTTTGGCTATCGCGTCCCACGCGTCCCTTTGTCCCAACTATCCCAATACGAAATTTCTCTGTTTCGGGTGAACCGGCCGGTTCACGTCCTCCGCACACTCACGGCCCAGATGTCCCAGTGCGAAAGTTCCCCATTTCGGCCGAACCGGCCGGTTCGCGTCCTTCGCGTACCTTTGTCCCACTTGCTCCCGGTATGCAGGAAAAATTCTCCCGATTCGTTCCGTCCATCCGCGTCCCACTTGTCCCAGTTGCGTTAGTGAAAGGTTCGCGCTCCTTTGTCCCACATGTCCCAAAGTAGTTAGTTGGTTTTCTTCTCTCCTCGGTGGCCAGGCGGCTTTCGCGTCCTGCGCGTCACTTACATCCCGAGATGTCCCTTTGCTTCGTGGGCCACCTGGAGGCTTTTCGGCCGATCCGCGTCTCGATGTCCCTCACGTCCCTACTGTTGCGAGGACTAGGACTTAGCCAATTTTCACGATTTTTCCTGTCCCAAGCTTGTTTTTGCCGCTTTTTCACCTTTCCTCGAGAGCTTGCTCTTTCTTCGGACGGGGAAAGTTAGAAAAATCTGAGGGGACCACTAGAAACATGATTTTTGCCTGGATCAATCCATTTGCACAGGACTTGAAATTCGATGTATGTTATCAAATTAACCTGGGGGTGAATTTGGATAACAATTTGGTGACTTCAGTGGGGTCATACACTGCTTTAGATGAAAAGACCGGTTACTAAAGCGAGTCCATTGGGCATGGAGTCATCAAATATTACTGTTTAGAACCTAAGTGACTCGAGAATGTGCAAGGAGGAAGATGGAATGTCTCTGATGAAAGCGAGGACTGCTAAACATCTCCATGGACAGCAAAGTGTGCCAAAGCACTTAGGGAAAACAAAACTAACCTACAATGCAAAACAATGTGCACAAGCACTTGGAGGAAAGAAAATCTAATCTAATATTTATAGAGGTAGTGAACTTCCCTCTAGAAAAGCGCTTGAGATAGATTCCATTATTTGGAATCTGCGGTTCTTCACCATCAGTGAGGCCAATTGGAAAGCATTGTTGTTCTTGCACTTTGTGACCATATATGGGCCCTCCAAATGGCATCAAATTTTGAATGCCTCCCCGGTTTTGCTCTGTCCACATCCCATTTCAACACTAGATCTCGACTTGAAAAGATCTATCCTTGGCCCTTCTATCAAAGGTCTTCTTGATCAAAGCTTGATCCTTTTCCATTGCTTGGGATGCACGATTTACGATCTCTTGCAGCTCCATTAACTCTACATACCTCACCTCCATGGGCTCAAATTCAAGCAACTCCAGTGCTTCATGAGTTCCAATGTTGGCAACTCAAGTGACATGGGCAAGATTGCCTCTCTTCCATAGACAAGCTGAATGGAGAGTTACTCGTGGATCTTTTGGGAGTTATCCTATCGGCCCATAAGGCTGATTTCGATTTGGTATGCCAAGACCTCGATTCTCATCAAGAGTCCTCTAATGATCCTAACAAGTTCTTGTTTGTAGACTCGGCTTTGGCCATTACCTTGAGGGTAATAGTTTGATGAAGTGCTTAGGTAAATACCATTCTTGACAGCCCACTCAATCACCTTAGATCGATGAATGCCGATGCATTATCGGAGATTATTGTAGTAGGTACACCAAATCTGGTTGTTATCCCCTCATAAAAGTCTAAGATGTTAGACTCATTCGCCTCTTTGAGTGCTCTTCTTGTCCATTTGGTGAAGTAGTATGTGGTCATCAAAATCCATTTGTGCCCTTGGCTTGAATTGGGATTAATGACTCGATGAAGTCAAACCCATTGCATGAATGGCTGGTCAAGCTGAGATTGGATGCGATGGAAGGGCAGCAAGTCTCTCTTTTCTGTGAAGAATGCACAATTCTTACACCTCTTGATCCATGCATAGCAATCACCTTGAAGATTTTAGGCCAATAATAACCAGCCTTCATGATTTTTAGAGTGTCACTCTTGGTGCAAAATGGCCACCGGCTGGTCCACCATGAAACTCTTCAAAACCCTTTGAATCGATTTGTGCTAATGCATCTCGGCACTCCATTCACATCTTTCTTGAACAAAACTCCATCAACAATGGCATACGGGACAGCTTGCAATCTGAAGTGTCTCCTTTGGGTCTTGTTCATCTCTGGAGGGCATAGGCCTGTGCCTAGGAAGTGCATAATACCTTGGGTCCAGCAAGGAGTCGGGGCAGCATTGTCTTCTTCTTGATTGCCACTCGGCTCATGGCTGTTCTGGGTATCAAAACAGTTTCTTCTTTGTTGCATACTTCTTTTTGCTTCCCCAAAACCAGCTGCTCACACAATCCTTTCCCTCTTACCAGCTTGGTGATCTTGATATCAATGTCATATTCCATGACACGGGTGATCCAACCTGCCCTTTTCTCATTCAAATCCTTGTTGAGGAGGAAGTCCTTAACTCCAGCATGTGAGACCAGCAACTGGACCTTGTTGTTTGAGACTAAATGCTTGAATTTCTTCAAGCTTCTGATTACTGCAAGTACATGCTTTTCAATAAAAGAGTACCTCACCTCATGAGTCATCTAGGCTCACGGCTGAAAAAAAGGCAATCATTTGCTCATCATTATCTTTGTTCTGCTGTACTAGAATGGCAGAAATAGTGTCATCACCTCCAAATGCATAGAGGATGAAATCCTTGGAGAAGTCTAGGTTGATGAGAGTTGGTGCTTGAGAGATAGCTTCTTTGATTGCCTCAAAACTCTCCTTGCCTTCTGTTGTCCACTTAAAAGCCATGCTCTTCTTTAACATTTTGGTGATGGGCTTGACTAGGGCTGCAAAATCTGGGACAAACCTGCGGACAAAATTGATCCTTCCTAAGAAGCTTTGAAGAGCCTTCTTGTGACTTGGCAATGGTAATGCTCTTATGGCTTCGACTCTCTCTGGATCAATTGCCAGTCCCTCTTTCGAGACGATATGGCCTAGAAGTTTCCCCTCATGAGCCAGGAATATGCATTTTTTGGGATTCAATGATACCCCAAATCTTCTACATCTCTGAAATACCTACCTCAGATGAAAAAGGTGATCCACTGCATTTTTGGAGAATATAGTGATGTCATCAAGATATATCAAAACTATTTTATTGATCAACCCCTTGAATGCCATATCCATTGCCCTTTGGAAAGTGGCCCCAGCATTTGATAGCCCAAATGGCATCTTCTTGTAGGCATAGGTCCCCCATTTGGTGGTGAAAGCCGTCTTGAACTGGTCATCTTCTTTCACCATCACCTGATTATACCCTGAGTAGCCATCTAGGAGAGAGAATCTCTGGCAGGATCTACTTGCAATATTTGTTCCATGGAAGGAAGCGGGTAATGATCTTTGAGAGATGCCCTATTGAGGTCTCGGAAGTCCACACACAACTTGATTTCTCGCTCTTCTTCTGGCCGAGGAACCAAGTTAGTAACCCAAACTTGAGTGCTTGATCGGGAATATAATGTTTGCCTCTATTAGCTTATTTAGCTCTTTCTTCATTAGAGGCTCAATGTGAGGGTTAACGAGGTCTACCTTACGCTTTGATGGGCTTAGCATCTAGATCTAATTCTATGGTATGTTGTGCCAAATTCGGATTGAATCCTCTCAAGTCTTCATAGCTCCAAGCGAAGACATCATCGGAAATTCTTGGCAAAGTTGTATGAAATCTGATTTCTCCTTTCGGTGGCCACTTTACCAATTTGAAGTGTTTTACCTTCCCAATAGGAATTGGCTCTCGAATCTTCTCTCTTGACTTTGTATGTTAGCCTTTTCCTTACGGAAGGCTGGTGTTAGGGTTGAAGATAGACTCAGCGTTACTAAACCCCATGGAAGCTTGTTTGTCCCGGCTTACACTACTTGATCCCCATCTTGCTGCTCTAGTCATCTGATTCTAGGTGAGAATTCAGCCTCTTCTTGTAAAAATTGACGATCTGTGATCGTTCTCAAACACATGAAACTTATATTATTATCTGGGCTGAATTGGCCTCACAATCACATGGATATGTGGTTGTGTTTTTCCCTTTTGATGTTGTCAACCACATCAAACGTTGCTCCAACTGCTGCGAGCCTATCCGTTGCTTCATTTTTCTTCCTAGGTATGGACACGATGTTGAAAGCTTCGAAATCCTCAATGAGGTCCCATACCCTATTCTTGTAGTTCTTCAGCAGGTCATTCTTTGTAGCATGTTGTCCCCTGACTTGATTGACGATCAGCTCACTATCCCCGAACACCTGCAAGTTATTTATGCCCTTTTTCCTAGCCCAATGAAGTCCATGAATCAAGGCCTCATATTCAGCTGTGTTGTTTGAACAAGAAAACTGGAAACAAAAAGCTGAATAATATTTGATGCCTTGAGGTGAAACAAGCATAGCTCCTCCTCCTGCACCTTGCCTACTCCTTGATCCATCGAAAAATAATTTCCATACCTCATTGTCATCCTTATGGTTTGGTTTGGTGATCTTTAGGAATAGGTGGTTTTTCTTCATGTATGCTGATAGACTCCTAGTTGATTCTTCTACTTCTTGGTAGGGATCAAAAGCATGTATCTTGTTTGCCCATTCATCAAGAGTCAAATCCGGGATATACTTCCGACCTTGGTGTCGGCCTCATCGTGTTTGGGTGATCTTCTTGATCAAATCTTTGAGCAATTGGCATTAATTTGACTTGGAGTGTAAGGCTCAATATGGAAGTTTGCGATAGGTTCGGACCTAATTGTAGCCTTAGTTCCATATCTTGTTACGAATAGCATGTGTGACCAATCGGCATGACAAATGCCCTCCGATCTTGGTGTGAAGTCCCTTGATAAACATAGGGCAAAGAGTGGTGGAAGGTCTATGATTGACACATCTTGTAAAACAACTAACATTGGGACATGCATGCGAGGTGAGGCTCAAACCTTTAATTACTCCAACCATTGTTATTGCTATTGTCCCATCTAATTGCACTACCCCTTTGGAGATTATTTCATATTGGAGCCCTAGGTGATCAGCTATTTGTTTGGGCATTCTGAACTACTTGCCCCCAGAGTCAATCATGCAATTATGTACTAACTTGTTCCTATGATTAATGAAACATAAAATGGAGGGGCTTGACATTTTACCTTGTTTGTCCTCCATGATTTCCTTGAGGTGGGCAGCATTTGTGAGCACCTTCTCTTGCATTTGGACTGTTGATTTGAAGTTGACCAATCCTTCATGGAACTTGTAGCAAATCTCTTTGGCACAGGATGGATAGGGATTCCCACATTGATATATTGACGTTAGTCTTCTTCATCTGTTGATGATCTTGAATGGGGATGAAGTATCCTTTTGTTGTCCCTTGGTTTGCACATTTACTCCTTGCACGTGGCAGAAAGCGGTGGCATTTGAGTTGGCCTAGGGGTTGTTCTTGGCTGCCCTTGTGCATTTGAAAGCTGGACTTTGCTTGCGATCATTTGTGGAGCCGTGGAAGGTTGTGGATTATTTGGGGCTAATGGTTTTCTTCACCCAAATTTCTCCTCTTTGACCTTGTGTTGGCTACAACACCTTGAGAAAGCTGCGCTTGATTCATGCCACGAAATCTCTGCTTGCGGTTCACCAATGTGGTGTCATTTGGGGCTGATTCTTTGTTGGAATGTTTCTTGTTGTTATTTGTTTCCTTGATTTGCCCTCACCTCCACACGGTAGTTGTCACCATCGATGCTTGATTGAGAGCACCATTGAAACACATGGATTGGTTATGAGGCTCATTGCATGGAAAACACCAATCATATTCTTGGGCCATGTTATTTTGTTGGCACTAATGCTTTAAGCGAGATATGACATTTGGGTTATAGGGCTGAAATGGTCTATTAGCGGGAGGCCTTACTTGGCTTTGATTTTGATTTGCAGCTGGATTTGGTGGTCTTTGTGGTTGGTATGGGGGCTGCTATTAGGCTTGAGCTTGGGGTTGATAAGAAGGTCGAAACCTTGGGCTTGTTGCCTCTTGAGAGTAACTAGCTCATTGCCTAGGTTTTGCAACTGTTTCATGACCTCTTGGAGTTCATTTGAAGCACTAGAGGATGAAGTAGAAGTTTCACTTGAACTTTGATTTCTAGGGGTGGGATCAGGAGCCAAAGTGGGTGCTTGACTAGTGCTTGGATTTTCTAAGTTTGGATACTGAGGGCATGGGAGGCCTAGGAGCGGTTTACCGGCTTGAACAAGGCAGTTTTCAGCTCTAATGGCAATGCTATAAGTAGCAGGTAAGGTTGTGCCTCCCATAGATTGAATTAACATAGAAATATCAGAATTCAAAGCTTTAAGGTAATATAGAAAAGCACCTTTACTGTTTGTTGTTGGCTTTTTGCTGCCACTGGAATCCTATCCCAAGACCTTTGAAATCTGAAGTTGAAGTCAGTCAGCTGCTCGTTGGGAGCTCTCTTGATAGTTGTCAGCTGCTCCAAAAGAGACAAGTTGTCTCCTTTCTCTCCAAATTGCTCGTGAAGTGCAATACGGTGATTCCAGTTTGTGATAGAACCGGCTCAAGGCTCCTAAACCATTGTAATGCTTTACCCTTGAAGGAAGATGCGGTAACTTGTGACCACTTGCATTTCATTGATTTCATGGATTACAAAGGTTAGCAATATCTTTAACATGATCACTGGGTAGTCGATTTTCTCTAGTGAAGTAGGGAATGTTCTTGAGGCTATGATAGGAAGCTGGATGTTGTGTGTTGAGAGCAAGTGGGCTTCTTACTGTGAAGTTGACGTAGGGGTTGTTACGAGCCATTCTAATTGGTCTTAAAACCCTTGTTGATTGAATGAAAGGCCTACCAGGTGGAGGAGTTGAGAGAGTTACTGTTTGGTGGAGATGGAGACCTTTGAATCCTTCTTCCTCTTTGCCTTCTTCTTGGAGATAATTGCAGGTATTCAAAAGCACTTCTTCTTCCCGACTCTTGACCTTGTGGTGATTCTTCTCATGAGTTTTCGGGCTGCTTGCTTGCTGAAACCGATTGATTCTTCCCCTTGGAGTCGCGGATATGCAAATAATAGCTCTTTTAAGCAAGAAAAATGCAGCAGATGCACATCAACCCTGCTACAATAAAAATGAGACCTCTAGTCCCACCAGTGTGCCAAAACTGTTGTTGCAGGCTCACAGCACCCCTGGATGCAGATCAGGTTTCTAGGTTGATGTTCAGGCATCCAGTGTGATTGCACAACATGGAATCCTTTCTCCAAGTGTGGGACTTGAAAAGATGAGAAAGGATTCTCCAGAGAAGGCTGGTTCCTATTCCTCTGTTCAGATGCACATGAAAAATGTAGAGGTTTTACTCAAAACCTAATCTAACTTGCCAAGGAGACAGAGAGAGAGGGATGCATAAAAATAAACCTAAGCTAATAGAGGTGATGCACCGAGGAATGAAGAACACCTGTCTTGTTGATAAACACAGACCATTCAAATGTGAGGCAAGATCATGCACAGATAACAAAACTTGCAGTGAAAGACCAGGAGGATGCAAATGAACACAGAGAGGGTTGAGAATCATCCACGAGACATGCATTACTTGCTCCAAAATTGATACTGATACACTACAAAATGCCAAAAGGTAGAGTCGCATTACAGTTTCAAATGGGAGGTTGAACTCCACAAATTCACTCGATTAGAAGAAGAAGGGAGGAGCAAAACAGAAAATGTTCCACACTTTTTAAGAAGCCCCTCTTTACAATGATATATAGAAAGAATGAGAGAGGGAGAGAGAGGAAATCTAGAATCGCCCCAACCACTTCTAGGTTGCATTTAGAATCATCTCATTATGGCGAAGCGGCGGATCTAGCAAAAATGGCGGGTCATCTTACGAAGCGGTGAATCTCACTGCATTAAAGCTGGTTGTTGGAGCGTCACTTCTGGCATTACCATGCGTCAGGGACGTTTTCTCAATTTTCTCCTCCATACTACACCAAAATGCAAGATTGATCCCAGAATCATGTAGAGAACTTCAACAGCTTTCCGTTGATATAAAGAACGTGCAAATCGAGCTCTGGATCGAAAGATATGACGATCTGAAGATTTAGGGCACGAAAACAGGCAAAAACAGGTCGGCGGGAAAAATATTTGAACTTTCCCCGCACTCTGCCACTTGGATGACACGTGGCAGGCTCTGATTCGCTGAGAAATTCTCTCTCCTCCACCTTTCCGCGGGCTTTCCTTTTGAAATTCCTTGTGGGCCCTTAAACTTGGACACGTGGCACTATTTCATTGGCTCGGGCTGACCCTTCAAAACTCACCCTTTGACTTTTGGACCTTTTCCCTTGTGACACGTGTCATGATTTGATTGGTCCATGGGTCTGCCGGCTCTTTCGCATCCACCGCGTCCATTTGTCCGGATGTCCCAGTGCTGTCTGGGACAAAAACTTCCGATCCGCCCGAAATGGGCTTCCTTGTTCCTCATTCAACCGATGACACGTGGTGTTGCTTGATTGGCTTTCGGCTCCTTCGGCTATCCGCGTCCCACGCGTCCCTTTGTCCCAACTATCCCAATATGAAATTTCTCTGTTTTTGGCTTGAATTTGACGGCCCGGCGGTTCACGTCCTTCGCGTACCTTTGTCCCACTTGCTCCTGGACTGTCTGGGACAAATTCTTCCGATTCGCCCGGTTCGGCCGGTTCGCGTTCCTTTGTCCCACATGTCCCAAAGCAGTTAGTCGATTTTCTTCTCCTTCGGCCGAACCGGCTTTCCACGTCCGCCGCGTACTTTTTTCCTAGATGTCCCAGTGCTTCGCGGGCCACCTGGAGGCTTTTCGGCCGATCCGCGTCTCGATGTCCCTCACGTCCCTACTGTTGCGAGGACTAGGACTTAGCCAATTTTCACGATTTTTCCTGTCCCAAGCTTGTTTTTGCCGCTTTTTTCACCTTTCCTCAGAACTTGCTCTTTTCCTCCTAGACAGGAAAGTTAGAAAAAATCTGAGGGGACCCTGGAAACATGATTTTTTGCCCTGGATCAATCAATTTTCCTGGGACTTGAGAATTCTGATGTATGTTATCGAATTAACCCTTGGGGGTGAATTTGGATAATAGTTACTATTAATGTTGTCTTTACTTTTGAAAAGCTTTAATAACAACCTCCAAAGCATACATTTATTAAATTGCCTTGTCCTCCGCATATTCTACTACCACAACTTCTCAAGAGCAATCTTATTACTGTTTGCCTCCTCCATTCGATTTGGATCCATATCGTCCAAAATTTCACAATTACAATGAAAATACAAGATGTGATTATCATCAATGTATTAGACAATCTACTGATTGTTGCTGCAAATTAAGATATCTTATTCAAGATCTTATCGACAATAATGTAATCGATCTCATTGAGCCTTTGACATCCACGTCGTTTGATGAAAATAAAAATCTCAAGGTCTTCAATAATCCTCTCCCTAATCATGAAAAGTAAGTTACGGATTCTTGCCAATTATGCATACCATGCAGTGCCCTCTCCTTCATCTGGGCCTCTTTATTTTCTAGTTGTTAGTGTTGATGCATCGTCATCATTCATTGCATTTTATGATCACAATTATCATGCTACATTTTCTTCTGATCACTTACACGTCAGTGCTTTTATTAGATCTCATTGTATCAATAACACCATGATCGATCCATCATTTCACATAAGTGCATGCTCTATTGCACTTCTTGTCGCTATCAACTATCCACTATCTCATATTTCATATCCAATTCCCAAATCTTACGGTCATGTCAAGCTTCCGATTCTTGTCGAATCTCTCACCATGCTCGTGCCTTTCCTTGTGACACCTAACGTCAAAGGTTGTGACATGCTCTTAGGTCTTCCTTGGCTCTGCACCACTTAGGAAATCATTTCCATGAATCACTTGTGTCTTAAGTTCATTCACAATAAACAAGTAATCATTGTCAAAGGTGTCCCAACATGCACACCATGGCCTCAGACTCCTCTTGAGGTGGCCATCACACTAGCTAGAGCATCTAGGTCCCCTAGACCTCTCAAATCTATAAGGTAAAAGCTGCTCTTAGCTTGCTATTCGCACATAACCTTCTCGTCTTCATTGGTTCACTAGTCCATCTCATCGGTCTAGGTCTCTTGCTTAGGCATCTCCTCACATAACATGTCTCCACCTCATTCACCTCCTACCTCTCCTCCACATAGGTGCACATCACCTCCTCAATCTCCTCCACATAGGTGCACATCACCTCCTTAGTATCCTTTACATCGGGGTTCACCTCCTCGGCTTCCATTTCATGCACATCGTCACTCTCATTCATCATTGCCTTTAGAGCATGGTCTCACGCCTTTATCTTCTCAAACATTGAGTGGAGGACCCTTGCCCTTCACTTTTATTGGATAGCTTACTCATACTCATACACTTGGGGGAATCACACTTATTCCCCCTCTTCTATCATTATCAAGTGTCTCTCATTTCTCCTATTACACTCATCGCTTCACATCTATTTTTTCTTATTCATCATACATAACACGATATGCAACTTGTATCATCACTACCCTATGATGCACTCTAGTTCCATGGTTCATACTTGATTGTTGAGGGTCTAAATATGAATCAAGCCTCGCCCATTCTACATTTCATGCTCTGCACTTCATGATCACATCTTTCTAGCATACACATCTTTCAAACCATTTCCGATGACACACTCTTGTTATATGGTTCATTCTTGATTATTGAGGGGTATTTTATAAATGAACCTCATTTCACTCATACTCATTCACATCTACTTGGGGGCATGCTGCTCTTATCACATTCACATTGCATACCATTCCATATCACTCATTCACAACATACTGCATATATTGGTGTAGACACAAAATCACACACTTTGGGTAATTATCTAGTCCATGATTACATACTACTATTCATATGATTCCTAAGTGAGAAAAGTACTAATTAACCCATGTCTTTGGCCACCTTTCTTTGATTTATGTCACTTCTTTTGGTCTTACACCCTTACTTGCTTAGCTTTGCTTTTTATACTTTGACATTTATCATCCGGAAATCGGCGCCCAACAAGGATGCCAACACCAGTGCCCTCGTCCTCTCTGGGCGCCCCGACCTCGGTATATATTGTTCACATCTTTTGGGTCCTTTCTAGCCATTTGAACATCTTATCTTTTTGGTATTCAAAATTTTTGGGGTTAATTACAAAATTCAAGCAAGGGAATCATATAAATATAAATTTATGCGATCATAATAAAGGACCAAGCATTAAGCATTAGCTATCACCACCTAAGGTTGCATCCATGAAGCATCTAAGAGCTCCATTACATCCATCTAGCACCATCCAAGGGACACAAGGGTTGGTTAATCTATGTATACTTCATAGGAGGTAAGTTCATTCTATTCCATGCACACATCTATTACATTTCTTTAAATTTAGCTTATTTACTAGCTATCAAGTGCAACATGCACAAGAGCCACCTAGGGCACGATTCCGCACACACACACACACGAAATACATTGGGTCTGAGATTTAGTGTAGTGCTTAGTTGTAAGTTCACCATTGTGACAACTAAGGATAATCTGACCTCTCATTTTGCATCTTTCTTTTTAGGATTTGATGTCTATTTGAGGGTTTTGCAGATCAATACTTTATTGCAGGTTTCCAGTGAGTTCAGTGATTACTATGCGACCTCATAGTGACTAAATATGAACAATAATGAACAACTAGGGACCACTCGAGAGGAGGTTTTTGAGCATTTCCGTAGACCCAGGCACCTAAAAATAGGTCTAGGGCACTCGCAGTGCCTTTGTCCCTCTCCAGTACCCCAATCCAGCTTATTCTTCTAGATCTACATTTTTCTTAGCTTCGTTTGTAAGTTCAGCAGACTTTTCACATGAAATAATAATTTGATATTGTATTCTCCCCACATTACAAATAATAATAAGGCTAATAAATAGCCAAGGAAATAGAATACTGACTTCCTACAAACCAGGAAGTCACACAACAAAACACCCGTAAATATCATTACGGGTATAACAAAAGTATATTGTTGAAACAATATAACAAACTAGTATTATTAATAATGAGTTATAATATAACTCATATTAATAATATTACAATATAATAATGAGAGCACTATGATATTAAATCCTAACATTCCCCCCCTTAGTGCGAACACGGAAAACACCATCTTCAACCAAGCAACATGCCGCTCCGTAGCTTGCACATGGTCTCGATCCTCAACACTGACTGTGGGAACTACATCATCCAGGGACCGTTCAACCTATTAGATGAATACATGAATTGGGACCGTTCAACCAATTCACATCAACCATCAAATCAGTCTGATCAAGAACACTTCCTGTAATAGTATCAATGGTACAATTTATCATCATGGGGGACACACAAGCACTGCACTGCACACAGGAACAGGGATGCTCATCTATTCTTATTCATCACACAAGACACCAAGATGTCACTAAAGTAGTTTGTGGCCTCTGAGGTAGTGACAAACTCGAGGACGCTGATTGTCCTCCTGCCTCCGTTGCCTCCATCCTCCAAAATGAGGATAGATGCTCAAAACAGATAATCTTCATCACTTGAATAATTAATAGGTTCATTGTCACTTGCAGGATTAGAGTAATCATCCCAATCTTCTTCAGCAGCTAAAGCCTTTTGTTCCAACTTATCATCTAAGAGATCTTGAGCTCTTTTCTTACAATTCACAAAACCATGTCCTGGTTGTTTACAGTAATGACACAAAAGACGTGTCTTTGACGATACAAACTTTTTTTTACCTTTATAGAATGATGATTTATTGTTTGCAACCATGACAGTTTCTTGTTCTGGTACACACCTTTTGATTTTTTCTTCCTCATCAAGCAAAGAGGAAATTAAATTTTCCAAACTAGGATTGATCTTACTAAGAGTAAAAACAATACTTGAATATTCTTTTGGCAAACTATTTAGTAAGATTGCTTTAGCATCTTCTCCATCTACCTCTGCTTTTATTCCTGCTAATTGATTTAAAATGGATCGAAACTTACTGATATGTTGAACCATATTGTCATTTTCTCCCATCTTTAGCCCAAAAGTTTTGCTTGGCGCCATTCTTTGCACTACTTGCTTGAGATCCAAATAATTTGTTCAATGTTACCCAAATGTTATTAGATGACTTGGTTAGATCAATATGATGCAAATATGCATCGGATAGACCAAGACCGATAATTGCTATTGCTTTCCGATCCTTACTTTCCCATTTCGTTGCTTCATCTGCATCATTCGGTTTTTAAATTTTCCATCGACAATGTCCCATAAGTCTTTGTCAATCAATTGTAGTTGGGTTCGTACTTGCCACGTGTGGAAGTCTTTACCATCAAATCTTTCAATTAAATTTATCTTTTCCATTTTGAAACTCCACTAAATCAGGAAACTTGAACCAAACAATAATAAACTTCTTTATACTGGCAGAGATACTAATATATTAGAACTTGACAGAATCCAACTTACTGATATAAACAAGCAGATTTTAGAATGATCGCCAAACCAAAATTCCCATTTCTTTATTCACGCCTCTGCTAATACTGACCACACATTTCAATCTGAGAATATTAAAATCTTTGTATCAACTGTTCAATGATGTTTCAGATCAGAATGATGTTGATCGATGGATCTGCAACAACAAACTGTATTTTTCCTTTTTTTTAATATAAGATAAACACAAGAATCAGACCACCTTTCAATGCAACGTTGTTCCTTATCACACAAGTGTTGAATAAATAATTCCTTCTAACAACAGTCAAGTTGCATGGAATCTGTGTGAATTGGATCCAATTATAGTGGAGACGTCCCAAAATTTGAGAATACCTCTCAGAGCAGAACAAATGCGGCTGCAAGTATTAATTGATTAGATCCCTCTAATGCATGAGTGTGCAAGAAAATCCTAGGAAATCTGCGCATTGACCCACAATAATCCCACGTGGCTGCACTCAGAATATTATGCCAGGTTTTAACGCCTTATTTTCAGTCCTAGGAATATATAAAAATTCAGATTATCTTCTTCATAAATTTTACCAACAACACCAAATACTCTTATAGCTGTCACGTTTTTTTCTTGGCTAAAACAAATAAATGTATAACAATCTAAAGCGTTTAAAATGCATACAGAGATTAAAAAATCTCATCACAGATTTTCATATACGGGGAAAAAATAAACAAATCAATTTTCCATCTGAGGACAAACCAGTTTCGCTCCGATACCAAATGTAAGTTCAGCAGACTTTTCACATGAAATAATAATTTGATATTGTATTCTCCCCACATTACAAATAATAATAAGGCTAATAAATAGCCAAGGAAATAGAATACTGACTTCCTACAAACCAGGAAGTCACACAACAAAACACCCGTAAATATCATTACGGGTATAACAAAAGTATATTGTTGAAACAATATAACAAACTAGTATTATTAATAATGAGTTATAATATAACTCATATTAATAATATTACAATATAATAATGAGAGCACTATGATATTAAATCCTAACATCGTTGCGGCAGTTAATGCTTCATATTTTCCAGTTCTCCAACTTTTTACACCTCTAGGATTTTTGTGTATCAGCTAAGTCATTTTACCTCTTCTTTGCACTTAGGGTTTCATATATTTTGGCTTAGTTTGCTTGGGTTAATTTTTGTACTTAATTGTATATTCATTTACTTTTGCTCAATAATAATCAGATTAGGCATAAAATTCACATTTAGCTTAATAATTTTGGTGAACCCAAACTCGATCTAAATGCTCTTAGGATCCTCATACCTCCATTGTTCTTATCTTTCTAGGATCTCTTCATCATGAGTATCTCTATTAATGATTTCTTACTTATCAATCCTGAATTAAGAGATAAAATCAAAATTCTTTTCGCCACCACTTGCATTCTTGTTAATATGCATCTAGATTTAGTATATCAAACATTTTTCGAGGCATTTTCTCAACATATTGCTTTCCTATCCAATCCTAATACCAATCTTACTTATTTTGACAATGATCCACCTTTGCATATCATGATTCACATTTACAATGTGGGTGTTAAACGTACTTTTATCAATAATGGATTTGAACTCAATATATACTTTGTCTTTCCTTGAAAAGATTGGTCTTTTGGATTCTAATGTTAGTCCATCGTGTCTTTCTCTTCATGCATATGATGGTTCTATTTGTCCATGCGTAGGTCACATTACTCTTCCTATCACTATAGGGCCAAAAACCCTTAACATAGTTTTCTTTGTCATTGACTTTCGATTTCATATAATTGTTTACTCGGTCGACCATGGCTTCATGCCATGCAAGCAGTTCCTTATATAGTACATCACTATGTCAAATTCATACATGAGGGCATAGAATATACAGTTCTTAGTGATCGTGACCCATTCAAATACTGCAATCGTGATCCCAATACTACAATTCCTACTCCATGCTTTGATACTACTAATGAACCACAACCCATGGATACTCGGATCATTTACCACCACTTGAAGGTGTTATTTGCATGCTAGATGTAGTCTCATCTACAACATCACCTCCTCCTGCTACTACTACTATTGTTATGGTACTTTATCGGGCTTATCCACACATCCAATATCATTCCACCTACTTCACTATCGCATGTGCATCCACCATTAGCACATCCTCCCTTTACATGTACGCTTTTCATGAATGATTCTTATTGGGAGCATATTCCATTTGATCCTACTTGTGATGACATTATATGCACACATGATGGCTTGGATCGGTTAGGCTTTGCGGTTGACGACATCTTTCCTTCACCCTATGCTCCTCATCTTTATCATGGTTTCATCCACATTATTGTTTCTTATGGGCTTCACGTCTTTCATCTCATGGTGTTTCTTGCACGAGCTCCTCGTGCTACTCCCCTTACACTTGGACAATCTTGGCTTGACTATATTAGGGGCACCTTAGATCCTGATTATATTAAAATTTTATTTCCTATGCCTTTCATTCGTTTTTTCATTTGCAATGATTCCTTCCTTGGTTATTCACAAAATATTACATGTTGGTATGCACATGGTTTTCTCGCTACCCCCTTTCACTGATGAAGAATATGCCATGGGCATGTATAACCTTCGTCGTAATGGCTCACTACGTGATCAACCCGACACTATTTTTATCATGTATCAGATGCTTTACCTTTCGGTTTTGATCATGACAATGATGACCTCCTAGATGATGTCACTTGATCTCTTTTATCATCACACACTTGGGGGCATAACATCTCTTTCTCTCCCCCTCTCATGTCAACAAGCATCTTATTTTCTCATCATGCCACACCTAGACTATCACATGCAAATCTTGATACACGCGCATATCGTTATTTCCTAATGACACACTCATGTTCTTGTAGTTCTTACATGACTGTTGAGGGATCTCTTCCTATAAGAACCTATTCCATTTCCCCATTATATCTATCTACTACATACTCATTCATACATGCATACATTTATCACCATCTATTTGCACATCCAATACACTCTTTCATCATCTGTCACCAAACATCATTCATCAACTAACATATTCATCATGCACATTTCGATTCATTTGTTTCATCATTTGCCTATAACATACTCTTGTGATATGGTTCACACTTGACCATTGAGGGCATACTATACACATGAACCTCACACACCGCACATGTACACACCGCACATTCTCACATACTTGTTACATAACCCATTTTGACTAAGTACGGTGGCACGTGGGGATTTTGGGTGCGTACTGAGGCAGAGCTTGAAGGAGCTTGCACATGACACAATAGACAATGTGTGGAGCCTCGTGCCCAAGCAAGAAATATTCAAGACTTAGCCGATTTTGGAACCACGGGTTAAAAATAGATGATGTCGAGTTTGATTGGCATTGAAGAAATGTTCTAGATTTATATAAAAGCATGAAGACGTGAGGATCAAGTAATGTCTATTTTAGAGATAACACACATGCAATTGAAGATCAAATGTCATACATGGATCGAGATAATTATAGGAATAAAAAGAGTTCATTTATAGGTTTAATCGATTAGTAGGCTTTATAGGGAAAGGATGCATGCTTTATAGTTGCTTTTTGTATGTACACATGGTTGTTTTTAGCATGCACTCTATTTTGAGATGTATGGGTGGTGAAGCGAAAGTCCCCACCCTTATATATATTTATTATAACCCATTGTATTAGACATGGTTGATATGATAGGGTTATGCTTCTCACGAAGTACTAGCGCCTGTGATAGTATTGCTATGTATTCAACTTCTGATATGTAATACTTATGTTATGAATGGATCATTATGGTTGGATCATGATTGTTGATATGTCTGAATATGGAGACTATATGGTGTAATTGATCTTAGTAATTGTTTGATATGTTATGATTCCTTATTACATGTGTTTCCTTATGATGTCTATATGATCTACTCTTGAATGTATGTTTGGTATTGGTAATCATGGACATACATGATAACATCTTAACAAGCTAGAAAATAGGAGGGACTTGGTAACTTCACACATTTTAGGTGAGCATTCAGCTTCTGTCTGGATGAGGTGTTAACGCACATAACATTTTGAGGTGGTAAAACAAGACTACATTTTGGTTCCGTTCTGGGACCTATTTTCAAACTGTTTTTCAGGATGTTGTTTGTAGATGGCATATCGATTGAATCTGGAGAGCATTGAAATTTGGATGGACAACGTAAAAGATAAGTTTGCGCAAAGATATAACATTGGATCTAACTTTAATGCACGTTGGTGGGTGAAAAACAACCTTTATGATACACTCTATGAGACGTTGTTTAACTTCTTTCCAGTAGAATTGTATAAGTGGCTAACAACATATGTAGTGGGAAATGCCGGAGTCATAGGTGAGAATTTGGACACGAGATGGATTATCAAACTCGTATTGATGTTAATGTGGAGTGGACTAGAGTTGTAAATTATTGATGGGCTAGAGTGTTGTGTAGTTACACATTGGAGTATGATATTTCTATGTATTTATGTCTGAGATGCCGAGTCGAGTTGATTCTTATGAGAACATAGGGGATCTTACTTGCAGGCTATACCATTATCAATCAAGATTTTGATAATAGTACCAGATTCAGAGTGCCTACCCATGGCTATTTAAACTCCCACTGCACACGGGCGGGGAGCGGGTATGGATAATAATGGTGGACTTGGCGGCGGTAATGTAGAGAGAGGAAAGATGACTCAAGTTTATTGAAGTGTGGGAGAGGGAAATGATGAAGTAAAGGGAGATTGAGGAGTCCCCACAGAGTTGAGGAAAGAGATGGCTCATGAAGGATATGAAGCTCTTGTAGAAGATGAGGAGCTGCAACATTTGGTTCTCTCAACATTGGGTAAGTGCAATAGAGAATCCCCTTCAACTTCGGATTAGAGCACGTCAAAGGAGAACATGAGGACCGCAAGTGCAAATATGATACCACTTAGTAACCTACCCTTTGCGCTTGGTGTTCCAAGTCCGAAGTAGTCATTAAAAAGCATGCTAGTATAGGTAAATAAGCGAGAGGTGAGTAAATATCATTTTGTGTTGAATTCAAGAGATAAAGTTAGTAGCACACCCATGGCCTCACATTCAAGCATCATATTTTGGAAGTGTTATGACAGGATTGTTCCCAAGTGCATCATCAAGATAGAATGTTGGCACACAGACCATTGGGAGTACTATAATAGCATCTATGACCACACATACCATTGTTATTCAATCTAGTGCCACAAATGAGACATAAGGAAACACATCAATCTGGTCTCATGCAGCCCACTTTGTGGGTGGATCGAGTGGATCGGAGAAAGATTGGGTGGAACAAGAGGAGGAACTACGCGGAGGTTACGGCTTTGGATCTGGTGGACAAGGCTCACATCCTTAACAACCCCACATCAACCTCAGCAGGTTTACTATGAGATGTCTCTCTTTTTGCCATAATATAGAGGTATTGAAGATGTGAGCATGTGCATAAGTGTGAATTACTATGGTGCGCTAAAGGAATTATAGCCTTATACGGGAAAACAAGTTAATTTACTACTACTCTTCAAGGGTGTGTGCATATTGGTATAGGAAGTATGACCCACATCAGACTGTGGTTGATTATGATGCTTTGTGTTCTGCGTTTCTAACATATTTTCACATTTTGAAATTTGAGCAACAGAGCATCAACGCGCTAAAGGATATCAAATAGGGATTAGCTGAAAGTGTGAGGGAGTATGATGTGTGTTTCAAGACTTTGTTTTCCAAATTTTCTTATGACATTCATCCCAATCAAGCATGCACAATGGTTTGTTGGAGGATTATTGACTTTGTTCCGCATAGCACTTTCTCATAAGACATATGTGGATCCACGCAAGGCTTTGGAAGGTGCTTTGTGTGCTAAGGTGGTTAGGAGTGTTGATACTGGAGTGAGCCCATTCTTAGAGGCACAAATTGCATCTATGGAAAAATAGTTAGAGAAGCTTTATGCCAACTCAACGCATGATACGTGAAGTGGGATATGGTGCACAAATTGTGAAGTAGAGGGACATACTAAAGATAATTTCCCACATAGGTCGGTGCACATTACTATTAGATTGTGAATTATGTCACCTGAATCATGATGTTTGAGATTTCCCTCTTTTTAGTGCGCGCTCATGAAGAAGGTATCCATGTATTGTAAGATTTGCAAGTCCCACACTCACAACACTGCTAACTATAAATTGATTGATCACATTCACGAAGCCATTGAGACATGAGTGTGCCAGACTAGTGTGGCAAGTGGATCAAAGGAACAAGAAGGCCATACTCATGAAGGGCACAACCATGGGGATAATAGTAGTGGAGCCTTCAAGGGGATATAGAGGCCAAGGTCACGGTGGTGGAAGAGGTGGATTCACACACAAAACCTGTTATACTTGTGGATCCCCTGATCATTATCAACATGAGTGCCCTCAAAATACAACTTACTCATGGTGTGGGAAGCAACACAAGTGTAAGACTCAAAAGAAGGAAAAGGGTGCGAGAATGATAAAGGTACAATGCATTATCGTTGATCAATGGATGCTTAAGAATACACCGTTATCTGAGATACATATAATAATGGCTAGCACATGTGCTAAGGTTTTTGCACATGCAAGCTTCGAAGGTTAAGCCACTAATTACAAGAGAGGAAGTGGTACATGCCAAGTATCCAGATGTGGTGCATCAGAAGGAAGTATACTAAGAAACTATGGGAGTCATTAGAGATCTACAGGGTGAGATACAATGCTTAAAAGAGCATGTACACGCAAGAGAGCAGGAAAAGAATGTTGAGCTCCCATATAAAGATGTGGATGATCTGAAGGACATGTATAGGATGTTTCACCAGGAAAATATCATTCCTTTATTAGGGGAATGAATCTGAGAGAAGGTACCATGTGCAGGAGTTGAGCACGAGAGGTAGATACTACACGAAAATCTACCACCTCATAATCATGAATTTGATAAAGAGATTACACTTGATGTAGTAATTTATGGGTGATTATTGCATAACATCTTGATATACACAGCACGAAAGTGAATGCATTAACTTTGGATGTATGGAATCAGATGGGTAGACCACAATTACAACCATCTTTGAATGTGTTGTATATGAAAAATAAAACTAGGGCTATGCCTATTGGGGTTCTAAAGGATACAACTATTACTATACATGGGGCCATGTTTATTGGATACTTTTAAGTATTGGAGCTTGTAGAAGAAGACAAATTTCCAACATTACTTGGATGACCTGGTGCTACACGAACAATGCATATTTATACTTTAATAAAAGGTACATCAGTTTTGAGAATGATGAGGAGTGCATGACTATACCTATAGTTGAAAATAAGGTTGAGCCCTATGTTGAACCATTGAGTGAGGAGGATCTCAACAAAATATCTGTGCAATCTATGCACGATCCAGAGAATTTAGAACCATCTAAGGAGGGCGTACTTCATTGGGAAGACACGTAGTCTATGAGTGACACTACTAGTGTCACTTGTGATAACTGGGCTCATCGAACGCACGAGATGGGTGCAAGGTCAAAATAAGAGTTGCTAGGTGATGGAAATATTGTCATTGATGTCAAAGGCTTAATCATCGATGTATTTGGTTAATGAGAATCGTGTAACGGAAGGTGTGAAACTCTTGTGAGATGTTGACATGATTTTGATGGAAATGGTAGAAAGTATTGGAAATAACCAGTAGTATAGAATGGCTGAAAATGAAAGTTTAAATACATGAAAAGAAGTGTTTTTGCATAAGGATTATCATGGTTTAAGAGAGATATACATAGTTGTACATAGGAGAGAGATATCAACATTTTAAGGTGTTCATATGCCATGTTTTATTGGGAAAATGAAGATTCAAATGACATAATTAAATATCCATGTTTTAGTATGATAAGGGGTGATTAAAGGAGTAATAAATATGTCTATAAGATGGTTTAAAATACATATTAAAATGTTGTTTTTATTTTGGACGACCCCCTTTGGAAAATAACACCACTTTATAGTTATGGCCGACATGTGTATTTGCATTATTAAAATAAAAGATGGTTAATTAAATGATGGAAATGTTGTGTTGGTTGGAATTATGTGTCTTTTCAAAAGGATGTGAGAAGGAAATATAAGGAGATGGAATCATTTGATTTAGGCAAGCAATTTGAGTGCTTCATTCAAGTTTAAGGGAGAGAAGAAGAAGAGTAGAATATGAAATATAAAAAGGAGTGAAGGGCATATTTATTTTTAATGAAGAGTTGTAGCAATTTATATATGTGAAGGGACTGAAATAAATCATAAGAATATTCTTAGTAGCATTTTTGTTCTATCATCTGTTGAAGCAACACCAACATAAAGATAGGAAAGAGTTTGTTTTTCGTAGAGAAGGTTGGTGCCTTCATATTTGAAGAGATCGGTGTCTCTTGCTGAGTTGGTGCTTAGCAAAAAAGGGTTGGTGCTCCTGTAGGTTGGTGCCTACAAAATTGTAACTTGGGGATTGGTGTCTCCCGTAGGTTGGTGCCTACAAACATTTGAGAAATATAATAAAGAATATTTTCTTTGTGGTTTTCTCCCGAAAGGGTTTCATGTAAATTCATGTCTATTTGCAGTGTGTTGGTTTGCTTTGCATTCATTGATTGCTTTGATATATTCACTGTGAAACTGATTAATTGTGATTACAAATATGAGATTAAGTGTTAAATTTAAAAGAATATCATAATATTGATTCACCCCCTCTCAGTATTATCTTGTGCTTAACAATTGGTATCAGAGCGGGTGCCTTCAGGAACAATCTAACAATTGGAAGGTAGATCTCAGAAGCACATATGGCTACTCATCAAGTACAAGAAGGTTTTTCTTCGAACAAGGCTCCATTGTTTGATGGAACAAATTATGCATTTTGGAGCATAAGAATGAAAACATATCTAATGGCACTAGGGTTTGATATTTGGCAATCGATAGTGATCGGATATACAATTAAGATTTGATTTGATGCTAAGGTGTCTGCCATTAAGATTTGATGCTAAGGTGTTGCATATTCTAAGGTCTCTACCATTAAGATTTGATGCTAAGGTGTCTGCCATTGAAGAAATGAAGGATCTTGATAAGTTGAGCATGGACAAACTACATGGAATATTGACCGCGTATGAAATGAGGATTGAGTCAAATAAACCATCAAAGAAGGAAGCTGCATTCAAAGTCTCAAAGAAAGAAAAATCAAAGAACCTAAGTCGAATGAGAACTCAAACAATGAAGAAGATGAGAAAGAAGCCTTGTTCATTTGAAAGTTAAAGAAAGGATTTGGAAAGTACAAAGGTAAGTTACCATTTAAATGTTTTAATTGTGGTAAAATTGGTCATTTTGCGGCTAAGTGTCCAGAGAAAGAAGATAGCGATGATGAGGAAAGAAAACCTAAATTCAAAAGGGAATTCAAGCAAAACAAAGGCAAGAAAAGATTTGGAAAGCAAAAGAAAAGCTTATATTCAAAAGGAAGTAGTAGATCATCTGAAGAAAGTGGGATAAGTGACTCAGATAGTGATAATGAATAATTTTTTTTTGATTGTTAAACACTTTTGACCGGAGCTATGAACCGGGGGGTTGACGGGACCCCACCCAAACAAGGAAAAGATGAAGAAAGACCAGAACTAAAACGGACTTGAATAAACAAAGAATGATAACCAAAGGCGTAGCGCACATCCAACCAGGCCGAGAAAATCAAAAGAAAAGAACGGAAGAAGCGACCAGCGGCTTCTCGAATAGGGCTGCAATCGAAGCACAACCGATGAGCATCCCGAATGGGAGACTCGAAGATGAAAGCAACCACACACAAACCCAAAGAAATGATAGAATAGGATGGGGGTGAAAACTCGGAGCAACCCAAACACTCGCAACTAAAGTAGGCACAAAGAGGCCTTTAACAAACCCAAGCCACACCAAGCCATCAGACCACTGAACCACACCATCCAAAATGAAAGAACCCAGGACCCACAAAACCGCCCGTTGCGGCATGACAATAGAAAGAAAATCGAGAAAACCAAACCGGTGAAAACAACAAACCACAAAAGCAAGGCGATCAAAACATAATGCCTTGAAATAGGCGGAAAACCCTAATAAACACGAAGGACAAAGACCGAGAGGCGTTTACGAATACGATGTTTGGGGAACAGATTAGTCGCACCCATAGAAGGAAGAAGAAAATAAAACTGACAACGCTTGAACAGGTCCAAAGAAGACAAACACGACCCGCATCTGGCACCCCACCCATCACCCAACCCGACCACGAAGAAAGGTGAAAACCAAAGGACAAAAGAGAGAGAAGAAGGTGGCCGCCACGACCGACTCTCCAACGCTTAAGAAGAACCATGCTCCGGGGACATAACACAAAGCGTAAAGTGGCCGGGAGGCATGGGGCGGCCCACCGAAGCCACCAGATCGACAACAAAAGATCCTTCGGGGATCAGTGTCCAAAGCACCTCAACCTCCTACACGAGTTCAACCGCTAGAGGAAAGGATGGAGAAAATAGGAGAGACTTGGAATGTAGGGGCGTCGAAAAAGGGACCACCGGTGGACGATGGAAGCACGAGAAAAGCTGAACAAAGGTTGAAATCAGCCTCTCCACTGGAAAAGGAGCGAGATAAATGGGGTCTGGAAACCTCTTAAGGGACAAGAAGGCCTTCACGTCCTTGCAAAGGAGGAACCCAGTAAACCTCCTGGCTTCCTCGAAAATTCCCTTAACTAAGTGTCATTCAAGAGTCCCAGTGAAAGCGAAGGGAGACACTCCATACACCATTTAGCCAAACAAAGGCTAAGGAATTCCAGTTGAACCACCTCATTACGCTCCTTCACCAGTGCCCACTGCTCAGCTCCATTGACATTGTAGGCACCCACAACCTGCTCAATCCAAAACCCTAGCTCGCCCATCTTTGATAATGAATAAATAATATTCATGACTATAAAAGATGAATTAGAAAGAGATGAAGACATGGAAGAAAAATGTGAAGTGTATCTTGAAGAGGAACTTATATGTGCCTTGGGAGAGTTGAAAGCTCTTAAAAAGAAAAATCGAAACAAAAGTTACATCTCTTAAAGTATGAAGAAGAAGATCGTAACTTTGAAGCTAAGATATCACAATCTCTTGAAGAATCATGAAAGATGATCATGGATCTAAAAACCTAATTGAAGAAGCAAAACGAGTTGAAGAAGAATTAAGAAATTAGCTAAGGATTAAGGAAGAAGATTGTGAAAAGAATGAGTCAAAAATCATTGCTTTGAGAAAGGATTTGGAAAAAGCAAATGCTAAAGTTACAAGTAATCTAAAATTCAAGAAAAGTACAAAGATACTAGATGAAATTCTGAATCGACAGAAGTCAACATCCGACAAGATTGGTCTTGGATATACGGAAAGACAAGACACTGCTAACACAAAAGGTATAGATTCGTCGAAAGGGACAAGAGAAGAGAAGTCAAAGACCTATGCAAAGACACTCAAGGAACCTATGAAGAATGAAGAGTTGAAAAGGGAGAAGAGCTTTATGAAGATCAACACTTCTTACAAGGAAAGCAAAGATGAGAACAAGTTTAGAAGACCAAATCCTCCAAGATATACTCACATGTCCAGGTTTGAAAATTCTTTCTATGGCTATTGCTTCTATTGTAATCATTTTGGTCATAAAGCAATAGATTGTAGAATACGGGTGAGAGACAACAATATAAAGAACAAAGGTGTGTATGGATTCTCAAATAGAAATTACAACTCCTTTGCTCCTTTATCAAACTATGTTGAAGATATTGTTTGTTATAACTGCAATAACTATGGACATATGGCAAGATTTTATAGAAGTGGTTTTGTAGAACCATCTAAATCGAACCAGAAGGTAAATGCTCTAGAAATAAAGAAGAAAGAAGCTACAAAAATTTGGAAATAGAAGAAAGAGGATGATGGGCAAGATAAAGAGAAATCTATGCTTGTTCAAACAACATTCCATGCACAGGATGAAGGGCAGTTGTGGTACATTGATAGCAGATGTTCAAGACATATGACCGAAGATAAAAGTAAGTTCATCTCATTGAAGAAAGTAAATGAAGGTACGGTGAAATTCGGTGATAACGCTAAAGTAAAGATCGTTGGAAAAGGTATGCTAAGTCTTGATAATGGTAAAACAAAAATAGAGAATGTTTTATATGTTGATGGATTAAAGCATAATCTCTTAAGTGTAAGCCAAATGTGTGATCAAGGACACACACTTAAGTTTTATGCTGAAGGGTGTGAGATAAGGAAGGTAGACACAAGAGAGTTAGTAATGAGATGCACATAGAACCACAAATAACCTATACATGCTCGGAGAAGTAAAAGGAGAGAAATGTTGTCTAAGTCAGGTTGAAGAGAGTTGGCTATGGCATAGAAGGATGGGGCATATAAATTTTGATAATCTTGTGAAAATCAGCAACAAGTAGGTTGTGTGGGATATGCCTAAGGTAACGAAACCTACAAGTACTCTATGCAAGCAATGTCAAGCATGGAAAGCAAACTAGAGCAAGGTTTAGAACGAAGGAGTATTCGACCACCAAACCACTAGAGCTGATTCATATGGATTTATGTGGACCTACCAGAATAGAAAGCATACAAGGTGAGAGTTATTTCATGTTATTCATTGATGACTACACTAGAATGACTTGGGTAGCCTTTCTAAAAGAAAAGTCAGAAGCATTTGAGAAGTTCAAAGCTTTCAAGGCTTTAGTAGAAAATGAAACCAGATTGAAAATAAAGTGCCTGAGGTCAGATCGTGGAGGTGAGTTCACCTCAAATGAATTCATTGAATATTGTGAAGATCATGGAATCAAAATACAGTACTTAAGCTGAGGACTCCACAACAAAATGGAGTGGCAGAAAGAAAGAATCGAACCATCCAAGAGATGGCTAGAACCATGTTAAATGAATCTAAGCTATCAGATAGATTTTGGAGAGAAGCGGTAAATACGATTGTTCATATCTTGAATAGAGGGAAAATCAGAGTTAATCATGACAAAACTCCTTATGAATTGTGGAAAGGAAGACCAGCTACTGTAAAATATTTCAAAGTGTTTGGGAGTAGATGCTTTATTAAAAGAAATGAAGAGAACTTGGGCAAATTTGATTCAAGAGCGGATGAAGGAATTTTTCTTGGCTACTCTATTAAAAGCAAAGCCTACAGATGCTATAACAAAAGACTACAAACTATAGTAGAAAGTGCAAATGTGAGAGTGGATGAAATCATGAATCAAAAAGCTAAAGAACCTACAAAAGAGCCCTTAGAAATACCCGAGGTAGTAGAAGAAAAGGAAGAGGAAGAAGATGTTGAAAAATTAAGTAAATCTAAAAGGTAGGACATGCTTTGAAAGTCAGATCATTGGAAACCTTGATGATGGAGTACAAACAAGAAGAAGAATTGTAAGTGCATCAGAACCAGTAAATTTCTCCTTATTATCCAAAATAGAGCCGAAGAACTTTGCAGAAGCCAGCCATGATAAACATTGGATAAAGGCAATGGAGGAAGAGTTAGATCAAATTGAGAAGAATGAAACATGGGAACTTGTACCTAGGCCAAAGGATCAGAATGTGATTGGCACTAAGTGGGTATTCTGAAATAAATTGAATGAAGATGGACAAGTCACTCGAAACAAGGCAAGGTTAGTATGTAAAGGGTATGCTCAAGTAGAAGGTATTGATTTTGAAGAAACTTTTTCTCTTGTTGCTAGATTAGAAGCAATTAGAATGTTTCTTGCTTTTTTGGTATTCAAGAACTTCAAATTCTATCAAATGGATGTCAAATCAACATTTCTAAATGGGAAGTTAGAAGAGGAAGTATACATAGAACATGATGAAGGGTTCCTCCTATCAAAAAATGAAGATTATGTGTGTAAGTTGAAGAAGGCCTTGTACGGATTAAAACAAGCCCCCAGAGCATGGTACTCTAGGCTTGATAAGTATCTACAAGACCAAGGGTTCAAGAGAGGACTTGTTGATAGTAATATTTACATTAAAATTGAAGGTGAGCACCAAGCTGATTGTTGTTGTGTATGTAGATGACATAATTTTTGGAGGAGACAATGAGGAAATGTCTAAGAAATTTTCCGAAGACATGCAAAAGGAGTTTGAGATGTCCATGTTGGGAGAGTTATCATTTTTCCTTGGATTGCAAATTTCTCAATCTGATAAAGGAATATTTATATCCCAAACCAAGTATGTGAAGGAAATGTTGAAGAAATTTGGCATGGAGGAGTGTGCACCTGTTAGCACACCTATGGCTATCGGGACAAAGTTAAGCAAAGATGATGAATCTCTCGAATGTTGATCAAACTCTCTATAGATCAATGATTGGGAGTTTACTATATGTGACAACATCTAGACCAGACATCATGCAAGCAGTGGGTATGGCTGCACGTTTTCAAGAAGGTCCAAAAGAAACACATGTGCAAGCTGTAAAACACATATTCAGATATCTAAAGGGAACTATGGATTATGGGTTATGGTACCCAAGGGGTAAAGACTTCACATTGGTAGCTTATACAGATTCAGATTGGGCAGGATGTGTGGATGATAGAAAAAGTACAAGTAGAGGAGCATTCTTCCTTGGAGATAGCCTAGTATCTTGGTTGAGTAAAAAGTAGAACTCGTATCCTTATCAACAACAAAAGCAGAGTATATAGCAACAGTGTTATGTTGTACTCAAATTCTATGGATGAAGCAAACCTTGAAAGATATCAAAGTAGAGTATGATCATCCAATCTCCATATTATGTGATAATACCAGTGCGATAAGTATTTCAAAGAATCCAGTTATGCATTCAAGAACAAAGCATATTCCCATAAGATACCACTTCTTAAGAGAAGCAGGTGGCTAGAAAAGCAGGTAAAGTTGGAATTTGTTGCTACATTCGAACAAATAGCAGATATCTTCACCAAGCCACTTCCAAAGGAGACATTTGAATATCTACGATAGAATTTGGGAGTAATATCCTTTGCTTCTTCCCATTGAAAAACCAAGAGAAGCATCGGTTGAGGGGGAGCTAAACATTGCAATATTCAGCTCCTAGATTGACCCTTTGCCATTGATGTCAAAGGGGAGAATGATAGGGGGAGTTACAGCAAGGGGGAGTTGTAGAAAAGAAGATTTTTTTGGAAGGTTGCCATCAATGACAAAGGGGGAGATTGTTGGAAATATTGTCATTGATGTCAAAGGCTTAATCATTGATGTATTTGGTTAACGAAATCGTGTAACGGAAGGTGACGGAACTATTGACGGATGTTGACGGAAATGGTAGAAAGTAACAAAAATAACCAACAATATAGAAGGGCTGAAAACAAAAGTTTAAATACATGAAAAGAAGTGTTTTTGCATAAGGATTATCATGGTTTAAGTGAGATATACACAACTATACATAGGAGAGAGATATCAACATTTTAAGGTGTTCATATGCCATGTTTTATGGGGAAAACAAAGATTCAAATGACAGAATTAAATCTCCATGTTTTAGTATGATAAGGGGTGATTAAAGGAGCAATAAATATGTCCATAGGATGGTTTAAAATACATATAAAAATGTTGTTTTTATTTTGGACGACCCCTTTTGGAAAATAACGCCACTTTATAGTTATGACCGACATGTGTATTTGCATTATTAAAATAAAAGATGGTTAATTAAATAATGGAAAGGTTGTGTTGGTTGGAATGATGTGTCTTTTCGAAAGGATGTGAGAAGGAAATATAAGGAGATGGAATCATTTGATTTAGGAAAGCAATTTGAGTTCTTCATTCAAGTTTAAGGGAGAGAAGAAGAAGAGCAGAATATGAAATATAAAAAGGAGTGAAGGGCAGATTTATTTTTAATGAAGAGTTGCAGCGATTTATATATGTGAAGGGACTAAAATAAATTAGAAGAATATTCTTAGCAACATTTTTGTTCTATCATTTGTTGAAGCAAAGAACAACATAAAAGATAGGAAAGAGTTTGTTTTTCATAAGGAAGGTTGGTGCCTTCATATTTGAAGAGATCGGTGTCTCTTGCTGAGTTGGTGCTTAGCTAAAAAAAGGATTGGTGCTCTGTAGGTTGGTGCCTACAAAATTGTAACTTGGGATTGGTGTCTCCCGTAGGTTGGTGCCTACAAACATTTGAGAAATATAATAAAGAATATTTTCTCTGTGGTTTTCTCCTCAGAAAAGGGTTTCACGTAAATTCGTGTTTATTTGCGAGTGTGTTGGTTTGCTTTGCATTCATTGATTACTTTGATATATTCACTGTGAAACTAATTAATTGTAATTACAAATATGAGATTAAATGTTAAATTTAAAAGAATATCATAATCTTGATTCAACCCCCTCTCAAAGTATGATCTTGTGCTTAACACTAGGATGATTACACCACACATGGTGAGGCATTTAGGATTTACGCAAGTACCAAGGTACATTGGTGAAGGGAACCCCGACGCATTTCTACGTGTCATAGAGACTTAGTGGCTAAATGAAGGGGATTAAAGAAATATGTTGGTTTATACCTTACATAGGATAACAATGCGTTGGTGGGAAACACATAGAGATGGCCTTTTGGAATGGTGAGAAGTGAGAATCACCTTTCTACTAAGTTCACTCGAGTATTATACCTACGCAAACATGTGAATTTCATGGGAAGTCTCCGCCTCTCATCATGTCCATGATTGTGAGAGAACATGGGCACAAGAAAGGAGGCTTTGCCACCATCACTTTGGTTTTATAAACTTGTCCACATTGCATGGCTTTCCGCATGCATGGTATGTCGATCTGAAGCGAAAAAGGGAGACCGTAAATTGGCAAGAGTTGATTTGTAAGTATAATTTAAACCTTTGATTACTTTTCTACTAAGCCTCCAGTCCATGAAGCATTGTAGATTATGAAGCACCTTACTTTGGGAGATTGCGCGAAGGATGAAGCACTTATGTTGGAGTTATCTGGGGAATTTGATCTTGAAGTGCGCCTTGATCTTGAGGAAAAAAATGAAGAGGAAATGGTTCATGCCTAGAAGGAAAATGAAAAGGGAAAACTAGTATATATGATAGATGATGATGAGGTTGATAACTTGGATTTTAACCACACTGAAGGTACATGTGAGGTAATGGACACTACATATGAGAATTCATGTGCGTATCATGCTCCTATGAATACAAAGAAGGTTAACATTGAGTACAGAGGTAGATCCTAAGGAGGCCATTATTGGTGACTATTAGTTAGAGCAAGAAGTAACAAAGATTATTGAGCTTTTGCATAAATTTTAGGACCTATGTCCATGTGGTTACCATGAATTTTAAGTTGTGCACCCTTCTTTAGGTGAGATGAAGATCAAGATGAAAGAGGGCGCGTGCCCAGTTAGGAAAAGGCCTTATAAGATGAATCCTAATCTGCGCATGAAAGTAAAGAAGGAAATTGCTAAAATTCTCAAGTTCTGTATAATTGATCTTATTAAATAATCTGAATGGGTCAGCTCCATGGTTATAATCATTAAGAAAGGTGGGAGGATAAGGATTTGTGTGAACTATAAAGAATTTAATGATTTATGTGTTATAGATCCTTTTCCCACCCAATTCACGGAATAAATTCTTGAGGGAGTTGCTGGGCATGAGATATATTCTTTCACAAATGGATTCTCAGGTTATCACTAGGTGCACATCGTGAAGGAAGATCAGGAAAATATAACTTTCACCATTGAATGGGGAAGTTTTGCATATACAGTTATGCCCTTTGGGTTGAAAAATACGCCACCAGTATTCACGTGCATTATTATGTAGGCCTTTCAAGACTTTATTCATAAATTATTGTAGGTATAACTAGATGATTGGACATTATATGGCTTAGTCAAGGACCATTGCGATAATTTAAGGCTTATGTTTGAGAGGTGTAAGCAGTTGAACATCTCTCTAAACATTAAGAAGTGCATCTTTGCAACACCTTTTTACACTTTACTTAGGTATATAATTTGCAAGGAAGGATTGTTGGTAGACCCAGCCAAAACAACTGTGATCTTGGGTTTAGAAGTGCCTAACAATCAGAGTAAAGTGAATGGATTTTTGGGACATACTAGTTACTACAGGAAGTTCATTAAAGAATATGAAAATATTTCGTGCCCTTAGAAGAATTGTTGAAGGCAAAGGGAAATTCTATTGGGGTGATACACAACAATAGGAGTTTGAAACATTGAAGGAAAGGCTAACTACTGCACCTATTTTATGTTTTCCTTCGTGGGACAAACCCTTTCATGTTCATGTTGATGCCTTTGACATGGAAATTGGCACAATTTTGGCGCAACCAGGAGAAGGGATTGTGGACCATCCTATTTGTTTTGCAAGTAGGAAGTTGACCCCCATGGAGTAGAATTACACAACTAGTGAGTGCAATGCTTTACCTATGATCTACGTATTGCATAAATTTAGAAAATACTTGTTAGAGACCTCGTTTATTTTCTATATAGACCATATAACACTCAAGTACTTGTTTAACAAGCCTATTTTGCAAGGGCGTATATGCAAGTGGATACTTCTTTTTCAATATTTTGACTTCATAGTTATTGTCAAGTCAGGTAAGAGCAATTCAAGGCCTGACCATTTATCAAGGATTAATTCCGGTGAGGATGTGCAGAGCATTGAAGACACTATGTCAGATGCACAGTTGTTTAGATTGAACCTAGCACCCACTGAGGGTGGAGGATATTGTAGTATTTTTGCGCACTAGGAAGGCACTTGAAGGAATGAAGACCTCGAGAGAAGAAGTGTTGAGCCCTTAAAATGACCAAGTACCCGAGGTGTGAAGGGTTGTGGCACACAAGAATAGGGTGTGAGGGAACGTGTGGAGGTAACCTTTGGGGATGCGTGAAGGCTCCACCCAGGAAGGAAAGGTTTGGGACTTAGTCACTTTTGAGCCTTGATCAAAGTCATGTTAGAGATCATGTGGAAAGGCGACCAGATTCGGTTTGGATAAGGTTAAGCTATGAAGCCTTACAACTCAAGGAATGAATATTCCTGGGTATCATTACATTTATCATGAAAGGATCAAAGGCTGAAAAGGTAGAGTTAGTTACAGATAGCTGAAACTTGCATGCGAGGATACTCGATTAGGGAAACACATGATGACATTTGACATGTTCTTGGGTAGTGGTTAGGTGATCATGAAAGATTCCTTCAGGCCTTTTCTTGTAATGATGAGCGGTTAGAGGAGATTCATTCCTATTATTCCTTTTGTATGGTTTTGTATAATATTCATATAGAGGATGGGTTCGAAAGGAAGAAGGATGAATGGAGAGTATAGGAGGTGATTGTGATCCCCTGTAATGAATTCTTGAAGAGAGCATGCTAAGAATTTTTTGTTGCATTATCTCTATTCATGGAATCCTTAATGTATTTAGCTACTGCATGTTGATGAATTAATATAATGGAGTGGTTCTGAACATCTGTGTTATGGGTCTTGATATATGTGTTTTCTTTATTGTCTATGAATTCAAACCTTTTTGTTCTTGATACTATTTAGGGTTTATCTATGATATTGTTGTAATGTGATCTTGCTTACTTCCATATGTGGTGCGCCCGAACCTAGATCTAGTTCTTGATCTGAATTGCATGAATGAATGTAACTAGTTCTTATCTGTGTAAACACCTTTTCATAATGGAGAACATTCTCATGAAGCTCACATAAAGGAGGGGATCAACACCTACGCATGCCTCGGGTGAGCTCCTAGTCAGGCTGGGTGATATGTCGGCATGCTTAGGGTTTGAAGAGAAGTTAGGGGTAAACAAAGACTACATTTTGGTTCCATTTCGAGACCTCTTTTGAAGTTGTTGTGAGAATGATGTGTGATGATGAAGCATCTGACATTGGACAACATTGAGACTTGGATTAAAAGCATGGAGGATGAGTTTTCTCAGAGGTTTAGTACTGGATCTAAGTTTGATGCATGAAAATGGGTGGAGGAAAACCTATATCACGAACTCTATGAGAGATTCTTCTACTGTTTCCCAGTAGAGTTGTATGAATGGCTCTTAGCATATGCATCAAGGAAATTTTTTTACTATAGAACTCATGTTTGGACCTAGGAGGAATATCAACGGTTGCGCAGGATGCCGATCGACTTGGACTCACATTGTTGATCACTTTGGTTGAGAGGTGTGTTGACTAGTTATACCTTGGAATACGATATTTCTATGTATTCTTGCACGGAGATTATTGAGTTTGAATTCTTGAGGGAGCCTCAAGGATTGTTCTTGCATTCTAGTCCACTAGCTATCAAGATCTTGATTATTACTTTGAGTTTAGAAGCCTTTCTCATGGTGGCTAGACTCCTTCTGTGCACGGGGCATGGAAGCTAGAGTGGTAGATGATAAAAACTGAACTATAAAAAAAACACCGAATAGTAAAAATATGGAAATTGAAATTCATTCGGGATATTATTTCAATATAGAAGATTACAATATATAGATTGATAGTCTCCTACAAAGGAGGAGTCAATCATGATCTCCTAGAGTCTCTCTATCTCACACAAATCTCTCTAACAATTCCTAGTATCTCTCAACCTTATCTATGAGTTGTATATGACAACTCATTATTGCACACACATAGATTTATCTAATGTTCACAATAACTAAACTATTCCTAACATTCACCCCCTTAGTGTGAACATGGGAAAAACATACACACTCTTATCTGCAGTATGCTCTCCTCTATGGAGCATGTCAAACTTTGTGACTCATGACCTTGATACTAATGAAGGGAGAAATGCTCAACCTTCTATGGTTTTACAGGTTTACCAAAAACCTTGACGTGTAACAGATCCATCACTGTCCACCTCTTGTGGTTTTCTAGATCTCCCACAAACCTTTTCAAGATCCATGAACTGTCTTACTGTGGTGCTTTTGTTCACCTATTTCATTACATTAGGAGTTACATTCAGGAATTTTATACATTACAATTGAACAATAATTTGTTCTTATTCTCACAAATGTATCGCTGAAAGCAAACACACAACTTAAAAACTTGGCCACCAGTTTAGTTTCACGGCCTCATCGATGGTGCCTGATGAGAGGTCATTGATCAACCTCCTTCCTCCGTTGCCTCCTTCCTCCAATCTGTATGTCCCCGCTAACCGAAGCAAAGTATAGCCGAGGACGATACACGTTCCCCTGTCGTGATACTGATGGGCGGGGTTGAGGCGGAGCCCCAGCGAAAATGGTTTTCATTTGCATTTTCCCTTAAAATTTGAGTGTCAAATTACACTAAAAATACACTCATTTGTCCTTTTTTAGTAACAAATTTTCAACTCAATACCAAAAAAATTGGACGACACGACTTTTACGTAGATTGACTTCTAAAAACAATGACACCGATTTTAACACACATGGATGTTAAACTAACATGTATAAAATAATATAACATAGCTTAAAAAATGATCTCTCTCTTTACATGAGAACTATTGATAGTTCTTAGTTGATGATAACCTTCAACTTTTCTGATCCCGATTGAAGTGAAACCAAACAATGAGTCCAATCCAACGTAGGCATATGTGTCACGAACGTGAGCGCCAAAATAAAGGTGTAATCCACATAAATGCACAGATTTGATGGAATGGCAATTTGGAATATTTGGATTAGTACACCCAAAAAATACAAATCGAGACAGGTCTTTCAACTGCCAAATATGATAAAATAGGCTCGACCAATGGCTGGAGAAGGATTCTGTAACTTTTGGATATTGGATTGTCAGATAGCATCGTCCACAGAACCCACGTATACACATTAAGCCTAAGATAGGACGATGGATGAAGAGACTTGGGATGACAAAGGAACAAAGGATGCACCTGCCAATAATGAATTGTACCTGCAAGTATGTAACCGACATATGAAAGGGAGTTACATAATAAAAGTGAACTCCAATTACAATTTCTCATTCACAATTGACTGGTTATGCATGATCAGAACATGTTCAAAATAGAAGAAATACTTGGATCTAAAGACACATGAGGGTACAATAAATTAATAACACTGGTTTTTATGAAGATACGATGTGATGCATGGATCACAAAAAAATAGAAAATGGAAAATAGATAGTATATATCTAGTGAATCGGCTATGATAGACATTTAGATACACGTGGTGATATCGAAATGTAGATGGGTATAGGATACTGATAGAATAATATTATCACTATTAAAGAATACAGAAGTAGATCTCGATCCATACATTGTACATGTAACAAAATCACAACCCGTTAAATACTTTATTTTCCAATACTACCATTTACAGGACAACGGATACTTATAGTTGTCCCTGTAAACAATATTATTCTGTCATTTAGAAAAAGACCAATAACCACACTTCGTTGTGTCGCTCACGATACTAATGATAAAAATTGAACTATAACAAAAGCACTTTGAATAATAAAAATATGGAAACTAAAATTCATTTAGGATTTTATTTCAATATAGAATATTACAATATATAGATTGACAGTCTTCTTACAAAGGAGGAGTCAATCATGATCTCCTAAGTCTCTCTATCTCACAAAAATCTCTTTAACAATTCCTAGTATCTCTCAACCTTATACATGAGTTGTATATGACAACTCATTATTGCACACACATAGATTTATGTAATGTTCACAATAACTAAATTATTCCTAACAAGAGAGGATGACGGACCTTGTAGTGGAAATGGAGAGAGAGAGGAGAGGTAACTCAATTATAATGAATCTCGAGAGAGGGAGTTGGAAAGACAACATGAAGGTGCAAGAGTGATGGATTTATGGAGGAAGACATTGTCGGAGAAGGATTTGAGGTTCACACAGAGGACGTGGAACCTGAGCAATCTAAGCTACCCCATCTTGGCAAGCGTGGAAGAGAAACCCCCTTGGATTCTGGAGAGATCTCATCATATGAAGAAAGAAGGAGAGCCGTAGGCACACATCTTAACTCACATGATGACTAGACCCTTGCACTTAGTTTTCCAGTTCCTGAGATAATTTTTGATAATCCAATTGGTATCGGTATTGGTAGTTGAGCGACACCTAAGAGGTATAATTTTTCATTTGGTACATCTATGACTGCACATCAATTTCTGTATTCAGAGGTATCCTATTTGGTATGACATTTGGGCAAGGTGTGGGTTTACAAGGTTTAAGTATCACATTTAGAAGTGGTATGGGAAACACATTTGGGAGTGGTTTGGTATCACATAATTTCGACGTGTAGTTTAGTGCGATGGTGGGTTCATAGGGCTCAACCGATTCGGGGCCCTTACTTGCCATAGGAGGAGGATCAAGTGGATCTCGGAGGGATAGGAGCTAGTGGATCTAGTGGGTTTGGTGGTGGAGGCAACATCAAGGGAATCAAGGTCTTGGATCTAGCAGAAAAGGTCCACAACACCATCAACAAGTGTTTTATGAGATGTCGCTCCACTTACCTGATTACAAGGGCGTTGAGGTTGTTGCAAAACATGTACACAAGTGTGAGTTGTTATGGCATGTGAAGGGAATCACTGCCCCAAAGCAAAAAGAAAGTTAGTTTGCAACCACGTTGCAAGGGTGCACGTATAGTTGGTACCAAAAATATGATCCACACTAGATGGTGGTGGATTATATTGCATTGCATAATGCCTTTTTGGTGGAGTTCCACATACATGAGTTTAAACAAAAAGCATTAATGCATTGAAGGAGATTCATCAAGGAATGGAGGAGAGTGTTTGGGAGTATGACACAATTTTCAAGACTCTCCTATCCAAGTTGTCTTATGACATTCACCCTTCGTAACATGCTCAGTGGTTCATCGGTGGACTAATCACACCATTCAAGAAGGAGCTTTCACAGAAGAATTTCACAGATCCATGTGAGGCCTTGGATGTTGCCTTACGTACGTTTGAGGTGGTAAGAACCATTAATATAGGAGTTATTCCATTCCTTAAAGCCTAGATTGTTGCAATGAAAAATTAGTTGGAGAAACTATCTGCGAACTCGGCTCATGAGACCCACAGTGGGCTATGGTACACGCAGTTGCGAAGTAGAGGGGTACACCAAGGACATTTTTCCATGAAGATCAGTGCATACCATGTTGGTGGTGTGAGATTTTCCATGGGGATCATGATTCAAGTAGATGCTCATTCTGCAATGCCCAATGCATAAGAATGTGTCCTGCTATTGTAAAATTTGCACCTCTACTACTCATGACACAAAGGATTGTAGATTGATAGACTAGATACATGATGCCATTGATACTGGTGTGTGCTAAACCAGCGTTGCTAGTAGTTCCAAGGATGATGGTCATCATTATAAAGGGTGTACGGATGGAGGAGGTCATAGAAGAGGCTTTTGGGGTGGATTATGAGGTCGTGGCAATCATGGAGGAGGAAGAAGTGAATTTTTCATGGAACTGTTCTAATTGTTGATCTACAGAACATTACAAGCGTAGGTGTCCCGATTTGTTGTAGTGCTCTTGCTTTGTGGGAAGAAGCATAAGTATGAAGAGTGCATGGAATTTTATGAGCATATGAGCTATAAGCAATGGAAGGATAAGGGCATTGGGATGGTGAGCGTAAATCATGTTGATCAACAATGGATGCCAAGGGTAGCGTGTGAGTTAGAATTAGAACTCGTACTAGTGACAATGCGATTTGAGGCTACATGCGCCAATGAAATACCAAAGCAAAGACCTCTGGTTACAAGAGAAGAAGTGGTGCATGTGAAGTATCCGGACCCTACGCATTAGAAGGAAGTTTCTCTAAAAACTATGGATGTTATTCGAATCCTACAAGGAGAGATCTAGTGCCTAAAGGACCAATCACGATAGTTCGAGCAGAATAAGAGGAGCACCGAGGCTCCAAAAAGGACTGGATGAAGTTAGGGAGGTATGCAAGATCTTTGAGACAAAAGAATATCATCCCTCTATTAGGAGAGTGCTTGAGAGGAAAAGTACCAAGGGTCGGAGGAGAGTGCAAGAGGCAAGTCTTGCATACTAATCTGCCTCCTCACAATCTCAACCATGATAAGGATATTACCTTAAATGCACTTGTTGATAGATGGCTCCTAAGTAATATTGTGATTGACACAAGAACAAAAGTTAATGTTCTCACCTTGGGACGCATGGAATCAAATGGGAAGGCCATTACAACCATCTTCAAATATGTTGTATATGGCCACAAGACAAAGGCAATGCTTATTGGTGTTTTAAAGAATGTTGCTATAACTATCCAATGGGCGAAATTTATTAGAGACTTGAAGTCTTGGCGCTTGCGATGGTGGATATCTTTCCAGTGTTACTTGGGTGCCCATGGTGCTATAAGAACAATGTTGACTTACGTTTCAATAAGGGGTATATAAGTTTTGAGAACAAGGATGAATGTGTCATCATTCCTCTAATGGATGGGAAGTCAACACTCTATACTCGCCCCTAGGAGAAGAAGACCTGGAAAATCTATGTGTGCACTATCAGGGACCCTGAGGTTGTGCAACCAACAAAAGAAGGTGTTATTCAATGGGAAGATGCTTAATCTATAAGTGATACAACTAGTGTGGCATGTGAAAATTGGGCACACGGGACATATGAGTTAGTCGGAAGGCAGTTAAGAGGATCTTTAACGAGAGTAACAAAGGTGCGCTCAGTGAGGTGCTTGGGAGGAAAACAATTGACAAGTTACACTGAGGGAGGTAACCTTGATGTTTTCTATGCGTAATGGAGACCCAGTGGAGATATGATATCGAAAGGAGAAGTATGCTTAGCTATACCTTACTCAAGACTACAACACGTTGGTGGGTGACCCATCGAGATAACGTTCTCGAATGACGTGAGGTGAGAATCATGTTCTCTGTTAGGTTTCTCTGAAGCAACACACCTATTGCTATACAAGACTATCATGGGAAGGAACTCACCTCATTCCATGTCCAGACATGTGAGAAGGCTTGGATGGAAGGTGCATAAGCCTTGCCTCCATCACTATGGGTGTATAAGCTTTACTCCACCTTATAAGGTTGTGCACGCGTGGTACATTCATTAAGAGTTGCGTCGTCACATAAGAAACTGGTAGGAGTTGATGGCTGATCTTGTTCAAACTTTTGATTATCGAAGTACTAAGTTATCGGTGAATGAGGCGCTGTAGGTTGTTAAGTGCCTAACTATGGGAGATAGTGCCATGGAAGAGGACAAAGTACTGGAGTTATTAGGTGAACCTTGTTTAGAGGTGTGCTTCAATTCAAAAGAATCGGAGGAGGTACAACTTAAGCGCGCTTTCATGGAAAAAGAGAAAGGAAAGTTGGTCTACATGATAGATGGTGAAGGCGCTAGAGGGGATGAAGGCCTTGGAGAGGAAATAATTAACTACACGCGCCACACCCTACATGTTAATCAATAGAGACCTATATAGTTAAAGGTGGGATGAGCTCTTTTCTTTGGTGTTCTTTGGAACATGAGCGCATTGTAATTATAGAGGAAGCACATGGTGGAATTGCAAGACGGCACTATGCAAGAAATGCCACTGCATGAAATATTTTATTGGCAGGTCTTTAGTGGGAAACCCTTTCCTAGGATTGTATTGAGTATTGCAATACCTATGATCATTGCCAACACCTTGGTAAACTAGGAAAAAGGGATGAAATTGCATTAAGACCAATAACTAGTGTTGAACCATTCGAGAAATGGGCAATTGACTTTGTAGGCCCAATTTCACCTGCCACACGAAGGATAAGTTCATGGTACATCATTACTTGCACTGATTATCTAACACTGTAGGTGGAGGCAACACCTACGAGGGATTGCACGATAGCCACAACAACAAGATTCCTATGGGAAAATATAATCAAAAGGTATGGTTGCCCTCTAAGTTTAACTAGTGACTAGGGTACTCATTTTTTGAATTATCTTCTGCATTACAATTTTTTTTGGTAGAGTTCATGGTGGCTCATCACAAGAATACTCCTTATCACCCTTAAGATAATGAGGCTCTTTGAGGAATTTAACAAGATATTGAGTCACACATTGACCAAGATTTGTGATGTTGGGAGATAGGACTGGGATGACAAAGTCTCAACCGTGCTATGGGCGTATAGAACAACTTATCAAATATTAAACAAAGCCACACCGTTTCAATTGGTATTTGGCACAAAAACTATTTTACCGGTAGAGTTCATGCTACCCTCTCTACGTATTGTGTGCACAAGAGGATTGATTGACGAATAGGTGTTGTAAGAGCACATTGACAAGTTAATGCAGTTAGATGAAAGATGATCCTTCTAGATGGAGTCGATGACTAAGAAGGCATGACACAATCGTCACATTAAGAATAAAGAATTTGACGTTGGGTAGATGGTTTTACTTTATGATTCTAAGTTTCTGTGCCATCCTAGGAAGATTAAAGTCCATTGGTTGGGGTCGTATATTATATCCTTCATAATCGGATTCGAGACGTGTGCAAGTTACAAATATTGGATGGGACACGAGTTTCGGAGTTATTTAATGGGAATAGGTTGAAGCCCTACTATAAATAAGGATTTTGTGTGTTTATAAATAAGGTAGTATTGCTAGTTAGATTAGGTTTCCCTTAATTCATTTCCCTTTGTGTGTTTTTCTTTGTCTTCTCTGTTTGGTGTTGTGTTGCGCATTGGTGCGCTAGTAGCTAATTACATTGTAAGTGATTCCATGCGTAGAGGACCACACATACATTTAGTGTGGGGTGGATGGATTGGCAGATATGTTTGGATATGGTTGAAAAATTATTGAGAAGATGGACTATTAGCGCAAAGGTAGAAGAATGAGTGGTACAATGTATAAGGTGTTCAAATTCATGTGGTTATAAAGGTGTGTTAAGAAAATTTTAAAGACCACGCAGAAGAGAAACAATGATCATGCAATATAACAAGAGGAAGGTGACACCATGGGGAACTACTTGGTGAACAATGCAGAGGTTATGTACTTGACATGGTGACACATGCGAAGGAGATATGTGGCAGTGAAGTAGTATTAGAATGCCATAAGGTTATAACTGTGACACATGAAGGGAATTCGTGAAATTTGATTTAAGTGAAATAAAGTGCTTTATTAAAAAGAGATGTTAAGACACATGGTCGAAGGAACTTTAAGGTGTTGAAAAAGTATAAATAGAGGGTAAAGGTAGTCATTTCGACTAATTTTCCTTAGCAAATTTTTGTGCTCCCGACTTGAAGTGTGATGAGGGTTTTGTGAAGAAGAGCGAGGTAATTGTCATGAACCATTAAGATTGTGTGAGTGTGGCATGATCTTAAAGTATAACAAGTAGGAAAAGAAGACAATAGAGTAGGATAGATGTCGTGATAGAGAATTGTGGAGGTTGTCAAGTTAGGGCAGATAAAGGAAAAGTTGGAAGCACCTAGGGCATGGAAGAATGATAGAAAAAGGAGATGACACCCAAGAAATCTCATACAAAGAGACTAGTGGTGGAAAAGGAAGAACCCGTGGAAGTCTATTCGAAATGCAATATCCCTTGGGGTTATTAAGGTAGGGAAGTGGAGCTTGAAGTTGTATAGATGCAAAATAAGTGAAGATGCAAAATAAGTGAATTTAACCATAGAGCGTTATTATGACGAGTTAATAATGGGTAGATCTATAAAAAGAGCTACTAGGGTTAGACGAACAAGGAAACCCTAGGGTAGATGATTCAGTGAAGAGGGAGTTATAGAAAACTGGGGTTTTGTAGCTTTGGGAGATGTCTTTTTTCTAAACCCGCATCGTTGTTCAAATGGTTGATGTCACGAGTGCATGAAGAATTTTTCTACTTTGGGGAGAAGGATGAGACTCACAAGTAATTTAATCCATATGGTAATGGGCCTACAAAATAAGGTGAAGACATGGCCCTCAATTTAAGTGCCACTAAAAAGGTAGAAGAGCTAGCCAAGCAATTAAACTATGAGGAGGGAAGGGAACAAGTTATTACAGATCTACTAGGACCCAACATTGAGAGTTGATTCCCGACTCATTAGTTGTAAGTTGGGCACATCTGAGAGGTGGACGGAAAAAACAAGAGGATCATGAACAATGCATACAGTGGTGTCGAAGCGAGGCACATTACAACTTTGCATAGTTTATCATGCATAATATCATCGAGGAAGTGCGAGTGCAAAAGAACTTCGAGCAAAGATAACTTAGGGTCCATTCTGTTAATAATTATACTCTGGGAACTAGGTGTCCCAGATGGACCAGATGATAACATATGGGTTTACCCATTGACACACCCATCTCTTGCGTAAAAATACAGCTTTAAACAATTCACTTGTGATAGGAGTATATCTAATGCATACAAGGCGCATATGAACAAATGGTACAAGAGATTGTGCAAAAATTTTGAAAATGAATGGTGCATCCTGTAGATTGAGAAATAGGGACGGAATCTGTGTAATTTTATTAATCTCAATCAATTAAAAATTACAGTGAATAGGCTACAATATTTATAGATATTGCACAGCCAAATACATCCGGGAGAATGAGTTGCACAGGTGCAACCAAATGCCAGAATAAACAAGCTTCCAATAACATCCGGGAAGCAAAAATTACATAAAAACAAATATATTGTTGAAAACAATATATCAGTATGCATACAGACAAATATGGTTGATTAACCATATAACAAAATAACAATTTATTATTTAATTAATAAAATTAAATAACTATGCATAATTAAATATTAGGATAATAAATTTTATCCTAACATTCCCCCCCTTAATTGTGCATTGTCTGAAGAGATGAGGAGAGAAATGCTCTGAACAACTCGAACTTGTCACGTGCAAGTGAATTTGTGAAAATATCTGCTCGTTGTTCAGCCGTTGGACAAAACTGAAGCTGGATGTTGTGCTTCAACACATGTTCGCGTATGAAATGAACCTGAACTTCAATGTGCTTTGTTCTCTCGTGAAAAACTGGATTGCGAACAAGTTTGAGAACACCTTCATTGTCAACATACATGGTGGTCGGTTTGTCCTGTGGTATTCCAAGTCCTTCCAGTATGCGACGTAGCCAAATCGCTTCACAGACAGCTTCTCCTGCAGAACGATACTCGGCTTCTGTGGAAGAGCGAGAAATAAAGTGTTGTTTCTTACTTCCCCATGATATTGGTCCAGATCCCATAAAGAATACAAATCCAGAAGTGGATTTTCTATCATCAATGTTACCTGCATGATCTGAATCCGAATATCCAGTCAAGAAGAAGTTTTCGTTCTTCTTGTATTCTAGACCAAGATCCACTGATCCTTTGAGATATCTCAAAATGCGCTTTGCTTTGCTTTCAATGACAAATTTTGGGTTCCGCATGAACCTGGATAGATAGCTCACTGCAAAGCGATATCTGGTCTAGTGTAGGTCAGGTAAATGAGACTCCCAATCAGTTGCCGATAGAGAGTGGCACTTACCTTAGGAGATGGATCTGAACGAGATAACTATAATCTGTTCTCCATAGGTGTAGCAATTGGTGTGCAATCCATCATCCTAAACTTCTCGAGCATTGTCTTGGTATATTTCATCTGAGAAACAAAGATGTGATTCTCTTTCTGCCATACTTCCAGTCCAAGACAGTAGTGCATAAGCTCGAGATCTGTCATGTCGAATGATCGCTTAAGATCTTTCTTTGTTTCATCAATCATCTTCACTGAACTGCCAGTGATGACTAGATCATCGACATAAACTACAACAATCACCATCTCCCCCCCTTGCTTTTTGAGGTAGAGATTGGGATCGTATGGATTTCTGACGAATCCATGTTGTACGAGATGCTCATCAATCTTGATGTACCATGCCCGGGGTGCCTATTTGAGGCCATACAGAGATTTCCTGAGTCTGCATACCTTTTCTTCTTGACCAGGTACTACATATCCCTCAGGTTGAGTCATGTAGACTTCTTCTTGTAAATCTCCATTCAGGAAGGCACTTTTTACATCCATTTGATGGACTTTCCAACCAAACTGTGCAGCTAGAGCAAAGATCATCCTGATCGTTTTGATCTTAGTTGTGGGAGCAAATGTCTCCTCATAGTCAATGCCTTCTTTCTGTGCATACCCCTTTGCTACAAGTCTTGCTTTGCACTTGTCCATTGTCCCATCTGCTTTGTACTTAGTTTTGAATATCCATCTCGCAACCAATGAGTTTCTTCCTGGTGGAAGATCAACAATTGCCAAGTGTTATTCTTCATCACCGATTGATATTCGAATCCATGGCATCTTTCCAAGCTTTTTGATCGTAGGGCTTCTGGTGTAGAGGGCTCGTGTGATTCAATGACTCTACTCATCAAAGCAAAGTTAACTTCTTCTCTTACTTTACTGCGAGTCCGTGGTCCAGGGGTGGATGTATCCAGGTGGAGCATCCAATCTTGCATCTCGTAATGTACTTGTACACCATTTAGGCATACGTTGACCTGTTCCCATGGGTTGTGGTTCTATCTGATCAACACCATCATCCCCATCATCACTTTCATCTTCTGAGGGAACATTAGCTTCAATTTTTACAACTGGTGAAAAATCTACATCTTGCGAGTCCGGAGGAGGAGTCTCTGCTTCCTTCTTCTCGAAAAACTCAACATCTCTACTTGTGTAGACTTTTCTGGTCTTAGGATCCATCAATCTGTACCCAAGAGTCTCTTCACTGTATCCAATGAAGATGAGATTTTGTGACTTCATGTCTAATTTCTTTCTATTCTGTTTGGGTATGTGCATGCTGGCTTTGCACCCGAATACTCTGAGGTGTGCAATGGATGGTTTCCTTTTTGACCATGCTTCTTGTGGTGTAATTCCATCAAGAGCAGTTGTGGGCGCTCTGTTTAACAAATACACTGCTGTTTTTGTTGCTTCTGCCCAAAATGTCTTTGCAAGTCCGGAATCATCGATCATGCATCGCACCATTTCCATGATAGTACGATTTCTTCTCTCAACAACACCATTTTGCTGCGGTGTGTGTGGAGGAGGCATTTGTCGACGAATCCCGTGAGTTTGTAGGTAGTCTCTGAACTCATCACTGGTGAATTCCCCCCCTCGATCTGAGCGGAGAGTTCTGATGTGATGACCAGTTTCTTTCTCAACTGCCACTTTGAACTTTTTGAATGTTTCAAAGGCTTCACTTTTCTTGCGAAGACAAAAAATCCACATTTTCCGTGAATAGTCGTCAACACAGAGCATGAAGTACTGGAACCCTGAATGACTTGGCTGCATTGGACCGCACAGATCGGTATGAACCAGGTCAAGTTTACCATGAGCTCGAAAAGTACTCGTTTGGAATGAAACTCTGTGTTGTTTTCCTGCTAAGTAGTGAGGACACTTGTCTGTATCCTTCTGAAGAGATGGTAGCCCATGTACCATATTACACCGGCGAAGTGTTTCGAGATATTTGAAACTTACATGACCAAATCTCCGATGCCATAACTGAGCTGAGGTGGAGTTTTTAGCCACAAGTGCTTGATCATTTTTGTGAATGAAATCAAGTTGAAACATTCGTCCCACATTTGAGGCTTTTGCAATTATTTTCGAGCCTCTAGATTTATCTCGAATCAAACACATTTTCTTGCCGGATTGACTATCAAAGTCAATTTTCAGGTTGTGATCTAGGAGTTGACTGACCGAAAGAAGATTCTTTGTCAACCCAGGGACATATAGAACATCTGATAGTTTGAATTTGCATGAACCAAGGGGTAGAGAAATGTTTCCAATCCCCTGAACTGTATATGAAGAATCATCTCCCAACGAAACATGATTTTTCGATGGCGTGTCCCTCATTGAAATAAACCAGTCTCTGTGGCCGGTCATGTGTCGAGTGGCTCCCGAATCAACATACCAGACGTCACTAGATGACGTGGATGGTTCACTTGATCGAGCAGTGAACAAGAAGTCTTCATTATCTGATTGTTCTTGTTGCTCAGCAATATTACCTTGCTGGTGGGGTCTTCTTTTCCAGTTCCCCTTTTTTCGCCGTGATAGTTGTTTGAATGTCCCTTGTAGGTTTGTTGTTGTTGTGGTCCAGAATTGCTTGATGAACCTTTCTTATATGTGTTAAACCAACATTCTTGCAAGTCATGTCCTCTTTTGCAAATGGGACATCGCTTCTTCTGTTGATTGTCCCCATGATACTGATTCTGATGTGGGGACTTCTGATAGGATTTAGGTTTTCCTTTACCTTTTCCTTTCCATTTTTGATGTGAAGACAGTGCCTGCTCCTCTTCATCATCCTTGTTGTGCATTGCTTCCTCTTGTTGCAGTAGGTTTACTAGCTTGTCAAAACTAATTGTTGTATCTGACAAGTTTAGAGTTGTGACAAAAATGCGGTAAGAAGAAGGGAGAGCTCTCAGAACAATGGGAATGAGAGATTCATCTTTGACCTCTTCTCCTAGGGCTAGAAGTGAAGCCCTCAACTCTGCAACTCTTCTTAGGAAGGCTTCAATTTTCTCATTCTGTTTGAATTTCAATGTATGTAACTGACTCTGCAAATTGAGTATGACATTCTTGTTCTTGGCCTCATATATTGTGCTCAGCTTATCCCAAGCTTCTTTTGCTGATGTGGCATCTCGAATGTGGGCTTGCACATCGTCGGATACTCCAAACAAGATGATGAGTTTTGCTTTCTGATCTGCTCTATCAAATTGTCATTGTTGTGTTGCATCAGTTGGTGATCGGTTAGAGTACTACCACAACAGCGATTTCTTCAAACTCAAGTTGTGTCTTTATTTTTGTCTTCCAAGCAGCATAGTTGCTTCCTCTGAGCAATTGTGAATCCGGAAGAAAAAATTTGGGGGCATTGGTGCCCATTTTGCAGAGATCACTGACAGGGTTTGGCTCTTATCACTCCAGGTATTAGGTCTCCCAATCTATATACCATCAGTCCGATATACCGAACCTTTCTATATACGCGCCCTTCCGATATACCCGTCGGTACGTGGAAGAAGCTCGCCCTTTCTATATACCCGGCGGTACGTGAAAGAGGCGTTAACGTACGTGAAAGAATTCAATACGTGGTACCAAGACAGTACTGATGGGGTCTGTGCGATTATTGACACCGGCTCAAAGAAATATCCTCATACGCGCGCGTAACTTCGCTATATACTTGGATAATTTCTCAGTCGGATTTATGTCTTGCAATCGTTCACAGACGGATGGGATGGTTCATAGTGTGTGCATTGTGACCTTATTACTCCCCGTCGATTTATAGGGACGATGCCCAGACGACGTTGTTGCAGCTATATTAGGCGTTAAGTGCAGTAGTAGTCGCGACGGCTTTACTCGTAAGAGCTTCCTGAGGCCTTTGTATATACCGACGCAGCTGCGAATGAGATCTAGGATCTCGTGAGTGTTCTGAGAACCAATTTTACTGTTTTTATTACAATTCTACGGTTTACGAGCGAATTCTAAAGTTTTGCGATTGACTATGGCAACTTGCAAATTAGTACAATATGCAGTACAATTTGAATGACAGGCAAAAAATTTCAGTTTCGGGGTCCTGGTGGCCTCCTGAGCCCAGTACGACCCAAAATGCTAAAAATTGCAAAAAAATAGCTGAAAATGCAATTTTTAGATGGGTCTCCTTTTGCAAAAAATGTCTGGAATGATAAAACAGACCAGATGGGAGAATTTTTTTTACCCTAAATTAGGGATTTCTCCGCTAAATTTAGTTAGTTGTAACTAAATTCAAAAAAGCCTGCTAAATTTAGCAGTTCCGCCAAAATTTCCGCCAGATGCAAAAGGAGAGTTTTTGAGTGTTTTTGGTGGGATTTGACCCTCAAACCTCTCACTCCCAAGGCGCATGCACTAGCCAACTTGCCCACTTAGGGCGCTTGGGCTATGAAAGGAAGCAAATTGTATTTAATGATAAGTAAAATTGACTTACCTTTAAAAAAATGCGACTTGGTGAGCCTCCACGTGGCGCATGCTGGTGAAGAGGCGTTTTTAGGGTTGTATTTGCCTAAAAAATGGATCTGAAGCTTTGTTTGCCTTTGTATGGCCGCATTTCCTCCTTTGGCCGCATTTTTAGCTTTGCACGCACAGATTTTGCTGGTTATTTGCTTGTACAGGCCGCATTTCTTCCTTGGCCGCGTTTTTGAGCTTGCCACGCACTGTACAGGCCGTATTTTTTTCCTTTGGTGCATTTTTTTCCCTTTGGCCGCGTTTTTTATTGCCTTGGCCACGTTTTTAATGTTGTTTGCTTGTTGTTTGCTTGTACAGGTCGATGGAGGCGCAAATGGCACGGTTTTTGCTTAAACAAAACGTTTCCTTGATGCAGGCCGCGCAGGGTCCAAAGAAAACGCGTGGAGGATGTTTTTGGCCGCGTTTTTCTCTTCTTCCACTGTATATTTTGTGCAGGTCCAGCGTGGGCGCCTCCTTCTCCTTTTTTTAATTATTCTTTGCTCTGTGTATTGATCACAACTCGATCCTCAAGCATATGATGTTCGGGGCTTGATCATGCAAGACAAGACTCATTTGGGCTTGTTGAATAGCTCAATAGACCTCCAAAACAAGAAAAACAACCTCCAAATACAGTAGATACTAAATGATTCTCTAATTTAGAGACAAAACCCTTATTGGGAAATTATATATATTTTTTAATTTTCAATACCTGTAGCAATTTTTGCCTGGTGCTGAGTGCACCAGTGCAAAAAAAATTTGCGTTCCAAACACCTGGAACGAACTGGGGGATGTGGAAAGGCAGAGATGAGGCTGGGAGGTTGCAGGAGGCTGCACAGGCTCTCTATTGCTGCATACTCTTCTCCAATCTTCTCTATTTCTGCTGCATTCTCTTCCACACCTTCACAGGGCCAGAATTTCGCTCTGGTACCAAATGTAGATTGAGAAACAGGGACGGAAGCCTGTGTAATTTTATTAATCTCAATCAACTAAAAAATTACAGTGAATAGGCTGCAATATTTATAGATATTGCACAGCCAAATACATCCGGGAGAATGAGTTGCACAGGTGCAACCAAATGCCAGAATAAACAAGCTTCCAATAACATCCGGGAAGCAACAATTACATAAAAACAAATATATTGTTGAAAACAATATATCAGTATGCATACAGAAAAATATGGTTAATTAACCATATAACAAAATAACAATTTATTATTTAATTAATAAAATTAAATAACTATGCATAATTAAATATTAGGATAATAAATTTTATCCTAACACATCCCACACGAGCATCCGAAGATAATTGGGGACCAAGTTCAGTTTGTAGTCATGCAATATTTTAGTGATGGCCAAAGGAGAGAAAGGGCCATGGTGCAAACTCCCATTTTCATTCACCACTAAGTACCTAAAGTGTGCCATCAACCGATTGAAGGATGCACAACTATTGACCTTCGACATAGATAAGGTGGACATGAGACATTCACACCCTACATACAACTTACAGTACAACTGGAGGCAAACACATGTGGAGACCATGGAGCTTGAGTTCTTAGATCTGGACCCACAGATCAATGTTACCATCAAGGGATACATCCACAAGGTGTTCATGTAGCTGTGCCCCAAGACGTAGGGAGGAGTTGAGATGGACGTTAGAGATGCCCCCTTCCCAAGCCATGAGAAGTGCCGGTCCCACCTATGAAATTGGTTTAGGCAGATGAGGAGGTAGTAGTGGGAGAAGAAGAAAGTGAGGAGAAGTTGGACACCTCCGGAAGTGGAAATACTCTACGCGCCGAGGTAGTAGTTGGGGGGAAAGTTTTTCACAGCTGGGCAGTGCTGAGGACACTGAAGTAGGGTGTGAGGGAGGAGATTTACCTAAAGGAGAGGAGCCAGATTGAAAGAAACACAAGGAGTACGAGGTTTCCATTTTGGCAACAAAAATAGGCTCAGAGGAAGATAACGTGACCTTTAAGGAGGAACTCGAGGCTGAGCCTAAAATAAAATAGAAGAGAAGAGATGAGGCAGACACCAAGGTGGCAGTTGATGCGTGTGCAAGGAGAAGGCTCATTTTGTGGAAGAAACTGAGAAGATCCTAGCGTGAGAGTCTTCTCATACGAACACACCAATCTAGAGGAAGAAAGTAAGGGAGAATCCTTTGTCATAAAGGAGGATAAGGGGTTCACTCTTGGATCAAAGAAGCAACGTTCAAAGTGCAAGGTGACAAGGAAAAAGTGGACACCCGTGTCCCCCATATGGAATTTATGGATGACCCCACAAAGGTATTGCACATGAGGTTTTATGCCACCCTTCCCTAAAGAAACTACATGCATGGGATATCTTGGATCAAGAAGGGGGCATGCCCAGAATGAGGAAGATGATAAGTTAGAACATGCACTTGTCACACAGAAGAGCCAAAATTTGAGGTCAGTGATCATGTGATTGAGACCATTCACCTGAAGAAGAAGGGAGGAGAGACATACCAAGTGGTGGATCCTAGCCACCTCATAGATGAGCAAGCTTACAATGCTCTACAAAATATTTCCTCAGAGGTGGTGCAACATAGATTTGATGTAGGGGCCACTATTCGAACCTTAGTCGCGGTAAAGAAGGAAAAAGAAAAGGATATAGAGAGATTGTGCCAAGGACTGAAGGGAAAGAAGATGCGGACCAAGGAGGCTTATGATCAAGCTAACACCTTGTTAAAGGAATTTTGGGACAATGTTCGGTCTTTGGTGAGTCAAGGCCAGAAAATTTTTGGGGATGAGATGGAGTATCTCGAGAACCTTGTAGGGATGTTACTTGAAAACATCAAGGATGGTGCGCAGAGCCAACAACTACGGACCTCGCCAAAGAAAAGGAAGAGAACAAAGTTGATGTTGAAACCCAGATCACTGAGTTAGAGGATTTACTTACTAAACTCAAGGAGGCAAACATCTTGGAAAAGAAGGGTTTTGACAGTTGTAGGAAGTGCGAGCCCATAATCGATGCGCGAGTAGTTGAGGAAGAGGCCACTCTCAAGACATTACAAGAGAAAAACCTACGAACAAGTCTGAGCATGTGCAATTAATTTTTCACACTACTACGCAAAAGGATAAAATAAAAACAAAGCATGAGAAAGTGGATTTCAGGATTGGAAAACTCTGGGACTCCATCACTGAGTAGATGGACGAGTTCGAAGGTATCTGCACAGAGTTGTTGGTAGCCATAAATGAGCTCAAGGGGAAAGTGGAGGAAGTTATTTTACGCACCCAAAATTACATGTGCTATATTACCAGAAAATTATTATAAAAGTTCCCGATGATGATTCAGCTCCTTTCGTAAGATGTTCGAGCTCCTAAACCCATCTATAGAGTATATTTGTAGCCTAGATGTCCTTACATAGCTTTTCCACATTTTTTCCACCTTTCCGCTTCATCTTGTGCTTATTTTGTCCTTTAGAGCCGGACGGCCACCCATGGGGCATCAATCCTAAGTGATTTTTCCAGATTCCATCTTGTGTGTTTTTAACATGCGGCGATTCACTTGACTTCACTTTTAGGATGCGTTTGTGAACCAATTTGTCTAAAAAAATTTTGATTGCTTGGTTCTCCTTCCCTCTTCTATTTTTGCATGTGCTTTAGTTAGTTGGAACTACCTCTTCTTGCCTTGTGCATGAAGGCACATCCCATCCCAATTCTTATATATTACATGCTTGTGTTCAAGCAAAAGGCCTAAGAATTTTTATGTATCTTGCATAGTATTGCTGCCATAATCTTGCTAGGAATTGCATAGCCAAGCTCAGATCTCTTGTGTTATCTCTCTTCTACTTGCATTGCAACCAGACTTCCTTCAAGCTGTCATTTCTCAAGTGTCTTCTTCTACTGTTATTCTTACATTCCCAATTCCTTGGAATCATATGAACACACAAAGAAAGAAAGGATCAAACTGAGGGGACATACACAAATACAACTAGATTTGCCAAAGCTTTTGTTTATCCAGGTTGGAATTACTTATTTGTTTTCTTCATTTGTCGAATTATATATTTTGAATCATTAGTTTAAATTGTAAATCAAATAGAATAGTAAAATTGTTCATTTCAATTGATTAGGAAATTACAAGTAGATCAAATCATTAGAAATTTTGCTCTTTGACATTACTGGGAAGTTGTGGGGAACAATAACCCTTTCAGGGTCATGATTTATTCTTCACCTCTGAGGTAGGGTTTGAATGATTTTGATTAGATTAGGTTATTTGTTTTACATTTAGATTCACATATTTGCACAAGTAACCAACTACATCCGGCTGATTACTTGTCTTTAGTTTGTTTATTAGATTAGAACACATTGAATAAAAATCTGCGAAAGATCAAAAACATTTACTTTTATTAGATTATTTTTCTTTCATTCTTTTGCTTTGATATATTGTGAAAATTCCAAAAACATATATTAGATTTCCTTTTATAGTTAGTTTTTTTATCAGGATCATTTCAGTTTCATTATGTATGACCATTAATAGTCCACAATAAGAGAATATGTACAGTTGTGATCCTTATGTCCATAACCCAATGAGCTGGAGTTGATAACAAATATTGATACAAGTTTACGTTTGACAATTTTATGCACACCTGCTACATTCTCTGAGAAAATAGAACAACTAAACATGCTAAACATCGCCGCTTATCAAGCCTGCGATTATTGGAATGCTCATGTCAATAGGGTTTGATTACGCACATGACCATAACATGACCATAGCCTCCATGAGTTTTTGGTTGTAATCCTCAGGTCCCACAACCCAATGAGCCTGCTAACCAATTAGATATCGACATTGGTTTGTGTGCATCTTCAACACTTGCATCGGATATTACTTGCACAACTTTCATTATTGAACATAGAAGGTGATCAAGCTAAGACCTTCTAGCACTGCACTGCAGAGTCGTCCATAGTCTATGTGGCTTCACTACACCTCTCATTCTTACTTCCTTGAACTTGTTTGAAAATCTATACAAGGCACCCACAGGTCAATTTCCACATGTTCAACAACCAGTGAATAGAATCTTGACTGAGTTCGATATTGATTGGAGTCTCTGAGAAGATATCGTATTGTATCGATCAATCACACAACTTTAGGTTAGGAGAGAATTCTTTGCCTTAGATTCGTAAATCCCATTATTGCGTGTCAAAGATATAAGGATGCCTCATTAGATTATCCATCACCACACACACACACATCCATTTCTATTCTACACCGGTTGTCTCGGCATGAACTCGGGAAGTCGGGTGTGAATAAGGTCACGTGTTGATTTTCTTTCGTATAGTCACTCCAGACCAAGTGCCCAACATTATAGGAGAGGCACCATGAAAGGATTTAGTAGAATTGAAGGCATGAGGAATCTAAGGGATAAAATAGACACGGAGTTCCCTGAACTCCTCCAGTTAGTCGCTTGATGGTTGAACCATGCAACATTTTTACCTTAGCAGATTTTTGGGTCATTAAAGTTTTGTTCGGAAAGTGCAGAGGATTTATAGGGGTGGCAATCAAATTAGTGTGGGGTGATGTTGAGCCCCTAAAATGAACAAGTACTCAAGGTATGAAGGGTTGTGGTGCATAGGAATAGGGTGTGAGGGAATGCACGGAGGTAACCTTTGGGGTTGTGTGAAGGCTCTCGCCTAGGTAGGAAAGGTTCAGGAATTAGTCACTTTTGAGCCTTGATCAAATTCATGTTAGAGAGCACGTGGAAAGGTGACTAGATTTGATTTGGATAAGGTTAAGATATGAAGCATTGCAACTCAAGGAATGAATATTCCTGGGTATCATTACGGTTATCATGAAAGGATCAGGGGTTGAAAAGGTGGAGTTAGTTATAGATAGATGACACTTGCATGCTGAGGATACTCAATTAGGGAAATGCATGATGAAATTTGGCATGTTCTTGGGTAGTGGTTAGGTGATCATGAAATATTCCTTCAGGACTTTTCTTGTAATGATGAGCGGTTAGAGGAGATTCATTCATATTCTTCCTTTTGTATGGTTTTGCATAGTATTCATATAGAGGATGGTTTTGAAAGGAAGAAGGATGAGTGGAGAGTGTAGGAGGTGATTGTAAGCCCTGTAATGAAGTTACTATAGAGAGCATGCTAAGAATATGTTGCTGCATTATCTCTATTCATGGAATCCTTAATGTATTTGGCTACTGTATGTTGATGAATTAACACAATGGAGTGAATCGAACATCTGTGTTATGGGTCTTGATGTATGTGTTTTCTTTATTGTATATGAATTCGAACCTTCATGTTCTTGATATTGTTTAGGGTTTATCTATGATATTATTGTAATGTGATCATGCTTACTTCCATATGTGGTGCACCCAAACCTAGATCTAGTTCTTGATCTAAATTGTAAGAATGAATGTAACTAGTTCTTATATGTGTAAACACCTTTTCATTAATGGAGAACATTCTCATGAAGCTCACATAAAGGAGGGGCTCGGCACATGCATACACCTCGGTGAGTTCCCGGTCGGGATGGGTGATATGCCAACATGCTTAGGGTTTGAAGAGTAGTTAAGGGTAAACATAGACTACAAGAAACATCTTATAATACGCGCGACACCTTATCGTTAATTGGCGGAGATTTGCATAAGTTGGGCCATGATGAAGTTTTGTGCCATTTTATTCTAGAGCATGAGCGTGAGGCCATTATGGAAGAAGCTCATGGTGGAATAGTAGGAGGGAATTATTTTGGTGATGCTACAACATGTAAGATTATGATGGATGGACTTTGGTGGGAAACTTTATACAAGGATACTAAGAAATATGTCAAAGCGTGTGATCATTGTTAGTGCCTTGGGAAGCCCGGGAGAGAGAGACAAGATGTCATTGCGGCCCATTACAAGTGTTGAGCCTTTGAAGAAGTGGGCTATTGAATTTGTAGTTGTAGACATAAAATAACAAACTTTGAGTCATTATTCACTCCTAGTCTCATACTACTATTCATATGATTCTCAAGTGAAAAGAGTAATAATTAACCCTTGTCTTTGGCCATTTTTACATTGCTTTCTATCATTATTTCTGATCTTACACCCATAGTTGCCTAGTATGTACCTTTATACTATGTTTCCCTATTTCTAACTGGGGCTCCCAACCATGACTGGGTGCCTCAGACGCCCTAGTCCCCTCTGGGTGCCCTGATCCTCTTTGTACTTTCCTCTCACTTTTTGGGCACTTTCTAGCCATTTGAGCTTCTTATATTTTTGGTGGTTGACCTTTTCAGGGTTGATTATGAAATTAAAGCAAGAGAACCATATAAATATAAAGTTATGTGACCATAATGAGGGACCAAACACTAAACACTTACTATCACCACCTAAGGTTGCATCCATCAAAGACATCTATAACTACATTTACATCCATCTAGCTCCATCACAAGGCACACAAGGCTAGTTCATCTGCATCAAACTTCATAGGAGGGAGTCTATTGTTTCCATGCACACATTTATTACATTCTATATCTAGTTACTTGCTCACTACTTTACAAAGTGCGAATGCTACAAGAGATCCTAGGCACAATTTCGCACCCATGCACCTAGAACTACATCGGGTTTGAGATGTAGTGCAATGCTCAGGGATAAGTCCATCTATTTGGAAATCGAGGACAATCTGACCCCTTCATATGCATCTTTATTTTTTAGGTTTTTGTTGCTTTTTCTGTGGTTTTTCAGGTGATTCTTCATTGCAGGTCTACAATGACATTGGCGATAATACAACAACATTCATGCAACAGGAAGCGAACATAGGTGAATATCTAATGATATTCCAGAGGAGGTTTCCTAGCCATTTATTTAGACAAGGGCACCCACAGGTGCCCCTATCCCTCCCCAGGAACCTCAGTCTAGTCAGAAAGTGCATATCTATACTTTTCTAGGATCTTGTGTGAAGATTTCCTCCTCTTGTTCATCCAGTCTCCACTGCGACATAGTCTCGCGACATCATCGAATAGGCTAAGGCTTTCTTAACTCTCTTTGCATAATAGGGTTTCACATTTCATTACTTAGCTTACTTGGGTGTATTTCAGTATTTTATTGCTTCATTTATTCAGTTATTTTACTGCTCCTATAACATTAGATTACACTAGAATACATCTATTTTAGTTAATCATTTTGGTGAACCCCACTTCGATCTTCACACTTTTAGGATCCTCATCCTTTGCTTGTCATCCTAGAGTATAGTCATCATGAGTATCTTGATCAATGATTACTTGCTTGTAAAATCTAATTTAAGGCATAAAGTCCAACACCTTCTTGCTACTACTCACATTCGTGATGATTGTTAGGTTGTGGAGCTAGATTGCTTCACAATTAGCATGTAATGGAAAGTGACTAGAAATACAGTAACCGACATCGGTTACAGTGGGACCGAATTTAGTCAAGAAAAGGAGGAACCGACCATGGTTAGGTCTAACCGGTGCCGGTTACCTGTGCGAAGCACTTTATTTTTAAGTCACGGGTTTTAATATTGTTTTTGTTTTAAAGCAAATCTATTGGATGTAATTTCATGGCTAAGTTTCCCTAAGTTTGTCTAAGCTTATATAAGCTAGAAAACTAGGGTTAGAGAGAGTTAGATGAGTTGATGAGAAGAAGAGCATAATCCTTGGTTGAAAGGATGAAGAAGAAGAAGAAGAAGAAGAAGATTACATGAAGACAAGAGCTTTCATGGAGAGAAGTTGAATCAGAAGGAAAGTGCAGGTACACTGTTGGTGAGAAGATGGTATTATCTTCTACTATATTTCCTTTGTATTGTTTAGTCTCATGTAATGGCTTACATAGTATGCAAAGCACTTAGGGTTTCTTCTTGTTAGATCCACATGTTGTTGTGAGATCTTGTTATTGCTCATTCTTGTAGATCCACATGTTGTGAGATCTTGTATTGTAGATCCATGAGATCATGTTGTATTGTTGATCCATAGGAATCTAGCATGGTAGAGGAAGTTGTCTTCATGTTTGCAGTTTGTTGCAGTGATGGAGGAGAGACTTACTTCTTGGTGCATGGTTAGGGTTGCACATTGGTAGATATTTCTAGAGGTCTTGTTTATAGATTCACAATACAGTGAGAGCTTGGCTGCACAGTGGCAAATGCATGGTAGCTTCAGGTATGTGAGATCTGGTTATGTTTGAGAGGCATAGTTGTAGTGTACTTAGGTAGATCCGGTTAGAGATATGGAGGAGACACAAGTGGTGGTATGGAGGCACGGTTTAGTGTACTCAGGTAGATCTGGTTAGAGATCTGGGAGGAGGAGATACTCTTGTAGAGATACATGTACTCTTGTGCAGAAGAGTTGGTTTGTAATCTCTTATTATATTATATATATATGAGATCTCTATCTTTGGTGGATGTAGCCCACATTGGGTGAACCACAATACATGCTTGTTATGTGTGTGTAATTTTGTGTGATTTGGATTATTCTATTTTATACTTCCACTTTTTAGATTTTGTGGGGAATAGATCCCGTATGCTTGATTTTGTTTGTTATTAAATCATAGCACTATTCTACATGATCCGTATTCCCAAAAATGATATGCATCATGAATCGGTATACAACACATTCATGGATGCCTTTTCTCAACATATTACTTTTCTGTCTAATCCTCATGTTGATCTTAATACCTTCGATAATGAACCACCTTTGCATATCAGGATTCACATTTACAATGTCGGTATCAAGCGCACTTTAATTGACAATGGATATGATCTCAACTTATGTCCCATGTCATTCATTGAGAGGCTAGGTCTTTCCACTTGTGATGTTAATCCATTTTGTCTTTCCCTTTGTGTTGCATATGATGGTTCTGTTCATCCATACATTGTTCTCATCACATTACCTATCACCATAGGGACAAAAATATTAACAATGTGTTCTTTGTCATTGATTTTCTTATCTCTTATAACATTTTTCTTGATAGACCATGGCTCCATGTAATGCAAGTTGTTGCTTCTATTATACATCATTGTGTCAAATTTATACATGAAGGTATTGAATATACTATTTTACGTGACCGTGACGCCTACAAATATTGTGACCAATACCCTAATACTACTCTTCCTATTACGCATACTAATACTATTGATGATCTTCATCCGATGGATGAACCACCTCATTTGCTGGCGCTTGAAGGTGTAATTTGTGTAATAGGTGTTGTTTCTTCCACCCTACCCCCTCCACCGCTACTACCATCACTATCATTCTTTATCGGGAATGTCCAACATATGGATGTCGGTCCATCCTGTACCTTCACATGTACCTCCTTCATTGGCACACCCACCATTTACATGTATGCTTTTCATGAATAATTCTTATTGGGAGCATATTCCACTTGATCCTACTAGTGATGTCACTATATGTTCACATGATGGTCTAGCTCGACTTGGTTTCACTTTTGAGGACCTCTATCCTCCTACTCATCATCCTCATTTATATTACAACTTCATCATTATTACTATTGCTTATGGTTTACGTGTCTTCCATCTTACTTACTATCTATCATGCACTCCTTGCTCTTCTCCACTCACATTAGGGAAATCTTGGCTTACTTATATAGGGGGTACATTGGACCATAATCATATTGATATATCATTCCATATTCCCTTTGGTCATATATTCATTTGCAACAGTTCCTTCCTAGGCTATACACAGAATCTCACCCATTGGTATGCATAGATGTCCATTACCTCCTTTCACTGATGAGGAATATGCTATGGGCATGTATCATTTACGCCTCAATGGCTCATTACATGACCAACCCAACACCATAGCTTATCAGGTTTCGATGCAACACCTTATGGCTTTGATCCGGATTAATCGACAATCTTCTTGATGACATCACTTTATCCTCTCCTATCCTCACACACTTGGGGAGGGCATAACATTCACACACCCCCCCCACCCTAGCATTAACACACATTTCATACTCAAACTATCACACATCTACCTTCTAAAGATACACATCTACATATTCATTACCCTATGACGTACTCTTGTGCTTTGGTTCACACTTGATTGTTGAGGGAATCCTATACACATGAACCTCACACACTGCACACTAGACACTACACATCGCACATCTTCACACATCTTACATACATACATTCTACATCCTACATCCTACATCCCACATCTTACATCTATCATACGTTAATCAAAATTTGTGTTTTATACATCATACATCAAATAAATTCTATACTTATATCATCTACAAATCTTGCATTACATATTAGACATCATACATTACACACTTTACATATCACATTGCATTTCCTACACATATTACACATTTTACATATTTTCTCATACGTGCAACACTCACTACTCGATGACAAACTCCCGTGCTTTGGTTCACACTTGACTGTTGAGGGAATTCTACACACATGAACCCCACACACTACACTATAGACATTGCGCATCTTCATACATTCTACACTTTGCATCCTACATCTTGTCCTACATACATTATACACATTCTACTCATGCCTCATATACTACACCATAGTCACTACATATGGCACATTCTCATCTTACATGTTACATGTTACATATTACATATTGTGTTTTACATATACTATGCATCTTCACATATTAGGTCATTTATGCATCTTGCATTATACACCATACTACACACATTACACATTTTTCACATTCTCTTCTACATGCGTTGCACTCACTACTCGATGACACACTCTAGTCTTGTGGTCCATACTAGACTGTTGAGGGTATACATCACAAATGGACCTCATCACCCTTACATGTTCATCATTCAATATTTTCTCATGCAACATACCTAGATTAAGTGATATACGCTTTAGGCTATAGGGTCACTTCTTCTACCATCATCTCGTGATAGGATACATCATCACTTTCACTTGCATCATTTAGTGGTATATGCTTTAGGCTACATCACCACTCCTTTTCTATTCATCTTGTCATGATATACGATTAGGATACAGAGTCACACATACTTCATCTTTAGGTTGCATACCATCACTACACACTCATCACAGTGCGTTGCACATAACACATAATTCGACCATTTCCCGATGACATACTCTCATTTACGGTTCATTCTTGATTGTTGAGGGGGCATACTAAATGAACCTCATTACATATAATTCCATTCACTCAAGGGGCACATGGATCTTATCATTCACTTTACATTCTGTTCCATCCATCCACAACATACTGCATTTTATGGTTGCATTTACTCTTGCTTGTACTTTCTTTTACATGTTCACTTTATTACACATGTTAGATAGATATCTTGTATGTCATTATCATTATCATACACACATGCATGTTCACTTGCTTTCTAGTTGTGATCATAGGCTATACAAGGATACTACATGCAACATGAATGCTTGAATACCAGTCCCACAGCGGCTCTTGGGGCATCCACATTTGTACGTTATAGGTGTTATTATTTCATTCTTGTTCATAGCACACTACTTTGGTTTATACACGCTTTGACATATGCTTTTATCTTTCTAACATGTTAATGGGTGCTTCATGTGCAATATTTGCTATGCATGGATATTTACTTCCATACTTGTTTGTTACATTATCTTCTATTACTTGTTCTTGTTTACGGGATTTGCCCTTTGTTTTGTGCACACACTTGTTTGTTTATGGCCACTGTGGCCTTGGGTGTCTTCCGACGTTGTGAGTGGTGTCCCATGTTTGTAACCTACTTTGTGACCTACCTTATCTCCTTAGGCATTTACATTATCTACTTATGTTCTAGCTTACACATTCTCTGTTTGGCTTATACTTGTTTTCTACATGCATGTTCGTACTAACACTTGTTTTCTAGCTACCTTATTTGTTTGTGCCTTGGTTTCTACCAAGCACATCCCCTCCCCTATAGGGCACAATTTTAGTATCGTCGTGGTCGATCCTATTTTGGGCTGCATTATCCAATCCACAACATAACATGCGCCCCAAAGAGGGGGCATCATTTTGGTTTACACACGGTACCAATACAATTCAATTTTTAGGTTTTTTCCATGACACAATGGGTTACATAATGAGTGGGTTCAGACCCTACAAACTCCACACACAATGATTTTTATAGGATAGGTTGTCCTTAGTTCATTTAGGAGTAGTTAAAGGATAGAGGATAAACTAGACCTTCCTCTCTACACTGTCATGACGTCAGATCACCCAAAAAACTAGACAATATAGAGATCTCTTCACTCTCGGGAAGTTGTTATATATTGGGGATAAATCAGAATTTCCTCCCTCCACTTCTTGATCGGTGGCGTGAGATCACCCAAAAATCTCACATGACATCGACATGATCCTTTCTACACCCTTTTTGTCATAAACGATCAGTGCACATGTTCCTTTTTCATTTTCATACATTCTTTACATGTTTTTTTACATATATACATGCGTTTTTACACATTATACATATACATGTGTATTTTAATACTTGACCGTCTTCTCTTTTACAGGTTCATTTGTATGGGAAGCAAGCGGTCAACAGCACACACTCGGTAGGTACATCACACACACAATAATAACCATGTAGGTACATAAGACCCATTGGCATCTCCACACACGTTTTCACCCTAGGTTCACTCAAAGAAGTTTTACACTTTTTGGCATCTTTAGTCTCCATGCTCTATATTTTTTAATCACTCCACACTTTGTCTAGTCCTTCAACACACATTCTACATCACTCTACATGGATATTAGGTATGCATCTCTATCTACTTTATGTTACCGAGCATTCTTCTCACCAACATAAAGTGGGGGTAAATGTAGACACAAAATCACGCACTTTGGGTAATTATTTAGTCTCGGTCTCATACTACTATTCATATGGTTCTCAAGTGAAAAAGTAATAATTAACCCATGTCTTTGGCCATTTTTGCATTGATTTTTGTTGTTATTTCTGATCTTACACCCACATTTTCCCAGTCTATACCTTTATACTATGTTTTCCTTATTTTTTGATCAAGGGCTTCCAATCGCTCGATCCTCCGAGTGCTCCGATCCTCTTTGTACTTTCCTCTCTCTTTTTAGGCACTTTTTGTCCGTTTGAGCTTCTTATATTTTTGGTGGTTGACATTTTCAGGGTTAATTATGAAATTAAAGCAAGAGAAGCATATAAATATAAAGCTATGTAACCATAATGAGGGACCAAACACAAAACACTTATTATCACCACCTAAGGTTGGATCCATCAAAGACATCTATAACTACATTTGCATCCATCTAGATCCATCACAAGACACATAAGGTTGGTTCATCTACATCACACTTCATATGAGGGGAGTTTATTATTTCCATGCACAAATTTATTACATTCTACATCTAGTTACTTGCTCACTACTTCACAAAGTGTGACTGACACAAGAGCACCTAGGGCACAATTTTGCACACACACACACCTATAACTACATTAGGTCTGAGATGTATTGCAACACCGAGTCATAAGTCCATCAATTTGGAAACTAAGTAAAGTCCGACCCCTTCATATGCATCTTTCTTTTTTATGGTTTTGATGCTTTTTCTGGGGTTTTATAGGTGATTCTTCATTGTAAGTCTACAACGATATTGGCAATCATACAATGAAAATTAAAAATAGGAAGAAAACACAAGAGAACATCCAACGATACTCTAGAGGAGGTTTTCGTGGCCATTTCTGAGACCATGTCACCTAGATCTCGGACTGTGGCACCCACTGGCACCTATATACCTCTCCAGTGCCCTGGGCCTAGCGTGATAGTCTAGATTTGCACTTTTTCAAGCTTCTATGTGAAGGTTTCCTCCTCCTGTTCATCTAGTCTCAATTGTGACACATTCCTATGACATCATCGAATCAGCTAAGGCTTTCTTAACCCTCTTTGCACATTAGGGTTTCACATTTCATTGCTTAGATTTCTTGGGTGTATTTTAGTATTTTATTGCTTCATTTATTTAGTTATTTGACCACTCCTATAACACTATTACACCAAAACAAATATATTTTAGTTAATCAAGAGGTCCTATTTTACCACCCGGACGTAGGACCGACACACACGCTACATTATTACTCGCACATACTATCTCGATAAGGTGGGAAGAGGCAACACCTACACATGATTCAGACAACAGCCCCAACAACAAGATTGTTATGAGAGACTATTATTAACAAGTATTGTCATACATTAAGCTTGAAAAGTGATAGAGGAACTCATTTCTTTAATGAGACAATCATAATTCTATTGGTAGAGTTTATGGTGGCACACCATAAAAATAATCCTTATCACCCACAAGCTAATGGTACTACTGAAGCTTTCAACAAGATTTTGGGAAAAACATTGAAAAAAATTGTGATGTTGGAAGAAAAGATTGGGATGATAAAGTATCAGTTGTACTTTGATCATGTGTAGGTTATTGGTGGTTATATGTGCATCTCGCTAATAAATCTCCCATGTCCGCCTTCCTTATCTCACACCCTTCAACATAAAACTTAAGTGTGTGTCCTTGATCACACATTTGGCTTACACTTAAGAGATTATGCTTTAATCCTTCAACATATAAAACATTCTCTATTTTTGTTTTACCATTATCAAGACTTAGCGTACCTTTTCTAGTGATCTTTTCTTTAGCATTATCACCGAATTTCACCGTACCTTCATTTAATTTCTTCAATGAGATGAACTTACTTTTATCTCTGGTCATATGTCTTGAACATCCACTATCAATGTACCACAACTTCCCTTCATCCTGTGCATGGAATGATGTTTGAACAAGCATATATTTCTCTTTATCTTGCCCATCATCCTCTTTCTTCTGTTTCCAAAATTTTGTAGCTTCTTTCTTCTTTATTTTTAGAGCATTTACCTTCTAGTTTGATTTGGATGGTTCTACAAAACCACTTCTACAAAATCTTGCCATATGTCCATAGTTATTGTAGTTATAACAAACAATATCTTCAACATAGTTCGATAAAGGAGCAAAGGAGTTGTAATTTCTATTTGAGAATCCATACACACCTTTGTTCTTTATATTGTTGTCTCTCACCCGTATTCTACAATCTATTGCTTTATGACCAAAATGATTACAATAGAAGTAATAGCCATAGAAATAAATTTCAAACCTGGACATGTGAGTATATCTTGGAGGATTTGGTCTTCTAAACTTTTTCTCATCTTTGATTTCCTTGTAAGAAGTGTTGATCTTCATAAAGCTCTTCTCCCTTTTCAACTCTTCATTCTTCATAGGTTCCTTGAGTGTCTCTGCATAGGTCTTTGACTTCTCTTCTCTTGTCCCTTTCGACGACTCTATACCTTTTGTGTTAGCGGTGTCTTGTCTTTCTGTATATCCAAGACCAGTCTTGTCAGATGTTGACTTCTGTCGGTTCATAATTTCATCTAGTATCTCGGTACTTTTCTCAAATTTTAGATTACTTGTAACTTTAGCATTTTCTTTTTCCAAGTCCTTTCTCAAAGCAATGATCTCTGACTCACGCTTTTCACAATCTTCTTCCTTAGTCCTTAACTGATTTCTTAATTCTTCTTCAACTCATTTTGCTTCTTCAATTTGGGTTTTTAGATCCATGATCATCTTTCCTGATTCTTCAAGAGATTGTGATATCTTAGCTTCAAAGTTACGATCTTCTTCTTCATACTTTAGGAGCTGTAACTTTTGTTTCTGATTTTTCTTTTTAAGAGCTTTCAACTCTCCCAAGGCACATATAAGTTCCTCTTCAAGATTCACTTCACCTTTTTCTTCCATGTCTTCATCTCTTTCTAAGTCATCTTTTATAGCCATGAATAATATTTCTTCATTATCGCTATTTGAGTCACTTATCCCACTTTCTTCGGATGATCTACTACTTCCTTTTGAATATAAGATTTTCTTTTTCTTTCCAAATCTTTTCTTGCCTTTACTTTGCTTAAACTCCCTTTTGAATTTAGGTTTGATTTCCTCATCATCACTATCTTCTTTCTCTAGACACTTAGCCATACAATGACCAATTTTACCACAGTTAAAACATTTAAATGGTAACTTACCTTTGTACTTTCCAGATCCTTTCTTTAACTTTCAAATGAACAAGGCTTCTTTCTCATCTTCTTCGTTGTTTGAGTTCTCATTCGACTCAAGTTCTTTGATTTTTTCTTTCTTTGAGACTTTGAATGCAACTTCCTTCTTTGATGGTTTATTTGACTCAGTCCTCATTTCATACGCAATCAATATTCCATGTAGTTCATCCATGCTCAACTTATCAAGATCCTTCATTTCTTCAATAATGAGACACCTTAGCATCAAATCTTAATGGTAGAGACCTTAGAATATTTTGAACAATCATGGATTCTTCAATATTTTCACCTAACCCTCTTATGGCATTGACAACCTCATCCACACGAAGAAGATAGGCTAATAAACTCTCCGCATCCTTCATTTTCAGGCTCTTAAATTTCCTCATATGGGTTTTAAGCTTAGCCCTTTTAACCTTGTCATCACCTTCATAGATAGTTCAAAGTTTGTCCCATATCTCCTTCGTCGTGTCACATTACATTACTTTAACAAACTTAGATTCTGATAGGCCACATAGGATAACATTCATCACCTTGGCATTGTTTTCAAAATCCTTCTTTCCGGCTTGATCTATCGGTGGAACTGATGGGATTGTATATCCAACTATTACTGATTGCCAAATATCAAACCCTAGTGCCATTAGATATGTTTTCATTCTTATGCTCCAAAATGCATAGTTTTTTCCATCAAACAATGGAGCCTTGTTCGAAGAAAAACCTTCTTGTACTTGATGAGTAGCCATATGTGCTTCTGAGATCTACCTTCCAATTGTTAGATTGTTCCTGAAGGCACCGCTCACGATACCAATTGTTAAGCACAAGATAATACTGAGAGGGGGGGTGAATCAATATTATGATATTCTTTTAAATTTAACACTTAATCTCATATTTGTAATCACAATTAATCAGTTTCACAGTGAATATATCAAAGTAATCAATGAATGCAAAGCAAACCAACACACTGCAAATAGACATGAATTTACATGGAAACCCTTTCGGGAGAAAACCACGGAGAAAATATTTTTTATTATATTTCTCAAATGTTTTTAGGCACCAACCTACGGGAGACACCAATCCCCAAGTTACAATTTTGTAGGCACCAACCTACAGGAGCACCAATCCTTTTTGCTAAGCACCAACTCAGCAAGAGACACCGATCTCTTCAAATATGAAGGCACCAACCTTCTCTACAAAAAAATAAACTCTTTCCTATATTTATGTTGTTGTTGCTTTAATAGATGATAGAATACTTCCTTTACTAACTTAGATCATCTGTACTTTTCTTAGAAAACTACCGCTCATAATATTCTTCTTATTTATTTCAATTCCTTCACATATATAAATCAACTGCAACTCTTCATTTAAAAGTTTTTTCGATCATCTCCTTTACTTCTTATTTTTCATTTCAAATTTCATACCCTTTCTCCCTCAAACATCTTGCTTATATAGTCTTTTGCACCCTTTTGAAAAGGCATCTTTTATACCAACCGACACTCCCTTTCATTTAATTTAATTAACCATATTTTATTTTAATAATGCAAATACAAATGTCACCATAACTATAAAGTGGCTTTATTTTCCAAAGGGGGTCATCAAAAAAAAAAACCATTTTATGTATATTTTAAACCATCATATGGACATATTTATTGCTCCTTTAATCACCCCTTATCATACTAAAACATGGAGATTTAATTCTGTCATTTGAATATTATTTTTCACCATAAAACATGACATATGAACACCTTAAAATGCTGATATCTCTCTCCTATGTACAACTGTGTATATGTTGCTTATACCATAATAATCCTTATGAAAAACACTTCTTTTCATGTATTTAAACTTTCATTTTTTCCCTTCTATACTATTGGTTATTTCTGTTACTTTCTACCATTTCCATCAACATTCTATCGTAGTTCCATCAGCTTCCATTACATGATTCCGTTAACCAAATACATCAATGATTAAGCCTTTGACATCAATGACAATATTTCCAATAATCTCCCCTTTGTCATTGATGGCAATCAGTACACACCCAAAATTGCATGTGCTAAATTGTCGAAAATGGATACAAAAGTCCCCAATGATGATTCATGTCCTTTCAGAAGATGTTCAAGCTCCTAAACCCATTTATAGTGTATATTTATTGCATAGAATCCTTACTCGATTTTCCATGTTTTTTCCAACTTTCCCGCTTCATTCTCGTGCATGTTTTGGCCTTTAGTGCTAGGAACGTTATCCTTCCCGGGCGCGCCTGCGTGATCTTTGTCATATGCGGGGTGGCGGTCCCACGCACTTTTCCAGAATCCGTCATGCGTGTTTTTAACACGCGATGCTTTATTGAACTTAACTTTTAGGATGCGTTTGTGAGAAAATGGCCTAAAATAGTCTTGATTTCTTGGTTTTCCTTCCTATTCTATTTTAAAATAGATTTAATTAGTTTGAACTACCTCTTCTTGCATTGTTCATGAAGGCACAACCCAACGAATTCCTATATATTCCATGCTTGTATTCAAGTAAAAGGCACGGGATTTTTTGTATCTTGCATAGTATTTTCGCCACAATCCTCGCTAGAAATTGCATAGCCAAGCTTTGTTCACTTGTGTTATCCCTCTTCTACTTGCATTCATGCAACTAGATTTCCTTTAATTTGTCATTACTCAAGCGCTTTCTGTTGCTACCTCTCGCATTCCCAAATTCCTTGGAATCATATGGACACACGAGAGAAAGAAAGTATTAAATGAGGAGACAAATTACTACACAGTTGGATTTACCTCTATTCTCTCGAATTCCAAGTTAGATTTGCTATTTGATTTCCTTCATTCCTACAATTTATTATTGTTACATCATATCAAATAGAGTAGAAATAAATTTCCTTTCATTTGCAAGTAATTAGTTAATTTCCAAGAGGGTTTGAATCTTTCATAGCAATCCCCGGTGATGATCCTCTTCTTCCCATCCCTGTGGATCTGAAGGAGAGAATATTTGTAGGAGGTTGTATACATATCATATATCATCTGGAAAAGTTCTTATTTTAAGATATTTTGGTTTAATACACATTTAAGACGGGTGAATAACCACACCGGGTTATCTCGCTTGTTTTGTTTTAGTGTAGAAATATTTTAATTATTTAGAATATAAGCAAATTATTATTTGTGATGTAATATTTCAGTTTTGTTATTTGTTTGGATTAGTTTCCTTTCAACATTAACATAAATTGTTAGTTTCAACTTAGTTAATTTGGACACTTCAAACTAGATAAACACTTAGATTTGAGTTAGGAAAACAAACCATAGGGAATTTATGCTACCCATTCATAGCCTCTAAATCTTCCCTTTGCCCGGCAACTCGGCCTACTAGGAGATCACTCTACAAGATCCTCTTATAGTTAGCCACACACATTCAATATCCGCTGCTCTAACATGACCTTGAGGGGTCGAGTGCGGTTGAAGGTTGCATGCAAATTTTCCTCCGTACAAATTGGTGAACCCGACATGAAGGATTAATTCCTTATTTTTCCTTTTCTTTCATTGTTATTACCTCACCTCTCCATTTATTCCCCTATTTTGGTAGGTATTTAATAATTTCTAAAATATGTCTGGAAGAGAGTTTGGTCGGCCATTTGGCTCTGGTAGATATTACACCAACGTTCAACCACATTAGTTCCATTCTCTTTTGAGATGGGGTGATAATTACACAAACAACGTCTAAAACTCCCCTAGTTACACTTTAAACCCCATTAACTATGTAGTGATGGAGGAGGTTGATCAACTGTTAAACATGCACATCGCTAATCCAATGTAAACCACATTGTTATCACAAATGGAACAAGTTCTTACCATAGAGTCTTGTCAAGACGTCACATTACCATGCAATTAACAGAGAGAGTTAATCAGGTTTTGGAAGATATGTTACGAATGTATTGCATGGATCATCGTACAAATGGGAAGAATACCTTCCTTTAGTTGAATTTTCTTATAATAATACATATCATGCCTCTTTGAAAATGGCACCTTTCGAAGCATTGTATGGAAGGAAATGTAGAACTCTAGTTAGTTGGGATAACATAGAAGATAAAGAGGTAATTGGACTGAAATCCTTTGAAATGGAACAAAAAGTTAAAATGATTCGTGAACATTTAAAAGAAGCAATAGATAGACAAAAAGTTATGTAGATCTAAAAAGGGTTGATAAGAAATTTGAACTGGGTGAAAAGGTCTTTTTACGGGTTAAGCCGAAAAAGAGTTCTATAACCTTTGGCAAGGCAGCCAAGTTATCACCTCATTATGTGGGACCCTTTGAAATAGTTGAAGTAATCAATCCTGTAGCTTATCGTTTAGCATTACCACCTGCTTTGTCTCGAATGCATGATGTTTTCCATATTTCTTTACTTAAAAACACATATCATATTTATCACATGTGTTAAATTAGGATACCTTGCAGTCCAAGACCGGGAATAATCGTGGTTAAACCCATTAAAGTAATGGAAACTCACCACTTGCACTGAAAAATTGTTAAATTAGTTAATGTAAGGTCATGTGGGACCAGTTTAATGAAGAAAGTGCAACATGGGAAAACCTAGAGGACATGAAAACTGTTTTTCCTCATTTATTTGAACAAAATTAATTTTGTTGATTGATAATAAATGAAGACCTTATTTTGAACTTATCAATAATTTTTCTAGTTTTGGGCATGTATTATAGTCTTTAGTACTAAAACAACTATTTTGATGCTGTAATAAATTGTGGAAATTTGAAATTTGAAATAGGTACAATTCTACCATGTTTATGCTTAATATAAAATGAAGCAATTCATCTTTTTTATGCTAGAATAATTCACTGCTTGGGAATGAGAAATTGAGTTTCAGTTTTCATAATTCATTGGGATCCAAAACAACATTACCTTGGATCAATTTCATTGATCCAAGGTATGCTTCTAATTTATAAACCTTGTGGTCATAATGACCAAGCCAAATAGATTGAAGGGTTCTTGGAATTTGACTATACTAAGGTCATGAATGATCTGATCTCCATGGCTCTCTGCTTCGTATTTGAATTTGGGTATTAATCTGGTTCTTCTTTTTGTTAAAGTGAGATGTAATTTTTACTATGAACATGGAACCTAATTAAACTATGTTCCTTAAATTAGGAACTTTATCCTAAAAGTGTAACCTAACCTAAGTTACTAAGTTCTTTTGTTAATATGGGATGTTAAAAAGGGACCTAAGACTAAAGACTTAGACCTAAGGACCTATGTTAGTTCCTAAACTAATGTTGAACCTAACCTAATGTTTGGCTAACCTAAAAGGGGCCTATGGGATGACATAGAGAGGGGGAGGTCGGTGGCATCAAATCCTAGAAATTTATGAGGAAATTAATATGGTCTTATCTCTTTTAAACTACCAAATTTGGTGAAGGCATGAGGAAAGTTGGGGGAATGAGTTGGCATCTCCACCAAGTTTTAGTTGCATGTAATTTTGAACTTAGTCATTGCCAAACATAGAGGTGGTGGTGGTGGGAGAAGTGGAAGGACTGACAGTCCTATTTTGCATTTAATATTTTGAAAATGGTGAAAACCACCTAGGAAGAAGAAAGAGGGGTTTTGGTTTTGTTTTGGTCATTTGGTCTTCTCGAGCTTGAGCTCTGCATGTGGTTTTTGCTCTTCAAACCTCTAGTTTGATTCTTGCATGAATGTTTATCCTTGCATGGTGTTTAAATGAAGAATTTGGCATTGTGAAAACTATAAGAAAGAGAAGAAGAAGGTTTTGAGAGTTGTTGGCATTTTGAGGGAAATAATTGAAGCTCTTCTTGGAGATTTTCTGTGAAAAGAGAAGACCGGAGCTCTATCAAGCATGATAGGCCCTATCCATTAAGTTTTATGCTTTTACTTAAATGTTCATAAAAATAAATCTGCTCTTTAAGGAAACCTTTTTGTTACTTTTTTGTATTTGCTCATTCGATGCTTCATTTTGGTTTTCTTGGTTACATTATCGATTTTGGTATGGTTGTTGGAAAAGGTGTTATGGGAGTATCATTTTCATACTTCTGGGTAACCTTGCTTTTGCATGAGTTTGTAGAGCAGTGACTCAAAACTGGTTTTGCTTAGTTAAGAAATCTTTTGACTACTGGGTATTATTGCATTGTATGTGTTTGGGTTTGTTAAAATCTGAAGATTCTTACTTGCATGGTTACCTTGTTATCAATGTTGGAAGATTTAGATATATGAAACTTGTTGATATCAAAATTGTTGTCTGGGACCTTACTCTTCTAGTTGTTGCATTGATTTACTTGTTGTTGCAGACTTTGAAGACCACCATTTGTTTTGTTTGAGGAAAAACTTAGGTTATGAGTTGCATGTTTGAACATTACTTCGACTAAGTATAGATCCTCATATTTTGACTTGCATGTCTTCTTTCTGATGTCGTTAAATGAAATTTTGAAGGACCCCTTGTGTAGAAAATACACCATCATATTGGAAGTATAACATGTTTTATGAATGAGTCTGGTTGCTTGATAATGTTAGTGGAAACGTTATTCTGTTTTAACTTACTATGAAACTGTAAGTTATCAGAGGAATACCCACTTCATGTTTTGGTTTGAAATTCCATTTTGGGTATCAATTGTTGTAATAGTTCATTCATTGAAAGTGTACAATATTTCATATCTGTTAAGGTCGATTTTCCTTGTTGTATACTTCCCATGTTCTCTTAAACCACTTTGGGATTTTGAGCTTGGTAACAGATCTTTTGGGTCTGATGTTGATGTTCTGAATTGTTGATGAATGTTAGCTCTTGTTTGGATGATGCTCGAATGCTTATCTATGTTCTAGTTAGATGGTTTTGAGTTCATTAGAGGTCTGTTTTGGATTAGACCTATTGTTCTATTTTCCTTCTTCACTAGGCTTTTAGGAAATGAATCAATTCTTAATCCTTTTTAAGGAATCGTGTTTTTGAACTAGTCTTTCTTGAAAATACGAAAGGTAAAGGTTGGATGTTTGATTTACATTCCCTTTTTTGATTCTTTTGTACTCATCCAATTCGGGACTTGGGTGAATCTCTGTTTAGATATTGATTTGGTCGTATGTGAACTATTCTTCACTATTTCAGCACCTGATGTGTGAAGTTCATACAAAAATTTGTTATGTGTCTTTTGTTATTCTTTGCATGTGAAATGTTTACTCTTCTTCATAAGAGTTTGGACATAGATGAGGAGACTGCAATCTCACTCATTCCCTCTTCAATCTTATGATGGGGATATTGTTCACTGAGGTATCGTTGTTGTTCCTTCTCGATCTGTTTTAGCTTATATCACTTTTTGACCTTGTGATAGGACTTAGTGTATTAATGTCCTTAGGGAAACAAAACAAAAGTTTATGTTATGCTTAGAGGGAGTATCGAGCCTTGTATAAGTTCTGAACTTAAACCAATCTTCTCCTTTCTGGAATATTAATGATTGTGTATCTTGTATGAGGCCTGAATGTTAGCTTGTTTTCTTGATAGAAGCAACCTTATACTTTTGATAAGGTCTGAATGATGTTATCTTTGACTTATAACTTGAATTGAATACTAATATGAGCCTAGGAATTTTAGGATGCTTCAATAGAGATTACTTTGATTTTTATGATGATTTAGTTACCCTTACTTGTTCGTATGATATTATTTATGATTAATGCTCATCTTAGGATTTAGGATGAGTCTGAGACAATGGGATAATTAGCTAGAAGGAAATATTCATTATTGTTCAAACAGTAGGATTAATCTGAAAGATAATTTTATGTATCTTATATTTCTTCTTGATAACTAGACTTAGCTGATTGAAGGAACTTAAATTGGTTACATGGAAGTGAAGGTAAAGTTAAGATGAAATGTTATTCTTCTTTAACTTTGTTGTTTTATTTCTAGCATGTTGAAATGAGTTTTATGATGAAAATATGGGGTTGATAGGCTGATTGACTAAACCTTAATTTTGATTAGAAACTTAAAAAATATCTCTCTTCTTCTTGGATTGTATTCTTTTTGGTTAAGTCTTTCTGTTAGTTTCAGTTGTGTTTTTTGGAACTGTTTCATAAACAACAAAGTTCTTTTTATGAAATAGTTAGTTAAAAGCACATTGTTTTAATGATATAGTGCTTATCATGCTCAGTTCAATGAACTAACCCATGCTAACAATTTTGTAGATGGATTTCATAAAAGATGAAAGGAGAAAGACATATAGGAAGTTACATTTGTTTTACTAAAGAAATTGCTTATTTATTTTGATGATATGTGGCTTCATTATTTTGAGATGTACTTGATGGAAAAGAAAGTTGTGATAAGATTTAGTTTTGTATTGATGTATTAATACTTTGTAATCTCTGAAACACTTCGGATTCAATAAATGTATCACTCCTTGATGAATAAAAGATGTGATGATTTCTAAGTAATACTTATTTGTAATACTTTATTGACATGAATTGGGATGAATTGATATGTATTATCCTAATGAAGGAGGGTAGTTAATATACTTAAATGATATGGAATGGTTGGGGTAGGAATCTGAGTTATTAGTTGTATTATTTTCTCAAGTAGAGATGTAACTTATAAAGTTGACATTCTTAAGCAAGATCCTCAATCATTATAAAAAGGACTGAATTTGAATTATATGGATGTACATGTGTAAACCTAGCTATATTTAATCATGTGCAATTTGTTTTATAAATGGATATTAGCCATAATTTAGGGGAGAAAGATACTTCCCATAAAATGAATCATAGACATAACCTAAGATCTTGTTAAATGTATCAAGAATATTGAAAGTGTTCTTCCTTAAACAAACTTCCTTAATCAAAATTAGGAATGCTTGGAAAGGAATTAAAATGGAATTTAGACTTCATTTCCATGAAGTCTAAAATAAAAGGTTTGCATGGAACTTATTTAAGCTAGGGCTGAAATAAGTAAGAAATTAATTAACACTTTCATAAATGCAAGATCTATTATGTAATAACATGATTCAAGTTGTTCATTTTATAATAAACATAAACATGTAATTAATTGGTTAGGAAGCAGATTTTATCTGCATACCTACCTCACATGTAGTTTCAACTTGTAACCTTATAGGTTAAAAGACCTAATTGAATCAGTATGGCATAGCTGTAATTAATCTGTAATGAAGTGATTAATGAGATATTAAACTTTCAAAATAAGGTATGTTCGTCTAGATGAGGGAACTTAGTTGGATGTTGACACACACCAACTACAACGTAGTACCTTTGTAATGATAGGAGTCATTATGAGGATACTATGATGCAATTGATATGTCTCAACACCCCACATAGTTTGTTCAACTTGACTAACATAAGTGCATGACTGGATCACAATTCTTCCCTATGCGGAGATAGGGACATGATCTAGTGTCGGGGTCAACTCACGTTGACTTAGGATAACTAGACACACCCAATCGACGTAAGTTAATTGAGTATGTCTATGTACCCTTAGTCACTGCAAGTAGTCCTCCACACTAGGGCATGTTGCTAACCTTGTCTAGGGTGAAACTTTGAATCAAGTGGGACTGATAGAAGTCAGTGAAGACCACTCTAGATAATAGAACAAGTGTGGTGAAGGAATTATTCCATTTGATGAGTATGCCATCTAGGAATGTAAACATGATAAACATGTTTAAAATCTTTGGCCAAAGTATCACAAGCTACTAGTTGCGTTGTCCTATGTCACCTAGTTTAAGAAGTGGGATTTCAGATGAATATTGGTAACAAATATTCAGATAGGCCTCTTAAGTAGAACACTTGGGTACCCTAAAAAGGTAAAGGAACCAAGTATACATTGTATACACATTACTGAGTAACATGAGAGATCGGTTTAGTACCGAGTCATGAAATGAGAGATCGATGTTTCACCGAGTCATTACAACTGCATATGGTTTTCTGTTATGAGATAGTTTGGCATTAGAATGTGTGTTCTAAATTATGTAATATAGAACAGAGAAGATTGTGATTTTTCCCCTTATTTCTAAAGTCTTAAAATGGGAATGCTACATATTTACATGAATAAAAAATCCTCTTTGTCAGATAGATGAGTCTTTGGATAGAATGAAGGCTACAACCTTTAAGATTTCAAATGCATATCCTAAGATTCCTACTTCTGAGGAAGACAAGAATTATAACACTAAAAAATTCATGACAGGTTATTATGAGCCTACTTAATCAAACCCTATGCCATAGGCACCCCAACAAGGGACTTAATAATCTCCCAATGATCTCATTTCTAGTTTAGTAGGGAGGATTAGAGAACTAGAAAGTGCCCAGAATTCACAACCAACACATGTAGTAGGGAAGAACATGGGTTATCTAGTTGACATAAAAGGATACATCCCTTCCAATGAGAAACCAATGCAATATCCTATACGAAAAGGTTATCCGGTTCATTCAAATCTAAGTGATCTTCTCACAGGATTAGACACACTAGGTATGGGTCCTCATCCTTCTCAAGCTTATCCTACGTAAGGGCTGGTTGGAAGTGCGTTCTTGAATGCCACCACAATAGGCAATGCAATGTTCCTGGTTTTACGCCCACTAGTCCATATCTTGGTACTATCCCACCTTACATGCATATGTATTCAAAACCCCAGATGGACCCATATGCCATTCCCACTCCCTACATGCCATATCAAGGAACCCCATATGTTCCCGTCAACACTTATAATGCAACTTATCCAACTCCTCCTCTACATCCTCATTAAGGATCTTCAATGGTGGAATATTACGTAATGGGTACATACACTGAATACTTAAAGGAGCCTCTTGACTTCACCATATGTGGTGTTATACTTCCACGCCCATTTCTAGATCTTCTAAAATTTAAGGGAGAAGGAGACCCAAACACTAATATCAAGGCATACACTAATGCTATTAGGGGATTACTTCCTTGGGATGTTGTAGTGGCTAAGATATTTCCAAATGCTCTAAAAGGAATAGCACTAGATATGTATTACCGTATTCCATAAGCTTCTAAACATTCCTTTAAACAACTTGTTTCCAATTTCATCAAAGCATTTGATATGAATAAGTTGTTTGTGTACGGGGAAGAGGAGTTCTGTATATTAGGTAGGAGAAAAAGAATTTGCCATCAATTTCATCCAGAGATGGTGCTAAGTTCTCTATTCCTCTGCGCATGTGCACCCAACATGGACCAAATGGAACTTTACGATCTTTTCCTTCACTTGTTTAATCAAGAGACTAGGGAGGAAGTCTAAATGTTTCCTTTTCATAGTTACAAGGAAGTATTAGAAGGTGCACTTCGGATTGACCAAGCCGCTATAGAAAATGGGCGTAAGATCTATGGTCCCAATGGGAAATTGGTATCCGAAAATCAAAATAATGTGAATTATCAAAACAATGGTGCCAACAACCAAGGACCTAAGGGCGTGAATCGCAATCATGGTGCTACCACAAATAATGCTACTAATCAAGCCAAGAATGTTGGTTTTCAAAACAATGGAAACAAAAACAATAATAATTAATCGGGAAATCAAAGAGGCCCTAACACCATGTCATCTATCAACATAGTTGATGTAAATTGTTGCCACAAAAGTAAAATCAAACCCAAGGCCCAAACCAAGTATCAAAAATCTAGCCAAGGGGCAACGAATCATGGTTATAACAACCAATTTCAAAATTATAACCGAGGTTATAATCAACAACATCAATATGCTTATCAAAGGCCAAGATATTACGACCCTAACCTATATTGTGGTTTCCATAAGGTTCAGGGCCACAACGATAGGAATTTCGCAATTGCAACAAGTTTACGCAAATATTTCTTGAAAACCAAAGGCAACTCTCTGTAGACATGTTCTTAGTAAATCCTAAAACAAATCCGTAGCCTAGCCATACTGGACCTGTTACACCTCAAAATGAAAACCCTAAACATCCTGGGGATTCCCAAGTGAATCCTCAAAATATAAACAAGGGCATTCCTATAGGAAAAACGACCATGAAGCCTCAACTTCTGACAACTCTCGGGTTGCTCCTAACCTTGGTTCAAATGATAATACAAAAATCTTGGGATTAGTTGAGCTAGAGGTTGAGCCTGAAATTAATGAAACAACTCAGAAAAAGGAGTATGTTTCACAACCCTTACCCACTCTTTCCTTCTTGTAGGATGACATTCCTACAATCACAAAACCAGTAGGAGCCTATGATTTAATATCGGATTTGAACAAGACCTTTTCTCACATTTCGTTTCTAGATTTGTTGAAGAATTCACCTATGCATCATTTTGTGTTGCTCAATGCACTAGGTCTTGGTCATCTAATCCATGTTATGCCACCTCTTAGTGCTCAAATAAATCATATTGACTTTGACATACATCCTCTGGGATAGAATGATAGGGATATTGGGTTTGTTTTCGATATAGACAAGATGCCATCTGACGCTGAAATTACCCAAAGAGGTGATCCTGCCTTATTTTTACAAGTCTGGGTTTATAACAATTGCATTAAGAGAGCCATGATTGATGATGAGGCTGCTGTAAATGTGGTTCCCTTCTCTTTCTTGCAGAAGTTGGGATATGGAGAGACAAATTTTTCCTCTGCAATAAACACATTACAAAGGGATGACAATCTCAAAGAGACCTCGATTAGAATCATAGTTCTTCCAATCATGCTTGGTCCAAGAACCATCTTAATGGAGTTTTACATAATCGATATGGAAACAAGTTATAATATGATCCTTGGGAGACCCTGGATTCATCAAATGAAGGCTATCCCTTCTACCATGTTCCAGGAGATTAGATTCCTCCATTTGTGGAAGGTCTTCATTGCTCAGGGGGATCCTAAGCCCTTCGATATACACTTAAAAACCTCAAGAATAAGAAAGGAGTCTATACGGAGTATGAAATTCTGACGAATCAATTGAATAAACCACCCCCATCAAAATAGTTAATCCCAATCACCCTGGGTGTGCCAAAGGTTGAAGTCGTTGACCCAAAAACATTTGAGGTGGCAAAAACATATAAGGGTAAATCAATATCTATGGAAGTAGTGTCCACTAAAACCACAACATAAATTATGAAAATCTTAGAGAGTGATGATTTGATCTTCCTCCCGTTTGAACCACATGGAATGGGTAGTCTTCTTAGTTTAGCATCTCTTCCTCTCGATGACCTAGGTCTAGGTGTGAACATGATAGAATTAACAAATGAAGGAGGGAAAATTGAGATTGAAATGATGCCCATAAAATCCATATTTGAGGGTTGTTCTATTCTAAACCCCAGTTTCAACCCATGTGCATCTGAAACTAAGCTTTCCATATTCATGGGGTAAGGCCTCATCATTCAGCAAGTGTCACAAGTAAAGAGCAGTGCTATACATAAGAAACATGGCCGAGCAACATAGTCATGCTCACCCACACAACATGGCTCAAGAACATGATAAAGAGGTACACGAATGCCTCTTTCGGATAAATGATTTTAATGTTTGTACATATACACTTCTGGGCAAGGGTTGTAAGTTTAAACCCAGAATGGTAGGCCCTTGTTAGGAGAATGGAAATTTTGAGGATCATGGTTCTCCGCTATGTACTTTTAGGGGTGAAGAATTTGATATTCGTCAAATTTCTTCACCTTAGACATCATGACATGTAGTTTCACCTGCATTTCCATATGTATATTATTGCATCCGCATTGCATTTTCATTTGCTAGTTCATTTTATAAAATTTGTGATCAAGGGACTTATTCTTATAGTAATTCCTAAAAACTTCTGAAAACATTGGCGGAACATTTAAATCATGTCTCTTCAAAATATCCCAGTAGTGTCATCAATTGTTTCCGAATCATTTCATCACTCTAAGCAAGATAAGACAAAGCTTTGATAGTAACCATACCAAGGCCTACATACTTAAGTCGCCTTATAGTTTCTTCTAGGTTAGGTGTCTTTTCCTATAGTCTATTCTATAAGCTTCATGGTGTTGCATCTATTGCATAAACATATCTTTGGAAATAAGAACATCATAAATTTTTTTCCTAGATAAATAAGTCAAATACAAATCCATAGAAAATTTTTATTTTACATATTTCTTTGCCCTACCAACCTTCGGTGTTGAACCTGCATCTCTTACTAGTGATGTAGGGTTGGGAAAGGAGAGAAGTGCCCTTACTTGCCTATGCCTTGTCTATGGTGATGAGTCCATAATTCCTAATGGTAGGAGGGGAAGGTCTAGTGGGTCTATTTGACAAACTTGAATGTTAGAAACAATGCATTCAAATATTGTGAAATCATAAGTCAAAACAAAGTGAATTAGATGTCCAAAATTCTAAAAGAGCTTAAAACCTCAAAACTATATTTTGTCAACCAAGTGGCCATCTACGGATCTAAGTCTAGATAAACTGGAAAGCAATTCACATTCTAAACTATGAAGAAAACTTATGTAAAGTGAGGTTGTAGTGTCTCAATTTGGTTTTGTCAAATCCTTGTCTTTCTCTCATCATTACCATTCAACAAATTTCCATAACTTGTGCCCTTTCTGGCTCTTGGTGTTGAGCCCTCACATCTTATTAGTTGCATGGAGTTAGGAGCAGGGAAAGTACATCCACTTATCATTTCACTTTTTCACCACTTTTTCCAAAATAATACGAAGTACCAAAAGTTGCTTAAAGAAACTAAAGTTCAACATTACAATGTGATTGCATTATCATATATAAACATTATAAAACACACAAAAAAAGAAATCATTCTATTAGCATTCATATCCACTGCATACATTCTGAAAAGCATTTAAAAATGGAAGTTCTAAACATCTAAGAGTACACATGTAGATCAAATCATAAATGGAAGTCGACTCTATGCAATGAATAATCAAGCCAAAAAATATATCTATACATATCATGGTGTGTTATAGTTTTGTACAATGGCATTGCACACTAGGTGCGGTCAAAATGCTCGCAATGAGCATGAAATATACCAAAAAAATTATATATGCCTTGAAAAATGGAGACTAAGCAATAAAGGCACTCTACCTATCCACCTCTTTGAGGCCCCTTATGACCGCTCTAATTACAAATTTCTTAGGAGTTCTTCTCAAAAGTGTTCAAAAAACAAAGGTCCAAGCCTAACACAAAATACCATTCCTAAATCTATTCCAATTCAACCATTCTTACAAATGAAATAATAAACATGGGCCCAAAGCTTTAAAATCACCAAGTCGATATGTGTAAATAAATTTGAAAATGAGTTTGTTTTGATATATATATGTTGTTATAACTTTGTTTTGAGTGCATGTGTTCATAGGACGGGAGCGCTAACTGAGGTAAATTCTTATCCTCGCACAAATGGTAAGTTCTCTTGTCATTTTAATTTAGAGTTTATTTTTCGATATTTTATCTATTTACAATTGAGTCTTCTTTTCATCTTGCAGTAGCTTGAGAGTTTGGAAAACTATGTTTTGACACAAGGGCATGTCAGGTATAGCTTCTAACTCCCCATTTCATGAATGCCATACTCGGACTCAATGTTGTACACCTCTTCATGGCTAAGACCTTTCTCTCGAGGGGGAAATATGTACGTACCCAAAATTACATGTGTTGCATTGTCGGAAAATGGGTACAAATGTCCCCAATGATGATTCATGTCCTTTCAAAAGATGTTTGAGCTCCTAAACCCATTCATAATGTATATTTGTAGCCTAGACATCCTTACTTAGCTTTTCCACATTTTTTCCAACTTCCGCTTCATTCTGTGCATGTTTTGGCCTTTAGTGCTAGGACCACCACCCGCCTCGGGCAGCAGATTCTAAAACCACCGCCCTGCCGAGAGATGGTCCGTGACCGTCGCCATGCGTAGGGTGGCGGTCATGTTTGCTTTTTTAGAATTTGTCATGCGTGTTTTTAACATGCGACACTTCACTTAACTTAACTTTTAGGATGCATTTGTGAACCAAATTGCCTAAAAATAGTCTTGATTGCTTGGTTTTCCTTCCCTCTTCTATTTTTAAATATATTTAATTAGTTTAAACTACCTCTTCTTGCCTTGTGCATGTAGGCGCCTATATATTCCATGCTTGTATTCAAGCAAAAAGCCTGAGAATTTTGTGTATCTTGCATAGTATTGCTGCCAGAATCCTATTGGAAATTGCATATCCAAGCTCTGTTCACTTGTGTTATCCCTCTTCCACTTGCATTGCAACAGATCGCCTTGCTACCATTTCTCAAGCGTTTTCTCCAGCTCACGCCTATGCATTCCCAAATTCCTTGGACTCATATGGACAAACAGAGAAGAAAGGATAAATTTAGGGGACAAATTACTATTCAACTAGATTTATCTCTATTATGTGAACTCCATGTTGGTTTTTTTGTTTGATTTCCTTCATTCCTGCAATTTATCATTGTTACATCATATCAAATAGAGTAGAAATCAATTTCCTTTCATTTGCAAGTAATTAGTTAATTTCCAAGAGGGTTTGAATCTTTCATAGCAATCCCGGTGGTGATCCTCTTCTTCCCATCCATGTAGATATGAAGGAGAGAATATCGTAGGAGGTTGTCTATATATCACAGATCATATAGAAAAGTTATTTTTAAAAATAGTTTGGTTTCAATACACTCAAGCAATTGAATAACCACACCCCATTATTTTGCTTGTTTAGTTTTAGTGTAGAAATATTTTAATTATTTAGAATAGAAGCAAATTGTTTTTGGTGACTGTAATATTTCAGTTTTGTGATTTGTTTAGATTAGTTTCCTTTCAGCAGTAGCATAAATTGTTAGTTTCAACTTAGTTAATTTGGACACTTCAAAATAGATCAACACTTAGATCCAAGTTAGGAAAAAAAACCATAGGAAATTTATGCTACCCATTCATAGCCTCTAAATCTCCCCTTTTCCAACTCAGATACCAGGAGATCACACTACTAGATCTTAGTAAATGATCCTCCTATAACTAGCCACACACACTCAACATTAGCTGCCTGCGGCACGACCTTGGGGGTCGAGTGCGGTTGAAGATTGCATCTCAATTTTCATCATGTACAACAACCTTCCAAAAAAATTCTTTTCTCGCAACTCCCCCTTACTGTCATTCTCCCCCTTTGACATCAATGGAAAAGGGTCAATCTAGGAGCTGAATATTGCAATGTTTAGCTCCCCCTCAACTAATGCTTCTCTTGGTTTTTCAATGGGAAGAAGCAAAGGATATTACTCCCAACTTCTGTTATAGATATTCAAATGTCTCCTTTGGAAGTGGCTTGGTGAAGATATCTACTATCTGTTTGGATGTAGCAACAAATTCCAACTTTACTTGCTTTTCTGCCACCTGCTCTCTTAAGAAGTGATATCTTATGGGAATATGCTTTGTTCTGGAATGCATAACCGAATTATTTGAAATACTTATTGCACTGGTATTATCACATAATATGGAGATTGGATGATCATACTCTACTTTGATATCTTTCAAGGTTTGCTTCATCCATAGAATTTGAGTACAACATAACATTGCTGCTATATACTTTGCTTTTGCTGTTGATAAGGATATAGAGTTTTGCTTTTACTCAACCAAGATACCAAGATATCTCCAAGGAAGAATGCTCCTACAATTTTACTTTTTCTATCATCCACACATCCTGCCCAATCTGAATATGTATAAGCTACCAATGTGAAGTCTTTACCCCTTGGGTACCATAACCCATAATCCATAGTTCCCTTTAGATATATGAATATGCATTTTATAGCTTGCACATGTGTTTCTTTTGGACCTGCTTGAAAACATGCAGCCATACCCACTGCTTGCATGATGTCTAGTCTGGATGCCATCACATATAGTAAACTCCCAATCATTGATCTATAGAGAGTTTGATCAACATTCAAAGATTCATCATCTTTTCTCAACTTAGTCCTAGTAGCCATAGGTGTGCTAATAGGTGCACACTCCTCCATGCCAAATTTATTCAACATTTCCTTCACATACTTGATTTGGGATATAAATATTCCTTTATTAGATTGAGAAATTTGCAATCCAAGGAAAAATGATAACTCTCCCAACATAGACATCTCAAACTCCTTTTGCATGTCTTCAACAAATTTCTTAGACATTTCCTCATTGTCTCCTCCAAAAATTATGTCATCTACATACACAACAACAATCAATTGGTGCTCACCTTCAATTTTAATGTAAAGATTGCTATCAACAAGTCCTCTCTTGAACCCTTGTTTTGAAGATACTTATCAAACCTATAGTAACATGTTAAGGGGGCTTGTTTTAATCTATATAAGGCCTTCTTCAATTTTAACACATAATTTTCATTTTTTAATAAGAGGAACCCTTCAGGTTGTTCTATGTATACTTCCTCTTCTAAATTACCATTTAGAAATGCTGATTTGACATCCATTTGATAGACTTTGAAGTTCTTGAATACCGAAAAAGCAAGAAACATTCTAATTGCTTCTAATCTAGTAACAAGAGCAAAAGTTTCTTCAAAATCAACACCTTCTACTTGAGCATACCCTTTACATACTAACCTTGCCTTGTTTTGAGTGACTTGTCCATCTTTATTTAATTTATTTCAGAATACTCACTTAGTGCCAATTACATTTTGATCCTTTGGCCTAGGTACAAGTTCCCATGTTTCATATTTCTCAATTTGATCTAACTCTTCCTCTATTGGCTTTATCCAATGTTTATCATGGTTTGGATTTTGCAAAGTTCTTCACTCTGTTTTGGATAATAAGGAGAAATTTACTTGTTCTGATGCACTTAAAATTCTTCTTCTAATCTTTACTCCATCATCAAGGTTTCTAATGATTTGACTTTCAACATGATTCTTCTTAACAAAGCGAGATGGTGTTTTGGTGTCTGCTTTTCGATTTACTTAATTTTTCAACATCTTCTTCCTCTTCCTTTTCTTCTACTACCTCGGGTATTTCTAAGGGCTCTTCTATAGGTTCTTTATCTTTTTGATTCACGATTTCATCCACTCTCACATTTGCACTTTCTACTATAGTTTGTAGTCTTTTGTTATAACATCTGTAGGCTTTGCTTTTAATAGAGTAGCTAAGAAAAATTCCTTCATCCGCTCTTGAATCAAATTTTCCCAAGTTCTCTTCATTTCTTTTAATAAAGCATCTACTCCCAAAAATTTGAAATATTTTATAGTAGTTTGTCTTACTTTCCACAATTCATAAGGATTTTTGTCATGATTAACTCTGATTTTCCCTCTATTCAAGATATGAACAACCGTATTTACCACTTCTCTCCAAAATTTATCTGATAGCTTAGATTCATTTGACATGGTTCTAGCCATCTCTTGGATGGTTCGATTCTTTATTTCTTCGACTCCATTTTATTGTGGGGTCCTTGCAGCTAAGTACTGTATTTTGATTCCATGATCTTCACAATATTCAATGAATTAATTTGAGGTGAACTCACCTCCACGATCTAACCTCAGGCACTTTATTTTCAATCCGGTTTCATTTTCTACTAAAGCCTTGAAATATTTAAACTTCTTAAATGCTTGAATTTTCTTGTAAAAAGGATACCCAATTAATTCTAGTGTAGTCATAAATGAATAACATGAAATAACTCTCACCTTGTATGCTTTCATTACGGTAGGTCCACACAAATCCATATGAATCAGCTTCGGTGGTTTGGTGGTGAATACTCCTTCGTTCTAAAATTTTCTTTGGTCTGCTTTCCATGTTGACATGACTTGCATAGAGTACTTGCAGTTCCGTTACCTTAGGCATATCCCCACAACCTTCTTGTTGTTGATTTTCACCAGATTATCAAAATTTATATGCCCCATCCTTCTATGCCATAGCCAACTCTCTTCAACCTAACTTAGACAACATTTCTCTCCTTTTACTTCTCTGAGCATGTATAGGTTATTTGTGGTTCTATGTGCATCTACTACTAACTCTCCCGTGTTTTCCTTCCTTATCTCACACCCTTCAACATAAAACTTAAGTGTGTTTCCTTAATCACACATTTGGATTACACTTAAGAGATTATGCTTTAATCCTTCAACATATAAAAAATTCTCCATTTTTTTTTTACCATTATCAAGACTCATCATACCTTTTCCAGCAATCTTTGCTTTAGCGTTATCATCAAATTTCATTGTACCTTCATTTACCTTCTTCAATGAGATGAAATTACTTTTATCTCTGGTCATATGTCTTGAACATCTTTTATCAATGTACCAAAATTTCCCTTCATCCGTGCATGGAATGTTTTTGAACAAGCATAAAAATTTCTTTATCTTTCCCATCATCCCCTTTCTCCTGTTTCCAAAATTTTGTAGCTTCTTTCTTCTTTATTTCTAGAGCATTTATCTTCTAGTTTGATTGGGATGGTTCTACAAAACTACTTCTACAAAATCTTGGCATATGTCCATAGTTATTGCAGTTATAGCAAATAATATCTTCTTTAACATAGTTCGATAAAGGAGCAACGAAGTTGTAATTTCTATTTGAGAATCTATACACACCTTTGTTATTTATATTGTTATCTCTCACCCTTATTCTATAATCTATTACTTTATGACCAACATGATTACACTAGAAGCAATAGCCATAGAAATAATTTTCAAACTTGGACATGTGAGTATATCTTGGAGGATTTGGTCTTCTAAACTTGTTCTCATCTTTGCTTTCCTTGTAAGAAGTGTTGATCTTCATAAAGCTCTTATCCCTTTTCAACTCTTCATTCTTCATAGGTTCCTTGAGTGTCTCTGCATAGGTCTTTGACTTCTCTTCTCTTGTCCCTTTTGATGAATCTATACCTTTTGTGTTAGCGGTGTCTTGTCTTTCCATATATCTAAGACCAGTCTTGTTGGATGTTGACTTCTGTTGGTTCAAAATTTCATCTAGTATCTTGGTACTTTTCTCAAATTTTAGATTACTTATAACTTTAGAATTTTATTTTTCCAAGTCCTTTCTCAAAGCAACGATCTCTGACTCACGCTTTTCGCAATCTTCTTCCTTAGTCCTTAACTGATTTCTTAATTCTTCTTCAACTCATTTTACTTCTTCAATTTGGGTTTTTAGATCCACGATCATCTTTCTTGATTCTTCAAGAGATTGTGATATCTTAGCTTCAAAGTTACGATATTATTATTCATACTTTAGGAGCTGTAACTTTTGTTTCTGATTTTTCTTTTTAAGAGCTTTCAACTCTCCCAAGGCACACATAATTTCCTCTTCAAGATTCACTTCACTTTTTTCTTCCATGTCTTCATATCTTTCTAATTCATCTTTTATAGCCATGAATAATATTTATTCATTATCTCTATCCGATTCACCTATCCCACTTTCTTCGGATGATCTACTACTTACTTTTGAATATAAGATTTTATTTTGCTTTCCAAATATTTTCTTGCCTTTTCTTTGCTTGAATTCCCTTTTAAATTTAGGTTTTCTTTCCTCATCATCGCTATCTTCTTTCTTTAAACACTTAGCCACAAAATGACCAATTTTACCACAATTAAAACATTTAAATGGTAACTTAGCTTTGTAATTTCTAGATCCTTTCTTTAACTTTTGAATGAACAAGGATTCTTTCTCATCTTCTTCGTTGTTTGAGTTCTCATTTGACTCAGAGTTCTTTGATTTTCTCTTTCTTTGAGACTTTGAATGCAACTTCCTTCTTTGATGGTCTATTTGACTCAGTCCTCATTTCATACGCGGTCAATATTCCATGTAGTTTGTCCATGCTCAACTTATCAAGATCCTTCATTTCTTCAATGGAAGACACCTTAGCATCAAATCTTAATGGTAGAGATCTTAGAATATTTTGAACGATCATGGATTCTTCAATATTTTCACCTAACCCTCTTATGGCGTTGACAACCTCATCCATGTGAAGAAGATAGGCTGCAACATTCTCCTCATCCTTCATTTTCAGGCTCTCAAATTTTCTCCTATGGGTTTGAAGCTTAGCCCTTTTAACCTTGTCATCACCTTCGTAGATAGTTTGAAGTTTGTCCCATATCTCCTTCGCCGTGTCACATTGCATTACTTTAACAAACTTAGATTCTGACAGGCCACATAGGATTGCATTCATCGCCTTGGCATTGTTTTCAAAATCCTTCTTTCTGGCTTGATCTATTAGTGGAACTGATGGGATTGTATATCCAACTGTTATTGATTGCCAAATATCAAACCCTAGTGCCATTAGATATGTTTTCATTCTTATGCTCCAAAATGCATAATTTGTTCCATCAAACAATGGAGCCTTGTTCGAAGAAAAAACTTCTTGTACTTGATGAGTAACCATATGTGCTTATGAGATCTACCATCTAATTGTTAGATTGCTCCTGAAGGCACCCACTCTAATACCAATTTTTAAGCACAAGATAATATTGAGAGGGGGGTGAATCAATATTATGATATTTTTTAAATTTAACACTTAACCTCAGAACCAAAATCACAATTAATCAATTTCATAGTGAATATATCAAATCAATCAATAAATGCAAAGCAAACCAACACAATGCAAATAGACATAAATTTACGTGGAAACCCTTTCGGAGAAAACCATAGAGAAAATATTATTTATTATATTTCTTAAATGTTTGTAGGCACCAACCTATATGAGACACCAAGTGCCCAAGTTACAATTTTGTAGGCACCAACCCCTTTTTCTAAGCACCAACTCGGCAAGAGACACCGATCTCTTTGAATATGACGGCACCAACCTTATGAAAAAAACACTTTTCTATCTGTTATGTTGTTGCTGACTTCAAAAGATGATAGAATACTTCCTTTACTAACTCAGATCATCTATACTTTTCTTACAAAACTACTACTCATAATATTCTTCTTATTTATTTCAATTCCTTCTCATATATAAATCGCTGCAACTCTTCATTTAAAAGGTTTTTCAGATCTTCTCCTTTACTTCTTATTTTTCATTTTGAATTTCATACCCTTTCTCCCTCAAACATCTTGCTTATATAGTCTTTCACCCTTTCGAAAAGGCATCTTTTCTACCAACTGACACTCCCTTTCATTTAATTTAATTAACCATATTTTATTTTAATAATGCAAATAAAAATTTCATCCATAACTATAAAGTGGCGTTATTTTCCAAAGGGGGCCGTCAAAATAAAAACAAATTTTTTATTTGTATTTTAAACCAGCCAATGGACATATTTATTGCTCCTTTAATCACCCCTTATCATACTAAAAAGTGGAGATTTAATTCTGTCATTTGAATATGCTTTTTCACTATAAAACATGGCATATGCACACCTTAAAATGCTGATATCTTCCCCTATGTAGCGCTATGTATATCTCACTTATACCATGATAATCCTTATGTAAAAATGTTTCTTTTCATGTATTTAAAATTTCATTTTCTACCCTTCTATACTTATGGTTATTTCGCTACTTTCTACCATTTCCGTTAATGTCCAGTTAGTAGTTCCATCGACTTTTGTTACATGATTTCGTTAACCAAATACATAAATGATTAAGCCTTTGACATCAATGAAAATATTTCCAACATAGGGTTGAGCCAGATTGGTTAGTCACAAGTTGGGTGCCTTGGAAATTTGGATTGACGTGAATAATTTTTTTATATATTACGAACAAAACAAAATAAATCATTACACAATACATTGCTGATGGAATTATTGAAGAGGCGAGGGTACAAAATGAAGGAGCAAAGATAACTTAGGGCTCGATCCTCTTCATTGACTTCTGGGAGATTGGAGTTCCAGATGGTCTAGATGATGATATGTGGTATTAACCACCAGTGAATAAGTCCCTCATGATGCAATTCACTGGATACACCTTTAATGGCATAATTTCAAATCTGTATAAGGTAAGAATAGATAAATGGTATATCAGAATGTGAGGGGCATTTAAGAACAAGTGGAACATTCCATACAAGTTGCCTACAAAATTTGGGGAGTAGGAAAAGTTCATGGTGATGCAATATTATAGTCTTATATGGTTCAAAATGGGGGATGGGGATATGAGCGCTGGTGCGATCTACCATTTGCATTCACTACCTGGTACTTCAAGTGTTTTGTAAACAAGATTAAAGACATGTAGAGGTTAACCTTTGATGCCAATAAGGTTAACTTAGACTTACACATCTTATGTGCGACGTACATATATGATGCGAGGTTTGCATACTTAGAGATGTTGGAGCTTGACATGATGTACTTGATCCCCTAGCTGAATATTACCATTAGGGGATTGATAAGCCAAATTTTTGTGTAGTTGAGGCTAAAGAATCAGGTAGGAATTGAGATGGAGGTTATAGATTCTACCCTCCCACAAATTGGAAGATCAATGGTGCCACCGTTGAAGAGAACACACAAAGACACCCCGAAGAGGAAGAAGGAGAAGAAGAAGGTAAACTTGATCATTCACGATGCAAGAAGATGTAATACATAAGAAAAATCAGTAGTGGCGCTAGAATGTTTTGGCCACCATAGGACAATGTGAAAAAGGAAAATGTCAAGTGCAGAGGGCCAAAGGTTGTCTCGGTACAAAAATAAGTGAGGAGTTTGATTTTGAGATGTAAGGAGAAACTTTACGTGAGGAACTTTAGAAAGAATGGGCTAAGCGAGTTGGCCGAGAAAGAATGTTGAGGACCAAAGGTAGTCATGCACCATAGAGGGAGAAACAAATAAGAGTCCGCCCAAGGACAAGAAACCTATGGAGGAGGAGGCAAACAAGAAAAAGGAGACTGATGAAACTTATGTTATCAAAGAAGAAAAAGGTGCAAGAGTTGGGACAAATGCAGGCACTTTTATCCCAAAGAAGACAAGGAAAAAGGTGAAGGCATTGAGAAAGATATGGATGCCTAGGTCACCACATATGGATTTTGTGGATGACCCCAAGAAGGTTTTAATGGTGTGTTTCTAGAGGGGTAAGTGCACCAAGTTGGGGGACAATTAAGTGGACATCAAATCCTGAATTTTACATTAAAAACAACAAAACATCAAATTTAGTCTTTCGCAGACTTGAACCATGCCGAAAATTAAAAACTATGTCATAAAAATGGTACCATTGCGTAGGGGAGACTATTAGCTTTGTAGAAATACTGATTTTAAAGTGAATAGAAGAGGATAAATATCATTTTATAATTTTTACTAATAGTAGGTCTTTAAGACACTTTTTCCTGTGAATGTTTATGTCTACGTTTAAGACTACAAAATTTGTTTTACTTATCAGAATGTGATAAAACTTATACCATCCCAACCGTGGTGAAATTATATACATGTTCAATTTTTATTTTATTTTATTTCAATATTTTTTGATAAAGTTATGGCGGGCAAATGGAAAGTGCTCTGTTTTCTTTATGTTTTCATACCACTTTCACGGAAAAAATCATAAAAATAAAATATTACTCAAAAAATACAAAATAAAATCTATCCCAAGATAGATAGTGGCATATAACTTCTCACCAAAGGAAAAAATATATATCAATTTTTGGTCATCCAAATTGTGGGCAAACGGACTATAATCTTATCGGCGTTTTTAATAAAAAAAAAAAAAAAAAAACCAAGTCATTGAATTTTGAGTGTTTAATATAGCTAATCTTGTCCATTTTTTACAAAAATTAGTATTTTAGAAACTAGATTCCGGATGCTACGATTCATATTAATATAATTTTGTCTAATTTTGAGTGTATGTATTGCTAATAATCCCTACAAGTTGATATTATGTTGTTATTTACAATATGATGTCCACGGATGACCCTATATTTGTCCATCAACTTCCTGCACTTACCCAGAGCACAATTTGAATGAGAAGTTGTATGCTTGGGAACTAATGGATAAGTATGGGGGAGTGTCACAAAGTAAGAAGATGTTAAGTTGGAACTTACACAATTATATAGAAGAACCTGAGCTTGAGGTAAGTTACCACTCCATCGGTGTCATTGAGTTGAAGAATGAGTCGGGGAGGAAGTATAAGGCGATCAAACCCATATACCTAATTGATGAGTAGGTGTGCAACACCTTAAAAAAGTTGGTCACGAATGTTTGGCATAAGATCCTTGATGCAAGTACTACTATGAAGGTCTTAGTAGAAGATAAGAAATAAAAAGAGTGCCAGTCGCTAATTTTAAGAAGGACCTATAGGGAGAATAAAAATGGAGCTAGGAGGCATATGATAGAGCATGTGCTTTGGTAAAATAGATCTTAGGTCAGTGCCCTTCCCTGGTGAGCCAAGATAGACACGACTATAATGATGAGATGGAGTACTTGGAAGACCTAGTTGGCATGCTCTAAGTGAACATAAAGAGTGGCACAGGGCCAATAGAAGAAGAGATAGCTAAGGAGAAGGAAGAAAACAAGGTCATTGTTGAAGCTAGAATGACCAAACTTGAGGATTTGTTTGCAAAACTCAAGGAGGAAAGCAATAATGCCAACTTAAATTTTAATAGGTGCCAAAAGTGTGAACTAATTCTTAGTGCATGCATCAGTGATGAAGAGGCGATCGAGGGCTATATAAAAAGACACCCACTAACAAGATAGAGCGCATTAGGGTTATGGTTGAGATAATATCAAAAAGGAAGTGATTAAGGCTAATAGGGATAAACTGGATCTAGAGGTTGACTAGTTTCAGAATGTGGTGCTTAAGCACATGGATATAGTTGAAGGGGTAGTTACTGAGGAATTAAATTTAGTAATCCAAGAGCTCAAGAGTAGAGTTGAAGAGTTGGTGCCATACCAAGTACCACAAATTATAGAGGCGACACCTATGAAAACATTAATGAGAACTTAAAGAGTGGTAGAAAGCAAACAAAGTGAGATAAATGCTTTGAGTTCAAGAGCTCTTCCAAAAATTTGAGGCCTAAGTTGATAAGTTGCAGGTGTGAGGATTATTTTTGGCATTAAATTATTTTTAGAGGTCACTTATACTTTTGGGTGACTAAGATATTGCTAAGGATGACATTCGATTTAGTGTGGGGTAATGTTGCATGACCCATTTTGACTAAGTAAAAGCCACACATGAAGTAGGTATGGAGGGGAAGACACATGACATAATAGAAAATGTGTAGATGATCACATCCAAATAGGAAATATTCAGGACTCGGCTGATTTTTGAACCACAAGCTAAAAATAGATGATGCCGAGTTTGAGTGGCGTTCAAACAACGTTCTAGATTTAGATAAAAGCATGAAGACTTGAGGATCAAAGAACATATATTTTGGAGATAAAGCACATGCAATTTAAGATCAAAGGTCATGCATGGATCAAACTAATAATAGGATTAAATGAGAGTTTATTTATAGGTTTAATCTATTATTAGGCTTGCTAGGAAAACATGCATGCTTTATAGTTGCTTTTTGTATGTATACATGGGTTTTTTTGAGCATGCAGTCTATTTTGAGATACATGGGCGGTGAAGGGAAAGTCCCCACCCCTATATATATTTATTATACCCCATTGTATTAGACATGGTTGATATGATAGGGTTATGCTTTACTCTAAATTACTAATGTGGATGATAATATTGTTATGTATTCAAATTCTGATATGTAATAATTCTATTATGAATGGATCATTATGGTTGGATCATGATTGTTGATATGCTTGAATATGGTGACTATATGGTGTGATTGATCTTAGTAATTGTTTGATACATTTTGATTTCTTATTACACGTGTTTCCTTATGATGCCCTGTATGGTCTACTCATGAATGTATGTTTGGTATTGGTAACCATGGACATGCATGCTAACGTCTTGACATGCTATCACAAAGGAGGTACCTGGTAGCTTCACATGCTTTAGGTGAGCATTCAGCCTCATCCCGGATGAGGTGCCAACACGCATAACATTTTTAGGTGGTAAAACAAGACTACAACACTTGACCATATCATACATTTTACACTAGACATATTTACAACACATATCTCTAGCATTGGTTAGTCACACTATACATTACACATCTCACAAAACACACATTCTACACACACGACATCTTTCTATTACATCTTCTATCACACACTAGGTGCATTAATCACTATACACATTCATGTTACATCTCCCTTACATCTACTTCTACATGTTGCGGTCATTACCCTATGACACACTCTAGTTCCATGGTTTGTACTCGAATGCTGAGGGTATACATCTCAAATGGAACTCATCACACTCACATATTTAATCAAATCACTCATTCACTCTCGCGTTTACACTCTACACTTTTTGCTTTGATGATCACATATTTTCCATAAACACATTTACACCATTTATCAATGACACACTCTTGTTTACAATTAATTCTTGACTGTTGAGGGGGCATAAATAAATGAACCTTCAATGGAACCTAAAATATTGGCTAAGTACCAAGAGGCACGTGCGCATAGGATCAAGATAGAAGGGAACTTAGGAAAAATGCATAGGAAAAGGAGTTTAAGAAGGGTTTAAGTGAAACGAGGGGTGCGGTGGCAAAACAAAGGTTTGAAGGACTTAGCCATATTCGACATCATGGAGTCACTTGAGGAAAAATGTGAGGACTTGACTAGGCATGATGAGTGGATAAGGTGCCGGCCTAAAACCTTAAAGATCAAAAAAGGATATTCCATGTAGGGTATATTCCCAAAGACATAATTATAGCTAGTGTAAGGTTTGCAAAGAGGATAAACATTCATCAATGGAGGAACACATCGACACTTGACACATAATTTTATCAAGAGAGGTCATTGTGGTGGTCAATGATCCTATTTAAATAGGTGCTTGTGACATGAATAGAAACACAAAGAGACATAAAGGGAATGCAAGGAGAATGCATAAAGAAAGAGGAGAAAGAGAGAGAGTAATGAAGTGCTGTAAAAATGTTAGGAAATGCTAAGGGTTTGGAGTTCATGGTGATAGGGTTTAGAGTACTTAGTGCTAGAGGGTTGTAAGGGATACCATTAAACATATGTATGGGTAATGGGATCTATAACAAGGGATAGAATGTGAAGAAGCATAGTTAGGATCTTTGATAATATAGGTTTGCAGGAGTTAAGTCTCTGTCATTTGATGTATATGGTCTGAGATGACCCTTTTGAATGTAATATGGCTACCAGAACTCTATTAAATCAATATAAATGGATCTATTATGTACAACTTGCTTACAGGTGTAAACCCTCATGTTATATGGCTTATCATGACTCAGATCTAGTTTCTTGTACTTCTTACAATGTTATTTAGCTTTTGTGATGCATTAATGTGTAGATATGTTAGTTATATCTTCTACCTCTCAAAGTGGATGAATGTACTTTTGTTTCTGCAAATAATCCTCCATTAATGGTAGAACTCTATTACAAATCTCACATAAAGGAGGGTCTTGGTGCTGCGCACACCTCGGGTGAGTGTCCAATGTATGCTAGATGATAGGTCGATGCACTTGGGGTTAGAAAGAAGTATCAAGGATAAAATAATGACTACATCTTGGTTCCATTGCTAAGACATCTTTTGAAGCTATTGTGAAAGAAATGTGTGATGACAAAGTGCTTGACCTTGGGCTCAAAAACATGGAGGATGAGTTTTCTCGAGGTTAAGCAATCGGATCTATGTTTGACTCATGAAAATGGGTGGAGGAGAACCTGTATCACAAACTCTATGAGACATTCTTCTGTTGTTTCCCAATAGAGTTGTATGAATGGCTATCAACATATGTATCAAGGATGAGTTAGTACTATAGACCTCGTGTTTGGACCGAGGAGGAATAATAATGGTTTCATGATGTCTACTGACATGGACCCGTGTTGTTGATCATTGGTGGAGTAGAGTGCTGACTAGTTATACCTTGGAATACATTATTTCTACGTATTATTTCCTAGAGATTGCTTGAGTTTGAGTTCTTGAGGGATCCTAGAGGATTGTTCTTGCATGTTATTCCATTGGCTATCAAGATCCTGGTCATTAATTTGAGTTTGGAAACCTTTCCCATGGCTGGCTAAATTATTGCTAGGCGCAAGGCACATAAGCTGGCATGGTAGAAGGATGGGTGACCTTGCGACATAAATGGAGAGAGAGGAAAGGAAACTCAAGTATAATGAATCTTGAGAGGGAGTTGGCAAGAAAAAATGAAGCTACAGGAGTGATGGATTTATGGAGGTAGACGTTGCGGGAATTATTTGAGATTCATGCGGAGGACGTGGAACCTGAGAAGTCTATGCTATCCCATCTTGGCAAGCGTGAAAGAGAAATCCCCTCAGGTTCTGGAGAGAGCTCATCATATGAAGAAAGGAGAAGAGGCATCGATGCACATATGAATCCACCTAGTGACCAACCCTTGGCACTTAGTTTTCCAAATCTAGAGATAAGTATTACTAACCTAGTTTGTATTGGTGGAAGTAATCGATCAACACCTAGGAGGTATAAATTTTCATTTGGTACATCTATGGCTGCACAATCATTTCTGTGTTTAGAGGGTATATTGTCTAGTGTAATGTTTGGACAAAGTACGGGTACAAAAATATTGGGTATCACATTTAGAAGTGGTGCGAGACACACATATGGTAGCGGTGTAATATCACAGACTGTTGGTGCATGATTTAACATGACACTTGGGGACAAAAGGCACACCCACTTCAGGACCTTTTCCAACTATGAGAGGTGGATCTGGTGGGTCGAGTGGAAAAGGCACTCTTTTGGACTTAGTGGATTTGGCGGATCCGGTGGGTCAAGAGGAAAAAATGCTAGTGGGTCTAGTGGATTTGGTGGTGGAGGCAACACCGATGGGAATAGATGTTCTGGATGAGGAGGACAAGGGCCTCAACCACCTTAGCAAGTCTTTTTGAAATGTCTTTACATCTACCAGATTACAAAGGTGTTGAGGATCATTGCAGAGCATGTACAAAAATGTGAGTTTCTATGGCATGCAAAGGGGATCACTACCCCAAAATGGAAAGCAAGTCAGTTTGCAACGATGTTGTAAGGGCACACATAGTTGGTACTCAAAGTATGACCCTCATTAGACAATAGTAGATTATACTATGCTATGTAATGCCTTCATAGCTGAATTCCATATTCCCGAGTTTGAATAGAAGAGCATTAGTGTATTTGAAGGATATTAAACAAGGTATAATAAAGAGTGTGTGGGATTTGTGATGCGTGCTTTAAGAATCTCTTGTCGAAAATGTCTTATGATATTCATTCTTCTCAATATGCTCAATGGTTTGTTGGAGGATTAATAATGCCCTTCAAGAGAGCGCTATCACATAAGACTTCACATATTCATGCGAGGCCTTGGAGGTTGCCTTATGCACTAAGGCTATGAGAAGTATGGATACCGATGTCAGTCCTTTCCTTGAAGCTCAGATTGCTACCATGGAAAAATATCTAGAGAAGCTATCTACAAACTCGGCACATGAGACTCGCAGTGGCCTATGGTGCATGATTGTGAGGTAGAGGGGAATACGAAGGAAGTTGTCCTTAGAGATTGGTACGCGCTATGACAATAGGATCTGTGAGATTTTCCACAGAGATCATGATGCAAGTAGGTGTCCATTACTACAACATGTGATCCGTAAGAATGTGTCTTTCTACTACAAGATTTTCACCTCTACTACCCATGACACTAAGGATTGTAGATTAATTGACGAGATACATGATGCCATTGATAATAATGTGTGCCAGACCAATGTTGTAAACAATTCCAAGGATGATAGTCATCACTATGAAGGGCACGTGGATGGAGGAGCTCGTGAAAGAGGATTTCATGGAGGATTTAGACACTATGGCAATTTTGGAGGTAGAAGAAGTGAATTCCCTCATGGAACTTGTTATAACTGTGGGTCCACAAAGCATTACAAGCATGAATGTCCTGACCTGCTACAATGCTCTTGGTGTGGGAAGAAGCACAAGTATAAGGAGTGCTCTAGAATTATTTGAACACATGAGCAAACAAAAATGAAAATACAAGAGCCCTGGGATGGTAAGTGTGAAGAAAACAAACTCATAGTGGATGCTAAGGGTGACTCGTGAGTCGAATTAAAACTTATACTTTGGTGACAACACAAGTGAGGCAATTTTGTACATGCCAGGGAAATACCAAAGTAGAGACCATTGGTCACAAGAGAAGAGGTGGTGCATGGGAAGTATCTGGACCCTACTCATCAAAAGGAAGTTTATCAGGAGACCATGGATGTGATTTAAAGCCTACAAGGAGAGATCCAATACCTGAAGGAGTAGTCACGGTAACTAGAGCAAAAGAAGAGCATTGAGGCTCCATAGAAGGATCTGGATGATGTCAAGGAGGTATGTAAGATGTTGAGGCAAGAAAATATCATCCCCTTACTAGGAGAGTGGTTAAGAGAGAAAGTACCAAGTGCTAGAGTAGAGCGCGAAAGGTAGGTTTTACATGCTAATCTACCTCCTCACAACATTGACTATGATAAGGAAATTACCCTGAATGCCATGGTTGATGGATGACTCTTGAGAAATATCCTAATTGAAACGGGTGTAAAAGTTAATGTTCTCACCTTGGATGCATGGAATCAAATGGGAAGGCCCCCATTACAACCATCTTTGAATGTGTTGTATATGGCGAATAAGACGAAGGAAATTCTCATTGGAGTTTTGAAGGATGATGCTATCACTATACAAGGGGTGAAATTAAATGGAGACTTCGATGTCTTGGCACTTGCTTTGAGGCGAGATAAATTTTCAACGTTACTTAGATCCCCTAGTGCTTTATAAGAACAATGCTTTGACTTACGTTTAAATAAGGGGTATATACGTTTTGAGAACAAGGAGGAACATGTTATCATACCTTTGATGGATGGGAAATTAGTGCCCTATATTGAGCCTTTAAGAGAAGAGGACCTAGATAGAATTTATGTGTGAATTATCGGGGACCCTGAGGTTATGCAACAAAAAAAAGGTATTATTCAGTGGGAAGATGCTCAATCTATAAGTGATACAACTAGTGTGGCATGTGAAAATTGGGCGCATGGGACATATGAGTTAGTTAGAAGGAAGTTAAGAGGCTCTGTGATGAGAGTAAAAAAGGCATGCTTAGTTAAGCACCTAGGAGGAAAGAAGTTTCCAAGTTATACTGGGGAGTTGACCCGATGTTTTCCTATGAGAAATGGAGACCCAGTGGAGATGTGAGATCAAAAGGAGAAGGATTCTTAGCTATACCTTGCTCGGGACCACAACATGTTGGTGGAAGACCCATCATGATAACCTTCTAGAGTGACACAAAGTGATAATCTTATTCTCTGTTAAGTTTGTTTGGAGAAATACACATACTATCATACAATATTATCATGGGAAGGAATCTATCTCATTTCACATCCAAGAAAATGAGAAGGCCCAGATGGAAGGCACAAAAGCATTACCTCCATATTTATGGGTGCATAATCTTTACTCCACCTTACAATATTTTGCACACGTATGGTACATTCACTTAGATATGCACTGTCAGACAGGAAAATGACAAGAGGTGACGAATGATCTCCTTCAAGATTTCAAATATTAGAGTACTAAGCCTTTGGTGGATGAGGTGTTGTAGGTTGTTAAGCACCTAACTATGGGAGATAGTGCCATGGTAGAGGATAAAATACTAGAATTATTGGGGGAACCTAGCTTAGAAGCATGCTTTCATGAGGAAGAATCGAGAAGATACAACTTGAGCGATGCATGCATAGAAAGATAGAAAGGAAAGTTGGTCTATGTGATCGATGGTGAAGAGGTGGAAAACATAGATGTTAACCATACTATTGGTATGCGTGAAGTAATGGAAAATGCTGATGAGAAAGAACATGTGTACCATGAACCCCTGAGAACTACGAAGGTTAACATTTTATCAGATACGAAACCTAAGGAGGCTACTATCGGAAACTACTGGTCAAAAAGGAGGTTTCGAAGATCATTGATATGTTGTGCGAGTTTTAGGATTTATTTTTGTGTGTGTACCATGAGCTTAAGGGAGTTCACCACTCTTTAGGGGAGATGTGGGTCAAACTAGAGGAGGGAGCACGCCCGATTCGGAAGAGACCTTAACGAGATGAATTCAAATCTGCGTGTCAGGGTCAAGGAAAAGATTGAAAAGAATATCACTTCTTGTATCATTGAGGCTATTTAAGAATCAGATTAGATAAGTCTAATGGTCATTAACATTAAGAAGGATGGGAGAATAAGGATTTGTGTTGATTATAGGTATTTGAATGTGGTATGTGTTATTGACCCTTTTTCAACCCCCTTCACTGAGGAGATCCTGGAAGGAGTGGGTGTAAAATAAATTCTTTCACAAATGGATTCTTAGGATATCATTAGGTTAGAATTGTAAAGGAGGACAAAAAAGAAAACTTTCACCATTGAATGGGGAAATTTTTCATACACAGTCATGCCTTTTGGAATGAAGAATGCGCCTGCTATGTTTTTGCGCATTGTGGTTCAGGCATTTCAAGACTTCATCCACAAGTTTCTACAAGTCCACCTGGATGACTGGACAATATATGGATTAATTATGGACCATTGTGACAATCTGAGGCTGATGTTTGAAAGATGTTGACAGTTGAGGATATCCCTCAACATTAAGAAATGTGTTTTCGCTACTCCATTTGGAACCCTATTGGGGCATATCATATGTAAGGAAGGTTTCTTTGGTGGATCCTGCCAAAGTTTCTGTTATTGTGGGATTAGGGGAACCTACGGCCTAGAGTGCGGTGCATGGATTCCTTGGATATATGAGATATTACCGAAATTTATTAAGGGCTATGCCAAGATTTTTGTGCCATTAGAAAAATTGCTGAAGCACAAAAGTACATTTCATTAGGGAGAGGCACATTGGATGACATTTGATACATTGAAGAATAGACTTATTACTTCTCCCATAGTACACTTTCCCTCTTGGGATAAGCCATTCCATGTACATGTTGATGCTTTAGGGATGGTAATTGGAGCAATACTAGTAGAAATTAGAGAGGGAATTGTTGACCATTCCTTGTGCTTTGCTAGTAGGAAGCCAACCCCAACAGAATTGAACTATACTACTACTAAGCGCGAGGCATTGTCAATGATCTACGCACTGCAAAAATTTAGGTAGTATCTATTGGTAACACCTTTTATATTCTACATGGACCACATGGCATTGAAGTACTTGGTAAACAAGCCCATTTTACAAGGGTGCATATGTAGGTGGGTCTGTTGTTTCAAGAGTTTGAGTTTACAGTTGTTGTGAAACCAGGTAAGAGTAATTTGGGACTTGACCATTTATCAAGGATTAACTCGGGGAGGATGCATAGAGCATTGAGGATACAATGCTAGATGTGAAACTATTTAGATTATGGTGTGTGCCCTCTGACTTGGAAGATATTGTTGTGTTTCTCAAAACATGTGTGGCACTAGAGGGAATGAATACTTTGGAAAGGAAGTAGTTAGCCATACATGTCACACCCTACATGTTAATTAGTGGATAATTATACAAGCTAGGCCGTGATGAGGTTTTGCACCGGTGTGTGTTAGAACATGAGTGCGTTGCAATCATGGAGGAAGCACATGGTGGAATTTTAGGACACTATGCATGGAATGCAACTATACACAAGATCCTTCTAGTAGGATTTTAATGGGAAATAATTTACAAAAATTGTATCAAGTATTGGAATGCTCATGCGGCCACTACTAAAGACACCTTGGTAAACCAGGGAAAAGAGATTAAATTCCATTAAGACCGATTGTCATTGCAGAACCATTCGAGAAGTGGGCAATTGACTTCGTAGGCCCTATTTCATTAGCCATGCAAAGGACATGTTCACACTATATCATTACATGCATAAATTACCTTACAAGGTGGGTAGAAGTGGCACCTACAAGGGATTACATAGTGGTAACAATAACTAGGTTCTTATGGGAAAATATAATCAACAGATATGGATGCCCACTAAGCTTAACAAGTGATAGGGGTACTCATTTCTTGAATGAGATAGTTAGGATCTTGTTGGTAGAATTCATGGTAGCCCACCATAAGAATACCCCTTATCACCCACAAGCTAATGGGACTGCTGAGGCATTTAACAAAATTCTGAATCACACGTTAACTAAGATTTGTGATGTGGGAAGAAAGGATTGGGATGATAAAGTTTCTACTTTGTGTTATGGTCATATCAGACTACTTATAAGAGACTGAACAAGGCCACACCTTTTCAATTGGTGTTTAGTGCGGAAGTTGTGTTACCTATTGAATTCATGTTACCATCACTGCATATAATGCACACATGAGGATTAGATGATGACCAAGCACTTGAGGAGAGGATTGATAAGTTAATGTAGTTAGACGAGAGGCGGGCCATTGGTTGTTGGAGTCAAAAATAGGAAAAGCTAGGAAAAAGGCATGGCATGATAGACACATCAAGAAAAAATAGTTTGAGGTTGGGTAGATGGTTCTATTGTATGATTCTAAGTTTATGCGCCATCATGGGAAATTCAAAGTCCTTTGGATGGGCCCATATATTGTATCCTATATACTTGATTTAGGCACTTTCCGATTCTAAATGTTGGATGAAACACAGCTACTGTGCCATTTCAATGGGATTAGATTGAAGCCCTACTATAAATAAGTCTTCTTTGTGTTTGTAAATAAGGTAATATTTCCAATTAGTAGGTTTTTCTTTGATGCAATTTCCTTTCTGTGTGTTTCCCTTTCTCGTTGCTTTGTTTTTTGCGCATTTGTACGCTGGTAGCCACTTATTATTTTCAAAAGTTTTTCTATGCGCAGAGAATACCATGTATCCATTTTTGTGTGGGGTGGAGTGATGTTAAAAGTACTAGAAGCTATGGTTGTGGATGACCCAGGTTGAAAAATAAAAAACATGTGGATTGGAAGATCGTGCATGGAAAAGGTGAACATAAGGGAATATTGGTGTCAAAAGGATTTGAGAAACCACGTACAAGGGTAAAAGTGCAGGAGCAACATGAGGTAGGCAGCGAAAAGAACTTGGTCTAAGACATAGAAGAAGAATTGACTTCGGGCAGGAGAAAGTGTGAAGAACTCTATGGTCGAGGAAGTTATGCGCGAAAAGGTTGCGAAGTATTCACATAGGTTTTAACATGGAGGAAAAGTGCTTGAAGGTTGGCGTTGAAAAAAATCCACCTTTATTGTGAAAGTACGTCAAGAGGTGGCATGGAATTTTATAGCGAAGAAAAGCCAAAGTTATAAATAGAAGATTGAGGGTGCGTTATTTTTCTACCTTGTGTTTTAAGTTATCAAATATCTCTCGTGAACTAGAGTGGAAAGAAGTACATGGGAGTAAGTGGAGAAGGTTGTGTGGAAGAATCTCGCGGGTGTTATGCCATCTTGTGGAAAAAGGGTTTTCTAGGTTAGGGTTTCATAGCTAGGGCACGAGGTTTGAAGGAATTTTTATAAAGGAGTGGAGCTGCAAAGTTGAGAAGAGCTAGGACTAAGAGAGAGGAAGAAGTTTTAAGGACCCGATAAAGAAATGACACTAAGGAAAGTATCAAATGTTTCACCAAAGAAGGGCAAGGGAAAGGGAAAACAAGCTATCTCTACCAGTTTCAATGAAGAATGGTACGTAGAAATGCAGTACCAGATGATGTATTACTTGGTAAAGAATGGGTGTCTCACATTAGGAAGATGGCCGTCAATGATTACAACCATCGAATGAGCACCAAAAAGAATGAAATGGCACTAGAATTGGTTTGCCCTACAGAGAAGATGACACTAGATGGAATGCCCATCTATGACAATGATGAGGTAAAGGTGCAAATGGAGAAGGCTAGGTTGTTGCAACTCTATGATTTTCCCTATTTTAGCAAGCCTGAGCGATTATAACAATGGATGATGTCATGTGTGCATGAAGAACACTTCTATTTCATAGGCCAGAGGATACACATAACCCCCCAACTAATTTCTAAGTTCATCGGCCTTATCTGTGAACGAGATTCATTGGACGATTACTTGGAAGACAAGGAAGCCATTAAGAAGACTATTTAGGCTTATGAATATAAGAAGGGTTCACTCTAATTCGACATTTTTACAATTACTAACTTGGTGATGAGGATGGCCACACACTTGGTTACAAATTTGAATGGGAAAGAGTGATAGAAACAAATCAACAAGGCAGGGTTGAATGTGTGCCGCAAGATATTTGAGGGAGCCATCTATAACCTCTTAGCTTTCATTGTCAGAGGAGATCATAGATGCTACGCATGATGGAGAGAAGATCATGTTTGGTAATGTCCTCCTCACCATTGTATTTTCAGATATTGGAGTGCTCGATGGCCTGGATAATTTTGTTTGGGAATACCTAGATGAGAACCCCTCCCCCACCAAGAGGTTTGAACAAAGTATACCTATGACACCATGATGACCACTCATAAGGTATGCCTAGAAAAGTGGTATAAGTGGATGCACGATGCATTTGGGGTTGAATGGAGAATACCCAAATAGTTTCCTTCACTAGTGCAAGGAGAAGCTGATTTCATTATATACCAACATTTTTACATTGACAGATTTACTTTGGTAGATGATACCAAGAGTCCTTGGTGTAAGTTGCCTTTCTCCTTCACAACACAATACTTCTAGGATGGGGTCAATCATTTTAAAGAGGTGAAGAAAATCAGATTTGATCTGAGTGTAGTGGATAAAGACTACCACAAGTTACATAGGAAACTAATATACCCCAAGAAGCATGCCTATGTGGAGAAGTATGTCTCCCATGACGTGCACATGTTAAAACTAAGTAACATTACTTGTGCAGGGAGGACAACATCGAGGGTGTATTTGTGCATAAGGCCTAAGTATGAAAAGGGTGCTTATGTTGAAGATGATGTCTCCATTCCTGAGGACACCACGGTGCGAGTAAGAAAACTATGCTAAGGAAAAGAGATAGAGGAGAAAATCTTGAGAAAAAAAAGGCACCGAGCGCAGAGCGCGTGAGAGGGGCATAAGAGTCAAGCGCAAACACCAATACTTATGTTCGCTAGAAGAAGTATCCCATGAGAAAAGAGTCACCACAGAAGGAAGAGTTGCCACAAAAGGAAGAGTCACCCGAGAAAGAAGAAAAGAGAAGTCCCTTGAATTGGAATCACCAGTAAGGAAGAAGTAGAGGGTGACAAAAGGTCAGACTCAGGTGAAATAGAAAGCATGGAGGCCAAAAGGGTGATGAAGATGATGAAGAGCATGATGAGGCTTAGAATCATCCTGTGTATGATGTACATGAGTCAAAGGAAGAAGGAAATGAAGATAAGGATGAGAACGAAGGAGGTACTCATGACAAAGGGGAGAGTGAGGAAGTAAACATGAAGGATCAGAAGACCCCGACCCCGACCAAGGAGCAAATGGATAATACCATAGAGAGGGAAGTGGTAGGAATTATCCAATAGTTAGTGGAGCATGAAGTCAAGTGAAGCACCGAGGAAGTACTGAAGGAAATAGAGGAAAGTGTGAGTGTGGGAAAGGAGTATGGAAGCATGGGCAGAGACCCCAACTTAGCAATAAGCTTCCCAAAGGTAGCGCACATAGGTGGAAAGGGCATAGTAGTGGTGCAAGAACAAGAAATGACTTACATTAATGATCTAAACAAGGTATTTCACATGCACTTCCAAAGTATCGTGCCCAAAACCAAATCCTTGCATGGTCTTCTTTCAATGAAGAAGGTGTGTACCCACGCACGAGGAAAATGCTATCTTGGGATTTTGAGTCCCACGTTGATGAACCCAAATTTGAGGTAAACCGAGATGCATTGATGAAGATACTAGATGCCAAGGGAGTAAACCCTCTGGTAAATTCCCAACAACTATCCGATGAGCAAGTTTGCAATGCACTCAAAAAAGCATCAATGGAGGTAGAGGCAAGACTCTTTGGCAGAAATGACAAAATAAGGGTCTTGGAGGAAGAGCTTGAGAAAAATAATGAGGAGATCATTGAGTGGGACAAAGAGATAAAATAGAAGGAATTGATTAGTGTGTAGTTAAGGCCGAGTGAGGATGAAAAGGAAAAGGTGTGTAAAATCCATAAGAAGATAGAGGCCATTTTAGACACCATAATCTTGAAGCACCGGACCTAGCCCCACCTGAGAAGAAATACGAGTCAACCATGCACTGCTTAGAAGACTTAACCTGCATCCTCACCATGGAAAGGTGACCACTCACATTAGAGTCAATAGAGGAGGTGATGGCATGCCATAAGGAGGAGGAAAAACTAAAGATTAGGGAGATAGTGAATCAAGACTCAAGCTCCTTACCACAAGTAAAGACCGCCGCATTGATGGCTGAAGCCGTGTATGAAAACTATGCCAATAGGGATAGGGTAGTAAGCATATTGGTTGCTACACATGAGGTGGATCTAAAATAATTTTAGGAAAAGCACAAAGGTAATAGGGCAAAGTATGACAAGATCATGGCTAACGTATAAAAGAAGTTATAAGCAATCAAGACCTTATGGGGTTTGATTAAGAATAAGCTAAAGGAACTATACCCCCAAGTCACTCGTAGGATGGATGCGCTAGGCGATCTTAGCAAGTAGCTGGAAAGCATTGTTGATACACTGAAAGCTAAGAGTGAGGAACTTAGTTTTGATGAAGTAAGTGCATTGGTGGGTGACCTACTTCAGCAGGTGCAGGGAGAAGTAGACGCATGGGAGAAGATTGAGGCATCCGTGAAGAAGGATTTCCCACTCCTCATGCAATAGTAACATATTCTTCTATTCTTCCATTCTTCCATCCTTCCATTCTTTAATTGTTTCAATACCTCTATTATTTATTCTTTGAGGAAGCAGAATGTTTCAAGGATGGAGAACACACGTAGTGTGGGGTGATGTTGGACCCTAAAATATTGGCTAAGTACCAAGAGGCACGCACACACATGATCAATAGATATAAGGATGATTACGGAAAAACACGCAGAAAAAGATTTTAAGAAGGGTTTAAGTGAAACTAGGGCATGTGTGGGCGGTAGAACAAAGGTTTGAAGGACTTATCCATATTCGGTATCATGGAGTCACTTGAGGAAAACGTGAGGACATGACTAGGCATGATGAGTGGATAAGGTGCTTGCACTCGAAACCTTAGAGGTCAAGAAAAGGATATTCCACTTAGGTATATTCCCATAGACATAATTACGCTTAGTGTAAGATTTTCAAAGAGGATAAACATTCACCAATGGAGGGCCACATTGACACTTGGAACACGATCCGCTCGGAAGGGAGGTCATGGTGGTGGTCAATGATCCTATTTAAAGAGGTGCTTGGGACATGAATATACACACAGAGAGACACATAGGGAATGTAGAGAGAATGCATAGAGAAAGAAGAGAAAGAGAAAGAGAGTAAAAGAGTGCTGCAAAATGTTAGGAAATTCTAAGGGTTTGGAGTTCATGGTGCTAGGGTTTAGAGTACTTAGTCTGCAGAGGGTTGTCGGGGATACCGTTAAAAATATGTATGGGTAATGGGATCTATAACAAGGGATATAATGGAAAGAATCATAGTTAGGATCTCTGATCATATAGGTTTGCAGGAGTTGAGTCTCTGTCATTTGATGTATATGGTCTAAGATGACCCTTTTGAATGTAATATGGCTACCAAAACTCTTTTAAATAAATATATATGGATCTATTCTGCATACAACTTACTTATGGGTGTAAACCCTCATGTTATATGTCTTATCATGACTCAGATATGGTTTCTTTTACTTCTTACAATGTTAATTAGATTTTGTGATGCATTAATGGGTAGATCTATTAGTTATATCTTCGCCTCTCAAAGTGGATGAATGTACTTGCTTTTGAAAATAATCCTCCATTAATGGCATAAATCTCTTGTAAAGATCACATAAATGAGGAGCTCGGAACCCACTTGCACCTTGGGTTAGTGCCCAACGATGCTTTGGATGATAGGCTAATGCACTTGGGGTTAGAAAAAGTATTGAGGGTAAAATAATGACTACAACTTCATTATATGCATACACATCCACTCGGGGCATTTGGCTCCTATCATTCACACTGCATTCCATTCTTCCTCATCCACAACATACTACATATCTCTGTTACATTTAGACTTGCTCACATTTAGTTGTTCCACATGCATCTTATTACACATGCTAGATATATGTCTTGTATGTCATTATATTTATCATACACACATGCATGTTCACTTACCTTTCTAGTTGTGATCACAGATTCTATAGATATATAAACACAACATGGATGCTTGGCACAAGACTAGTACCAGTCCCACATTGGCTCCGGGGCAAATACTTTTGTACATTACAAGTGTTATTGTTTCATTTTGTTTCATAACACATTACTTTATCAGATTATACACATTTTGACATAATTTTTTATCTTTCTAACATGTTAACGAGTGCTTTATTTGTAACATTTGTTTTGTAGGTATATATGCTTCCATGGTTGTCTATTACATTCCTTGTCATTATTTTCTATTTGTATGTTCTTGTTTGTGGGATTTTCCTTTTTCTTGTGTGCACACTGTCTGCTTTTGGCTTCATCGACCTTGATTGTCTTGCAACATCGTGAGTGGTGTCCCATTTTTCTAACCCACTTTTTTGCGGTATACATTGTCTTCTTACATGTTTACATTGTCTTCTTGCATCTTAGCTTACATATTGTCTACATATCATACATTCTACATGCATGTTTGTCTTTTCTTGTACTAACACTTGTTTCCTAGCCACTTTGTTTACATGTGCCTTGGTTTCTACAAAGCACATTCCCTTCCCTTGTAGGGCATAGCTTCATTTCATTGGTCAGTCCTCTTCCGGGTCATACTCCTTCAACAATGTAGCATGTACCCCAAATGAGGGGGACATCATTTGGGTGAATCAGTCACCCCATACAACAGTCTACAATCATTACACAACACAACACAATACCAATACAACATAATTTTTTATTTTTAGGGTTTAGAAACAGACTTGGATCTTTAGTACAACATGGCCCTTCCTAAACACCAGTAACTGTGGGGAAATTACACATCATTTTTTAAGTTTAGCATAGTCTACAAAACTCCACACACAACGGCTTTTACAGGGCATATAGTCCTTAACACTTTCGTGTTGGATCAAATTTTGCACACCATCTATAGTGGTGTCCTACATTATGGGAAGCAGTTAAATGTTGGAGGATAACACCATAATTTTCTCCCTACACTTCTTCCATATCATTGGCATGAGATCAATCCAAAAACTCACAAATGACATAATTGGTGTGAGATCACCCAAAAACTTGGTCTTCTACAACATCTTCAGGATCCTTTCTACACTCTTTCCTCATCACAAATCAGGTGTACATGTTCCTTTTTCACATTTTTCTATTTTACATGCTTTCATTACATAATTTTTACACATTTCAATCAGATACGTGTGTATTTGACTACTTGTTCATTCTTCTCTTTTGCATGTTCGTCTGTATGGGAAGTGGTATTCAACATCATCCACAACATCAACAATAATCATCACATATAACAAACAAGAAGCATAAACAATAGACACATCATGAAATCTACACATGCGTTTCCACCCTAGGTTCATTTTCATCATCACTTTTTGCACTTTCTCTTCATTAGCGTCCATGCTTCACATTTTTATCACTTCATGCTTTGTCTTGTCCTCGACACTCTTTTTTAATTGATCTACATGGTTTTCAGATACACATTTCTTATCTACTTTATGTTATCGAGATTTGCACTCACCAACATAAAGTGGGGGAAAATGTAGACTCAAATCACACACTTTGGGTAATTATCTAGTCTTAATTACATACTACTATTCATATGATTCCTAAGTGAGAAAATTACTAATTAACCCATGTCTTTGGCCACCTTTATTTTTCTTTCTGTCACTTCTCTTGGTCTTACACCCTTACTTTCTTAGTCTTCCTTTTTATACTTTGAAATTTATCATCTTGGACATCAGCACCAACCAAGACGCCAATGTCGTGCACCCTCATTCCCTATGGGTGCCCTTAACCTCAATATACTTTGTTCAAATCTTTTGGGTCCTTTCTATCTGTTTGAACATCTTATCTTTTTGGTAGTCAACCTTTTCAGGGTGAATTACAAAATTTAAGCAAGGGAATCATATAAATATAAAGTTATGTGATCATAAGAAAGGACCAAGCACTAAGTGTTATCTATCACCACCTAAGGTTGTATCCATCAAGCATTTAAGAGCTTCATTGCATCCATCTAACACCATCCAAGGGACACAAGGGATGGTTATTCTGCATACACTTCATAGGAGGGAAGTTCATTATATTCCATGCACACATCTATTACATTTCTTTAAATTTATCTTACTTACTCGCTATCAAGTGCAACACGGACAAGATCCACCTAGGGCACGATTACATACACACAAACATAGAAATACATTGGGTTTGAGATGTAGTGCAACACTCAACCGTAAGTTCACGATTTTGATAGTGAGGATAGTCCAAACCCTCATTTTGTATCTTTCATTTTTAGGATTTGATGTTTATTTGTGAGTTTTCTGAGTTAATACTTCATTGCAGAGTTTCTAAAGAACTTCAAGTGATTACCGTGTGACATCATAATAACCAATGGAAAACAACAAAAAATAACTAACGAACACTCGAGAATAGGTTTTTTGAGTATTTTTGCTGACCCTGCATCCAAAAATAGGTCTAGGTGCCCGTAGGCACCTCTGCCTTCCTCTCTAGGTAGACCAGTCCTACTTATTCTTCCAGATCTACATTTTTCTGAGCGTCGGTGTGACGATTAGTGCTTCATATTTTTAAGTTCTCTAAAGACTGTACACCTATGAGATTTTTGTGAATTATCTAAGTAATTTTACCTCTTCTTTTTAGGCTTTCATATATTTTGGTTTAGTTTACTTGGGTTAATTTCTGTACTTAATTGTAGATTCATTTACTACTAAAATAACAATCAGATTAGGTGTAAAATTCACATTTAGCTTAATCACTTGGTTGCATTTTCTCTTTCTTACTTATACTTACATGTACACTTCGTTTACTATGCTAGTTAGATATTTTGTATGTAATTATCTTTTTCTATATACACATATGCGTTCACTTGGTATTTAGTTGTGAATGCAGACTTCCTACAAATCTTTACACACAACATTGATGCTTGACATTGTACCTCTTACCGTCTCACTAAGGTTCTTGGGGCATCTACATTCGTACACATCACAAGTGCTATTATTCCATTACATGTTACTTTCTACTTTTACTAGCACACTACTTATTCCATGGATCTATACACGCTTTGACATACTTTATATATTTTTAACATGCTAATGAGTGCTTCATGTGCAACATTTTCCTTACAGAAGGCGTTTACCACCATGGTTGTTCTCTGCTAATTTTCTTGATATTGTTGTCCATTGTTTTCCATTATATACCATTGTTTGTAGGTTTTTGCCTATGTCTTGTATGTTCATTGTTTGTATGTTTTTTTTTCCGTTTCGACCTTGATTTTCTTTGCAACATTATGAGCAATGTCCCATGTTTGTAACCTAATTTTAGTGTTCTATCTTGTTTGCACATTTTTATATCATATTGTCTTCTTTATGCATCCTTACTTTGTTTGCATGCATTTTGGTTTCTACTAAACACATTCCCTCCCCTTGTAGGTTATCGGTTTCGGATCAATGTTAGGTCCTCTCTTTGGGCTACATACTCCTAGTGATGTCACATACACCCCAAATGAGGGGGGCATACATTGGGTGAATTAGTCACCCCATTCAATAGTACATAGTCATAGTTTAGACCTACACAACACATGAAAAAAGCAGAGACACAATCATAATATGACCTAGATTCTAACTTGGGTCCTAAGTTCAACACAAAGACAAGTGTCCAGATACGACATGAGTACCTAAGCACTCCCGACCTTTCTTGGGTGTCTCTCGACCAAGGGGTAATTCTGATCACTTTCTTAGATCAACACAAATTTTAGCAAAGTTTATAGAGTATTTTTCACAAAGTATATGTATAGTCCTTGAGTAATTAGAATGCATTCTATCTCCTTTTTCTACTTAGATAAAACTTGATTGAACTAGATTGAACATGGAAAAAATCAATATCACACCATCTATAATGGTGTATAAATTTCGAGAAGTTGTCATGGATAGAGAATAACACTAGACCTTTCTCCCAATACTCTTTTGTCATGGCATGATATTACCTAAAAAATCTCTCTTCTACAATAGTTTAGGACATTTTCTATCCTTTTCACTCATCACGGATTAGGTACACACTTTCCTTTTTACATGTTTTTACACACTTTTACATATTTGGATCAAAATTTTTGTATACACATAATTGACTACTATTTTGTTCTTATTTTACAAGTTTGTCATTAATACATAACAAGAAGCAACCATTCATCAAACACAACAATAAGTACAACACGTCATAACACATATGCTTCACCCCTAGGGTCACTTCCTCTTCCTTAGCTTCCATGCTTCATTTTATTCACTTCACACTTTCACTTGTCTCTTTGGCACACTTTCACCATCGATCTACATGGTTATTAGGTACACATCTCTTATCTAATTTATGTTATTGAAAAATTATCTCAACACATAAAGTGGGGGCAAATGTAGACACAAAATCACACCTTTGGGTACATTTTTGGGTCCTAATAACATAGTTACATTAATCTAATTCCTAAGTGAGAAAACTAGTAATTAACTACTATCTTTGGCATTTTTGCTTTGATTCTTGTCTTTCTAATAGTCTTCTACAACCTACTACCTAGTCTAACCTTCATTACTTTATCTTTCTTAGATTTACACACCAGCGCCTAGCTAAAACGCTAGTGCCCAGGCACCCTCATCCCCTCTGGGTGCCTCAACCTCTTTATATCCTACTCGTCTTTTTTGGGCCTCTTTTATCTTTTAAGCATCTTGCTTTCTTATGGGTTGGCCTTTTAGTGGTTAATTACAAAATTCAAACAAACTAATCATATAAATACAATGCTATGTGATCAAATTAAAGGACCAAACTCTAAGTATCTACTATCATCACCTAAGGTTGCATCCAAAGGAACTCTAAGAGCATCAAAGGCATCCATCTAGATTCATTCAAGGGACAAGAGACTGTTAATTCTACATACACACATAGGAGGGGAAGTTTCTTTTGTTTCATCCACACATCTATTTACATTGGTACATCTAGCTATTGCTTGCTATCAAGTGCATCTTGCATAAGAGACTCCTAGGGCATGATTCTTCCATAAAGACACACAAACTATATGGAGTCTAAAATGTAGTGCAACAATCGGTTGTAAGTTCATTCGGTTGGGTGACCAGGAAGGGTCAGTGACGACTCCCCATTTGTAACTTTTAGTTTTTAGGATTTGATGTGTTTTGGGCTTTTATAGGATATATTTCTCTTTGTAGGTTAAGAGAATTTTGTGGACATAGTGCGACATAAAAGTGATACACAAAAATGGTTAACGACCACCTTGCGACACAATAAAAACTAGATTTCGAGATTTTTCATAGTCATAGGTGCCCTAACACCGATCCAAGTGCCATGGTCCAACATATCTCGATAATTATACATTTTTCTAAGTGTGGTTGGGATAGTATCTTCCTCCTGTTCATTAGTTTTCTAGTCCAGATCACCTTTAGGAAAAGTGCTAATTAGTTAAGTCCTCTATACCCTCTCTTGTACTTATGGTTTCAATTTCTATTTGCTTATTGTTTGCGTCATATCTTTAACATTTATTTATTACATGTGACTCTACAATATCCTAGGGTTTTAATAAATTTAAATGTTTTTTAAATCAGTAAGAAGCACTTAGAGAAATAGTTGAAATGATTTGAGACTTTCGAGATTTTGAATTGTTTCAAAGGAGATTCAAGAGGTAGGAGTGACCAATTCCCAACCTGATTTTATTTATAAACAAGAGGATTTGGGCATCCTTCCGCTAGAGGAATAATGTTAAGGAGAGAGATCTAGTTTTACTCTCCGTCCATTACTACATCCTCAAAAGGTCCAACCTGCCGCAGACGGATAGAGACAAAAAAAGTCTAATTTAGTTCCGTATTGTTCCATGTTGTACCTGATTAAAGAACCCATATAGGAGCACTATAGGAAATTCAATGACATCTCATTTCCCCCAATCCTATAGTAACATGTGTTATGATTTGAATAGTGCTAGATATCTTCTAATTTAGGTCATTTATAAGTGATGGTAATGTAGAATGACTCCCAAGTTAGGTCATCTTGGAGTGATAACAATTGTGATGTAGCTCCGAAGTTAGGCTATCTAGAGAGATAGTAAATGTGCTTATTTTACTAATTGGTTGATTTTGTTGGGGTTAGCATACTGGTTGTACAAATAATATATTAGATCTAAGAATACATGCAAATAAAAGTTGATATTCTACCAAAAGAAATATACAAAACAAGAAACATAAATTAACACCGATTTAATGTGGTTCACCCAAAGTGTGGGATACATCCACCAAGAAACAAGATAATCTATTATCAAAAGCTTTAAAAAGATATACAATTGAAGATTTACAATATTCCACACCTCTCAGATGTACAATACTTTCTTTCTCATAAGATTTAGCTTCATCTCCAAGAATTCTCTCTTTCACTCACTTTTGCAAGTTCTTCTTAATTCTTGTTAATTCTTACTTTTAAACCCTAGCTTTCATGCCTATATAGTCATTTATAAACTTAGGGCACTTAGCCATGTAATTACAATCAATAGATCTAATTTAATGCTAAAAATAGATCTAATTCCCGAGAGTTAATTAAAACACTCTCGCACAGTTAACTGATGTCAGTTCACCCTAAATGAGGTCGGTTCCAACTTACCTGACTGATGCCGGTCCTGGGTGAATGGTACTAGTTCCCCCTAACTGATGTTGGTTACTATATTTTTCTAGCAAGTTTCACATTTCATGCTAAAATAAAGAAATTGAGCTCCACAACTCAACAATCTCCCACTTGAAGATTAATTACTGCCCCATACCTGTACAACATCATTATTGGATCCTTCCTTAGCTTTGTTTCTTCCTCTTTGAGTCTCAAACTCGAAGACCAACAAAAGTGGAGTGTAGCTCCAACTTCTCCTTTGCTAATGGATTCGTTAGCATATCCGCAAGTTTATCGCTCGTATGAATCTTTTCCGATTCAATTGTCTATCCTCCAATACTTGCCATAAGAAGTGATACCTCAATTGAATGTGTTTAGTTCTTAAATGAAACATTGAGTTCTTTTCCAAATGAATTACACTGATTGTCACTTTGAAAAAATTTACAATCATATTGCTCCTTTCCCAACTTTTCCATGAACCTACTCATCCATATCATCTCCTTGCTAGCCTCTGTAAATGCAACATACTCTACCTCTCTAGCAGACAAAGCCACAACCTTCTACAATCTTGAAATCCAGATAACTACCATTCTACCTACTATGAAAATATATCCAGAGTGCTCCTCATACCATTCAGATCTCTAGCCATATTTGAATCCACATAGCCACATAATGAAATATCCAAACCTCCATAGCATAGTTGCATGCTAGATGTCCCTTTCAAATACTTGAGTATCCATTGGACTACTTTCCAATTCTCTTTACCTAGATTGGCCATATATCTACTCACAAATACCACTTTGCCTTTGCAATGTCTAGTCCTGGTATAAACCATAACATACATGAGACTCCTAACTTCTAAAGCATATGAAACTCGTGTCATGTATTTGACCTCCTCATGTGATGATGGACACTGATCTTTTCTCAATTTAAGTATCCAACCATAGGTGTACTAATAGGTTTTACATTCTACATCTTGAACCTTTCTAACACCATGTAGATATAATCCTCCTGAGACAAATACAATTTCCTATTTTTCTTATCTCTGTGTATTTGCATGCAAAGGATTCTTTTTACAACTCCTAAATCCATCATAGAAAATGTGTGAGCTATCTTTCCTTAAGCTCACCAATGTCCTGCATACTAGATCATGCAATAAGCATATCATCCACATACAATAACAAAATAATATACCTCCCATTTTCAAGTTTATTGAAATAAAGACAATAGCCAAATTCACATCTCAAGTAAACATGCTCATGCATAAAACAATAAAACCTCATGTACCATTGCCTTGGAGCTTGCTTGAGCCCATATAGACTCTTTTTCAACCTTCACACTAATTTCTCCGTACCCTTGACTTCATACCTAAGAAGATGTTGCATATAAATCTCTTCATCCAAATCACCATAAAGAAAAGCTGTCTTCACATCTAGTTGCTCTAAATGCAAATCTTCTACTGTAACTAAACTAAATACAATACGAATAGAAGTGATCTTTACAATAGGAGAAAATATTTCACCAAAGTCAATACCTAATTTTTGTACAAATCCTTTTACTACAAGCCTTTCTTTATACCTTTTTTGTCCACCCTCTCATTCCTTGATCCTGTAAACCCACTTGTTCTGCAATGTTCTCTTACATGTTGGAAAATCAACCAAATCCCAAGTTTGGTTCTATTCTAAGGAGTCCATCTCCTCATCCATGTCATGTTCCCACTGGACATGGGTCTTATCCTACATTTCTTCTTCAAAACTTTATGGTTCACCATTATTAGTCAATAATAAATAAAATAGATAAGGTGTAAATATTTCTGGAGGTTTACTTACCCTTTGTCACCTTCTCACAGAAGTTTGGGGTACCGGAGGCACATTCTGGACCTCCTGGACATTAGTATCCAAATATTTCAGTGACCGACACCGGTCACCTGTAACCGACGTCGGTTCTTCTAACCAATGCCGGTTTGGGTCTTCGTGAATCGATACCGTTCATTTGTCCGATGAGAGTCATGGGTAAATTGACACTAGTTACTATGTAACCCTGTCGGTATTACTTTTGAATCCGAGAGTTCATTTTCATACACAAAATTATCAACCGACTCATCCTTGGGTACCAAAATTTGATCCCCTGTACACTCTCTTTTCATTACATTTAGCATCATGACTCCTAATAATTTTAGAATTCTAAAATCCCAAAAACGGAAACCAAAATCACCGGATCCATAACCAATGAAATTGAATCTCTTGGATTTTGCATCTAACTTTTTCCTATTTTCCTTATCAACATGCACAAAAGCTTCGAACCAAAAAAATGTAAGAAAAGAAAGATATACCTCTTTTCCAGTCCAAGATTCCTCTCATATTCCTCCATCTAGTGAACTTGAAGGCCCATGGTTAATCAAATAAGCCTTTCGTATCAACTACTTCTACCAAAAACTGCAAAGGCAATCTAGAATGTATCCTCATACTTTTAGCACATTCCATGATTTTCCTGTTCATTCTTTCTACAACACCATTCTCACGTGGTGTTCTTGGAACTATTCTTTGTCTATGTATTCCATTCACTTTGAACAATATTATTGAAAGCCTCTACAAAGTATTCACCACCATTGTTAGATCTAAGGCACTTTAACTTAGAATTTGATTCATTCTCAACAAGGGATTTCCATCTTTTAAAATTCTCAAACACATCAGATTTACGTTTAATACAATAAACCCATACATTTCTTGTAGCATCATCAATGAAAGTAACATAATACTAGGATCCTCCATGAGAAGCTACCTGAGCTGGTCCCCACACATATGAATGTACAAGCTCCAATTTTTGCTCCTTCTTAGCTGCCCCAATTTTGAGAAATCTCACTCTCTTTTGCTTTCCAATACATAATGCTCACATAAATTAAGATCTAAACATTTCAAATATGATAACTTACCCTTAGCCTCTCCGATTATGCCACGGTAGATATATATAACGTTTCTACCTTCTTATCTCTTGCCATAACAAAAGCACCCTTGGTGACTTTCCAAGAGTCTCATGTAAAAGTAACCATGCAAACCGCATTCACCTAGTTGCCTTGCAGAAATAAAATTCCTCATGAGGCTTGACACATGCCTCACATCTTTTAATACCCATTTATTTCCATTCGCATTTTTAGATGAACTTCCCTTTTCTAAGTAATACCGCAAGGTTCATAATCACCCAAATAAACATGCCCAAAATTACATTGGACATAATTTCTAAAATAAACCTTATTATGAGTTGCATGGAAAGAAGCTCCTAAATCTAATACCCATGATTCAATTCTATTATATAAAGAAAGAATGAGAGCATCTTGCATTACCTCTCTACCGTAGCAAGATTTGCTTATTTACTTTTATCTCAAGTTATTGGTTCTCTTTATCCTTTGACCAACAATATTTCTTTGCATGTCCTTTCTTTCCACATTTCCAACAAGTAATTCCTTTATCTCTGGATTTAGATATGTTATCCCTTGACTTTGATTTCTCATTACTCTTACTCTTAGATCTCTCCTTCTACCTGCCCCTACTTTTTACATTCAAAGCATTCCCATATGATGATTCCTCTGTACTCTTTCTGTGAATTTATTCATTCAAGATTATACCAACCACATCATCAAACTTCAAAATATTATTAGCAGATGTTGTATTACTAACAACCATTACCAAGTTATCCCAACTATCAGGAAAAGAACATAAGAATAAAAGTTCTTTCACTTCATCATCAAACATTATATCAACCGATTTTAACAAATTTACAATAGATTGGAAAATCATTCAAATGAATAGATACAGATCCAATTTCATGCATCTTAGAACTTCTTCATCAAATAAAATTTATTTGAAGTGCTAGGTTTTCATATAAATTAGCAAGAGATTTCATCAACCTTACCGTAGAACTCGCTTCTATAATATTGGAAGCCACGGATGTTGTAAGGCTTAATCTTATATATCCCAAAGCCTTCTCACAATAATCTTCCATTCTTCATCAGTCATCTTTGTCAGAGGTCTATAATTCTCATCCAACGGTAAATACAAATCTATTTGATATAGATAATCCTCAATCTGCATCTTTCATAATTGATAATTTCAGCCGTCAAACTTCTCTACCTTGTATTTGTTTTCTTCTGCCATTGCTATAGATCCCACTCAATAAAAAAACCCTCTGTGAGTAATCATATCAACACACAAAACCCTCAAACAAAGCCCTGATACTAGTTTTTGGGGTTAGCATACCGGTTGTACAAATAATATATCAGATCTAAGCATACATGCAAATAAAAGTGAATATTCTACCAAAATAAATATACAAAACAAGAGACATAAATCAACACTAGATTTAACGTGGTTCACCCAGTGTGGAATACATCCACTAAGAAACAAGCCAATCTATTAACCAAAGCTTTGATAAGATATACAATTGAATATTTACAATCTTCCACACCTCTCAGATGTATGGTACTTTCTTTCTCACAAGCATTTGCTTCATCTTCAAGAATTCTCTCTTTCACTTTTGCAAGTTCTTCTTAATTCTTGTTAATCCTTTCTTCAAAACCCTAGATTTTATGCCTATATAGTCGTTTATAAACTTAGGGCACTTAGCCATGCAATTACAATCAATAGATCTACTTTAATTCTAAAAATAGATCTAATTCTTGAGAGTTAGTTAAAACACTCCCACACAGGTAACCGATGTTGGTTCACCCAAACCGATGTCGGTTCCTCCTTTCCCGATAGATGCCGATCTGGGTGACCGATGCCGGTTCCCCCTAACCGATGTTGGTTACTGTAGTTTTCCAAAGCAAGTTTCACATTTCATGATAAAATGAAGTAATTGAGCTCCACAACTCAACATATTTGATTCGAATGATAGGAGATTGCTTTGAGATTTTGAACTTAGTAAATTACTCATGGAGAGGTTTTTTTTTCTTTGCCCCCAAATTAGGTCATTTAGGGGAATAGATTTGAAATAGTAGAAAATATTGATTGTCATATAAAATGATTGTACCTTTGTTCGAATGAGATCAAATCAAGTTGTAATAGTAATATGCTAGGAGTGTCAATTGATTGTATTGTATCCTAAGAGGGATTATAGGATGATCCCGATTGTATGCCCCCTTTCGGTGAAAGGGTGAGGGACATAGAAATGATCACTACATGGAAAGTAAGACGTATAAAATGTAGTAAATGAGAAATAGTATTGGATAGTATAATCACAATGTGAATAGATATTGAGTAGTACATGTGTCATATGTGAATATGAGATGTGGAAATTTATATGGTATGGTGCTAGAGGAGATTATGATCCATATGGCGTAAGCGGTGAGACAAACAAAGTTACAAAGCTCAAGATATGAGCGAAACCGTGTAACATGTATTAGTTGTAAAAGTGGTTATAAATAATAACTATAGTATATGAAAATTGGAATTACTATATATAGTAATAGTAAAAAGTGAATAGTATTGTCATTTATACCGAGATCAATTGAGATTTGGAGTATTAAGTCGTGAGGATGTCGTGTATTAGAGCAAGTAAGTTTGACTAGACATGAGAGAGTCACGACAACCGTGGCTTCATAGACAACCGATGAGTTGGTATGTATGATGTTTTTTTGGAAAATTTTGTCAAATATGCCATTTTTGTTAATTTTTGAAAAATTGTGTTTATGTAGTTTTCAAATTTTTGACCTAGGTAGTGGCCAGTGGCATTTCTACCCCTAAGGACACTAGCGCCCAATTGTAGGCACTAGTGACCCAATTCTAGGTGCCCGTGATTGGCTCTTGGTGCTTTGGTGTCCCATAACAGAGGTTGGGCACTATTAAATGTTGATATTTTGATTAGTTTGATGTTATGATAAGTGGTGTTTACAATATGTATGGTGTACTAATAGAGAGAGTTTCAGGCGGGCCGCCATTTGAGTACTTTGTTTACTTTGGGCTTGTCATATGCTGAGTGGGATATATTGGACCGTGTCGGCTTGTGGCATATTTCTAGATTGGGGGAGGTACCCCATAATATTATTATGTTGATTGCTTTGTGTGATAAACGATGTGAAGATACATGTACATTTTGGTTGCCTACCGATGAGATGACGGTGACCCTAGAGGAAGTATACCAGATATTACAGTTACCTATTATAGGAGAGAGGGTATAGGTGATGACTATAGTGGATGTCTATAGTCGATAAGGCCATGGGTGGTATTTCATAGGCACACGAGTACAAATAGAGACTCATATCAATTTAGATGTGATATTGAGATTCGGTGGTTCCATGGTTGTAAAAGTTTATTGCAGTTGATGTTTGCTTCTTGGTGGCATTGGAGGGTATTGGAGTTGGGATATTGTATAAGATGCATGATATTTGTCACAGGATAGAGGAGCATGGGACAAGGTATGCATGGGTGTGGTGTGTATTGGCCCACTTGTATAGAGATTTTTATATATTTACTCAGGAGGATCATGGGGGTGGACTAGAGCCATGAATTTGTTACACATATGGGCATATGAGCATATTGCGATATTGAGGCCACTTAGTAGGCCATGGGCCAAATGGGATAGACTCAAGATATTTTTAGCGAGGTGGGTAGGCACCCATAGCAGGAGGATGGATACGACCACCTATAGAATTATGCTATATCAGATGGGCCCTAGGGCCATTATATGGAGACCACATATAGATTATGGTGGATGGTTGGAGGATGTTGTGGAGTTGTGGTGCATTCGGTGCACCATGTGGTTAGAGGATCACTTCCTAGGGGTGACATATTTTCTCAAGGGAAAGTGAGTATCTAGATAGTTTTACATGGCCTAGAATGTGCCCCGAGCCATACATATGGTTGAGATATATGAGAACAACTAGACAAGTAGGGGTGAGGTCAAGCCCAACAAGAGCATAACTAGTGCATCCTAGTCTAGATGAGATAGATGTGGTTATAGAGCCTATACATATTGATGACCAGGGTGCACCCATGCCTATAGTGAGTGTTGGGTTACACATCGATGGGTGCTACTATTTCCGGTAGTGGTGGATATGGCTGGTGGACCAATAGTTAGAGGAGTAGAGGGGTAACACCTTCCCTTGATGTAGATGGTGTAACAACCACACAAGCTAAATGTAAGTATTGTTCATTGTAATTTGGTAGTTTTTGTTTGGTTATTAGATATTACAAAGGTGTGTAGTAACTAATGTTAGTTTTTGTGATTGCAAGTGATGCTTATTAGTCATTGAGTAGATTCATTGATACACACATTGACGCAAAACATGCCTCCAGATGTTCTTATGGGAGGTGGTATGCTAGAGAGAGTTAATGCTATTATAGGTGATTATTCCCATTTGTTTGAGCCAGTGGCTATAAAAAAACCACATGTACCAGATTATTGAGCAAACGTGATGAGGCTTGTGCAGAGACTGAGTGAGCTAGACATGCCTTAGGAGGAGGAACCCTAACATAGGATGTGTTTACTAAATATGTTGAGCTACAGGGCCAATTGGTAGAGTAGATGACCGAGATTATTGTATTATGACATCATGTGGAGAAATATAGAGGTTGAGATCAACGACGCAGAGTGAGTGGAAAAATGTCTAGTTCTAGAGCTCCAACTATTGTAATTATAGTGATAACAAAGATGATGTGTGATATCTTGTATATGTTGTAGTGATGTATGGGGATTTCCCCAACGATTGTATTTTAAATCTTGTGATTTTTGATGATATATATATATATATATGGTATTTGGTTTGATAGATTCTAGATACATTATTGGGATGACTAAATAGATAAATAGTTATTGATAGTTGAAATGTGCTATGCCGTGGAAATAATAACTAAGTAAATGAATTAAACAACAAAGGTGTGTAAATGATTTGAAAATTGACCAAAATTTTTACTTTGATCATGGACCCCTATAGGCATTAAATAATTGTTGATAAGATTACTCCAAATCAACTCAAAATAATACAAAATTAAAACATGCTGCACATGGGTTGATTACGGATTTTGGCAATAGCCTACATCTCTAGGTTTTTATATAACCGTTCCACTAGTCAAAATTTGTAATTACAATATAGTTTCTTAAAATAAAACCTAATGGAACTTTAAACTTAAATGAATAGTACTCAAGACCTTCAAAAGAACACCGATGGTATTTTTGGGGACCGTCCTACACCTTCTTGGCACACAAAATCCTACAGAACTTGATCAACCTTCCGGATGTTATCAAGATGCCCTATGGCACTGCTGGTGAAACTCTAGGTTTCGCAAGTAGATAATGTGGTGTTATGGGCCTATTGGATAGTATTAATAACTCCTAATAACATTAATATGCCTATTAAAAATAATGGGTCTTACTCTCACAATTTAGCCTAAAATAAGGAATAATTAGCTCTCCTTCGCAAATGCCTAAAATAGGCTTGCTTAATAATGCTCCCTTGGCTCTTATCTATCTCCTCAAGCTCCTTGGATTGAGCTTGTGAGTGTGTTCTTCAATGAGGGGTCGGGCCCCTTTATATAGTATAACGTCCCCCAAAATATTTGTTTATATCCATTATCTCTCTATTTCCCTACATAGCACTCGGGTGGCGGGTTGGATAAGGCACAAGCCTTGTGGAGAGAATGTTGGAGGGTTGAATCTAGCTCTTGATGTGCTACGAGCCTATCCTCTCTCCCGACACATTTTGGTTGGTCAACCGATCGCCGAGCCTACCGTGGATAGAACCCAGGACCACCACATTGCTACCTCTGCGCTCGTCATGATCCATCCATGTTGGATGTCATGCCGTGCTCAACCCCGGCCTCACCGAGCCCTCCATTTGTATCCATGTCACCCTAGCCCTATGCTTCCTATTGGGTGAGTCAACTATGCACCCGTCCATGTAGTGCAAGTCACCGGTGAGCCAACCGCCTTATCCAAAAGTATGTGGATTATCCCACATTTTTGGGGGAGAGGATAATGACAGATTAATATAGCCTAGGGGTGCTAAATCATAACATGGCAATATCCACGTCCTCCATTTTTACCACCAAGATAAATGTCTCGGCCGAGTTGTAGAAGTAACTCACCCTTGTAATGCTCAAACTCACTCGTGCAATGAATTAGATCAATACATACATCCATGCTTAACTCAATTAATTCTCAAAATTTTAGATATATATAGCTTTCTCGAGTTAAAAATAGGGAAAAGTGGTGGCAGGCCATGTGGTGGCTTGAGGACCCACCACGTGGAATTTTTTTGTCGATTGTATATGAAGATGAAGATGACATTGAATGACGAATACCAAAGGTATAAACCCGAAAGCATCACCTTTGCATGATCATACTTTCCACTACTTCATGACTTTCCAGTTGACCTTGTCATGTTAGGGTTGACTACAACTTTGACCAACCACCGGATATGCGTATGAACTCTATTTACAACGTTCAAATAGTTACCTGGAAAGCTCTCGATTAATATTCCATATTATAGTGATCCCGGGAGATTTAGGGAATAATGTGTCCTCCTTATTGACCTCCAAATCAAAATTCTGCAATGGGAAAGCATTTTTGTCCCAAAATCTTGTGAATCCATAATCACATTATTCAGAAGATATCTACCCAGTATACTACCAACTCTACAATCAAATAACCGATGGCTCAATCTCTGGGACCTATGGCACTTGGGCTCACTACCTCTTACTGCGCCACTCTAATATATTCAGAAGACCTCCACATCTCCATTGTATGGTGCTAAGTCTCCTTCCTTTGTCTTGGTTGCCACATCTTCCCTCGAGGGGTCTTATACTTTGACAATCCCTGATGCTTATACTACCACATCCATGATGATCCACTACCACTTGGATGTATGGTCACAATTTCTTGACACCGAATGAATATCTGAGCTAATATCCTGCAATTTCCTCTTATTGACGAAAAATATCGGGTATCATTTTCATTGTATGGCCATGATGTCTTCTTCACTGTAATGAAGATCCGACTGATGTTAGATGCAATGGTGATCAATTAACATCATGCTACATGGTCACAATCATGCTACGTAATGAAGATCTCGAATTGATACTGCGAGCTCAATTGTCTACACAAATGGTCGACAAATCTCCAAGATTATAATTATGATTTAAATCTGCTATAAGCTGTAACAGTGTACTAAAAAGCTAATCAGAGATATATAATGGAGTTTTAATAAAATTTCTCCACGTAAGAAAATATACCGAGTATGGTAAACCCGTCCCCACCTATTCTCACTAAATCAACTCCAAAAAGTGTTTGTCTCCTCCCTGCTAGACAAATAACTCAAAAAGGACAAAATATACTACATCTCTAGCATTAGCAAAATCACCAAATAATAATAGCCCTCTAGGGCTTAAAAATGCAAGTATAAAATGAGTAAAAACATTTCCCAAAATTTGGGTCTTTTACTAATGTCCCTGATTGGTTAAATGTATACAAACATTTCCATAAGGAGTTTTATTAATATATTCTACCTAGAACAATAGTTTGCTGGTTTTATTATAATAAGAGAAATAAATAATGCTCAAAATCCCTATACATTAGCTGAACAAAATGTCAACTTTTATTACACCTTACATTTCTTACAAGCTATAGAATCCTTGATGTCGCCTAGGCTACCTCAATAGGTGCCATGTGGATTGTCGAGCGATCTCTAATCTGTATATGGATCTAGATGATACGCTAGAATATAGGCGATCTTTGTGTCATGGTCTAGATGATCTGCTGGCATATATGAGTCTGACTCTGCATTAGGGTCTAGATGATCCCCTGGTACATATGATCCTGAAGTTTCTCTACTATCACCATGTACAAGACGAATAACATGTCTTGACTCAAATTACACAATCCAACTATAGTAAATGTGAAGCTCCACTATGCTCTCATCATCTCGTCACATAGCCTTACTGCTTCGTAAGGTAGAAATTTCTCAATGCCACTTCATCCATCTCCAAAGGGATGATGTCAAGTGTGACAGTGTCGGAAAATCATCTCCCAACTATAAAGCTCAATGTGCAAAATATCGTAGCCAACCCATGTAGTGTACCATCCTTTGTACCAACTATCTTAGTATGAGGAAGTGGTGTAGTAGGTAGTCCTAATATGTGCACCACATCGGTAGTCACATATCCTAATATGATAGTCCAATCAAAGATAAGTGTGATTTTTGTCCTTGAGAAACTACCGGAATCTACTTTCTTGAGGAGCTTGTGTGTCATAATATGATTACTTGGAATTCTACCGGTGATCTCTATCTCGAAGATGAAAGTGGATGATTGGGCGGGTCATGCAATAGCCTTGCCCTTATTCTACATCCACTTAGGCCTCATCTCTGGGTATAAGTCCCAACAATGATCGCTATCATGCCCTATGACACAATGTCCGCACACGACTAGATTTGGCAAAGGTAGCCTTTCTATGCGGTGCTTTTGAAGTGGAATTCATTTAGCTACATTCCCGGATGGAGCATCTCTACTCTTCGTAACTCTGCGAGGTGCTATTCGTTGGCACTACCACTATTGAACATTAGCTAGGTAGGTTTGCAATTATACAATCTGGTGATCATGTTATTAATGCTGAGTGATCATCACTCGAACCATCATGCCAAATAAGGAAGGCATCATTAAAAATTGAAATAACAGTATAGATTCATCTTTGTAAAAATCCCGTGAAACCTACTTTGGTACCAACTTGATCCAAAAATTGACCAAATTTTTTACCTCAATCACGGACCCTTATAAGCCTTAAATAATTACCGATAAACTTAATCCAAATCAACTCAAAATAATGAAAAATTAAAACATGTTGCACATAGGTTGATTACAGAGTTTGGCAATAGCCTACATCTCTTGGTTCTTATAGAACTGTTCCACTAGTCAAAGTTTGTAAGTACAATATAGTTTCTTACAATGAAACCTAATGAAACTTTAAACTTGCATGAATAATACTCCAGACCTTCAAAGGAACACCAAAGGTATTTCAGGGACCTTCATCCACATTCGTGGTGCACAAAATCCTCTGAGTAACTCGATTGACCTTCCGGACATCAGCAATATGCCCTATGGCACTGGTCAAAACTCCATGTTTTACAAGTAGATAGTGTGGCGCTATAGACCTATCGGGTATTATTAATAACTCCCAATAACATTAATATTCCTATTAAAAATTATAGGTCTTAATCTCACAATTTAGCCTAAAATAAGGACTAATTAGCTCTCCTTTGCAAATTCCTAAAATAGGATTGTTTAATAATGCTCCTTGGCTCTTATCTATACCCTCAAGCTCCTTGGATTGAGCTTGTGAGTGTGTTCTTCAATGATGGGTTGGACCCCTTTATATAGTGTAAATCCAACCCAAAATATTTATTTATATCCATTATATCTTCATTTCCCCACATAGCTAGCTCCACCGACAGGTTGGATAAGGCGTGAGGCTTGTGGAGAGAAGGTCGGCGGGTTGAATCCCACTCCTAACATGCCGCAAGCCTATCTCTCTCCCGTCACATTTTGGTTGGTTAACTAACCGTCAAGCATCTTTGTGGATAGAACCACGACCACCATGTTGCTACCTTTGCTTTGCTTTGCCATGACCCATCCACATTGGTTCTTGCATTGTGCTTGACCTTATCCTCACCGAGCCCTCCATTTGCACCCATGTCACTTGAGCCCTATGCCACCCGATGCACCAAGTCCACTATGAACTGTCCATGTGGTGCCAAGTCACCGGTGAGCCAACCGCCTTATCCAAATACATGTGGATTATCCCACATTTGTGGGGGAGAGGATAATCTTTGGGCTTAATATAGCTCGGGGTGCTAAACCATAACGTGGCAATAACCATGTCCTCTATTTTTACCACTAAGATAAATGTTTTTCCGAGTTGTAGAAGAAACTCACCCGCAATGCTTGAAATCGCCCATGTAATGAATTAGATTGATACATCGCTCCATGCTTAACTCGGTTAACACTTGAACTTGTCAATATCTATAGCTCGCTCAAGTCGACAAATAAGGAAAAGTGGTGGCATGCCATGTAGTGGCCTGAGGACCCACCACATGGAATTTTTTTATCGATCGTATACAAAAATGAAGATGACGTTGAATGGAAAAGACCAGGGGTATAAACCCGAAAGCATATCCTTCACACGATCATATTTTCCACTTTGCTTTATGACTTTCCAATTGACCCATCCCATATAGGGTTGGATCGCAACTTTGACCAACCACCATATGTGCATCTGAGACTCCATTTATAATGTTCAAATAGTTTTAGGAAAGCTCTCGAGTAATCTTCCATACTATAATGTTCCCTGGGAGATTTAGGGAATAATGTGTCCTCCAGATTAGTAAATAGGAATGTATGGTATAACATGTAATAATTAGAAATTTATGGATGTGATCTAATGTGGTATATAAATACAAGTAACAAGAATGGTGTGTTGATAATGGAATAATGGTAAGATGTAAAATAATGTTCGTAATTGCGTGTGATGAGAATGAAAAGGAGGGTAAGAAGAGTGATTGCCCCCCAATGTGAGAATGAGGTTCATTTATAAATGCCCCCTCAGTAGTCAAGAATGAACCATAGAACAAGAGTGTGTCATCGGGAAATGGGTTTGTCATGTGCAAGGAGATGTTATAAAAGATATGTCATGAAGCACAAAGCATGAGTTATGAAAGGATAGGTTCATTGATGTAGTATTCCCTCAACATTCAAGTGTGAACCGTAACATGAGAGTGCATCATAGGGTAATGAAATGGAAAGTGGATGTCATCTACCAGAGATGAAGAGGCTTGCAAGGTATAGATGGAGCATGTGAAACAACAACAATGTGAGAATAAGTGCCAAATTGGATGATAGATGGAATAAAACTAAGAATAGAAGGTGTGGTGGGAAGAAGTATGGAAGCAAGAGGCTTAAGAAGCTAATGAGGAACTATATCAATTTGTGAGGAATGAGAGGATGCAACCATATGTGGATTAGATGGAGGATACAAATGGATGATAACCTTAGGAGGTGGGTGAATGATAACTTTAGATGGAGGTGAAGGAGATAAGTGAACAACAATGGAATCACACTTATGTAGAATAGGATAAAGAGAGCACTCACGAGAGGGAGAACAAAAATCAATGACACCTTTGTCTTCTAATTGTTGCAAGTGATCATGGAGAACATAGCAGTCATTATCACGATGGCCATTAATGCAGTAGAAATTACAGAAAGGATGGTCACACTGACGTTGTAAGTGGTGAGGTGGATGATGCTAAGTAGAAGGTAAACATATGAGCTTATTATCAAGTAAAGTTTACAAAACATCATGTGGCTTTGCATTATATTAGAATTGCAATGGGTCACAAGTGGGAGATGAATAAGACTTAGGTGATTGCCAATGTAGTGAAGGGGAAGGAAGACGCTTGCATGCAGAGGTGGAGATGGGGAATGTGGAGGGAGATTAATAGATGGAAGAGGAGAAGAAGTAATAGATGATGAAGTAGTAGAAGAAGTAGAAGGGGGTGGTATAATATGTGCAATAATTAAATATTGTTCTAAATCAATGACTTTGTAGCATAAGAGAGTAAAATATTCACATGTATCATATAATAGTTTTTATTTCAATGCAAGAATTAAGCCACAACAAAAGATAAATTGATTTTCTAAATCAATGGGCTAAAATAATAACTGATGCATGTAATAATTGAAGCATAAAATGTAATCTATAATTGGTTCTTTCTTTCCTTGATGCAAAGAAGGAAAACATTCATATGTAACTTTAGGACCATTGTTAGAAATAAATTGCCTAAGAAAAGCATCCTCCATATCACAATAAGTACTAATGGATCCATAAGGAAAATGGGTATACCATTGGAGAGCATGATCCACAAGGCTATGAAAAATGCTTTAAGTAACAAGTGATCATTAGAATAAGCAAACATGGCTGAATGATAATGCTTGAGATGTAAATAAGGATTGCTAGTGCCATCAAAATATGAGAAATTAGGCATGATGAAGTCCTTTGGAAAAGTGGAATTTTGAATATTTTTAGGAATATGATTTCCATGTAAATAATTATTGTCAATAGAAGCATAATAGGCTTTACTTTCAAGGGTGAGTGTATGAACTTGAGATTGTAAACTACTAATATCATATTTATCATTACATTCATTAGAGGCACTTTCAGAAGTAGGAAGAGTAGGAGATATAACTTTGCATTCATCTTGACTACTAGGAGAAATAACATTATGCACATTTACATTTTCAACATTAGAAGTAGCATTATTGGTATCTATATTGTCACGAGAAAAAAAGATGATCAAGGAAAAATATACATTAATATCACCATGTCCTATAGTAGGAGGAGAAGAAGGTGCAACAACATGGGTGACTATAAAAGATGAGGGAGAACATGAAGTAAAATTTTTGTCAGGGGAAACTATGCGAATGTTAGGGGTGTCATGGCCCATAGGAAGAGTGTTTTGAAAAGAAAGAAGTTTTTGAAGAACAAAAGAATCACATTGAGGATTATGATAGAGGTCAAAATTTTTAGATTATGTGGAAGCATCATCAAAAAGGGTTATAGGCATGTATCAGTCATATTATGCTTGGGAGATGAGGACCTCTTTTTAGCCATGAGGGTTTTTGGGATCCTAGGGAAAGAAGTTTGAAGAAGGGTTCACCAAATGATTTAATAAAAACTTAATTAAATCTAATTATAGAGTAATTGATATAGTAAAATACAATAAATATATAGATGCTAAGCACTCTAAAAATGTAAGTTTATAAGTAAATGGGGGAAATACATGAGTTAGTTGAGTCTTGCACAATTTGGAGCTGGTCTAGGAAGTGTAAAGTGTTGAACCATTGAAACAAAGTGTCACAAATGCTCCTTGTAAATTTAGGGACACGAGAATGATACTTGTTGGGCCCCTGAATTGACAAAGTCCTAAGGTAGAAGTAGTGCGCGCGTGTAAGGCAAGTGAGTAAGAAGGAACTACGGAAAAGCATGTAAGGAAAGGGTAAGTCGAACTTGGGAGCACACGAAGCAAAATAAGGGTTTAGGGACTTAGCCATATTTTGTGTTATGGCTTAACATGGAAAACATGTGAAGGCCTGAGTAGGCTTGATGAATGGATAAGGTGCCATCCTTGAGCCTTGGAGGTCAAGAAAAGAATATTCCACGTAGGGAATATTTCCGGAGGATTTTTACATTAGTAGAGGCATTTACAAGTGACATAAGCACTTGATCGATCATGGAGGACCACATTTTCCACTCGACATGCGATCTTCTCCCAGTGAAACTATGGTGGTGAATCCAGGTTCAATTTAAAGGATTGCTTGGGTCCAAAATAAAAAGAATGAGAGTTAGATTTATAGGGGAAAAGAAATGCTGCAAGAATGCTATTACTAGGCATATGTATGTGCTCGTGTATGAAAAAGGGATTTAATGGGAAAGTGTAAGCAACATATCTATTCAGAGTAGTTTTTTAGGGTTGGAATGTTATTTCATGATGTATATGGTTTGAGATAACCCCGCTTGATGTAATATGGCTATTGTAAATTCTTATAAATCAATATATGGTGTGTTATTCTAGATATATTTGTTTATGGGTATAAACCCTTGTGTTATTCATGTTGTTATGGATTAGATCTATCTTATTTATACTTATTATAATGTTTATTTCCATTTATGGTACATCAGTTCTGGATCTGGTGTCTGTACTTTCAATTTTTAAGTAAATGCATATATTTATGTTCCTACAACCCATCCTCCATTAATGGTGGAATATTCTCATGAAGATCACATAAAGGAGGGGATCGACGCCCTATGCACCTTGGGTGAGCACCCAACACATCTTTGTGTGATAGACAATGCACACCCGGGGTAGATAGAAGGTATAGGAAAGATGACTACATTTTGGTTCCATTGTCGGGACCTCTTTTGAAGATGTTGTAAGAATGATGAGTGATGACAGAGTGTCTGACCTTGGACAATGTCAAGACATGGCTTAAAATCATGGAGGATGAGTTTTCTCAGAGGTTTAGTACTGGATTTGAGTTTGATGCATGTAAATTGGTAGAGGAGAACCTGTATCACGATCTCTATGAGACATTATTTTTCTGTTTTCCAGTAGAGTTGTATGAATAGCTCTTAACATATGCATCAAGGAAGAGTTGGTACTATACACCTTGTGTTTGGACCCATGAGGAATATAAGTGGTTACAGGATGCTTGATCGACCTGGACTCATGATGTTGATCACTGGTGGAGAGGTGTGTTGACTAGTTACACGTTGGAGTACGCAATATCAACTTATTCTTGTCTAGAGGTTGTTGAGTTTGAGTTCTTGTGAGAACCCAAAGGATATTTCTTACATTATTTTCCATTAGCCATCAAGATCCTGATTATTAATTTGAGTTTGGAAGCATTTCCTATGGCTGGCTAAAATCTCGTTAGGCACGAGGCGTGGAAGCTAGTGTGGTTGAGATGGCGGACCTTGCGGCAAAGGCAGAGAAAGAAGAGAGGTGGCTCAAGTATAATGAAGTTCAAGAAAGGGATTTGGTGAGATAACATGAAGTTTCTAGTGTGATGGAATTATGGAGATAAATGTCGTGAGAATAATTTAAGGTTAGCGCGGAGGGCATGGGACCTGAGTAGTCTACCCCATCTTGGCAAGCATGGGAGAGAAACCCCCTCAACTTCTGGTGAGAGCTCATCATATGGATAAAGGAGAAGAGTCGTAGGCATGCATCTTAGGCCACCTGACAACCAAACCCTAGTGCATAGTTTTCCAAGATTTGAGACAAGTACTTCTAGTTCAGTTGGTGTTGGTGAGAAAATAACTTCAGGTAGATATCATTTTACATTACACCCATCTATGGCCACATAGAAATTTCTGGTGTTTGGAGGTATTTTGTCTGGCACATCATTTGGGAAAGGTGTGGGTTCAAAAATTTTGGGTATTATGTTTGGTAATCGCATGGGAAACACATCTGGGAGTGGTTTGGTATCACAGACTGTCGGTGTGCAGTTTAGTGTAATGGTGAGTTTGTAGGGTGCAATTGCGTTAGGCCCCTTACCTATGATAAGAGGAGGATTTGGAGGATCTAGAGGGATAGGAGTGAGTAGATGTAGTAGATCCGATGGTAGAGGAAACATAAGAGGGAATTAAGGTCCTGGATCGGTGGGCAAGGTCCGCAACACCATTAGCAGTGTTTTATAAGATGTTGCTCTACTTTCCTAATTAGAAGGGTGTTGAGGATACCACAGAGCATGTACACAAGTGCGAGTTCTATGGCACATGAAGGGAATCACTACCTTGGAGTGGAAGGCAAGCCAATTTGTAACTACATTACAAGGGTGGGCACATAGATGGTACTAGAAGTATGACCCCCATAAGACGGCGGTGGATTATATCGCATTGTGTGATGAATTCTTGGCAGTATTATTGCATTAAAGGAAATCAAGAAAGGTATGGTGGAGAGCATATGAGAGTATGGCACATGTTTTAAGACTCTCCTGTCAAAGTTATCATATGATATCCATTTGTCCCAGCATGCACAATGGTTTGTCGAGGGCTTACTCATGCCCTTCAGGTGAGCCCTTTCACACAAAACTTTCATGGATCCATGCGAGGCCTTGAAGGCTACTTTACATGCTAAGGAAATGGGAAGCATTGATATCGAGCTAGCCCACTCCTAAAAGCCTAGATTGATACCATGGTAAAAAAATAGAAAAATTTTCTGCGAACTCAACTCATGAGACTCGTAGTGGTTTATGGTGCACAGATTGTGAAGTACAAGGACACACAAAGGACATTTTCCCATGAAAGTCACTGCACACCATGTCAGTAGACTGAGATTTTCTACAGAGATCACGATGCAAGAAGATGCCCATTTTTGTAGTGCATAATCCATAAGAATGTGTCTTGCTATTGTAAGATTTTCATCTCTACTACTCATGACACCAATGATTGCAGATTGATAGACCAAATCCATGATGCCATTGATATCAGTGTGGTCCAGACCAGCATTGGGAGCAGTTCTAAGGCCATGGATTGTCAGTATGGGGCATGCGGATGGAGGAGGTCAAGGAAGATGTTTTCATGGAGGTTTCAGAGGTTGCAATGTTCATAGAGGAAGAGGTGACTTTCCCCATAGGACTGTTACAATTGTTGATCAACTAAACACTAAAAATGTGAGTTCCCTGATTTGTTGCAATGCTCATGGTGTAGGAAGAAGCACAATTATGAAGAGTGCCCAGAGTTGGATGACCACATGATAAAGTACTCAGAAGAAGGAAAAATGCGTGGGGATGGTGAGTGTAAAGAGGACCAAACCACAATGGATGTCGAGGGTAGTTCTTAACTCGAGCTAGAGCCTGTTTTAGTCACTACATGTGTTGAGGCTGCACATGCCTAAGAGGAACCAAAGTAGAGGCCCCTTATCATAAGAGAAGAAGTGTTACATGGGAAATATCCCGATCTTACCCACCAGAATGAGGCATACCAAGAAACCATGGAAGTGATTAGGAGTTTGCAAGGATAAATCTAGTTTTGAAGGAGTAATCTCACCAGTTAAAATAGAAGAAGAATGCTGAGGTTCCTCAGTAGGATATGGCTGAGATTAGGGAAGTGTGTCACATATTGCAGTAGGTGAACATTATTCCCATGTTGGGATAATGGCTGAGGGAGAATGTACCATGTGCTGTGGAGGAGGGCGTGAGAGACAAGTCTTACATGCTAACCTACCCCTCAAAACATTGATTATGACAAGGAGATCACATTGAATGTAATTGTTGATGGGTGGATCCTGAGTAATATATTCATTGACACAAGCGTGAAGGTCAATGTCCTTACTCTAGATGCAAGGAATCAAATTGGGAGGCCCCCATTGCTACAATATTCGAATGTGCTATACAAGGATAATAGGACAAAGGCCATGCCTCTAGGGGTGTTGAAAGGTGTAACCATTACTATTCAAGGGGTAAAGTTTACTAGAGACTTTGATGTCCTAGAGCTTACTAAGGTTGATAATTTTCTAGCATTACTTGGGTGCCCTTGGTGTTATAAAAACAATGCTAAATTATGTTTCAATAAGGGCTACATCAGTTTTGAGAACAAGGAAGAGCACATGATCATTCCACTAATTGATGGATGGTCTATGCCGTATGTGGAGCCATTGGGTGAAGAATACTTAAACAAGATATATGTGTACACCATCAGGGACCCAGAGTTCATTCAATCATCAAAGGAAGGGGTCATTCAATGGGATGATACAAAATCCATAAGTGATACAACCAATGTTGCTTGTGACAACTGGGTGCATGGGACATACGAGTTGGTTGGAAGGAATTTGAAGGATACTGAGACTTGAGTTGTTAGAGTGCACTTAGTTAGGCACTTGGGAGGAAGGAAATTGCCATGGTACACACTGGAAAACAAACCCCGATGTCTTTTGTGTGCGAAATGGAGGCCCAATGGAAGTGTCAAGTGGAGAGAAGGAATATGCTTACCTATAAATTATGTGGGATAACATCACGCTTGTGGACGACACATCAATATAATATTTTAGAGTGCCGCAAAGTGAGAATCATGCTCTTTATTAGGGTTCTCTCAAGCAATGCACCATTTCGAATTTGTGAATATGATGGGAAGGGATCCACATCATGCCATGTTCGGGGAGTATGAGAAGAGTTGGATGGGAGGTAAAAAATCTTTACCCCCTTCCCTATGGGTGCATATGTTTTATTCCACCTTAGGGGATTTGTGCGTGCATGGTATGTTCTTTCAAAGTTGCACTGTCGAGACAGGAAGGCGGCAGGAGTTGACGACAGATCTTGTTTAAACATTTGAATGTCGGATTACTAAGCCATTGGTGAATGAGGCATTATAGGTCATCAAGTTCCTTACCTTGGGAGATAGTGCCATGGTGGAGGACAAGATTATAGAGCTGTTAGGTGAACTAGAGTTGGGGGCATGCTTCATGGAGGAAGAATCAGAGGAAATACAACTTGAGTGCACCTACCTAGAGAAGGAGAAAGAAAAGTTGGTCTACTTGATAGATGATGAAGAGGTGGAGAAATTGGATGTTAGCCATATCGAAGGCACACACAAAGTATTAGATAGCACGATGAGTAAGCACATGCTTACCATAAGCCATTGAAGACAAAGAAGGAGGTGGAACCAAAGGAAGCTATTATTGGGGAATATTGGATGGACTAGGAGGTCTCAAAGATTATTGAGCTTCTACATGATTTTTAGGATTTTTTTGCATGGGTACCATGAAATTAAAGGAGTTCACCCCTCATGAGGAGAAATGAAGATCAAGTTAAAGGATGGTGCGCACCCGATTCGGGAGAGACCTTACAGGATGAATCTGAATCTACGCATCAAAGTTAAGGAGGATATTAATAAGATGATAACATGTGGGATCATAGAAGCCATTGAAGAATATAAATGGGTGAGCCCAATGGTCATTAGTATAAAAAAGGATGGGAGAATAAGGATTTTTCATTGACTATAGGGATTTGAATGCAATGTGTGTAATTGATCCTTTCCCAACCCCATTCACTGAGGAGATCCTGGAAGGAGTATCTAGGTGTAAGATCTATTCATTTATAAATGGGTTTTGGGATATCACCAAGTTCAAATTACAAAGGAAGACCAAGAGAAGACAAATTTCACCACTGAATGGGGAAGTTTTTCCTATACTGGTAATGCCTTTTGGATTGAAGAACGTGCCTGCTATGTTTTTGCGTATTGTGGTTTAGGAATTTCAGGACTTCATTCACAAGTTTCTTCAAGTCTACCTGGATGACTGGATGGTTTATGGATTAGTAAAAGACCATTGTGACAATCTATGATTGATGTTTGAGAGATGCAAGTAGTTGAGCATCTCCCTGAATATTAAGAAGTGTGTTTTTGCCACTCCTTTTGGCATGTTGTTGGGAAAAATTATTTGCAAAGAAGGCTTATTGGTAGACCCGAATTTTTTTTTTTATAGTGGGATTAGAAGTGCCTACTAGTCAAATCATGGTGTGTAGGTTCCTAGGGCATGAGGGTCCTACAAGAAATTCATCAAGGGATATGACCAGATTTTCATGCCCCTGGGAGCGTTATTAAAACATATAAGTAAGTTCTATTGGGGAGAGGAGAAACAGGTAGCATTTGACATGTTGAAAGAAAATATTACCACAACGCCCATTTTTCACTTTATCTCTTAGGATAAGCCTTTTAATGTGCATGTTTATGCATCTAGGATGACGATTGGAGCAATCTTAACACATCCCGGAGAAGGATTGTTGATCACCCATTATGCTTTGCTAGTAGGAATCTTACTCCAGTAGAACCAAATTATACCACCATAGATCACGAGGCATTGTCAATGATCTATGCACTACAAAAATTTAGGAAGTACTTACTAGTAACCCCTTTTATTTTCTAGATAGACCACATGGCATTAAAGTACTTAGGGAAAAAACCTATTTTACAAGGGCACATTTGTCGGTGGGTCCTATTGTTTTAGGAGTTTGAAATTACAATTGTGGTAAAAGCGGGAAAAGTAATTTAGAATCTAATCATTTATCAAGGATTACTTAAGGTGAAGACGTGCGAGAGCATTAATGATATGATGCCATATGGAAAATTATTCATCTTTGCGGTGCACACCCTTTTATTTGGAAGATATTTCTTTGTTCCTATGAATGGGTGTGGTGCTAGAAGGGATGAAGGAATTGGAGAAGAAGTAGTTATACATACGTGTCACACCCTATATGTTAATTGGTGGAGACTTATACAAGCTAGGCCATGATGAGGTTTTGCACTGGTGTGTCTTTGGTGAATGAGCGCACTACAATCATGGAAGAGGCTTGTGGTGGAATTGTAAGAGGACACTATGTAGGGAATGCGACCGCGTGTAAGATCCTTTTAGCCAAAATTTGGTGGGAAATGGTTTATAAGGATTATATCGAGTATTACATGGCCTCGTGATCATTGCCAAGTGCATTGTAAACTAGGAAGAAGAGATGAAATGACATTAAGGCCTATCGCTAATATATAACCATTTAAGAAGTGGGAAATTGAATTTGTAGGCCCAATTACCCCATCCATGTGAAGGACAAGTTCGCGCTATATCATTACATGCACAAACCTGCCTTACACGGTGGGCGAAGTAAGTGGAACCTATGAAGGATTGGACGATGGCAAAAACAACTAGATTCTTGTGGGAGAATATAATCAACAGGTTTGGATGCCTACTGAGCTTAACAAGTGATGGGGATACTCATTTCCTAAATGATACGCTTATAATCCTATTGAAAGAATTCATGGTGGACCATAACAAGACTACCCCTTATCACCCACAAGCTAATGGGACAAAAAAAGCTTTTAATTTTTTTTTGAGTCACACGTTGACCAATATTTTTTATGTTGGCAGACATGACTGGGATGATACATTTTCTACTATGTTATGGTCATATCAGATTACTCATAAAAGATTGAATAGGGCTGATGGAGCCTAGAATTTCTGTGAATAACCTGGGCGCATCTACACATCACTCAACACTATGCCGAGTGCTCACCCAAAGCACACAAAGGCACCAAGTCCCTCTTTAGTGTTGTTTGTAAAAAATGTTAGCATGATGAGGTTTAAACATATTCAAATTCATAACTAGTCATAAACATTCCACAATTGCATAATCCATATTTATATATTAAAAATCATAATAAATGAACCAAAAATAACTATGAAAAGATGAACCATATAAGAACCAGATTGATTACGTCTAATACCATTATCCAACCAATATACTCCATTGCATTAAATACTGTAAAACACAAAATCTTCTTACATTATATCAAAGTATCTCTATGAGTCATGTGTATGTCAAAACCAACAACACAACTCTATAATAATTCACCACACTTTAAGACACAAATCAACACATATTTATAGGGGTGGGGACTTGCCCTTCACCACCCATGCACTTATCAAAATAGGTCACATGCTGATAATAGCCATGTGCCTTTACAATAGTATGCACAATATGCAAGTGCTCTAATAATAGATTTCTTATAGTTAACTCCAAGTAGAAATCCTATTATTAGCTTAAACTATGCATGGTGCTTATCTGCCGCTTGTTCCTAAAATACCATTGTGTGTAGTGCAAGTATTCATATTTGTGTGATCCACACGTTATCTCCAAAAATATTCCTTATCCACAAAAATGGCTAAGTCCTTATACAAAGTGTTTTGGCACACGTTTCCTTTCCTATCTTCCCATGCCTTCAAATGCACCTTGTTCCCGCACGTGCATCCTTTGTGTATATTCTCCTTAGAGAAACATTCTATCTGCTCAACATTATCCCACACTAAAGTACATTACTACCCCGACAATGGGAATTATTTCTAATGTCTCCAATAATAAAGAATAAGTAATGAAAGAATGAATGAAACACTGTACAAAAGAATGAAATTTACTTCGTAACACCCTCTTCTTCGATTGGAAGGATTAACTCTGGATATTTAGTTTTGAGTTCAGCCTCCAAGGTCTGCCAGTTACTTAACATGTTCTTTGTTTTCTCCAAAATATCAACGGCTATGGCATCCAATTTGTCTGAGTGATCTTATCTTTCTCATTTTGTAGCACCTAAATAACATTGGCCATACCTGACAACATTCCTTCCATGAGATCCATCTTTTGTACTATGAGTTTCCCAATCTCATAAATTCTATCCTTGTGTGGATCTTGGGCTGCTGTGAGGGCCTCATGCTTTTGTTTTACCAATGCTAACCTTTCTACGCACCCAAGTGTTTCATATTTCATTGCCTTCAGAACTTCATTGTCCTCTACTATAGTTCTAATCCTTATTATGGCATCTGGTGCCACACATAAATTGAGAGCTTGGTTGGATTTCTTCAACTCATCTTTTAAGGTTTGGAGCAAAGCCTCATAAGTTAAAACTTTTCTAACAATATTGGCCCTTTCTCTTACTGACTTCTTATGCAGAATATTTTGGTACGGAATTCGAATGGCCTGTCATCTAATACTAAATTGACCAAAGTGTGTAAATAATGCATAGCAGAAGGAAATTTTTTAGGAACTTGAGATTCTAGATGAGGCCTTGTTTTAAGAATGTGATCACCAAGCTCCTCAGCCATGTTAATGAAGGCCTCATTCTTTTCCTCTTCTCATTCCTTCTCTTCTTTTAAGCACTTTATCTCTATAGCCTTATCCTTGTTATCTTCAAGTAGCACTCAAATGGTGGTGGCCTTATCAATGTTCCTCCACGCCACCTCAGTAGATACCTTGACCAAGGAATTATTGACCTACTCATTAGACATTACAATAGGTTTTATTGTCATGTGCCTGCTCTGTGGTGCCTTCTTCACTCTGCGTGAGACACATGACTCTTCACACACATCAAAATCTGGTTCATCCATATGAGTTTGCATGGACCAAGATAATTTCTTCCTTGTGCATGTAGTAGCCATATCTAGATCCATCAGCTCCCACCCATATAACTCTTTTAGGCCCACAGTGCTATGAAAACAAGTGCAGATGATTTTTCTCGTGTCTTCAGCATAGCCCATATTAGGGACAACATATTATTCACTTGTCCTCTCTCTTTTTGTCCTTGGCCCCTTAGAAACCTGGGTGCTAAGGTCTGGAGTTGGCCCTTCTCCTTCTTGAGTAGTAATGGGTGTGTTGGGTGGCTCACCCATAACTTCCTCTACTTCTTTCACCCCTTCCTCATCATCTCTCATCTCCTCATCCTAGGGCTCTTTTGCATCTTTAGGTTAAACCAGGTTCCTGGCACGCTCTCCCCTGAATCATCCTCCTCGTTATCTTTAATATTCAACTTTCTTCTCATCTTTTTATTCAGAATTTCTTTTTGAGGGGAAAGTCAAGGTGACCTTTGTAAAGGATGGGATGTCCATGCATCTTGGGTTCTAGTTTTTCTAACGTCCCTCTTAAACTAGTATTCCTCATGGACTGTGTTTACGTCCAAGTCTTCCCCTTCTCATTTCTATTGTGGAGGAGTATCTGCATGCTCACATTATGATTTGTCACTGGGGTGCCTCTAGCCTATGTGGTCCAATAATCCACTATCCTCATTGAGTTCTCCTTCCTCATCTTCCTCTAAGGTTAAGGCAGGATTTGGAGCTGCCACATTTTCAATTGTATGCTTTCCTTTAGGCGTGCCTTGGAGCATGAATTTTTCCTCCACATATTTTCCCTTTTCTAACCTAGGCTTAAGCTAGATATAGATAAGTGCAGCCCCACTATCCCCAATGGAAAAACTTACTAGCTTCATACTTATATCATCAGAAATAAGCCTCTCAATGTAGGTAGATTTACCTGGATAAACATAAGTTTTCCTTAAGGTATGGTAGTCACATTCTACCTTGTCCACATTGTAGGTTAACCGAAATGCATTCGTAAACTTCTGTATCATTTCTTGGAAGAATCACGTTGTGAAGGTATATTGTATTTTGCATGAGGGAATCCATGTCCCATCCTTCATTGTAAACCGTGTGATGAAAAAATGTTGATATACCGTGAATTGCACGACCTTTCCCACCACTGAGGGTAGGTCCTTTGGAATACATTATTCCTCCTCAAAGGTCACATGAATTCAGTCATACCATAACTCCGCCCTTTTCTTGAATGGACCACTCATTTATCCTTCACATAAATACTTTTCAAACCTCTCTACGAGGGACTTCTTTTCCAAGGGGTATTCTCTGATTTTATTATTTGGCCCATCGGGCACTCCAATTTCTACAAACACAAGTGATAACAGGACAATGCCAAAACTTATCTTCTCACCTATGCACACTTCCTCAATGATTGTATCTACTATGTATCCTACTAAGTTGTAAACTTCTCCCTATGAAATCTTCTTAGTAATGTGTATCCACATGGTGTTCACTTGTGAGCACCTTTCCTGATCATTCAACTTGGTGAGTAATTCCAGGACTGTTTGTACCACAAGGTACTTCCTCAACTTGTAAATATCCATCCCACGTGGAACATTCAAATATCCCAACTCCTTTTTGGTGGCCACGACAATTGATTTTTAGTTAGATAATCTGCTAACCTCTCGTCCTCGTGCCCTTTAATCCTGTCAATGTAGTAATTAAGGGTACTGTGATCCTAAACCACCGCCAAAAAGTAGAAGTCCTCATGGACTTTGCTAATAAGCCAATGATGTAGATTATCTAGTTTTCTAAAGTACGGGAGTTTTTATAGCTACTACTACCCCTACCTTCTTTAGAAACTTCTCTCATGTATCATCATAAACTAGCATATCATAGAACTTCCGCTTGTTGGTCTTTCTATTCAATAATGCATCCAATTCCTCCTTGTTATCGGTGGTGCGATGTTTTTAGTCACTCACCTTGCACCTACGGATATGGGAATCCTAATCCCATCTGATAATTACTTCTTCTGGATACTGCATTTCTAAAAATTACTTTCAAGAGCATCCTCGACCTCGATTTCTACCTTCTTCTTCCCCTTTGTTCCTACTCTAGGTGCTTTCCTCGGTGCCATGATAAGACAAAGTTACACCTTTTTACCTCTATCGAGAAAGCTCTTGTGCCCTAGCTTGAAACTACATGCCCTAGCTCCTTCTCAACCCTAGTGCTTTATTTATTCTCTCGTATGCTTCTACTTTGCTCAAACCCTTCTCGAATGGGGACGTAAGCCAATTATGTGCACAAATCTACTCTCCTTTCCTAGTTTCACAACTCTTTGCACCTCAACGCGTTTTGCTCGGTTTGGTCACAACTATCTCGCTCGAATACTCATGATCGCAAAGGTAGAAATGAACCCACATCATGTCTTTATATAGAGTTGGGAAAATTTATCACATTTATTACTCATTTACCTACCACCAATCCTCTCATTAATTGATCATTTTCCCAATTTCTGTGTGATACACCTGCATGCCATAACTATAACCTTCTAGTATGCCTTCCTACCTTTTGGCTACAGACCTCCTTCTACGTGCTTCCATGCACCGAAGTACCTCACCACTATTCCTTCCTCTAGTAGTTTTTACGGCCACAACTTATGTCCCATTACACCGTGAATTTAGTCATTTCCAATTGTGATCTTCTTTAGAGTAATTTTCTTTCTAGCAGCACCTTTCCATACTATCTACACTTTTTAACAAGAGAAATCACATGTAACAATATTTTCTTATGTGTACCCATGTTTGAATGAAAACCACCCCACACCAAGGGTATGTGCAGTCCTCTGTGCATAAAAACACTTTAGATTGTGATCAGCTTCGGTGCACAAACGCGCTTATTACACAAAACACTGAACTAAATTGACAAAGCATAGTGACAAAGAAGGAAAAAAATTAAATGAAATACAAGTAAGAGAAATATATACTAAATGGAAATATTGCCTTATTACAAACACCAAGAAGGCTTATTTATAGTAGGGCTTTAGCCTACTCCCGTTGAAGTAACTGGGTAGCCGTGTTCCATCAATTGCCTCTAACTCGGGAAGCAACACTTGATTCAAGTATGTGATTGATAACATATGGTGCCAACTAATACACCTTAAGCTTTCCTATGTGGAGCAGAAAATTTGTATCATAAAGAAGCACCATCTTTCCAACCTCAAGATTTTTGTCCTTAATGTGCCTGTCATGCCATGCCTTATGTCCGGCTTTTTCTCGCTTCGACTCCAACGTGTTATGATGCGACTCTCATCAAACTATATTAATTTTTCAATTCTTTCTTCCAAATCTTACTCATCATCTAGACCTCCGCGCATGCAATATGTAAAGAAGGTAACATAAATTCCATGGGAAGAGCTGCTTCAGATGCCAAACACCAATGAAAGAGTGTGGCCTTATTTAACCTTTTGTAGGTTGTTTTATATGCCTAAAGTAAAACAAAGACTTTATCATCCTAATATTTCCTTCCAACATCACAATTTTTTTTCAAGGTATGACTCAAGATATTGTTGAAGGCCTTAGCAATCCCATTTTCTTTAGGGTGATAGGGTGTGGTATTTTTGTGCACGACTATAAATTCATCTAATAATATATTGATTGTCTCATTCAAGAAATGTGTGCCCTGATCACTTGTCAAACTCAACAAACATCCATACCTAGTAAGAATATTTTCCCATAAGAACCCCGATGTTGTAGCCATTGCTATACAATCTTTTGTAGGTCTGCGTCTTCCCACCTTGTAAGATAATTTGTACAAGTGATGATGTAGCGTGATCTCGGTTCTGTGCTAGTAATAGGCCTTAAAGACATTTCATCTCTTTGCCCATGTTTTCTAAGGCACTTACAATTATCACACACCTTACAATACTCCTTACAATCCTTATCTAAGGTTTCCACCACAAACCAAAGAGTGAAATGTTACGTGTGGTGGTGTCACCTGCATAGTGTCCACTTGCAATACTACCATGAGCCTCTTCCATGATTGTTATGTGATCATGCTCTAGTACACATATGCACAATACTTCATCTTGTACTAGTTTGTAAGGTCACCTGTGATCAACATGAAAGGTGTAGTGAAAATTGTATGTTGTTTCTTTTCCAAGGCTTTCATTCCTTCTTCCACCATACCTGTGCGTAAAAAGACAACAATATCCTCTAATTCTAATGACGTGTGGTTTAACTTTGTATAAATGTGCATCGGCATTAGATCTTCAATTGTCTGTGTCCTCTCCTGATTGAATTCGTGATAAGTGGTCCGGGCCAGATCACTTTTTCCTTGCTTTAACATGACTATAAAATTAAAATCTTGTAACAATAGAACCCATCAACAAATGCGCCCCCTGTAAAATAGGCTTATTTACCTATTATTTCAATGACATGTGATCTTTATAGAACAAAAAAGGTGTTTCTAGCAAGTAATGTCTAAACTTATGTAACACGTAGATCATTGACAAGGCCTCGTGCTCTATAGTTGTATAATTATATTCTACAGGAGTCACTTTCTACTAGCAAAACATATAAGATGATCTATAATACCTTCTCTAGGCTGAGCTAATATTGTGCTAATGGCCATGCAGAGGAATCCACATGTATGTGAAAAGGTTGGTTCCATGAGGGAAAGTGCAGAATAGGTGCCATAGTAAGCCTCTCCTTCAATGCTTCAAATGCGCGCTACTGCAGTTTTCCCAATAGAATGTCCCTTTACCTTTTAATAACTCCTCCAAGGGCATGAAAATATTAGCATATCCTTTGATAAATTTTTTGTAATACCTTGTGTGGCCCAAGAATCCACGCACCTCACTCTGACTAGTAGGATCCTCTAGGCCTAAGATAACTGCAACCTTGGTTGGATCTACTAACAAACCCTCCTTGCAGATGATATGCCCTAGCAGAGTTCCAAAAGGTGTAGAAAATACACACTTCTTGATGTTTAAGGATATTTTTAATTGTCTGCACCTCTCAAACATTAATCGTAAGTTTTCACAATGATCCTTGACAAGCCCATATATTGTCCAATCATCTAAGTAAACTTGCAAGAATTTGTGAATAAAATCCTAGAATGCTTGAACTACAATGCGTGAAAATACTACAGGTGCATTCTTCAATCTAAAGGGCATCACCATGTATGCGAAACCTCCCCATTTAATGGTGAAAGTTGTTTTCTCTTGATCCTCCTTTGCAATTCTTACCTGATGATACCAAGAGAATCCATCTGTAAAAGAGTAAAATTTGCACCTTGCAACACCTTCTAATATTTCTTCGGTGAAAGGTGTAGGAAAAGGATCCATCACACATTTAACATTCAACTCCATGTAGTCCACACAAATCCTATTCCTACCATTTTTCTTTTATATCGATCACCATGGGGCTAACCCAATCTGATTCTTCTAGGTTCTTAATGATGCGATTTCAACATATTATCAAGTTCTTCTTTAAATTTTACGCACAAAGTTAGATTAATCCTGTAAGGTCTCTTCCTAACCGAGCACACACCTTACTTTAACTTAATATTCATATTGGCCAAAGGCTCATACACTCACTTTAACTCATGGTAGCCCCTAGAAAATAAGTCCTGGAAATCACGTAATAACTCAATTATCTTAGCCACTTTAGAATCAGACCAATAGTCTCTAATTATGGCCTCCTTAGGCTCAACATCCGTGCCAATGTTCAATTTCTTGGTCTTCATAGGTTCATGATAGGCACGCGCCTCCTTATCTGCACTATCTAAGACCTTGTGTGTACCCTTTGAATGATCTATGTCCAAATTTTATACTTCTTCCTCATCCATTATGTAGACCATCTTTCCTTTCTCCTTCTCAAGGAAAGTGCACTCAAGTAGTTCGGCATCTATCTCATCTACTTCATCAAAATGCACTCCTGGGTCTACCTCACCAAATAACTCCTGAATGAGTTCTTTAGCCTTTGCACTGTCTCCCATAGTCAATCACTCCATAACTTGTAATGCCTCTTTCACTGGAGGTTTAGTGGAGAAGTAGTCAAAAGTCTGGATCATTCCTACAATCAAGTCTTTCTAATTTTCAGTCTCCCTATGCAGCTCCACATAAACATACCAAGCACATGTAACCGCGTAAAGTGAAATAAAGTTTTTGCACCCACATCAAAGGTGGTAAAGCTTCCTATCCCTCTATCCAGAGTCTCTCACACTACTAAACATGGTGCTGAACAGGATGATTACCATGATATGTGCAGATTTGAGTAGGTGCATTTCTCCTGAGAAACCGGGTTGTTAGAGAAATTCTCACGTCATTCCATTCTATGAGATTATTCTAGTGAACAATCCACCAATGCGATGTTTTACCATGTAAAATATATACTAACATATTTCTTCTATCCACTTGAGCCTTCCATTGTTCTTCCATGGCATGCATGAATACCTCAGATCTTTGTTTCCGGTGCAGGTTGGGTACTGTGGTTATTACTTATCCTCTTAATACAACAAGGTATGCCTCCTCACGTAGATCCACTTCTTACTTCATGCCAAACCATCTCGTAGGTGCTATGTGCTCAATTATCATAAGAAATACTTGTAGTATCACTAAGAGACTATGCATCCTCCCATTGGAGGAAACCTTCCTTAGATGGCTCAAGGAATTATGGATCTCAAATGACACACACATAAATTTAGTTCAGGTCTTCCTCACTCAAAGGTTCAACATAAGGTGTAGATTTAACATAGGTTAAAGGGATAATAAATCATTATTCCTTGTTCTAAAATATTATAAACCCCTTGTTGAATCGTAGATCAACATTATTTGCATAACACCAATGGTGCCCAAGTAGATCTCGGGAAGTTGTATGCCTTTGCCTTCAGTAAGTGCTAATTCCTCAAAGTCCCTAGTGAACCCGGCCCCTTGTATATTAATGGATGCATACTCTAAAACTCCTATTAGAGTGTCCTTAGTTCATATTTCCATAAACAATACATTAGAGGATGACAATAATGGAGGTATTCCCATTTTCACCAATGCATCTAAAGTAAGCACATTAACTTCTCGTCATGTCAATCAATATATTGCTCAAACTCCACCCATCCATAAAAATATTCAGGATGATCTCCTTGTCATAATCCAAGCTATGAGGTGGGAGATTAACGTGAATGATTTGCCATCCATTCTCAATACCTACATGTGGAGTGTTTCCCTTTAACCAATTCCCTAGTAATGGAATAATATTCTCCTAGCGTAGAAACTTTCATACCTCTTTTAGTTCATCAACATCCGACTAGACCGTCTCTCCGCCGCCTTCTTTTGCTCTAACTTCTACGACTAATCCTTTAAACATTGTATTTCACCCTAAAGATTTCTGAGCACCTCTATGGTTTCCTGATAAACCTCCTTCGATGTGTAGGATCTGGGTATCTTGCATGTAAGACCTCTTCCCAAGTAATGGTAGGCATTTGTTGTAACACTTATTTGGTGTGCGCAACTTCACAGGTGCATGTGATAAATTTCACAGTACTACCTTAGGATCTAGTGCCAAATTTGGAATCCATTGGTTTTCTATGGTGTGTTGTATTCTAACCATCCCCGTGCTCTTGTTCTTTTGTTTATACTTCTTGATAAGATGCTCAAATAATTCTCGGGTACTCTTCATAGTTATGATTGTTTCCACAAAAAGAACAAGTAATATTGTGAGGAAATTTATGCTTGTAGTGGTCAAGCGTTGCTCCACACATATAACATGTTCCATAAGGAAACTCCGATCATCCACCACTATGGCCTCGGTCCCTAAATCTACAATAGTATCTTTGATCTCTACCATGAGCTCCTTTAAAGCGCCATTCGTTTTGATTGTAGCGCCCTTGAGTGTGATCATGATCATGGTGCTCACTTTTTCCTTTAGAGTTATTCAAAAATCCTGTCTGTCATATGCCAATATAAATGACATCATGGATCTGATCAATCAACTGGAATCTTTAGTATTATGATTCTTGCACTAGAAAATATTACAAGTAATAAGATATGTTCCTTCTAATTGCGTGTTGTAACAATGATCAAGCAACTTGTATCATGGTCTAAATGACATATCTCGCAGTCTAGCAATAATTAACACACTAATTTATGGGGAAAAATATCCTTAGTGTTCCCCTCCACTTCATAATCTATACATGAAATGTCAGTGCGCTTCTCATATGTGGAATTGGCTGATAATTTCTCAAAATGCTTTGCCATAGTTGTAATATGAGATTCTAGGAATAGGCTCACCCAAAGTGTCTATACTTCTGCCTCGCCTCAACGCACAATGCTACTTCAAGTGATTTACGTGGATCCGTATATGTCTTATGTGATAATTCCCTCCTAAAAGGTGTGATTAAGCCTCTAACAAACCACTCTGCATGCTGGCTTGCATGGATATCATAGGAAAGTTTGGAAAAAGCATTTACAAACATACACCATATTCCCAAACACTCTGAGCAGTTCCTTGCTTAATATCCTTGAGCACACTTATAATTTTCTTCTTGAACTCAGGGATATAAAATTCCTTAAGGAAAACATCCCGTAACACTGTATAATCTATACAAATCTGATCAGGGTCAAACTTCCTATACCAACTATGCATGCGTCCTCGAAACGTAGTTGTAAACCGACTTTCCTTGTGCTCGAAAGCCGTGATCCCTTTTGTGCACCACATTATCTCACACATGTGAACATGCTCGAAATATCCCGATTCCCCTATACTCTAGAAGATAAAGTGACATCTCCATGTAAATATTCTGGGGTTGGTGAGGACCATGCCCATTGGATCTAGAACCCCTTGTGTTACCTCTACCTCCAAACCCACCAGAACCAGAGCCACCTATGCCCCCTAATCCTCCACTTGTAGCAGAAGTGAACTAGAGGATGTAGTACCCTGTGTCCCAACAATGGTACTAAATTGAACTCCTACAATCTATGAGGTGGTACTATTCCCAGAGGTGAGTCCAAACTTCGCATGCCCGAGTTCTCTTCTGATGACATGTCTAAAAAGGTACCTCCAAATAACAAGGAAGATGTCTACCTAACCATAGATGTACTTTCTATTTGATTCACTCCTGTTATTTTATCACCCAAATTAGCTTTGACTACCGGTAATATTAGAAACTAGAAAACCAAGTGTAAGGGCTAGGTCACTAGGTAGATTTAGATGCACACCTACAACTCATGTCATCTCTTTTGGCATACTCTTATAATAGGTCGAGGAGGGTTCCCTATCTTGCTTTCCGAAATGGGGAGTTCCAAGTGCTCTAGATCCACGTCCTCTACGTGAGTTAAAATCCTTCACAAGCCATCTCTCTCCATACTTCCATCCATTCTACAACCTCAAACTATTTGTCTAAATCCCTCTCCTACACCTCATTGAACTCGAGCCACCTTTCTTCTCTTTGCCTCTCTGCCACCAAGTCCGCCATCTTTCACCAAACTTGCTCTTGCCCCCGTATGTGGTGGGGTTTAGCTAGCCATCGATTCTCTTCCAAATTTAGGGTTACCATTAATATTTTTATCACCAATGGAATGCCTTGCAGATAGGTTCCCCTAGGATAACGTAAAAACTAGAACTTAGCTACCTCCAAGAAAGAATAAGTGGAAATTGAGTACTTAAAAATATAGCTATTTAGAACACCACGGAACCAAGTGTCCACAACGTGTGTCCAAATCATATCAACATCATAGAGGGCATAAAATTATTCCTACATCTAGACAAGTGTGCGAAACCTCTAATTACTTTTAGACACATAAGAAACCAGCCACTTATACAACTCTATTGGAAAGATAAAAAAGAAACTCTCATATAAATAGTCATACAATTTCTACTCCACCCATGTACGCATGTCAAACTTAGATCTAGTGCTGAATCTCCAAGCCGATTTTTCTTTCGGATCTACTATCCACTCTTCAACACTTGATAAGGTTAAATGGTACGTCTTCATCATGAAACATCCTGAAAACATCTAAAAAAGAGGTCTCGACAACGGAACCAATGATGTAGCCTAGAATTTACTTTGAATAACCAAGGTGCACTAGCACTATGCTGAGCATTCACTGGAAGCGTATAAAGGAACCACGTTCCTCTTAAGATTTGCTTGTACAAAATGTCAACATGATGATGTTTAAAAATATTTAGATTCATAACTAGTCATAAACATTCCACAACACAATCTAAATTTATATCTTAAAGAATCATAATAAATGAACTAAACAATAACTATGACAAGATTAACCATACAAGAACAAGATTCAATTATCTCTAATACCATTATCCAACTAATGTAATCCATTGCATTAAATATTGTAAAACACAGAAGCTTATTACATTATATCAGTATCTCCATGAGTCATGTGCACATCAAAACTAACAACACAACTCTACAATAATTCACCACACTATACTACACAAATCAATACATATTTATAGGAGTGATGAATTGATTTTCACCACTCATGCACTTCTCAAAATAGGTCACATACTAATAATAGCCATGCACCTTTACAATAGTATCCACAACATGTAAGTTGTCTAATAATAGATTTAATATAGTTAACTCCAAGTAGAAATCCTATTATTAGCTTAAACTATGCATGGCCCTTATCTCGCCACTTGTTCCCAAAATACCATTGTGTGTAGCACAAGTATTCATCTCTGTGTGCTCCACACATTATCTCCAAAATATTCCTTATCCACAAAAATGGCTAAGTCCTAATCCAAATTGTCTAAGCCGGTGTTTCCTTTCATATCTTCCCACGACTTCAAATGTACCTTGTTCCCGTGTGCACATCCTTTTGTGTGCCTTTTCCTTATAAAAACATTCTCGTCTACTCAACATTACCCCACACTAAAGTAAATTTTTTTCCTGAAAATGGGAATTATTTCGATGTCTCTAACAATAAAGAATAAGTAATGAAAGATCACATGAAAAAATGTACAAAAGAATTCAATTTAATCGCAACACCCTCTTTCTTTGATCGAACAATTATCTATGGGTATTCGGTTTTAAGTTTAGCCTCCAAGGTTTTCTAGTCACTTAGCTCATTCCTATTTTCTCTGGAATATCAGTGGCTATGGCATCTAATTCATCCTAAGTGATCTTATATTTCTCATTTTGTAGCACTTGGACAACATTGGCCATACCTAACAACATTCCTTCCATGATATCCATTTTCTGCGCTATGAGTTTCCCAATCTCATCAATTTTATCCTTGTGTGGATCCTAGGCTACTGCAAGGGCCTCACACTTTTGTTTTACATGTGCTATCCTTTTTGCGTGCCCCACTATTTCATCTTTCATTTCCTTTAGAACTTCATTTTCCTCTACTATAGTTCTGATCCTTATTATGGCTTCTAGTGTTGTACATAAATTGAGAGCTTGGTTGGCTTTCTTCAGCTCATCTTTCAAGGTTTGGAGCAAAGCCTCATAAGTTGAAACTTTTCTAACAATATTGTCCCTTGCTTTTGCTACTTCTTGTGAAGAATATTTTGGTACAAGAATTTGAATTGACATGTTATCTAATACTAAATTGACCAAAGTGCGCAAATAATGCATAGCAGAAGGAAATTTTTCAGGAACCTGAGATTCTAGATGAGGCCTTGTTTTAAGAATGCGACTATTAAGCTCCTCAACAATGTAAAAGAAGGCCTCATTCTTTGCCTCTTCTCATTCCAACTGGTTCGTCCATATGAGTCTGCATGGACCAGGATAATTAATTCCTTGTGTGTGTAGTAGCCATATATGGATCCATCAACTCCCACCCATATAACTCTTTCAATCCCACAATTGCACCGAAAACAAGCATGGATGATTTTTCTCATGTCTTCAAGTGTAACCCATATTAGGGACAACATATTCTTCACTTGTCCTCTCTCTTTTTATCCTTTCCCCTTAGAAACCTGGGTGCTAGGGTCTGGAGTTGGCCCTTCTCCTTCCTGAGTAGTAATAGATGTGTTGGGTGGCTCGCCCACAACTTCCTATGCTTATTTCACCCCTTCCTCATCATCTCTCATCTCCTCATCTCGAGGCTCTTCTACATCTTTAGGTTGAACCGGGGTTCTGGTGTGCACTCCCATGACTCCTCCTCATTATCTTTAAGCTTCAAATTTCTTCTCTTATTTTTCTCGGGTGTTTATTTTTGAGGGGAGAGTTGAGGTGACCTTTATAAAGGTTGGGATGTCCCTGCGCCTTAGGTTCGGTTCTTTTGAACACCCTCTTGAACTGGTGTTCCTTATGGACTGTGTTTACATCTAAGTATTCCCCTTCTCCTTGCTACTATGGAGGAGTATCTACGCACTCACTTTTTGATTTTTCGGTGGGCCATCTCTCGACCTTTGTGGTCCAAGCCTCCACTATCCTTGTTGAGTTCTCCTTCCTCATCTTCCTCTAAGGTCGAGGTAGGCTTTGGAGCTTCCACATTTTCAATTGTATGCTTTCGTTTAGGTGTGCCTAGGAGCATGAACTCGTCCTCCATTTATTTTCCCTTTTCCAACTTAGGCTTAAGCTAGATATAGATAAGCATGGCCTCACTGTCCCCAATGGCCAAAATTATTGGCTTCATACTTATATCATCAGAAATAAACCTCTCAATGTAGGTGGATTTACGGATAAACATAAGTTTTCCTTAAGGTATGGTAGTGTTGGCGAGGAAATTTTTCGGGTGGACAAATTTGTGAATTCCTTACCAACACTCTGGGAATCTAAGTCCCTCTACTTAACCAGTGCAACTGTCATATATGCATGCGTGAGAAAATGTGGATTTCTGTGGTGGCCTTTCAACCGGGATCCAACAGGGGCACTCCACTGACCCTGCGGAAAATGCTTGCAGTTATCTGCAAGGGGGAATTTTCTATGAAGGTGGGAAAGGGAGTGAGAAAAGAGGTAGGAGAACTAATGTTGTAGGTAGAAAATCATATTCCTACACACACTAGTTAGAAATTTCAACACATGCATTCATGAGAAGAAACAACTCTGTAAATGGAAACAAGACGAGATAAGATTACAAACTCAAAGTTTCTAAAATATCCTCATCAAAGAGGCTACAAAATCCTTCTTCTTGTATTGATGCTTAAATAGAAGTTGTACATAATGTGGGAATGGAAGAAATTTGAGAATGGAGGGAATTAGAAGAAAATGGCTATCTCCTTTTCTTTCTCTCAATACAATGCACTCGTGAGTTTACAAGATCAATTGCCTGACCCTTTAGAATGGCGTGAAGAAGCCATTAAATAAAATTAAGAAATAGTTACAAAGCTTTCTTCTTTTTAGCAAGAAACTATTTACAATCTTTTCAATCATTTGCATCCGTTGATCTTGATTCACAAAGAAATGCCAATGGTGGAAAAAACTAGACTTTTCATAATGCATTTGTTATACTTGTCTTGTAACTTTGAATTTGAACCATTCATCTTTCCTTTGAAACTTTAACCAGATCTGTCTAAGTGGGAGAAATTTACTGGAGCGAGCGTGGAGGATTCCTTTTACATTTTATGGCTTTATAGAGATTTGGCATTTTGGAACATTTTGGCCCACTCACCCACTTTTGATATAAGCCTGACACATGGCTTCACTTGAGTGGAGACAGAGTCGTGGGTCACTTTTATAATTTTACCTTTTTTCAATGTGGGATCAAAAACAAAAATTGCTCCACAATCCCTCCTCCCTGCTTTGACCTTTGATGCGGGCTTAATATTTTACCTTATCCCTTATAGCATGATTGGGGATGTGAGTCACTTTATGCCTTTTAGCCCTTTTGGAAAAAAGGCTCAAAAACTCAAAAGGCTTTGACGATCCACCTCCCCGCTTTGACTTTCCAATGGCGGGCCCAAGATTTAACTTTTCTTTGTAGATATTGCATGGGTCATGGGTCACTTTATGACTTTTAGCCCTTTTAATGAAAAAGGCTCAAATTCTCAAATCTCCCCAATGATCCACCTCCCCGCTTTGACTCTTTTGATGTGGGCTCAACATTTGACTTTTTCCTTTAAGCCTGATCGGGGCTGCGGGTCACTTTATGACTTTTTGCCTTTTTTACAAAGAGGCTCAAAAACAAAAATTGATCCGTTGGCCCACCTCCACTTAGATATGTCCACGTACCCATGGAAAATGGAGCCAAAATTTTACGGGGAAGAAAATTCCCATCATTCATGACTGTTGAAAAAAATGCAAAGAAGAAGAAAACTCCACCATCATCCCCCCGATTTTCAAATTTCTTTCACGAACCAAGGAGTTGAAAACAATACAAGGTTTGAAGATCCATGGCCATAGAAAGATTGAAAATTTCGTTCAAACGAGGACAACAATAAAATTTTCATGCATCTAGATAGGAAACAAAAATTTATCAAACCACACAGACTGGAGAGTTTAAACAACTTCAAAGCATGAATTTCTCTATCTTTTCAAACTTCTAACTTTACTTGAACACTTTTGGAGGGCTGAGCTCAAAATATTTGAATTTGACTTAGAAAATGAGGGGGATTTTGAGGGTGACAACAATTGGCTCTAGCTTGGGGACATGACATGGACTGAGCATAGTGAAGACATGACATGGGAATCTAGAATCTCAATCTCTAGACCTTGTAATTCATTGACCAATGCCTTATCCATTGGGCCTTGCAGAGTCATATACAACTTCGAGAAAGAAAGATTAGAAGAAGGAAACACATAAACAAACAACGGGAAGGAAACACATGACATGCAATAGAAGGGGAAACAAAACCACACAACGGAAAGGGAAACACACCTAGAAATCACCTATGTTACAAGGCGGGGGACAACCCGCTTTCATTGATGATACAATTTCAAGTATTTCCCGCTCCGAGGTAATTCCAATGGTGTTCCATCCAACTATGAGAGAATAAAAGCATTCATGAATCTGGAATGGGCCGAGCCAATTTGAATCAAACTTTCCATGGCTGCCTTATGGTTCTCTTCTCTTGTCCCATAGTAGGATGAAGTCTCCAACTTTGAATTCTCTTGCCTTGGCCTTCTTATCAAAAATATTCTTTACTTTCAATTGGTGCTCCTTAATGTGATCCACCACTTGGAGTCTATTTTCTTCCAGTCTTCTCAAGAAAGAGGATCCTCTTGTCAATGGAATCCTTGTACTGACCATCTTCTATTTCCTATAGCAGCTTGAGAGCTGGCATCTCGATCGTGAGAGGAATTTTTCTTCGAATCCATACAATAGTTGGAATGGTGACATACCTATTTCCTTCTTGGGAGTGATCCTATCCACCCACAATGCATCATACAACCTTTTGTGCCAATTCCTTTGATTCTCGTTTACAAGCTTGTGGACAATGGTCACAATGTTCTTGTTGCTTGATTTGGCCTGTCCGTTTCCTTGTGGATAGTAGTCAGAAGAATGAGCTAGGGAGATTCTATAGCTATAACAAAACTTGGTCAGCTCTCTTGAAGAGAAATAGGTAGCATTATCTATTACAATCTTTTGTGGCACTCTGAAACAAACTATGATATTCTCCTTGATGAAATTGCATGTTGTTTCAATGCTAGATTTTTTGGATGGAATGGCTTCCACCCATTTGGTGAAGTAGTCTGTTGTTGTGAGTACATAGGTGTGCCTTGCACTTGAGTGAGGGTTCAGAAAACCAATGAAGTCTAGCCCCACTATTGAAATGGTTCTTTAATAACCACATGCTTGAGTGGTAATGCAGTGAGTTGTGGTCTTCCAACGAATTGTTGGCATGCTTTGCATTTAGAAACCCAATCTTGAGTGTCTGCAAAGATGGTGAGCCAATAATACCTTCCTAGAGGATCTTGTGTGTAGTGACCCTTGCTGAAAAATTTCCACCACATGCTTGGTCATGGTATGATTTAAGCAACTTTTCTTGTTTCTCTTTATCTACGCACCTGAGGAAACAACCATCTAGGCCTCTTTTGTAAAGCGCATGATTCCAGATTACAAATTTAGCTACCTTCAGCTTGAGTGTTCTCCTTTTCTTGTAATCAAGATGGGGAGGGAATTATCCATAAGTTAGGTAATAGGAAATATCAACATACCACTCATCAGTAGTGGTGATAAAGAGAACCTGTGGGTTGTCTTTTGAACAAGTTGAGCAAGCACAATTTTCTTCACCATGTTGAACTTTGAGTGTTTCATCTTCAACAATCAACTTGCACAAGCCATTTCCCCTTACCAGATTGGAGGGTCAAATCTCCAAGTCATATTCTTGAGTCTTTGTAATCCAATTTCCTCTTTTAGCTCCGGGATCTTGCTGTGTCAAGATGGACTTGATTGCACTACTGGGACCATCACCACCGTATGGGAATTAAGGATGTAAAACTTGAAGTTTTTTTACAGCCTTGACCACTACATAGGCATGCTTCTCCAATTGGCTATATTTTAGCTCATGATTTTTCAAAGGACAACTCATGAAAGCAATAGGTGCTTCCACGCCTTCATCATTTTTCTAAACGAGAACGACAGAGAGTGTATGTTCTGATGCATAACAATACATGATGAATTCTTTGTTAAAATCTAGAGATACAAGAGTCAGAGCCTTGGCAATGGATTTCTTGATCTCTTCGAATTCTACCTTCCCTTCATTTTTCCATTTGAAGTTTGCTTGTTGTTTCATCATGGAAGTGTTGTGCTTTATCAACTCAGCAAACTCAAGCACAAAACGACGAAGACAATTCACCTTTCCAAAGAAGGAATTAACTCCTTTATTGCTTGTGGGTAGGGCTAATGCTTGAATGGATATAATCCTCTCAGGGTCAATGTGTGCTCCATATTTTTTCACAATGTGCCTCAATAAATTGCCTTCTGTGACTCCAAAAATGCACTTTTTTGGATTTAGTGATATGCCATGTTTCCTATACCTTACAAGTACTTGTTCCAAGTGATAGATATGATCTCCCCTCTTCTTTGAAAATACTGTGAGATAATCAAGATATATGACAATGCAATGCTTCAGATATTTTAAGGCAAAATCCATCATCCTTTGGAATGTAGCTCCTACATTGATTAGGCCAAAAGGCATTTTGTTGAAGGAAAAAGTGCCCCAAGGTGTTGTAAAGGCTATCTTGGTGCGGTCCTCCTCTGCCACTTTGATTTGACTATATCCTAAGAATCCATCAAGTAATGAAAGCATTTCAGATCCAGTGACTACTTGTAGGATATGGTCCATGATAGGAAGAGGATAATTGTCCTTTAGTGATGTCTGGTTCAGGTTGCAAAAATCTACACATATCCTTATTTCACCATTCTTCTTTTGCACTGGCACAATGTTAGCCACCCACGTTGAATGGTGGATGGGAAAGATGATCCTTGTATTGAGAATCTTCATTAAATCCTCCTTGATGGTATTAAAATCTTTGGGTTATACATCCTTTGTTTCTGCTTGAAGGGTTTAACACCCTGCTTCAAAGGAATTCAATGATGCATTTCCTTTGGCTAAAAGGATTTGAGTTCATCATAAGAGTAGGCCAAGACATCTGAGTATTTCTTGAGTAAAGCAAAAACCTTATTTTTTCTTCAGGCGAGCAACATTTTCCAATATTGACCATCCTTGGCTCCCTCAGGTACCAATGTTTTCTTTATCAAAATCAGCTAGGCACCGAGAAGATTGTTTTTCTTTCTCTTGAATGAATATGTCATGTTTGTCAAAGAGGTCTTCTTAAGAGAATAGGCCTTTAGGAATTTTGTTCCCTTTCAATTTGATTACTCCCTCATCATCAATTCCATCAATTCCTTCTTTCTCTTCTTTGGGGAGTGCTTCTCGGTGTGGATTTTCACATCCTTCAAAGAAGAGATTATTGAAATTATCCCTTTGCTCTAAAAAGGCTAGAATTTGGTTATCATCATTGAAGACTTACCAATGATTTGCATTGTCTGGTACACTAGGATTGAATGCCATTTCAATGGTCACCTTTTCTTCACCAAAAGAAGGATGAGGTGTCACTAGGGAATCTGACACTACAAGAGAATCAGCCTTTTCATTCTGTTCCCTTGGAATAGATTCAATGGAAAATGCATCAAAAGATTCAATGCAGTCCCACACTATATTTCTGTAATGCCGGAGTCTTGGATTCTTCACCTGATATTGTTGTCGGACCTACTTTGCTATAACCTCTACATCACCTCAGCATCTCACTTTCTTGATTCCAATGTCCTCTGCTACACCCATGCCTAAGAGTAGTGCTTCATACTCTGTAGTGTTATTTGTATTATACAATTACAAAGCAGTAGGAAAATGGGTACAACTCATTGAAGGAGAGTACAATACTACACTAGCTCTTGAGCCCACACTGGAATGACTATCATCAAATTCCATTGTCCAAATTTGATCTTCCTCTTCCTCCATGAGAAGTGGCAAGTTCTCCTATTTTTCTGATGTGAGGAAGTAGTTTCCTAGCCCACAATATTGAAAGAGAATGTTTGCTTTTGGATCATTAGACTCTCATACTGTGAATTTCATCTTTCTTACTAGTAGGTAAATTCTTCTTCTCATCTTTTACTAGGATAGTTACAGATGACCAATCCATTTTTATCTCTCCACCCAAGTCTCTACAGAAACTCCTACTCAATAGCATACTAAAGGATGCTAGGATGTCTGCTACTAGTATGGTTAGGAGCACCTTCTTGTCTGGAAAATCAACTAGTGCTACCTATGCATCTTTGATTCTTCCTACCAATGGCACTTGTTTGGATTGCACTGAGTTACAGGTGCCATTTACCTGAGTCAAGGTGAGGCCTAGAGAATTTACAACATTGGCTGACATCACATTGTCTGAGGCTCTGGAATCTATGATACAGTTATTTAGCTGGAAGCCTTTAATGAGGAGTAACAGGTAGAAAGGTTCAACCCTGTTGGTTTTGGAGGCAACGAGGGCTAGAAAGTTTTGGGAAGGTGGCATGGATGGTGTGAGTAGTAAGAATTTAGAGTTAGGACTCGAGGATATAGGGTTATCACCATGAACTACATTAATGAACTTATCAAATCGGGCAGGTGTGTTTGTAGGTATTCTATTTCGAGAGCTAGACTTTGGTTTAATTTGCATGTTCCACAAAGTCAAATGGCATTATAGTGAGCAAGGAAGAGGTTTCAGAAATGGAGGAAGATTTACATGGTAGAGAAGTTGCTACTTTGGGTGTTAAATTCTCCTTTCGGGTAAAGAAATTGGATGGAAGGGGGTGAGGGTGTAGCTTTAAATTGAGACTTACATTTTTTTACAGAACAAGATTTAAAGGATAATTTTTCTTAGCAAATTTTGAGTTGGGGGGGAAGAATTAGATGACTTACTTAGCATAGTAGCATGATCCCTAACAACCGGTGACTCGGTTTTTATTTGGCCGATTCTATGTATAGAAGGTGGTAATGGTGATCCTCCACCGATGATTTTGTTTTGTGTGACCTATGGAGGATAATTTTCTTTATTATTATTATTATCCTTTACCGCAACCATTGAGGATGAAGCACCTTTCCTGGATTGTGCACGAGTGAAAACAACACATGAGAAACTTGGATCTTCTTCATCATCTTCATCATCAACATACTCAATTAGGCCATTGTGCATATTAAATTCCTCGACCTCAAGACAATTTTCATAGTCTTCCATAGTTTCTTCTTCGCCATCAATTTCGCTTCCTCCTCCTCCGGATCTTTGGTGTCATAGATGGCATTGATTAAGGGTGTTTCAAGAGCAAGCCGAGGAGGAGGTGGAGCAATCCTTTTCCTATCTAGAGGGTTTTTTCTCCTGAAGCATTCTCGCATTGTGATATGAGATAACTGCTTCTTCAAAGAAACCAAGTCATTTGCCATTTTTTGGAACATCGGATCTGTGGTGACAGAGTTTAAATTCTGACCCTTTTTCTTTCCATTGGGGCCTTTCACCTTTCTAGAAAGGATTAGATCATCATTGGTTTCTATTGCAAAGTCCTGAGCTTGCCTCAATGTTCTTGGTTGGGCTCTTATGAGGAAGAAACCTACTTCGATGGCATTTCACCGATGAAAATCCTCGTAAAATATTTTCGAGAGGCACCACATCTTGAGGGATCCTTTTTATCACTCTATCATATCTTGCTACGAATTCCCTCATTGACTTGGAGGTTTCTTTTTTCATTTGTACCAATTGGACCAAAAGATCTTGAAAATCTTTTGTGCTCTTGAACCTGTGTTCGAATGCACTTCTTATATCCTTCCAATAGGTGACGAACCTCGGGGGTAGCATGTAGAACCATTTAATAACTTTCTCTTGAAGTGAATCCACAAAGAGTCAGATTGACACATCTTCATCCTCAACACCTAACACATTGTAAGTAGTGATAAATGCTACTACATGCTCTTTAGGGAGTTGAGAACCATCCCCTCTGAATTTTGGGAAGTTTTTTCTCGAGCCTCTCGGTAGCTCATGGAGTGGTTGAGAAAGAGCTAGTGGACCGGTGTTTCCTCCCCATGGTATGTTAGGCCTATGGGCCTCACGATCACATTCATGCTCATGATCTCGATTCCCCATTCTATTTTTGTTTCTATCTTCCAACCTTGCTAAGGTTGTGGCTTCTGCTACTACTCTTTCATCTGCCTTGGCTTGAAGTCTCTCAATTTCTTCAAGTTGAGCTCTTATTTATTCTTTGGATCTTGCTTCTCTTTCTCTAGCTTCTTCTTCAGTGTCCACGTCTGGCCAAATATTCAAGGTCTTCGTTGATGTATGGAAATTCACCGTCTAAAGGATTGGCAACACTCAAGTTCCCAATGTGATCAGTTGCTTGAGAAGGAAGCCTCTGGATTCCAAGTATCACTTGTCTCATTTGAAGTTCCTCAAAAATGGGATCGCTTTTCCTCCTTGTCTCTTTTGAGTGTATCTTCTATCCGCCAGCTTGAAAATCTATGCTCTTCTTTACGGTGTTAGAATTTGTCTTTGCCTCTCCAATTCAACAACACATTCTTCTTCAAGGTCCATAATCCTTGTGGCAATGAAGTAGTGATTGGCACTTTGTCTATTATGCCAGATAGCTTCCCTCAAATATGAAGCAACATCTTCTTGGATGTGGAAGAGAAATTCGGGTCTTTCAACAGAGGGTTTCTCAAAATAGCCATGATTTGAATCCATGTGGCTCATATAGCCATTCAAATTCTAGAAAATTTTATCTTTTTTGAATTTTGAATTTTTTGGACCTTGTGGTCACATTTAGGTGTAGATGTTGCTAAATATGCCCCACTGTGGGCACCAAAAATTTTTGGTGAGGAAATTTGTGAATTCCTTTCCAACACTTTAGGAATCTAAGTCCCTTTACTTAATCAAAAGCAATCGCCATATATGCATGCATGAGAAAATGTTGATTTCTATGGTGGCATTTCGACCGGGGATCCAACAGGGGCACTCCACTGACTGTGTGGAAAATTCTTGTAGTTATCTGCAAGGGGGAATTTTCTATGAAGGTGGGAAAGGGAGTGAGAAAAGAGGTAGGAGAACTAATGTTGCAGGTAGAAAATCAGATTCCTACATGCACTAGTTAGAAATTTCAACACATGCATTCATGAGAAGAAACAACTCTACAAATGGAAACAAGACGAGATAAGATTGCAAACTCAAAGTTTCTAAAATCTCCTCATCAAAGAGGCTACAAAATCCTTCTTCTTGTATTGATGCTTAAATAGAAGTTGTACATAATGTGGGAATGGAAGAAATTTGAGAATGGAGGGAATTAGAAGAAAATGGCTATCTCCTTTTCTTTCTCTAAGTACAATGCACTCGTGAGTTTACAAGATCAATTGCTAGCCCCGTATAATGGCATGAAAAATCCATTAAATAAAATCAAGAAATAGTTATAACTTCTTCTTTGTTAGCAAGAAATGGTTTACAATATTTTCAATCATTCGCGTCCGTTTAGATTCTTGATTCGCACCAATGGCGGAAAAAACTAGACTTTTCATAATGCAGCTGTTACACTTGTCTTGTAACTTTGAATTTGAACCATTTATCTTGCCTTTGAAACTTTAACTAGAGCCATCCACGTGGGAGAAATTTATTTGAGTGGGCGTGGAGGATTCCTTTTGCATTTTGTGACTTTATAGAGATTTGGCATTTTGGAACATTTTGGCCTGCTCACTCACTTTTGATATAAGCCTGACACATGGCTTCACTTGAGTGGAGACAGAGTCATGAGTCACTTTTATAATTTTACCTTTTTTTTTTACTGTGGGATCAAAAACACAAATTGCTTCGTAGACTCCGCCTCCCTGCTTTGACCTTCGATGCGGGCTTAATATTTAACCTTCTCCCTTATAGCATGATTGGGTGTGGGTCACTTTATGCCTTTTAGCCCTTTTGGAAATAAGGATCAAAAAATCAAAAGGATCCGACGATCCACCTCCCTACTTTGAATTTCCAATGGCAGCCCAAGATTTGAATTTTTCCTTTGTGTTTGGTGGGGCTGCGGGTCACTTTATAACTTTTAGCCCTTTTTATGAAAAAGGCTCAAATTCTATAATCTCCCCAATGATATGCCTCCTCGCTTTGACTCTTTTGATGTGGGCTCAATATTTGAATTTTTCTTTTAAGCTTGATGAGGTTGTGGGTCACTTTATGACTTTTTGCTTTTTTACAAAGAGGCTCAAAAACACAAATTGCTCCACCGACCTACCTCCGATTAGATATGTCCACATACCCATGGACAATGGAGCCAAAATTTTATGGGGAAGAAAACACCCATCATTCACGATCATGGAAAAAAATATGAAGAAGAAGAAAACTCCACCATCTTCCGCCCGATTTTCAAATTTCTTTCACGAACCAAGGAATTGAAAATAATACAAGGTTCGAAGATCCATGGCCATAGAAATATTGAAAATTTTGTTCAAATAAGGACAACAATAAAATTTTCATGCGTCCAGAAAAGGAAACGGAAAATTTATCAAACCACGCAGACTAGAGAGTTTAAACAACTTCAAAGCATGAATTTCTCTATCTTTTCAGACTTCCAACTTTACTTGAACACTTCTGGAGGGCATGAGCTCAAAATATTCAAATTTTAATTAGAAAATGAGGGGGTATTTTGAGGGAAATAACAGTAGTCATAGTCTACCTTTTTCTACATTGTAGATTAACCGACATGTGTCGGTAAACGTGTGTACCATGCCTAGAAGAATCATGTTGTGAAGGTGTATGGTAGTATGCACTAGGGAATCCATGTCCCATCCTTCATTGCAAATGGCATGATGTAAATATGTTGATATACCAAAAATTGCACGGCCTTACCCACAACTCTGGGTAGCTCCTTTGGAATACACCATTCCTCCTCGAAGGCCGCACGAAGTTGGTCATACCATAACTCTGCCCTTTGCTTGAATGAACCACTCATTGATCCTTCACATAAATACTTTTCAAACCTCTCTACGAGGGAATTATTTTCCATGGGGTATTCCCATATTTTTGTTTGGCCCATCGAGCACTCCAATTTTTAAAAAAACAAGTGATAACAGGACAACGCCAAAAATTATCTTCTCACCTGTGCGCGCTTCCTCAATGATTGTATCTACTATGTATCCTACTAAGTTGTAAAATTCTCCCTGTGAAATCTTCTTAGCAATGTGTAACCACATGGTGTTCACTTATGACCACCTTTCCTGATCATTCAACTTTGTGAGTAAGTTCGTGGCCACTTGTACCATAGGGTACTTCCTCAACTTGTAAATATCCATCTTGTGTGGACCCTTCATATATCCCAACTCCTTGTTGGTGGCCACAAAAATACCTTATCAATTAGATCACTACTAACCTCTATCCTTGTGACCTTTAATCCTGTAATTATAGCAATTAAGGGTGCTATGATCCTCACCTACCACCCAAAAAGTAGAAGAAGTCCTCATGGAATCTGCTCGTAAGCCATTGGTATAGATTCTCTGATTTTCCAAAGTATGGGAGTTCATATAACTGGTACACCCCTACCTTCTTCAAAACTTCTCTCCAACATCATCATAAATTGACATGTCATCAACCATTCACTTGTTGGTATTTCTATTCAACAATGCGTCCAATTCCTCCTTGTTATCGGTGGTGCAATGTTTGTAGTCGCTCACCTTGCACATGCAGATATGGGAATCCCAATCCCATTTGATAATTAATTCTTCTGGATATCACATCTCTGAAAAATTGCTTTTAGGAGCATCCTCAAACTTGGTTTCTACCTTCTTCTTCCTCTTTGTTTCAACTCCAAGTGATTTCCTCGGTGCCATGATAAGACAAAGTTATTAATTTTTATCTCTCACAAGCAAGCTCTGTTCCTAGCTCAAAACTCGTGTGCCATAGTTCCTTCTCAACCCTAGTGATTTATTTATTCTCTTTGCATGCTTATGATTTTATCAAACCCTTCTCGAATGGGGACACAAGCCAATTTTGTGCACAAATATACTCTCCTTTCCTGGTTTTATAACTCTCTGCACCTCAACACATTTTTCTCGGTTTTGTCGTAACTAGCTCTCTCGAATACTCATGATCAAAAAGGTAGAAATGAACCTGCATCACATATTTATATGGAATTGGTATACTTTATCACATTTATTACTCCTTTACCTACCATCGATCCTCTCATTAATTGACCATTTTCCTTATTTCGCCTGATACAACTTCATGCCACAGTTATAACCTTCAAGTGCACCTTCCTACCTTTTGGCTATAGACCTCCTTCTGTAGTGTTCTATGCATAGATTTACCTCACCATTGTGCCTTCCTCTAGTAGTTTTTATGGCCACAAATTACCTCGTGTTACATTGTGCATTCATTCGTTTCAGCTATGGTCTTCTTTAGGAGCAATTTTCTTTCTAGCAACACCTTTCCATACTATCTGTACTTTTTAACAACAAAATTCACTGAATAATATTTTCTTATCTCGTACTCCATGTTTGAATGACAACCACCTCACATCAAGGGTATGTGTAGTCCTCTACGCATAAAAACACTTCATATTGTGATAACCTTCTGGCACGCAAATGTGCTTATTACACAAAACAATGAACTAAATTGATAAAGCATAGTGACAAAGAAGGAAACACATTAAATGAAATATAGTAAGGGAAATATATACTAAATGGAAATACTACCTTATTAAAAACACCAAAAAGCTTATTTATAGTAGGGATTTAGCCTACTCCCATTGAGATAACCGGGTAACTGTGTTCCATCAATTACCTCTAGCTGGCAATCGCTTGATTCAAGTATGTGAGTGATAACATATGGTCCCAACCAATGCACCTTAAGATTTATTGGATGGCATAGAAACTTTAAATCATAAAGAAGAACCATCTATAAAACCTCAAGCTTCTTTTCCTTGATGTGCTTGTCATGCTATGCCTTCTGTCTAGATTTTTACCGCTTCGACTCCAACGTGCTATAGAGCACCTCTCATCCATATGTATTAATTTGCCAATTCTTTCTTCCAAATCTTGCTCATCAACTAGACCTCCTGTGCATGCAATATGAAAAGAATGTAACATAAGTTCTATGGGAAGAACTACTTATACGCCAAACACCAACTAAAAGGGTGTGGCCTTATTCAACCTTTTCTAGGTTGTTATACATTTCCCAAAGTACAAAAGAAACTTTATCATCCCAATATTTCCTTCTAACATCACAAAATTTTGTCATAGTCTGGATCAATATCTTGTTGAAGGCCTCAGCAGTTCCATTTGCTTAAGGGTGATAGGGTGTGGTCTTGTGGTGCATGACCATAAATTCATCCAATAATCTTCAGATTGTCTCATTCAAGAAATGTGTGCCCCTATCACTTGTCAAAATCAATAGACATCCATACCTAGTAAGAATATTTTCCCATAACAACCTTGCTACTGTAGCCACTTTAAAATCATTTGTATGCATTACTTCTGCCCATCTTGTAAGATAATCTGTATAAGTGATGATGTGGCACGATCTTGTTCTACATGCAACTGGGGAGATATGACCCATAAAGTCTATTTCCCATTTTTAAAATGGATCTACACTTGTAATAGGCCTTAAAAACATTTCATATCTTTGCCTGTGTTTTCCAAGGCACTTTGAAAAATGATCACACGACTCACAATACTCCTTGCAATCCTTCAGACAAGGTTTACCATCACAAACTAGAGAGTAGAATATTGTGTGTGGTGGAGTCACCTACATAGTGTCCACCTGTAATACCACTATGAGCCTCTTCCATGATTTCCGTACACTCATGCTCGCACGTATTCAGCGAAATAATTCATCTCATCCTAGTTTGTATAGGTCACCACTGATCAACATGAAAGGTGTGGTGTGAATTGCAAGTTGTTTATTTTTCCAAAGATTTCATTCCTTTCGGTGCCATACTTGCGTGTAAAAAGAAAACAATATCTTCCACCTCGATGGCATGTGGTTTAACCTGTACAACTGTGCATCTAGAATTGTATCTTCAATTGACTACACATCCTCTTCTGATTGAATTCGTGATATGTGGTTTGGGCAAGAATTAATTTTTCCCGACTGTATTTCATGATCCGTAAAATCAAACTCTTGGAATAATAGAACCCATCGACATATGCTCCCCTATAAAATGAGTTTATTTACCAAGTATTTCAATGCCATGTGATTTTTATAGAACAAAAAAGGTGTTGCTAGAAAGTACTGTCTAAACTTATGCAACACATAGATCATTGACAAGGCCTCGCGCTATATAGTTGTATAATTTTGTTCTGCAGTAAACTTTCTAATTGCAAAATAGATAGGATGATCTGTAATACCTTATCTAGGCTGAGCTAATACTGTGCCAATGGCCATGCCAGAGGCATTCACATGTATGTGAAAATGTTGGTTCCAAGAGGGAAAGCATAGAATAGGTGTCGTAGTAAGCGTCTCCTTCAACGCTTCAAATGCGTGTTGCTGCGGTTCTCCCCAATAGAATTTCCCTTTACCTTTTAATAACTCCTCTAAGGGCGTGGTAATCTTAGGATATCCTTTGATGAATTTTTTGTAATACCCTATGTGGCCCAAGAATCCACACACTTCACTCGACCGGTAGTCTCCTCCGTGCCTAAGATAACCGCAATGTTGGTGGATCTACTAAAAACCCTCCTTACTGAGATGATATAACCTAGCAAAGTTCCAAATGGTGTAGAAAATATGCACTTCTTGATGTTTAAGGAGATTCATAGCTGCATTTACCTCTCAAACATTAATTGCAAGTTGTCACAATGATCCTTGACAAATCCATATACTGTCCAATCATCTAAGTAAACTTGCAAGAATTTGTGAATAAAATCCTTGAATGCTTGAACTACAATATGCGAAAATACTACAGTGTGTTCTTCAATCCAAAGGGCATCACCATGTATGTAAAAATTCCCCATTCAAGTGGTGAAAGTTATTTTCTCTTGATCCTCCTTTGCAATTCTTACTTGATGATACCTAGAGAATCCATCTGTAAAAGAGTAAATTTTGTGCCCTGCAATGCCTTCTAATATTTCCTCGGTGAAAGGTGTAGGAAAAGGATCAATCACACATGCAACATTCAACTCCATGTAGTCCACACAAATCCTAATCCTACCATATTTCTTTATACTTGATTACCATGGGGCTAACCCACTCTGATTCTTCTAGGGGCTTAATGATGCAGATTTCAACATCTTGTCAATTTCTTTTAAAAACTTTACACATAGGTTAGGGTTCATCCTGTAAGGGCTCTTCCTAACCAGGCACACACCTTCCTTTAATTTAATCATCATCTCACCCAAAGACTCATGCAATCCCCTTAACTCATGGTAGGCCCTAGGAAATAAGTCCTGGAAATCGTGTAGTATCTCAATTATCTTAGCCACTTCAGAATCAGACCAATAGTATCCAATTATGGCCTCCTTATGCTCAACATCCGTTCCCATGTTCACTTTCTTGGTCTTCATAGGTTCATGATAGTTGCGTAGATCCTTATCCGCACTGTCTAAGACCTTGCGTGTACCCTCTGAATGATCTATGTCCAAATTTTCTACTTCTTCATCATCCACTATGTAGACCATATTTCCTTTCTCCTTCTCAAGGAAAGTGCACTCAAGTAGTTCGACATCTGTCTCATCTACTTCATCAAAACATGCTCCTAGGTCTACCTCACCAAATAAATCCTAAATGAGTTCTTTAGCCTTTGCACTGTCTCCCATAGTCAATCACTCCATAAATCATAATGCCTCTTTCACCAGAGGTTTAGTGGAGAAGTAGTCAAAATTCTAGATCATTCTTGTAGTCAAGTCTTGCCAATTTCCAGTCTCATTATGCATCTTCGCATAAACATACCAAGTGTGCACACACCATGTAAAGTGAAATAAATTTTGTGCACCCACAAATAAGGTGGTAAAGTTTCCTACCCCTCAATCCAAATTCTCTCACATTGCTGAACGTGGTGATGAAAAGGATGATTACCATGAGATGTGTAGATTTGAGTGGGTGCATTTCTCCTGAGAAATCAGGTTTTTAGAGAAATTCTCACATCATTCCATTCTATGAGATTATTCTTTTGAACCATCCACTAGCGCGCTGTTGTTCCATAGAGGGTATATACTAACATATTTCTTCTATCCACTTGATCCTTCCACTGTTATTTCATGGTGCACAGGAATACCTCAAGATCTACGTTACCAATGTACTGGGGTACAATGTTGTTACTTATCCTCCTAATACAACGAGGTTTGTCTCCTCACACAGATGTAATTATTACATCGCACCCAACCATCTCGTAGGTGCCACGCATCCACTTATCTCAAGAAATACTTGTAGTATCACTAAGAGACTATGTATCCTCCCACCAAAGGATTCCTTCCTTAAATGGCTCAAGGAATTCTCGAATCTCGAATGGCATGCACATAAATTCTCGTTAAGGTATTCCTCACTCAAAGGTTCAACATAGGCATGATTTACGATCCACAAAGGGATTGATAACGCATTCTTCCTTGTTCTTAAAACTTATATACGCATTTTTGAACCATAGATCAACATTATTTTCTTAACACCAAGGGCACCCAAGTAAAGTCGGGAAGGTGTCTCGCCCAACAAACACTAATACCTAAAAGTCCCTAGTGAACTCGGCCCTTGTATATTAATGGATGCATCCTTTAAAACTCCTAACAGAGTGGCCTTAGTTTGATTTTCCATAAACAATACATTAGAGGGTGGTCAGTAATGGAGGTCCGCCCATCTACACCCATGCATCTAAAGTAAGCACATTATCTTCCACGCCTGTGTTAATCAATATTTCTTGAAAGTCACCCATCCACAACAACATTCAAGGTGATATCATTGTCATAATCCAAGCTATGAGAGGGGATATTAGCATGCAGGATCTTCCATCCATTCTCAAAACCTACGTGCGTAGTGTTTCCCTTTAACCAACCCCTAATAATGGAATAATATTCTCTGGCATAACATCTTACATACCTCTTTCAGATCATCAAAATCTGATTGGACCGTCTCCGCTACCTTATTTTTCTCTAACTTCGTGATGTTCCTTTAAACACCGTATTTCACCCCCGAAGACTTCGAGTACCTCCATGGTTTCTGATAAACCTCCCTCTCGATGTGTAGGATCCGGGTATCTTACATGTAAGACCTCCTCCCTAGTAATGGTAGAATTTTGTCGCAACGCTTCTCTAGTGCACACAACTTCAACGCATATAGTAATCTTCACGAGCTTACTACCTCGGGATATGGTGCCAACTTTCACATCCATTGGTTTTCCATGGCGGAGCTTTATTCTAACCATCCATGCACCATTGTTCTCCTATTTATGCTACTTGATAAGATGCTCATATAATTTGGGAACTCTTCATGTTATGATTCTTTCCATAAAAAGAATAATTAATATCTCGAGGACATTTATGTCTCTGTAGTGATCAAGAGATCCATACATATAACATGTTCTACAAGGAAACTTCCGTTGTCCACTACTACACCTTGACCCCCGATTCCACCATGATATCCTTGACCTCTACCGTAACCTCCTTCAAAGCACCCTTCGTTCTGATCGTATCACCCTTGAGTATGATCATGACCATGGTGCTCAATTTTACCTTTAGAGTTATTTAAAACTCCTATCTTTCGTACGCCAATATCAATGACATCATGTATCTCATCAATCAACCTATAATCTTCAATATTATGAGTCGTGGACCAAAAATATTACAGTAGCAAGATACGTTATTCCTAATCACGCGTTGTAACAATGGGAAACAACTTGCATCATGGTCTAAATGACATATCTCGTAGTCTAGCAATAATGAACACACTGATCTGCACGGGGAAAACTAACCTTAGTGTGCCCCTACATTTCATAATATGTACACATCAAGATCATGACAGGTGAATAAAGTTCATCCAATCACTCCCATGTGAATGGTTGATCATAAGGATGTGATAGTGTCTCCAATGTTAGAAGTATTTTCTTAATAAGGGGAGTCATCTTCCATTATTCTAAGTGGTCTACTTCTCATGTGTTCATCAGTCCTCTTCTCGGTGCGTTCAAGCAATGTGGCAAAGGTTCATCATTAAAAGAGTTTTCAAAAGTGGTAAAGTGTCAAAGTGGTCTTCATCATAGATATTCATTAGTGTATTACTTATTAGGGTCATCAAGGGTAATATTTTCATCTTTAACTCCTTCGAAGCTGATCTTCATCAAAATCCATGCTTTCTAGAATTGCTTCTCTTCTCTCCTCATGCCCCACTTCTCTACCTCCTTTCTAATTCTTCGTTGAGCATAATCATTATATTTTGTCCTATTATTTTAAGTGACATATTTGTAAATTGTAAAAGTATTTTCTCAAAATTATAAGAGAAATACTTAATTTGTCTCTTCTAGATACAATATAAATGTCACAAGTGGAATAGGAATGTGAAGAGTCATGTGGGGGAGATGAGAGGTCAATTGACATTGTTATAAATTGGGATGGATTCTCCATTCCAAAGGATCCCTGAAAATGCTACAATTTGATAACTTCTATGTTGTAGTAATTGTTGATTGTTGTTGTTGAGCTTTGTATCACCAATGCACATGAAATAAATCTACATTTCTTCCATTCCCTTTTTCCTATGTGTTATTCTATTTCTCTCTTTTATGCACTTTGTAAGCATAGTGATCAAGAAAGAGATGTGTATATTTGATAAATGAATCTAAGAACTATTTTTCTAGGTTTGTTCTTCTCACTAGATAGCTTAATTTTTTATTTCCTCTATATTGAATTATGAACTACTCCAGTTATTGGGTGTGAACTCTACAATTGGCCTACTCACAACAATAACTTTCCTTTCCTAATTTCTCTCCTTCACCCCTCATCACTATAATTTCCTCCCTTGTACCCCATACAAGCACTTTTCCATAGGTTCAAGGGAGTGTTCCTGTGTGATCCCCAACCTATTTGGCCAACCCACAACATTTATATAAGATTAGATTAGTTTACATTCAATAATGGGAGTTGCACCATTCAATGCAGAGGGGCATAACCCCATGAGCGTTGGTGGAAACACCTAATTTTCCATATCGATAATTTTTTCACCAACACTTGGTAAGGATATCTGGAATATGTAAAAAGATGATGTGTGCATAGGACAACGTTAAAGAAGAAGAGTGCATAAACTATATACTCCTTGCGATGGCAGCTTGGGGAACCGTAGGAGAATGCAGAGGAGAAAATCGAGATCAAGAGAGGTCGGGAGTGGTCTAACCTTGAAGAAGTCACACTCGAAGGAAACAAATGCAAAGTAACTAAATATTTTTTTGAAGTATGAATGGGGATAGGTACACCAAGAGAAGAAAATATCATCGGGTATCTCAAGCAGGAGTCCTTTAGAAAGGCTCTAGAAACCTCAAGCGCAGAGTTGGAGGCATAAAAAGGAAGAGAGATACAAACAAGAGATGTGGCATAGAAGCATTTCCACACCAAGAAATAGAAGAAGAAAAATTCCATTAGCAGGAGTTCGGTCTCATAGATCCCGAGAGGTAAGGGAGAGGAGAAACCATCAAGAAGTAAACAAGAAAGGGAGATGTGAAGGCGCATAAGAGTTGTGTTAGGGAAAATGCACAAAGAGATGTATGTGAAAAGGTTCATAGTGAGAAGGTGACCAAGGAGTAGAGAAGCATGGATTCAAGACACATTAGAGGAAAGATTCTTAGCGTAAGGGTGAAAAAGAAAAGAATACAAGTGAGGAAGTGTGCAAGAAGATATGTAGCAGAAAGAAATCTAACGATAATGTAGTCTCGTAGAAAAAAATCAAGTGGAGACTTGCAAATCAAATAGATCACAGTAAGAATCCTTAGAGGAGGATAATTCAAGGAAAGTGGATACTTACATGGGAAAAGGGTGATAGAAAGGAGATACTATCGATGGCATATAAGGAAGCAAAGGGAGGGCACTAAGTAATGGCCAAGGATTGGAAGAAGTTTTGGAATAAGTGCAAGAGATGGATTAGGGAGCCGGGACTAGTTTTATGAAGATTGGTTCTACCACTTGAGGAGAAACTCAAGTTAAAAATACCTAGGATGTTTGATGCAAGGGCATCCTAGGACTTAGGATGCCACTCACTATATTCTCCAGCAACCTCACATTTCTAGCTTCCACTTGAGATTTAAATCTCTTCCTGCAATTTTCACATCAGGAAAAATAAACCCTGCTCTCATACACCTGTTAGTAAACCACTAACAATATACTAAAGAAAAACCTTTCTCTGAAATAACCAATCTTTGATACCCATTGTTGGGAATTCGGGACTGTGGAATAGTGCTATGATTCAATAACAAACCAAATCATGCACACATGATCTAAAAAATTCCCCAAAATATACAACAGTGGAAGTATAAACTAGAATAATCCAAATCAAAACAAAGTACACACACATAACACAACATGTACCGTGGTTCACCCAATGTGGGCTATGTCCACCAAAGATAGAGATCTCATATATATAAAATAACAAGAGTACAAACTAACTCTTCAATACAAGAGTACAATACATATCTCCAAGAGTATCTCCTCTCCTTCGATCTCTAAACGAGATATCAATGAGTGCACTATAACCATACTTCCAAACCAGCAAGTAAATCTCACATACTAGGAACTACTACATCTCCCACTTGTGCAACCAAGCTCTCATATGAATATGCAAACAAGACCTCTCACAAGGGTCTACCAATGTGCAACCATATCTATGCACCAAGAAGTAAGTCTCTCCTCCATCTCACTACATCAACCTGTGCATACAAGAATACTTCCTCTACAATATCTAGATATTATCTATACCCACAATCTCTCCAATGAGCTACAATACTATATCTCCTATGGACCAAAAATACAATATGATCTCATGGATCTATAATACAAGATCTCAAAACAACTTGTGGATCTACAAGATGAAAGACTATGATTTACATACTATGCAAGCCATTACATTAAGACAAGACAATATAAATGAAATATAGTAGAATACATAACACTCTTCTCACCATTTAGATGTACCTGATATTTCCTTCTATCCAACTTCTCTCCATTGAAGCTTTGTCTTCATGCAAAATTTTTCTTCTTTTTCTTCTTCTTCATCTTCAACCAAGGAGAATTAACATTCTTCCTCAATCCTTATATTCTAACCCTAGTTTTCTAGCTTATATAAGCTTATAAAAACTTAGGGCACCTTAGCTATGCATTTACAACCATCGATCTCTTTTTTACAATCGATGTCTGATCAAATCCTACATCTAAAATAAAAACATAAACGCATAGGTAACCGGTGTTAGTTTCTGACAGTTGATCGACCTCGCTTAGCCAAATGATGCCAATTACTTTGTAAACCAATAAACCTCAAATGCATGCCTTTGTGAAGCAATTTAGCTCCACAACCTAACAATCTCCCACTTGGAGATAAATTTTTGAACCTGTACCTATACCGTACATCACCGTCCTCTACATACCTGTGAAGACCATCTATTATTTACATCAAAAATTATCTCAAATGAAATCAGGAAGATTAAACCATCTTCTAAAACTAAGAAGATAACAAACCTTTGACTTACCATATACCTGCATAAAGCTACTATTGATTTGTGATACACGAGCTAACCATACATCAAGCTCCCACTGAATCATAACTCCAAGCCTCTCATGCAACCAAGCCACCATGACTAACATACCTACAAGAGATCCCACTCTAACTAAAGTATTAAGCTTCAATCATAACCATAGCCATACCAACCATGTTCTCCAACCACCTATCCATGTCTCCATGTAGCCACCAATGCAGCTGACCAAAGACAAGTCAAACTAGAATATGCATAAGCAAAAACAAGATCCTGAGAAAAGACAACCAAAATTATTTCTACATGCAACCAATGGGTGATCAATCCACAAAATCCCAACACTACAATCTAAAAATCCAACCCTGCATAAGCAACTTGCATGTCCAAGACAACCATCTGTAGAAAATATCTATCATGGAGTAACATAGTAATAAGAAGAAATACAAACATCCCCTACTCATGCACAATGGAATCTTAACCATTCGATAAGCATCCATGTGCAAAACAAATATCTACATCATCATAGAATCACAAAAATAATCTATCCACATGTACAAACTCACCATATACATCCATCCATATAACCAGGCTCTCCAGAAGCTCAAAGTCAACCATCGAATAACTCCAAATCCAAATATGAAGAATGTGTTCATCAATGTCAACAAAAAAAAACCATACTAAGCATGTTACTAATAAATAGTGCAAATACCAACAAACATAACATCAACATACTCCACACAACTATACAAGATGAAAGCAAACAAAGGGTACCATCAATACATGGTAAATATATATTGCTTTCAAACATGTAGCCTAATCGACCACGGTTTCCCAACTGACACCGGTCAACTCTTAACCAACCATGGTTCCCAAATGACCGACCACGGTTACCAAAAACTATCGACTTCTTAATTCATGCAATAAAAATATTACAACAATAATCCATGCAATAAAATTACATTAAGATGAAATACATCACCTTACCAAAGACCAAGATACTCAAATGCATCTTCTACTAAAGTACAAGATTCTCTCGATGTAAGCCCCATCTTCATTTTGTGCTACTGCCTCTCTACCGAAGCCCGTGCATCTAATTGCACCAAGGATGCATAACTGCTCCTCTATCTCATACTCAGATCTGTAATCCCAAACCATGCATGTGCAACCAAAACATACAAGCACTGTAATACCAAGATAAAACCATACCTCTGTAACCTAGATCTGTAATCTGACCACCATGCTTGTGCCTCCAAGAACCAAGGACACCTCAACAAACAAGACACATTCCATGCATCTCTCAATTTCTTCAGATTTGTAATTTTTTGTTTAAAATCAGGTTTCCCAATAACTAACCATGGTCACCCTGCCGACACCGGTCACTGTATTCTCCAACAATATCACATTTCTATCTTCCACTTGAGATTTAAATCTCTTCTTGTTATTTTCACATCAGAAAAAACAAACCCCGCTCTCGAAACTCACAAGAAACCACCAAAAGTATACCAAAGGAAAACCTTCTCTCGAAATAGCCTTACTCTAATACTAGTTGTTGGGAATTCGGGATTGCAAAATAATGTTATGATTCAATAACATACCAAATCATACACACATGATCTAAACAATTCCCCAAAATATATAGCATAGGAAGTATAAAATAGAATAATCTAAATCAAAACAAAGTACACATATACCGTGGTTCACCCAATGTGGGCTACATCCATAAAAGATAGAGATCTCATATATATAATATAACAAGAGTACAAACCAACTCTTCAATACAAGAGTACAATGCATCTCTCTAAGAGTATCTCTTCTCCTCCATATCTCTAAACGGATCTCCATGAGTGTACTAAAACCGTGCCTCCAAACCACTAGCAAATATCACATACCAGGAACTACTACATCTCCCACTGTGTAACCAATATCTCATGTGAATCTACAAACAAGACCTCTCACAAGGGTCTACCAATGTGCAACCATATCTGTGCACCAAGAAGTAAGTCTCTCAATCTCACTGCATCAACATGTGCATACAAGAAGACTTCCTCTACAATATCTAGATATTATCTGTACCCACAAGCTATCTAACGAGATAACATACTAGATCTCCTATGGAGCAACAATATAACATGATCTCATGGATCTACAATACAAGATCTCACAACAACTTGTGGATCTACAAGATGAAATACTATGTGCTTTGCATACTATGTAATCCATTACATTGAGACACGCATAATACAGAGAAGACATAACACTCTTCTCACCATTCAGATGTACATGCTATTTCCTTTTGTCCATCTTCTCTCCATTAAAGCTTTGTCTTCATGTAACCTTTTTCTTATTTTTCTTCTTCATCATCTTCAACCAAGGAGAATTAACATTCTTTCTTAATCCTTATGTTCTAACCCTAGTTTTCTAGCTTATATAAGATTATACAAACTTAGGGCACCTTAGCTATGCATTTACAACCATTCGATCACTTTTAAAATCAAATCGCCGATCAAATCCCGTGTCTAAAATAAAAACATAAACGCATGTGTAACCTGTCGGTTCCTAACTAATGTCGGTTCCTTAATAGGTGACCGATGCCGTTATCCAACCGAAGTTGGTTACTGTGTAAACCAGTAAACCTCAAATGCATGCCTTTGTGAAGAAATTCAGCTCCATAACCTAACAATGGAAGAAGTGATGAAATAAGTGCAAGATATGGATTAGGGAGACATGACTAGTTGTATGAAGATTGGTTCTACCACTTGAGGAGGACCTCACGTTTAAAATACCTTGGATGTTTGATGCGGGGAATCCTAGGAATTAGGAAAAATTTGTAGAAGGATGCATGCAAGAATTTAAGAACACGTGGAAATAAGGGAAGGAGAATGTAAGGAAGATGCACAACAAAATTATAAGAGGATTTTACGAGATGAAAGAATAAATTCATAGATAAGTGGAAGAGATCGGAAGAAGTGGTTAGTAGCCACGAGATAAGAACATAAGAAGCATACAACAACATGAAGATATGTCAAGGAAGGAATATTGATAGATCATTGATCATGAGGTAACTAGTTGGAAGGAGTTCGTTAGAGATAGCAAAAAGAAGGAGAATGAAGAGAGAAGCGATACAAGAAAATGTCTATAAAATAATGGAACAATGAGTAAATCATAAGGATATGAGTGGAGGAAAATTTTATCTAAGTATATCTCAAAGGTAAATGTGAAGAGGAAGTTACCAAGGAAGATATGCATGGAAGAATAGAGTTTCCTAGAGAAGAGAAGAAAAGTGACTCAAAGCCACATGAGGAGTGTGCAAAAAATAAGGCACAAATAGAAGAGGAAAAAGTGTATGAAGAATATGGTGTACCAAGGGGGGAAAAAGATGGAAGAATAGCCATAAGAAATGAGAAAATAAGGAGAAGTGAAGAAGGAACCCATGAAAATATATTAGGCACAAATATGAAGATTACGTAGAATAAATGTTTAAGGAAGAGTGTGCAAAGAAGAGGATATGCCATAAAGAGAAGCCCTGGGAAGAGAAGGGAAAGGTAGAGGAGATAAGGAATCTCAAGAGAAGACAATAGGAAAGCAACATGAGAATAAAATAAAGGAGATAAGTGCATGCAAAGGCAATGTGCAAGAGGAGGAAGCCTAGGGATAAAGTGGGAAAGAGAAGAGAAAATATCCAATGGCTTTAGGTGGAGGAAGACGAGAAGGAGTGAGCATGGATGTGTGTGGGAGAGAATTGAAGTGCAAAGGAACAAGAGAGAAGGTGAGATGAGATAAAAGGAAGCGTGTAAAAGTATTGAGAAATAAATTCATAGTGTAAAGAGTACGAAGCTCGAGGTGCAAAGACCAGACACTAACCTACAAGAGAAGGACTACGAACAATCTTACATGGTCACATGGATGATAGTGATTGGATTATAGGAAGGTTAATCAAATGAAACCAAATACTAGATGAAGTGGCATGAAGAGATTAACTAGAAGTAGATTACACAGATAAGGGAATTAAATACACCATATTTAATTTAAAATTATGAGCAGGAATTTTGGAGAAGTGCAAAGGATAGAGAAGCGGGAAGATCAGGCATACATAGCTATAAATAGGAGGAGGATCACCAACATGAAGCTTGTTAGCCATGCTGGTAGCATTGTTTGCCATAGTGGTAGTAAGTGCGAGTTGTAGGGGTTGAGAGACAAAGGTTGGGTTAGGCCATAGATCTGAAGTGAGGAATAAGTCTAGCTAGCCCTAGGAGGTGCTAGTAGTATACCTCCCTTAGAGGGAAATATTTTTAGATTATGTATGGCCATTTAAGTTAATACAAAGTAACCTTTGAGTTTCATACTTTTGTGTAACTTTGAAGGTAGAGTTGAGGAGTACTTGAAAGAGGTATTTCATTAAAAATTCCATGAGATGGCACGACAACTATCTCATATGGCTTCCAAAGTAAATAAAAAATCAAATGGTAAAGAAAAGGAACAACTTGTTCAACAAAACAATGAAATCATGTATCCCTATAAAAACTCTCCATTCACACAAAAGTGGAATAACATGAAATAAATGCTAATGGGAATACAAAAGTGAACCAAATAATTCAAGTTCGATGATATTTGTCCTTATCCATTTGTCAAATAAATGTTGTGCTTACCATTTCCAAAAAAATTGAAACCCATAAAATTTAAAAAGTATAAAGGAAAACTCAGACCAAGATAATATGTTAAAGATTTCTTCATGGCATGCCAAGATGTATCTTACAATGACATCTACCTCTTTCATATTTTCCCTAAATATTTAGGAAGAAAATATTTAGACTTCTTTTCAGACACCTTCCCAAAGGATCCATTACTACATTCGCTAACTTATCGAAAAAAAAATTCAAACACTTTTCCTTTAACTTAGACTCGAGGTCACCATGATGGACCTTTGCAATACAAAACAAAGAAACAATGAAACATTCACATCATTTCTATGAAGATAGTGAGGGATCGCAAGCCAATTCCCTTGTTTAATTCTTGAGAAACAATTGATCAAAATTTTCATACCAAATCTCAATCTGGAATCATCATTCCAAATGTAAATGCATTTCTTAACCAACTTTAAGGAATTAATTGAAAAAGGACACACATTTATAAATCCCTCATTGCTAAGGGTCTAATCAAGACTCCTTTCAAGGATCAACCTAACAAGGAAACTTTTCAAAATCCCCGATAAATCAAAATTGGAACATTTTGAACAACGAGATCATTTATTATCAGCATGTTCAAAACATTCAAAATCAAATAAATATACCAATCAACCAATTATAATTCCTAAAAAATAAACTACTTCAAGAAAATTCAAATGAAGAAAATTCACACCACTTAGCAAGTGTGGATTTGATCAACTACCCAATATCAAAACCCTTCGAAGAAGGTAAACCAAAACCAACATAGTACAAATAAAATAAATATTGTGAGTACAATCATATAAATGGCCACCCTACGGATCGTTGTATGAGTCTCCACCATTATATCTAAGATTTAATTGACAATGGAAAAATGATAAATGATAAATCAAAGGTGTTCTAGGCCCACTTTCTAAAACATGGTATGAATAACAGATGAAGGAAAGGGTCAATCCTTGAACAATGTTGATTTTGATTCCATCATTTCATTTATTAATCCTACACCTACCTTTGTGGCCATTGTCAAAATAAATACTCCTAATTATGTAGTAGCAATATGAGAGAAAAATGTTTGGGTACCCACAACAAAGCAACTATACGTATCCACGATACCTCAAACATTTAATCTAAAGTCTACATCTGATCCAAACAGACATCCAATGTTAAATCTTTGTCTGATTATTATGATATTATAAAATAATTAGAGAATACATCCATGCAAATATCTCTCATGGAGTTGTTTAAGACATCACATGTGATTTAAGAGATCCTCACTCATTAAATTCACCATGTATGTGTTCCTAAGGATACAAATACCTAACAATAACAAGCCTTGATTTAAAATCTATCACCTAATAGTTTAATCCTATCATTTGGTCATCATGACCTTTTGAATCCAAATATCAAAAATAATTATTCCCTATATATTGAAGCATTCATTAATCATCATAAATAAAAAGAGTATTTATAGAAAATGGAGCATCATTGAACATTTTCTCCATAAAGCTATTTATGTCTTGTTTATACTAAGGAAATTCTAGGAACTAATGTCATCACTATTCGTGGTTATGATAACAATGAAATACAATCCTCAAGTACAATCACATTATCCAAAAATCCTGGAACTCAAATGTTAAAAACCCTTTTTCATGCGATGGACATTGAAACCTCTTATAACATTCTCCTTGGTCTCTTATGGATTCATACCATATAGGTTATTCCTTCTTTTTTCAGCAATGCATTAAATTCTCTCACGAAGGAAAATAATTTACCTTACATGTTGATGCCAAACCCTTTGAATACGTAAACTTATAGAAGGGAGATATACACATGCAAACTACTTCCCTTATACATATCAATCCTTATCTCCCACATCATTCATTTCACTAATGCAAACCGCATTGATCCTAATATCCTTCTAAAACCCTAATGGTCTACATATTTTACCCCACCTATGCTAAAAATCCTTGAGAGGCATTAGAGAATACGAACTCGAAAATTCTCTCCACATTGGAAAATTAACTTTATCTCCATGCAGTTGTGACAAACCAAACGCTTCACATATAAAACTATCTCCCATTTACAATCTTGGAAAATTTATTTGGAAAATATTCAGTATCTAGATGAAGAATGTATTCGGGGTTTTGTGAGCTCTTGGCTATATGATGACCAGTTCTCCCGTTGTTACGATCTTTTGAATATGGTAAAGATAACACAATGATGAAAAATATGCAGTGGAAAGGTAAAGGACTTGGTAGAAAAGAGAAATGTCTCCTCAATCCTATCTCATATAGAAAAAATGTTTATCATTATGGTCTAGCTTTCCACTCATTTCAAAATATGCCAAGATTGAACAATGTTTTAACTAGTGATGAGGATAATGACTTTGACGTTGAGACAAGTTCCATGCATAGCATTGTTATCACCAAATCACAACACCCTAATGTTTATACAAGTGCATATACTTGAACTCACGGTGTGATTGGATAACATGGGTACTATCTCCAAGTTGTGGGACTTGCTACTTGAGATAGACCTCCAGAGAAAGCTGGTTCTTGCTCCTAAACTACCTGCCACAATCTACTCTAATGCAGGGGAAACTAACTATTCTAATCTAAATTTCCAAGGGACCAGGGAGAGAGAATGCATAAAATGAAAGCCTACACTAAAGTGGTGATACACCAGAAAAGGAGTGGTGAACACTTATTGTTCATGAAAATTGACACAATTTCATAAAATGCAACATGAAACATCGTACACAGGCTGATAAGATGTAATTAGAGGTCTGAAATGAAGCAAGACAATACAAACAAAGGACTAAAACTCGATCATAGAGTATACACTGCTTCTTTTCATGTCAAAATCCTTACATTTGCAACATCAAAGAGGAAGAAACCTGTTACAATCATGAAGAAGGTCTGATACTTGCAAAAATCACTTGTTGAAGGTGAAAGAAGAAGCTTGCTATCCAAAAAAATGTTCCACCCAAAAAATGAGCCAAATCTGGCTTTTACAATGCATGGGTCGAGCCCAGGAGAGAGAAAATGTGTAAAAACATGGGATCCATTCCTCATTGAATGAAGATGCATTAAAATAGCATGGGCATCCTTACAAACCCATGCCCTGACATTTTGGCCATGCTGAAGAAGAATGTGACCCATTTTGCATTAAAACTGGTTGTTGAAACGTCATTTCTGGCCATTACCACGTGCCAGAGGTGTTTTTTAATTTTATCTCTCCAAACTCCATCAAAATGCAAAAATGACCCTAGAATCTTGTATATAATTTCACCAGCTTTCCATTGATATAAAGAACGTGAAAAACCGAGCTCTGGATCGAAAGATATGGCGATTTGAAGTTTTAGGGAAAACAGGCCAAATCGGGTCGGCGGGCAAAAAGTTTGAATTTTTACCCGTTTGGTCTTTGGAAATTTTTTCAAATTTTCCCCGCACTCTACCACTTGGATGACACGTGTCAGGATCTGATTCATCCATGGGCTCATCCTTTGAAAATTTCTTTCGGGCCCTTCCTTAAAATTTTTTGCCACTTGGACACGTGGCACTATTTTATTGGCTCGGGCCTGAGGGGCGCACTTTGCCCTTCAAAAATTTGGCATTTTTCACTTTGGGAAAATTTCCCATTTCCCCCCCACACTCCGCCACTTGGATGACACGTGTCAAGATTCCATTCGATGGCGGGCGTGGCCAAAACTGTTGTCTTTGAAAACTTTGACCGAAACTTGGAAAATTTTCTAAGTCCTTCTCTTTTCCCCGCCACTTCCTGGGACACATTCTCCCGCATCGGCCGATTCGGGCTTCCTTGTCCTTGCTATGGATTTTTTTCCTTTTTGTGTCCCACGCATCCCTCACGTACTTTTGTCCCAGCTGTCCCCCCAGATGAATATCTCGAACTCGCCGAAATGGATGTCTTTCTAATGAAGCCGGCCGATTCGCGTCCCACGCGTACTTTTGTCCCGACTGTCCCAAACTGCGCGAAACAAAAGACTTAGATGATTTTCCCTGCTCTCGGTCGTTTCAGCTTTTCACGTCTCACGCATGCCTCACGTACTTTTTTCCCACTGCCCTGCACGAATATCTCCGAACGCCCCAAAATGGTGTCTTTCGGTGAACCGGCCGATTCGCGTCCCACGCATACTTTTGTCCCAACTGTCCCGTGGACCGCCTGGGACAAAAATGTCTGACTTAGCCAATTTTCTTTGTTTTTTTGGCCCCAAGCTTGGTACGATGAACCTCAGTACGACCCGAACCCTTCAGACCCGAAATGCTTTAAAATAGTCCTGCAACCTTATTTTTGCATTTTTTCCATTTTCTCTAACTCGTTGGGATTTCTTCTTGGATGGGAGAGTTAGAGAGAAGCCGAGGGACCCCAAAAACATGATTTTTTGCCTTGAATCAATCTACTTGCTCGGGACTAAATAATTTGATGCATGTTATCAAAATTACCTTGAGGGGTGAATTTTGGATAACAATTTTGGTGACTTAAGCGGGGTTATCTCGCCGCAGGATGAAGAACGGCCACCGCTCAGAGAAATCCATTGGGCATGGAGTCTATTTGATAATCTCCCACCTGATCTGAAATTTAAAATCTTGTGTCCTTGAGCCATTGAAACATTTGTTGAGCAATTTGGTTGTTTTGTGGCTGCAATTCTTTTCAGAGCTTGATGAACGCAAACATGCACATACTAGAAGCAATAGAACATGTGCACAAGCACTTAGGGAAATAAAAAATACTCTAAAAGTAGTACAATGTGCATAAGCACTTAGAGGAATGGAAAGTCTAAATTAATATTTACAAGGGTGAGGAGCTATCTTTCTAGTAGCAACGTTTGAGATAGATTCCATTGACCGGAATCTGTAACTCTTCACCATCCAACTTAGCCAGTCGGAAGGCATTGCTACCTTTGCATTCAATGATCATGTATGGGCCACTCTAGATGGTATCAAACTTGGAATGCTTTCCGACTTTGCACAATCTGCATCCCATTTCAACACTAGATCTCCAATTTGGAAGGTTCTAGCCTTGGCTTTCCTATCAAAAGTCTTCTTGATCAAGGCTTGATCCTTCTCTATTGCTTGGGCTGCATGCTCTCTAATTTCTTGGAGCTCCATTAATTCTGCATATCTAACCTCCATGGGTTCAAACTCAGCCAATTCCAACTGTTTCATGAGTTCCAATGCTGGCAACTCAAGTGACATAGGTAGAACTGCTTCTTTCCCATACACAAGCTTGTATGGAGAGCTTCCTGTAGACCTCTTGGGTGTGATTCTATCAGCCCATAGGGCTGATTTGAGCTTTGCATGCCAAGTTCTTTGATTTTCATCCAGATTCCTCCTGATGATTCTTAGTAGGTTCTTGTTCGTAGACTCGGCTTGGCCATTACCTTGAGGGTAATAATTTGATGAAGTGCTAAGATACACACAATTCTTGACAGCCCATTCAGTGATATTTGTGCCAAGAAATGCCAATGCATTGTCCGATATGATAGTGGTGGGGAAACCAAACCTCGTGACTATCCCTTCATAGAAATCTAAGATATTGGACTCACTTGCCTCTTTGAGTGCTACTGCTTCAGTCCACTTGGTGAAGTAGTCTGTGGCTGTCAAAATCCACTTATGCCCTTGGCTTGAATTGGGATTAATGACTCCAATGAAGTCCAAACCCCATTGCATGAATGGATGGTCAACTGAAATTGGATGCAATGGAAGGGCAGCAAGCCTCTCTTTACCTGTGAAGAATACACAATTCTTCCACCTTTTGATCCACGCAAAGCAATTCTGAAAATCTTGGGCCAATAATAACCAGCCTTCATGATTTTTAGAGCTGTCACTCTTGGTGCAAAATGACCACCAGCTGGTCCACCATGGAACTCTTCCAACACCCTATGAATTTGGTTTTTGCCAACGCATCTCAGCAACACCCCATTCACATATTTCTTGAACAAAACACCGTCTACTATGGCATATGGGACAGCCTGTAATCTGAAGTGTCTTCTTTGTGTCTTGTTCATCTCTGGAGGGCATAGGCCTGTGCTTAGGAAGTGCATTATACCTTGGGTCCAATAAGGAGTGGGGACATCATTATCCTCTTCTTGAGTGCTACCTTGCACATGGTTGTCTTGAACTATCAAAACAACATCTTCTTTATTGCATACTCCTTTTTGCTTGCCCAGAATCAGCTGCTCACACAATCCTTTTCCTCTTACCAGCTTGGTGACCTTGATCTCAATGTCATACTCCATGACACGAGTGATCCAACCTGCCCTTTTCTCATTCAAATCCTTGTTGAGGAGGAAGTCCTTTACTCCTGCATGAGAGACCAACAACTAAACCTTGTTGTTTGAGACTAGATGCTTGAATTTCTTCAAGCTTCTAATTACTGCAAGTACATGCTTCTCAATAAAAGAATATCTCACCTCATAGTCCTCCAGGCTTTGGCTGAAGAAAGTAATTGGCTGCTCATCATTGTCCTTGTTCTGCTGCACCAAAATGGCAGAAATGGTATCATTACCCCCAAACGCATAGAGGATGAAATCCTTGGAGAAATCTGGGTTGATGAGAGTTGGTGCTTGAGAGATGGCTTCTTTGATTGCTTCAAAACTCTCCTACCTTCTGCTGTCCACTTGAAAGCCATGCTTTTCTTTAACATTTTGGTGATAGGTTTGACAAGGGCTGCAAAATCTGGGACAAACCTCCGAACAAAGTTTATTCTCCCCAAGAAACTCTGAAGGGCCTTCTTGTGGCTTGGCAATGGTAGTGCTCTTATGGATTCAACCCTCTCTAGATAAATTGCTAATCCTTCTTTGGAGACAATATGGCCAAGGAGATTTCCTTTATGTGTTAGGAAGATACACTTCTTAGGATTCAAAGACACTCCAAATCTCCCGCACCTTGTGAAGACTTGTCTCAAATGAGAGAGGTGGTCTGCATTGCATTCTTTTAAAAAAATAGTGATATCATCATCAAGGTATATCAGCACCACGTTGTTAATCAAACCTTTGAACGCCATGTCCATTGCTCTTTGGAAGGTAGCTCAGGTGTTGGACAACCCAAATGGCATTTTCTGTATGCATAAGTTCCCCATTTGGTCATGAATTCTGTCTTGAACTGATCTTCTTCCTTCACCATAATCTGATTGTAGCCCGAGTAGCCATCAGTAGTGAAAACCTCTCGGAGCCAACCACAACTTGCAAAATTTGCTCCATAGAAGGGAGAGGGTAATGGTCCTTGAGAGATGCTCTATTCAAGTCTCTGAAGTCAACACACAATCTGATCTCTCCACTCTTCTTTCTGACTAGAACTAAGTTGGAAACCCAACTAGAATGCTTGATTGGGAATATGATTCTTGATGAATCAACTTATTCAATTTTTTCCTCATGAGAGGCTCTACGTGTGGATTAACTGGCCTTTGTTTCTGCCTGATGGGCTTAGTATTTGGATCCAACTCAATGGTGTGCTGAGCTAACTTGGGATTGAAACCTTTCAAATCTTCATAGCTCCAAGCAAACACATCAGGGAACTCTTGACATAGCTGTATGAACTCATACCTTTCTTGTTCAGTTGTCATCTTTCCAATTTGCAATGGTTTGTTCTCTTCCACCAAGATGGATACTGAATCTTCTCTCTTGACCTAAATGTTTGCTTTCTCTTTCCTAAACTGATCATTGGGATTGAAAATGGACTCCAAAGTGATAAGTCCCTTGGGTAGCTTGTTAGTTCTCAGCTGTACCACTTGGTCACCATACTGTTGTTCCAATTTTTCCTGATTTTTAGCTGAGAAATCAGCTTCTTCTTGCAAGAAATGGATGATTTTCTGGTCATTCTCAAACACTTGCCAACTTACATTGTTATCCGGCACTGAAGGCCTCATAATCACATGGATGTTTGGTTATACCTTATCTCCTTGAATGCTCTCCACAACATCAAAGGCTGCCCCAACTGCTGCAAGCCTGTCAGTTTGGTTTTCTTTCCTAGGAATGGATTTGATGCCAAAACCCTCAAAATCTTCAATGAGGTCCCATACCCTATTCTTGTAGCACTTGAGTAGATCATTCTTGGTAGCGATGCTATCCCTTGACTTGATTTACAATCAATTCACTGTCACCAAAGACTTGCAAGTTCTTTATTCCTCTCTTTATTGCCCAATACATCCCTTGCACCAAGGCTTCATATTCAGCAGTGTTATTGGAGCATGCAAACTGAAATCTAAAAGTTGAATAGTACTTTACTCCTTGAGGTGAAATAAGCATAGCTCCACCTCTTGCACCTTGTCTACTCCTTGATCCATCAAAAAACAACTGCCATACCTCATTGTCATCCTTGTAGTCCGGCTTGGTGATGCTAGGAATAGGCTGATTTTCCTCATGCATGCAATAGACTCCTAGCTCAGATTTTTCTACTTCTTGATAAGGATCAAAAGCATGCACCTTGTTTGCCCATTCATCAAGAGTTAGATCTGGGATGCTTCTAACCTTGGTGTCAGCTTCATCAGTGCTTGGGTGATCTTCTTGATCAAATGCCGAACAGTTGGCATTGATCTGACTTGGAGTGTAGGGCTCAATGTGGAAGTTTGCAATAGGTTCATACCTGAATGTTACTTTGGTTCCATACCTCGTTTCGAATAGCATGTGTGACCAATCAGCGAGACAAATATCCTCCAATATTGGCTCTGAAATCTCTTGACAAACATAGGGCAAAGAGTGGTGGAAGGTCTATAAGCGATACATCTTGTAAAACAACAACATTTGGACATACATGCAAGGTAAGACTCAAGCTTCTAATCACCCCAATCAAGTTGTTATTACTCTTTGTCCCATCCAACCGCACTACCCCTTTGGATATGGTTTCATATTGAAGTCTTAGCGATCACTATTTGCTTGGGCATCATGAGCTACTTGACCCGAAATCAATCATGCAATTGTGCACCAATTGGTTTCAATGATTAATGAGACATAAAAAGGAGGGGGCTTCAACATTTTACCTTGCTTTATCCTCCATGATTCCCTCCGGGATGGGTAGCATTTGTGAGCACCTTCTCTTGCATTTGGGCTTGCTGATTCGAAGTTGGCCAGTCCTTCATGGTATCTTGTAGCAAATCTCTTTGGCCTGGGATGGATAGTGATTCCCACATTGATATGTTTACGTTTGTCTTCTTCATCTGATCAATGATGTTGAATGGGGATGAAGCATCCCTCTATTGTCCTTTAGCTTGTGCACTCATTCCTTGCACATGGGCAGTAGTGGATGACATCTGAGTTGGTTTAGGAGCTGGTTTTGGTGCTCCTTGCATGTTTGGGACTACATTTTGTTTGCCAAAAGCTTGTGGAGTGGTAGAAGGTTGTGGATTACTTGGAGCCAATAGTTTTCCTTCACCCAAATTTCTCCTTTTTGACCTTGTGTTGGCTGCAACACTTTTAGAGGGTATTTGATTCATACCATAGAAATATTCAGCTTGCCAATTGACAAGAGTAGTTTTGTTTGGAGATGTTCCTTGCTGAGGTGTTTCTTGCTGCTGATCCTCTTCGTGGCTGGACTCTTGCGACCCACCAATGGTTTGCACCATAAGAGCCTGATTTAATGCACCGTTAAATCACATTGATTGGTTATGTGGCTGACTGCACGGGAAACACCAATCATATTCTTGGGCCATGTTATTTTGCATCGGTACCAAAGCTCTGGATGTGGATGCAACATTAGGGTTATCGGGCTGAAATGGTGCATTGGTAGGAGGCCTTGCTTGATTCTGATTTGCAGCTAGATTGGGTGGTCTTTGAGGCTGATATGGCTGCCTGTTAAATTTGAGCTTGAGGCTGATAAGAAGGTCTAAAAATTTGGGCTTGCTACCTCTTGAGTGTAACCAGCTCATTGCCTAAATTTTGTAATTGCTTCATGACTTCTTGAAGTTCATTTGAGGCACTAGAAGATGAGGAAGAAGCTTCACTTGAATTCTAATTTCTAGGAGTGGGAATAAGAGCTAAGACAGGCACTTGACTAGTACTTGGGCTCTCTAAACTTGGATATAATGGAATTGGAGGCCTAAGAGCTAGCTTTCCAGCTTGAATCAAACAATTTTCAGCTCTAATGGCAATGCTATAAGCAACAGGGATAGTTGTGCCTCCCATGGATTGAATCAACATAGAAATATCAGAATTTAAAGCTTTAAGGTAATATAGAAAAGCACCTTCTGCTGTTGGCTTGACTGCCATTGGAATTCTCTCCCAAGTCCTTTGAAATCTGAAATTAAAATCAGTCAGCTACTCATTGGGAGCTCTTTTGATAGTTGTCAACTGCTCCAAAAGGGACAAGTTGTCTCCCTTTTCCCCAAACTGCTCATGGAGGGCTATACATAGCTGATTCCAATTTTGAATAGAACTTGAGGCAAGACTCCTGAACCATTGCAAAGCTTTCCCTTTGAATGAAGATGCCAGCAGTTTGACAGCAACTTGCATCTCATTGATCTCATGGATTGCACAAATGTTAGCAATATCCTTAACATGATCACTAGGAGTGGTCTAATTTTCTCCAGTGAAGTACAAAATGTTCTTCAAGGCTGTAATTGGGATTGGATTTTGTGCATTGAGAGCAAGTGGGCTCTTTGCCAAAGTGAAATTGACATAGGGGTTGTTTTGTGTCATTCTAATTGGTCTTAGAACCCTTGTTGACTGAATGAAAGGCCTACCAAGTGGGGGAGTTGAGAGAGTTATGTTTGGTGGAGATGGAGACCTTTGAATCCTTATTCCTCTTTGCCTTCTTCTTGGAGATAACTGTAGATATTCAAACAGAACTTCTTCTTCTCTAGCTCTTGACCTTGTAGTGATTCTTCTCATGAGTTTTCAGGCCTGCACTGCTAAAACCAGCTGATTCTTCCCCTTGGAGTCACCAGATGTGCAATTTATAGCTCTTTTAAGCAAGAAAATTGTAGCAGATGCACATCAACTTTGTTGCAATGAAAATGAGACCTCTAAGGTCCCACCGGGCGTGCCAAAACTGTTATCACCGAATCATAGCACCCTAATGTTTATACAAGTGCATATACTTGAACTCACAGTGTGATTGGATAACATGGGTACTATCTCCAAGTTGTGGGACTTGCTACTTGAGATAGACCTCCAAAGAAAGCTGGTTCTTGCTCCTAAACTACCTGCCACAATCTACTCTAATGTAGGGGAAACTAACTATTCTAATCTAAATTTCCAAGGGACCAGGGAGAGAGAATGCATAAAATGAAAGCCTACACTAAAGTGGTGATACACCAGAAAAGGAGTGGTGAACACTTCTTGTTCATGCAAATTGACACAATTTCATGAAATGCAACATGAAACATCATACACAGGCTGATAAGATGCAATTAGAGGTCTGAAATGAAGCAAGACAATACAAACAAAGGACTGAAAACTGATCACAGAGTCTGCACTGCTACTTTCACTATCAAAATCCTTGCATTTGCAACATCAAAGAGGTAGAAACCTTTTACAATCATGAAAAAGGTTTGATACTTGCAAAAATCACTTGTTAAAGGTGAAAGAAGAAGCTTGCTATCCAAAAAAATGTTCCACCCAAAAAATGAGCCAACTCTGGCTTTTACAATGCATGGGTCGAGCCCAGGAGAGAGAAAATGTGTAAAAATATGGGAGCCATTCCTCATTGAATGAAGATGCATTAAAACAGCATGGGTGTCCTTACAGACCCATGCCCTAACATTTTGGCCATGCTGAAGAAGAATGCGACCCATTTTGCATTAAAACTGGTTGTTGAAACGTCATTTCTGGCCATTACCACGTGCTAGAGGCGTTTTTCAATTTTCTCTCTCCAAACTCCATTAAAATGCAAAAATGACCCCAAAATATTGTAGATAATTTCACCAGCTTTCCATTGATATAAAGAACGTGAAAAATTGAGCTCTGGATCGAAAGATATGGCGATTTGAAGTTTTAGGGCAAAACAGGGCCAAATCGGGTCGGCGGGCAAAAAGTTTGAATTTTTTACCCGTTTGGTCTTTGGAAAATTTTTCAAATTTTCCCCGCACTCTACCACTTGGATGACACGTGTCAGGCTCTGATTCATCCACGGGCTCATCCTTTGAAAATTTCTTTCGGGCCCTTAAAATTTTTGCCACTTGGACACGTGGCACTATTTTATTGGCTCGGGCCTGAGGGGCGCACTTTGCCCTTCGAAAATTTGGCATTTTTCACTTTGGGAAAATTTCCCATTTCCCCCACACTCTACCACTTGGATGACATGTGTCAAGATTCCATTCGATGGCGGCAGTGGGCCAAAACTGTTGTCTTTGAAAACTTTGACCGAAACTTGGAAAATTTTCTAAGTCCTCTTTCCTCGCCACTTCCTGGGACACATTCTCCCGCATCGGCTGATTCGGGCTTCCTTGTCCCTGCTTGTAGCTTTTTCACCTTTTCACATCCCACGCGTCCCTCGTGTACTTTTGTCTGGATGTCCCGGACGAATATCTCCGAACTGCCCGAAATGGATTGTCTTTTGAAAGCCAGAAGCGATTCACGTCCCACGCATACTTTTGTCTCGGCTGTCCCAAACCGCGTGAAACAAAAGACTTAGATGATTTTCCCTGCTCTCGACCATTTTGGATTTTTGCATCTCACACGTCCCTCGCGTACTTTTGTCCGGCATTTGTCCCTGCACGAATATCTCCGAATCGCTGAAATGGGTGTCTTTCGGTGAACCGAGTGATTCGGGTCCCATGCGTACTTTTGTCCCAACTGTCCCAGTGGACTGCCTGGGACAAAAATGTCTGACTTAGCTGATTTTCTTTGTTTTTTGGCCCCAAGCTTGGTACGACGAACCTTAGTACAACCCAAACCCTTCAGACCCGAAATGCTTTAAAACAGTCCTGCAACCTTATTTTTTGCATTTTTTCCATTTTCTCTAACTCGTTGGGATTTCTTCTTGGATGGGAGAGTTAGAGAGAAGCTGAGGGTCCCCAAAAACATGATTTTTGCCTTGAATCGATCTACTTGCTCAGGATTGAATAATTTGATGCATGTTATCAAAATTACCTTGAGGGGTGAATTTTGGATAACAAGCATATTTGATAATATAGTAGATACAAACCTCTTCATTGAAGACCTTTCCATCCATACCATTGAATTTTATCTCATACATCCTAGCCTTACAAATCGGGATCAATTAAATCATCTAAATAAGGATCTTTTTCAAAATAATGAGTCCATTTCAGATCCTAGTCCACAAAATTAGAAAAAAAAAAAAGTGAAAAACTAACAAAAGATCGACCTAGTCAACACCTCATTGAGGTGCTATTTGAAAATCAAAACCAAAAACAAACACTACTTATCCACATGTAATCTCCACATTGGGGAGGTCTCTTGTCCAAACAGTTCTAAAAATTTTCATCCATTGGAAGATATCCAAATCACAACATCATCACATAATCACACCCTTCACCTATTTATTCCATATCATCATAAGACACATGTTAATATTATGCTTATTAGACATTTTTATCTCATCCTGTTTCTAGCTTCTCCCATTTTGGGTATTTTACCTATGGTCTTGTCTAAAAGCTTCATGATGGCAAATCGTCCTTCTAAAGAAGTTTTCTCCTTAACAAGATAGCTCTAAACTTCTTTACTGGATCTTTTTATTTCCATATTAGTATAAGGTGATGATACCTTACATCCTACTAGTCCTATGGGGCTAAGATTTGGGGGGAAATTGTTCATTCCCAATAAGTATAATGCAAAAAAGGGCACAATCAATAAAAAATACAAAACAAATTAAAAATAATTACACCTTTCATCCTTTATAGTCTTTGGTGATGAGCCCATGCTTCTTATTAGTAGTGTGAGGCTGGGAAAGGCGGAATGTACCCTTACCCTCCTATTTTTGTCTTTAGTGATGATCCCTTGCCTCTTACTAGTGGCATGGGTCAGAATGTAAGGGGTAATTTAAAAAAAGAAAGAATGCCTTGTGACAATATGAATCACAAGTGCTTAATCATACCAAATTCCGAAGAAACAATTTAGATGCCCATGTTAAGAGATCTGACCATTTAGTAGGCCACATATTCCAAATTCCAATCAGTAGGCCATTTAGATGCCCATGCTAAGAGATACCAAATTCCAATCAGTAGGCCAGCTACAAGTCTAATTCTAGTCAAGACCCATAAAGTGAGAATTATCTTGGAATTGGTCGGGTAATCCTAATTGAAGATGAGTCACAATTTCTCAACTAGACCATCATTACACATTGTTTCTTTGCATCCATCATCTTCATTTTTGCATCATTATTTCATGTGTCTCACATTCTTCTTGGCTTTCGGTGTGGAGCCCTCACAACTTACCAGTTGCATGGAGTCAAGGGTGGAGTAATACATCCTATCACTATATCATCTACTATACATTCTGCCAATGCAATGAAATATTTTATATTGTTTGAAAATGAGTTCCTAGTGTGCAACATTCACATGTAAATATTCCCATATCTCCATTTGTCCATCCTATCCCTCTTACCATATCATCCCAAATAACTTAATTTCAATTTTTCCTTATATTTAGGAGATTTTACATCTACTATACTCCCCATAACTACTCATATCCATCCCTTAATAATATTTTATGTTCTTGCGTATGCTTGGGTGGGTCTTGGATCACTTAGCATAATCTCATTGGATAATTATTGTTAGATCATACATCAACCTACATATCCATATATTATTGAAAATACCTAAAAATCCAAATAATAATAAAAATAACAAAAACATTGAAATATTTTTCCAAAACTACTAAAAACATATATAACACCAAAAATCTGCAAAAAAATCGAAATGCTATCTAAAAATCTAAACATTTGCAAAAACCAAAAAATCCCCAAAAATCAACACATTGATTGCTATCTTTGTGTCCATTAAAAATATCAATAAATAAATCAAAACATCCTTATCCAAATCCCTTGCGTGTATCCTCACTTGGGGAAATCTTGGATCTCATTTTCTCCCTTGCATATATCCTTGCTTGGGGAAATGATCCAATAAATCTCAAATCATCTTACCCCTTGCATGAATCCTTATTTGGGAGTAAAGCAAATCAATAAATTATCACTTTGTGGAAAAATTGGGGATAAATTTAAGTGTCTTTATGTAAATTTGTGTTGCATTGTTACTTTTATTCAATAGTTTGACCAATTACAATTTTATTTTGGTTCATTTATAGACATGGTACATACATTTACTTTGTATATTGGGTTTGTTTTTACTTTTTTGTTTATTGTGTGTGTTTGTTTTTGCACAGATAATGGGTTGATCATCATGGTTATTTAATAATCATGGTTCCAAATTTATTTTTCAACAACAAATCAAGTTGTTATAAAATACCAACTCAACTGGAATCTCAAGATACAAGAAAGGCTAGTCTTATCATCAACTCAATTGCATACCAATCTACCCTTCTATTTAACCCTTATTCTACACCCTAATTCACCTCTCACAACTCTCCTTTTTGTCGTTGATCCTCTATTTCTCATTTTCTGAGCCCATTTTCCCATCTCTTACATGGCAAGTATCTTATTCCTCTTATCAAGAGGCCTTTAACCACTTTATCAAATCACCCATCCACTCGAGGGGGAACTCCCTTGGCACAATCTAGATCTCTTGGAGAATCTAAATGCTTTATTGGAGAAAATCGGTAATCAGAACACTTCTCTATCATCATTTCATTGATCTATGCGTGTCTACTATATTTAAAATGTTATTACTTCATATTAAAACTTTAAAGTGGGGCATATTTAGACACCCTAGAAATACCCATTACACTTTATAACATCCAAAAATAATACTAAATCCATTATTCACCCATATCCCACTTCTAGAATTAATTTAATTAATTCTATTACACTCACTATATATTATACACCCCTTTGGATAATTTAATTATATATTTAAATAAATAAAAATCAATTATCTCCTCACCCACCACTCATATCCACTTCACTAGACAACTCACTCAAGTTGACTAGTCACTCCACTCAAGTTCTAGAATCCTACAAACATGGAAGAAAATATGCACGTACAACCAATTTTTGAATAATTCAAGAACCAACTATTATGAAATAAAACCTCTTAATTTCTCATTAAAAGAACCAAATGTATAAAATAAATCAACCATGATAAATAAGGAAATTGAAATAAATATCCTGCAACTCGGTCATTGCACCTTCCTCAATACATGTCTTCTTCTGCATCTATAAATAAGAAGCTCCATTCCTCTCGAGATCATGATTAGAATCTTGGAAAATTTACAATGTTACTCTTTCAGATTAACATTTGAAATAATTCTTGCATACTGTTATGTTTTCCAATTGATCACTCAATCACTAATCCATTCGTCTAGTCAAACTTTCAATCATCAACCCAATATCATTTTCTCCTAGCTCGGCTCTCTTCTATTTGGAGAATTTTTATCAACCACATATCAAAGAATTAAAATATTTCATCATGATCCAATAAGAGTGTCACTTGACTCCACTCTTTAGCTAGTTCAATATGAGGTTGTAAGGAGTTTTGTGAGAAGGTTTACTTTTTATTTTATTGTCTTTACTTTCTATTTTATGCATTTTCTCTTGTATACAAATACATCCAACATGAATACACATTAATTTTTAAGCCAAACATGGTATTTCCTTATCTCATTGTCTCGAAAGAGGGAAATTTATAGGGATTTATAACACAAATGTCTATACACATCAAGCATAGAAAAATATTTAATAATTCAAAAAAATAATGACACAGTACCATAAAAGTATATAAGTGTGTCCCACGTGGTGGCCATAAATATTTTAAAATCGACTAGTGAATACATATTTTAAAATAATTAAACAAATTAAAAACATTGAGGTAAATTAAGGATGCAATATGCCTTGGTATTCTTAAAATATTAAAAATACATGTTTGGTCATTTTATATGTGCTAGGTCAAATTTTTGTTGTGGGATATATTTTTCTAGTGGAAAAATTTAGGAGACAATTATATGCTTTGAATAAACAATAGAATCAGATTAATGACATAAACACATTATACGAGGATAAAACCATCTAATAGGGACAAAAATCCCAGACATTGCGGTCCATGATGGAAATTTTCATCTTGGGGGAATGTTTTGATGAGATTAAATAATTTTTAAACTCTAAAAAATATAGGATTTTGATATAGGTTCATGAACATATTGCATAGTTAAAATTAGGGTATAGTATATTTTAGCAATGTCGCCATAAGCATTACATACAACCATGATTAGGAGTCATTTTATAAGAATAGTTAGACGTAGCTCTTATAGATATTATCTTTCCATTCCCTATATCCTTGCGAAACCATTTCAAAATATCCTCTATTTCATTACATTTTGGATATCATATCTCTATCAATCTAAAATAGTATTGATCTTCACAAAACATCATGATCATTACTTCAAGTTTCATTCTATAACATTGTTCAATCTAGAAATATAGTCACAAAATAGAATAATAAAAAGTATTTGAATAATCATCTTGAATGTGAGATTTAAAAATATTTCAAATTTTAAATGTTTGCATTAAATTCTACCACAAGTACACACCCACACATATCTACAACTATGGTAGATCTATTTTCCTTCAAAGCGAGAGATATGGTTTTCCACAAAATAGCAAATGTTTACTTCATCATCTCCTTTGGAAATGTGATCTATAACATTTATTTAGTGTTTTATGGCACTTTGCACAATATTTCTAATTGTATCTAGAATGCACAAACTTATGTGGATAAATCATGCCCCATCACTCCCTCTCGTACTCCATTCCTACCATCTCGCTATATTTTCTTTAGAAAATTAGTATTCCTACATTGATCGATGTTTTAGAAAATGTTGACACCCTTACCAAGTCATCATTTTTGAAAAGGCTCATAGTTCAACATGATCTTCATAACACAGAGATGCCTTTGGTCATATACTTGAATGATAATGGAACATACTTGTGACTCTATTTTTTTAGTGTATCATATTATTTTCCCCACATCATTTTCTACCATGTTCTTACAATAGAATATTTATCATCTCCCTATGTAGATTGGGTGTGGAGGCTTTATGAGGACTGATTTAGGGTGTCTAGGTTTCTATGCATTAATCTTATGTTTGTAAAGGTTATGGTTTTATTATGTGTAGCCACCCTTTTCTTAGTTTCAATGATTTTTGTCATATGAATGCAAACATATTAATTAACGAGTTATATTGTAAATTATTTTGTAGTGTGATTCATGTTTTCTTCTTTTGATATAGAGGTGAAGTTTCTCTCTGATGGTATTCCAATTTTGTTACCAAAATTTTTCAATAAGATCCTCGAGCTTATGACTATCATATTTTCTCTAGTAACAAACTCGTTGAAACATTTCTTGATCACAAAAATAACCTCTTTTAAACTAGAACCACTCTATTAACCTTATAAGTGGACTATTTAAGAGCTACACTAATTTTATTAAGGTTAAAAAAACCATAGAATTAGGTATGGTAACCTCAACCATAAAAATATTTTTATCCCCATCAAGAGCATACATTATCTATTTTGAAACCAGAACTAATTTACATTAAAATCCACCATACAAATAATGGGATCTCTATTGATATGTTGAACAAGTGAATAATCTCTAAGGAGCCCATTTACTTGTCTTTAATGATATCATTATTTTATATATCATGGTTGGTAAATTTTTTTCTTGGGATTAAAATATTCATGCATGTTTATTGGGAGTAAGTATAATCAAATTCTTATATGTACACCATTAGGAATACAATCACGACATATATTTTGGGAAAATTAACTATTTGATGTCATATTCTTTCAATAACATCTTCTCTTTGTTTTGAACTTTAGTAGATAAGATTTGATGTTCATTATTATTTTTTCATATTATTTTAGCAGAGAAATTACCTAGAAATCAAATCTATTGTGATATTTGTAATAATGATTTCTTTTCAATTATTTTTATGCCAACATTGCCATGTATATTCTTATCTTTTGGGAAACAAAAATCTAGGCATATTACAATGTTCCTCACGAGTGAATATATAAATAAAATACTCTAAAACTACATGGAATTTAATGTAGTGGATATAATTATCCAAGTTTTCCTTTTTTTTGGTTGTCTTATTCCTTGTAATACATGAATTATCATTTTTACGCTACTTACTCTATTGCATAAACTATATACCAAATTATAAGATTCAAAAACTATATTGGTAGCCTAAAACATTTGTATGAGAGACCTCTTAAATTATCACATTATTTATACTAGTTAGATGATTATATTCTTGAAAGATGTAGGTTAAATGTTAAGGTCAACAAGTTTTGGAGTAAATGTGGGTTTAGTACTTGTCTTAAAATTTACTATGATTTTTCATTTTTTCTTATGTGTCGGGAAATAATATGACATAAATTAATGTAATATTTAAATATAATTGATATATGCATTCAAGTTCATGTGATCTAGTTAATAGGTTCAAGTTAAACATGCACGTTTTGAATAAAATCCTAGTTATAAAAGTATGGGAAAGGACATGACCCTATATCCTCAATTAACAAAGATGAGTTCTTATACATACTTGTTACTTCTTAACACCCCCACTTTTAAAATCATTACCTTTTTAAAATAGGGACCCTCTTTACTATAAAAAGGTGGTAATACTTAGGTATTTTCCCTTTTATCTTTAAAATGTTCCTTGTTTTTCCTAAGTCATTGCTTTAGTACCATTTTTGAAGTTGCTTAGTACTCACATTAATTAGACTAAGTTTTCATTCTCAAGATTTACTTATCACTCACACATTGAAATTTTGGTACTCTCACTTCATCTTTGTGAGATTTTGTACTTTTAACTTTCTAATCCTTACATTTACACTTCAATTTTTCTTGCACTTTTAATTTGTCTCACGCTCACACTTCCAATTTATTCAATATTCACACTATATTTGACTCACAGATCCCATATTTATTAACCTACACTTCACATTTGTGAGGATTTATTAAACATTTTTACTAACATTAAGTTTGAATTTTTCTCACAATTAATGAAGTGAGGGTTACACTTCAAGAATGTGAGAATTCCAAAGTTAGATCTCACAGATGCAAGGATTCAAAACTCACAAATGCTAGGGTTTATAGGTCTCACTTTGAGGATTTAAGGACTAAAAAATTGAAGACTCACAAAATAGATGGGCAAAAATCAAGCTCATACCTCGCACTCTATAGTCGTGAGGACTCGTACTTCATATATGCAAAGAAAGGATAAAGTCAAATAAAAAATCAAAGGAACTTCAACATGCACATGATAGAGAGATAATTATAGTAGTACACATGGATCTCGACATGGCACCCAAAATCAAGTTCCTAGTTAAATTTAACATATATGATTAAGTTTATACATGTCTAGGTGTATGGCTCACATTCGAAAAGTTAAATATTTAAAAAATAGCATTCCTTAGATGAAAAACATCAAGTTATGTATTATGTGTCATTAATGCATAACACACCAATTTGGATGAAATATTGGTTGATATAAAAATAATGCATTGATTGAGGCCATTCAATGAGTTCCTAGTTTGAGAATTCATTTGTGAGAGCAGAATTTAAAGAGATCATTCAAAAGAGCCAAGTTTCCTAATGATTTTCAGTAATATTAAAAGCTAATTCCTTTAAAAATGGTGGGTGAATTAAGGCAATCAAATGTGCATGTTTTCCTATATTATTACGTGGACTAGATAATAGTGAGGGATATAGTTTTTGACCATGCCGCACTAGATCACGAATTCCTACACTATTCTACTATATTTTTCGATAGTTTAATGGGAGAGAACTTTGTGGACATCATCGATGAAATAGGAATGTTTTTTTATCAAACTCAGAGGGCCACTAATATTAGGGAATTGAAAAGAACTAGGATACACAAAATTATGGCCAAACCAGAGGTATTTTCATGTCCAAAATTACTCTCACATTCTCATTCATACTAAGGAAAAGGATTGGACATTGCACTCCTAAACTAAATACAATACGAAGTTTTTATTGTTGGTTATAATTTCAAGGCCTATTATAAGTTATATGAGGATGACATTTTCTATAACTCCACAACCATTGAATAATGGATGGCTATTCACCAAGTTAGGACCATTTTACGCTTAATTGGGAAAAGGACCTAATTGACAACATGGATGATGAAGTTCTAAACAAAGTTCTCATCTAAAGATTCATAACCGGGGTGATAATTGGCATGTCATTGATGAACCATTTGTATGGAAACCCCTCTATCTCTAAAATAGATGTTACCTAGATACCTCTTCTTTCCATGATCATAGATGAAGGGAAGATCCCTTCCTTAGGGTATGTAGTCTCATCCAATTTAATTTCACAACAAGATTATTATGTTAATAATAAGAAATCATTTTTATGAAATCTTATCTATTAGATGCAATTTGTGGAGTCTTATAGCACCTTGAATGTTTTCCTCCTTGGGAACCAAAATACCCTTGAGATTTCAATAAAGAGTATTTAAACCTATATGCCCATAAATTCGGGCTCATATTGAATACATTTACACCTCCTTTTACCCCAAAATATATAGGATAATAATGGAAACACAAATTCCAAGGATTTATGCTAAGGTATTGAAATCTATCAAACAAATGGGGAATGCATTTTTCTATCCCAAGTACACAGTTATTATGTTTGATGGATTTTGAAATCCACCATTGTAATTTTTTTACTATGTACACCGATAAATTGGCTAAGAAAGAGATTTATTTTTAGATTAGCGGTGACACTACTAATAAATGTAAGGACAATAAACTTATGCCCCATCCTTCATTTCCTTTGGTATTTGGGTGTAGAGAATATCGGTGTGCATCTCATGTGTGGAATTGGTGATAGTTTCTCAAACTTCTTTTCCATAGTTAAAATCCAAGCTTAGGGAATGGGCTCACTCTAGTGTCTATACTTCGATTGCCTCGGCGTGCAACGTTGTTTCAAGTGCTTCACACAAATTTGTATATGTCTTATGTGACAACACCCTCCTAAAAGGTGTGATCAAGCCTCGACGAACCACTGTGCATGTTGGCTTGCATGGATATCATAGGAAAGTTTGGATAAAAGAATTTAGAAATAGACATCATACTCCTGAACACTCTCAGTAGTGCCCTGCTTGATATCCTTGAGCACACTTATAATTTTTTTCTTGAACTCAAGGATATAAAATTTCTTAAAGAAACAATCCTGCAACACTTGTATAATCTACACAAGTATTTTTAGGGTCAAACTTCCTACAACAACTATCTCTGTGCATCCCTACAACATAGTTGTAAAATAAACTTCCTTGCGCTTAGAAGCTATGATCCCTTTTGCACACCATAATATCTCACACATGTGCACATGTTCAAAAACGTCCTTTATTCCCCTATACTCTGGAAGAGGAAATGACATCTCCATGTAAATATTATGGGGTTGGTGAGGACCATACATACTAGATTAAGAACTCCCTCTATTACCTCGCCTCTAGACCCAATAGATCCACCAAAACCAGAGCCACGTATGCCCCCTAATCCTGCACTTGTAACAAGAATTGAACCATAGGATGTCTTGACCTGTGTCCCCATAGTGGTACTAAACTAAACTCCTACAATTTGTAAGGTGGTACTATTCCCAGAGGCGAGTCAAAAGTTCTACGTGCTTGAGTTTACGCATCAACGACACACCTAAAAATGTACCTCCAAATAACAAGCAAGACATCTGCTTGGCCATAGATGTACTTTCTATTTGATTAAGTCCTATTATTTTACTACCTAAACTATCTTGCTAACTGCTGGCTATATTAGAAACTAGAAAACCAAGCACAAGGGCTAGGTCACTGAGGTATATTTAGATGCATAGCCACGGCCCATGTCATCTTTGTTGGCATGCTCTCATAAGAGGCAGAGGAGGGTTCCTTGTCATGCTTTCCCAAATGGGGGAGTTCCAAATTCTCTAGCTCCATGTCCTTTGCATGAGTTCTAAATCCTTCATGAGCCATCTCTCTCCACAATGCCATCCATTCTAAAACCTCATGCATCTTCTCTAAATCTATCTCATGTGCCTCATTGAACTTGTGCCACCTTTCTTCTCTTTGCCTCTCTCTATTGTTAGGTCTGCCATCTTTCACTAAACCTACTCCCGATCTCGCGCATGGGGAGTTTAGCTAGCCATTGGCTTCTCTTCCAAATTCAGGGTTACCATCAAGATTTTGATAGCAGTGGAATGCCTTGCAGATAGGTTCCCTTGGGATAACGTAAAAGTTAGAACTCAGCTACCTATGGGAAAGAATAAGTGGAAATTGAGCACTCCAAAATATAGCTATTCGTAACACCACGAACCAAGTGTCCACAAAGTGTGTGTCTAAATCAAATCAGCATCATAGAGGTCTTGAAAATTTTCCTATGTCTAAATAAGTGATCGAAACCTCCAAGTTCATATTTGATGGTCTTGCATCATAGATTGCTCGAAGGTCATATTTGATCTAAGTGAGGTAGATAAAGATTACCACGCGCTGCCCCGAAGTCTAGTTTACCCAAGAAGCACACATATATGTGTAGAAGTATGTCTCCCATGAAGTACATATGGTGAGTCCATTGTAAATTACTATTGCAGGTAAAACATCGAAGGGTGTATATCCACCTGAGGCCCAAGTTAGAGAAGGGAACATACTTGGAGGATGATGGATCAATCCTGGAGGATCCTACCTTGAAGAAGGGAATAAAGAGAGAGAGAGAGTAGAGACCATAATAAGTAGGGTGCCGAGCACATGTACCATTAAGAATATAGTAGTGTAGGAGTCGGTGAGGACCAAGTACCTACATAAGGAGGAAGAAGTCTCATATTAAGGAAAAGATACCAGAAAAAGAAGAATCCCCTATGTTAGAGGAATTTTCGGTGAAGAATAAGAAGAAATGGTGTAAATCTTGAACCCCGAGGAGATTAATAACATGAAGGGTAGTGACTCTAAGGAGGAAGATGAAGAACGTGATGAAGGTAAGAGTCCCCCTATTTATGATGTAAACGAGTCTCATGAATAGTAGGTTGATTATGAAGAAGGCACTAACAATGTGAGGGGTAGTGAAGAAGTAGACATGCATGCTCAGAAGACCCCGACCTTTACTAGAGAATAGATAGATGACACCGTAGAGAAAGAGGTGACAGGTATTATATAATAGTTGGTGGAGCACGAGGTGGAGTGCAACGCCAATGAAATGCTAAATGAAATAGAGGAGAGTGTGAGTGTAAGGAAAGAATATGGAAGCATGGGAAAAGATCCCAACCTGGTATTAAGTTTCCCAAGGTAGTCTCGCATACGTGGAAAGGGCGTAGTAGCAGCACATGAATATACCATGACTTACATCAATGATCCAAACAAGGTACTATGTGTGTGTTTCTAAAGCATATTTCCCACAGACCAAATCCTCGCTTGGTCCACATTTGATGAAGAGGGTACGTACCCATGCACAAGGAAAATGCTATCTTGGGATTTTGAGTCCCACATTGATGAGCCCAAGTTTGAGGTTAATAGTGATGCATTGACGAAGACGCTATATGTCAAGGGAGTAAACCCTCTTGTGAATTCCCAATAGTTATCGGATTAGTAAGTTTGCAACGTGCTCAACAAAGTATCAAAGAAGTGGAAGAATGAATTTTTGGCAAAAATGATAGAATAAGAGTCTTGGAGGAGGATCTTGAGAAAAAGAATGAGGAGATCATTGAGAGGGACAAGGAGATAAAACATAAGGAATTGATCAATGCACAGTTAAGGCGTGAGTGAGGGATGAAAAGGTGAAGGTGTGCAAAGTCTAAAAGAAGGTAGAGGTTATTTCAAATGCCATTATCTTAAAGTACCCAAACCTGGCCCCTCCTGAGAAGAAATATGAGTCGACCATGCACTTCTTGGAAGACTTGACGTACATACTCACCATGGAGAGGAAACCACTTACATTGGAGTTGGAAGAAGAGGTGATGGCATGCTAGAAGGAAGAAGAAAAGTTGAATATTAGGGAGACAATAACTCAATACTCCGAGCTCCCTGCCTTAGTGAAGATCGAAGTGCAAATGGCCGAATCTGTGTATGATAACTGTGGCGATAGAGATAGAGTAGCAAGCATATTGGTTGTTAGCCATGAGGTGGATTTGAAGGAGTTTCAAGAGAAAAACAAGGGCAATAGGGCGGAGTGAGATAAGATATTGGTAGAATTTGAGAAGAAATTAGAGGTGATCAAAACCTTGAGGGTTTTGATTAAAAATAAATTGAAGGAATTGTATGCAAGTTGGACGTGATGGGAAACAATAGCAAGCAGATGGAAAACATCGAAGATGTGTTGAAGGCTAAGGTAGCGAGCTAAATTTTTACGAGGTTAGCATGTTAGTGGGTGATTTACTTCAATGTGCACATGGTGATGTAGATTCTTGCGATAAAATTGAATCATCCATGAAAAGAGACTTCCCACTCCTCATGCAGTAGTAAAAAGATCCCTCTATTCTTCCATTTCCTTATTCAATTGTAGATTATTTCATTTCTCCTATTCTTTATTATTTGATGAAAGAGTAGAGTGTTTCTAGAGATAGATAACACACATAGTGTGGGGTAATGTTGGAACCTAAATTGAATAAGTCCCAAGGTAGAAGGAGCATGTGCACACAAGGCAAACTAGTAAGAAGGCACTCAGGGAAAAGCGCACAAGGAAAGGGTTTAAGTCAGAACTTGGGCATGCATGGAAGCAAAACAAGGGTTTAAGGACTTAGCCATATTTTGTGTTATAACATCACATGGAAAACACGTGAAGGCTCGAGTAGGCGTGATGAATGGATAAGGTGCCAGATTGGAGCCTTGATGGTCAAGAAAAGAATATTCCTCATAGGGAATATTCCCAGGAGGATCATTACGGTTAGTGGAGGCATTTGCAAGCTGGCATAAGTACTCGATTGATCATGGAGGACCACATTTTCCACTTGGCATGCGATCTACTCCTAGGTGAAACTATGGTGGTGAATCTAGGTTCTATTTAAAGGATTTCTTGGGACCAAAATAAACAGAGTGAGAGTTAGAGTTAGAGGGGCAACAAAATACTGTAAGAATGTTGTTACTAGGCATATATGTATGTGCTTGGTTATTAACAAGGGTTGTAATGGGAAAGTGTAGCTAAGATATCTGTTTAGAGTATTTTTTTAGGGTTGGAATGTTATTTCATGATGTATATGGTCTGAGATGACCTCGTTTGATGTAATATGGCTACTATAAATGTTTATAAATCAATATATGATGTGTTATTATGGATATCCTTGTTTATGGGTATAAAACCTTGTGTTATTCATGTTGTTATGGATCAGATCTAGCTTCTTTATGCTTATTACAATGTTTATTTCCATTTATGGTACATTTGTTCCTGGATCTGGTATCTGTACTTTCTATTTTTGAGTAAATGCATATATTCTATTCCTGCAACCCATCCTCCATTAATGGCAGAACATTCTCATGAATCTCACATAAAGGAGGGGCTCAACACCCTATGTGCCTCAGGTGAGTGCCCCCAACACATGTTGGGTGATAGGATGGCACACTTGGGGTAGATAGAAGGTATAAGAAAGACAAGTACAACTACACACAGGTGCCTGGGAATTGGTGACTATTCTTGGGTGCCGGTGATTACATAGAAGCTCAAAATTTACTTTCTTCTGTGTTGCTAGGATTTTTCTATCACTTCTTATTATTCACCTGATATTCATTCTTTGATTTTTGAGGGTAACTATAACCTACAAGAAAAAAACCCTAGCTACCAGTAGAAGATCACAAACACATCAAAATGGAATGAAAAATGTAATATATGAAGTCATACTCGACCCGATGATTACCCAAAGAGTGAACTTATGACTGAGTGCTACACTACATTCTAGACTCCATGTAGTTATTTGTGCTTGTGTGTGAATAGTTTCCTTAGGTTTTCCTTGCACCAATGACACCAAGATAACGAGATATGGCTAGATGAGATAAAAATTTTGGTATGGAATTGAGCACTTCCCCTTCCTATGCAGTGTATGTAGCCCAAAAATGTAATCCCTTATAATGGTAATGATAGTATGTAGATGAGATTTTCCCTTAGAATTTCCATCTAGAATAATAGAGTGTATGTTGTGTATATATATGGATCTCTTGTTTGAATTTTGACACTAGTGACCCAAAAGGTTGACTATGAGCTTGGGATAGGGATAAGAAAACTAGAAAGGCTGACCACAAATGTAAAAATAAGTAAAAAGAACAAAGAGGACAAGAGCGCTGAAAATGGATAGAAGATCTTGGGTGCTAGTGTCCAAAATGGGCATTGGTGTCCTGGGATAAATGTCAACATATGTGAAAAGACATATAAATAGGGATCCCTATAAATTGACCAGTTAGCTGTGTACATAAATGATAAATATGAGATAAAAACAATCAAAATAAGTGTATGGACAAAGGATTGTGTCACCAAGTGAATACTTTTCTTACTTAAGATCCATGTATATAACAACATACTTGATGACATAGTAAAATAGTAGTATGTGTGTGATTTTGTGTCTACATCCACTTGATCGAAATAGTATTAAATTTAAGAATAATGTTGTGTTACTAGCCATGCACAATTAAGAAATGAGTAACATGAATCCACTTTGAAACAAAAAAACTTTTTTATGATGTTTAGGTTTTTTATTGGCTAAGATTCAATGTATCGTTCACATGGTGCTAGAAGTTCCATATTTTTTTTTTCCAAAAATGAGACACGTAATCTAAAGTCTTAACAATTTAACTCTAAACTCATTGGCCTAATTAGAGCCTTGGTAACCATCACTATTATTTTTCCTGGTAAAATATGGAAGCATCTCCAACCTAAAACTTGCAGTCCATGTTCTCAAATGTGAAAACATATTGAAGAAGATTTTTTCATTGTTTATTATCTATGTAATTAATTTTGCACAAGATTTACCAGGTTCTAAACATTTAAAAATGTAGTCTTTATTTACTCTATCATGTCTAATGTTTTGTGTTATTATATGAAGTTTACCTTGTTTAACTTAGAGTAATTTTTTTCCCCTTATATTCTATTTTTACATTAATACATTGCAAAATTTATTATTTTCATAGAATTACGATGTGTTCATTTTGACTAGAAGGGATAGTTATATGCCACATCCAATATTTGATGCAAGTCACCTCTCCAAAGAATATTCCCCCAAATTAGGGCCGTACTTGATCCAAAAATAATCAAGTTTTTATCTACCTGATCTTGGAACCTTACAGCTTTAAATATTTGCCAATTTTTTTCTCCTTTTAAGTAATCAATTTAAAATTAATGCAAGACAATAAATATAATTACACAATGATTGATTACGGAGTTCGGAAATTACCTACGTCTCTGGTTCTTTCGAACCATTCCACTAGTAAAAACTTGTAAGTTACAATAGTAATTTCACAAGAAAACCTAATGGAAACTATTTAGAACCTACTTAGAAGAATAACCAGACCTTCAGATGAAAAGGGTGAAAAATAACACCGACTTCCCTTTCTTGGCGTATTCAAAGCTCAATGGCACCAAATCCATTGTTCGAATCCTCCGATTCTCGATCAGCATTCCGGATGCTTCATAACACCCTATGGCACTCTGGTTGATATTCCGGGCTTCACAATAATTTGGTGTGGGTGCTATGGGCCGACTAGGTAGTATTAATAATCAAGTTAGCCACAATAATTTTAATTTATTATTGCCTAAAAAATAATAGGTCAATAATAATTAAAATAATAGTGCCTAAATAAATTAGGACTTCACACATGTATGCTTATTGGCATGGCATTTAACTCTCCCTGGGGTGATCTTTGCCTCTCCCAACTCTAGGAATGAGCTTCTCCGTTGTGTTAGTGTGTCCATTACAAGAAATGGGTTCCCTATTTATACAAAATATGCCCTAAAATAATGTGAAATTATTTATCCCATTCCTTTGCTTTAGGGCCATATTATTATGCTAAGGATAAATAATTTTCCTAAGGATATCACTTTGGTCATTTGCTTTAGGGCCATATTATTAGCCTAAGGATTTATTATAATGGGATTTAACTGGTGGTGGAGTAGAAACTTCCTTTTCCTTTCGCAATAGGCCTCCATTCCATATTTGGCTTGCCATTACTCGATGGCGAGATGGCCGCAGCTTCAGAATTTTCCACCGATGCCCATTCCTCCGGAAATGAGCACAAAAATTCCTCTTAATCTCCTTCTTCTAGGATGCGGAACTCTTTTTACCATTTCTCAATTCTGCATGACGAGATTAGTCTTTTTGATTTTCCGTGTTCCCGATGAATGGCATGAAAATTTTCATTAGTGTCCTTCTCTTCTAGCATCTGGCCATAGAATGATTATGTAATACACAAAAGTACATGGAATGGAATTCCACATCTTCTAAAAATCATAACCATACTTCTTAAGATGGAAAAGTGGATCAAATTTTTATTATACTTATGATTTTGGTAAGAAAGCGGAGGCAGAATCTCATTACCTCTTCACCGATTTCTCTTACCACATCCTACTTGTGACGACAAAGCAAAAGTTTCCTAATCGAATATTCTTGCAGGACTAGTGATGTATTCACTATTCTTTCGTTAAGAAATAAGAGATAAAATATGCAGAATAATCCCTTCCGTAATCGTGTGAGAGAAAATAATATGCATAAAATATTACAGATCTCAAATAAAAGTACATAATAAATAACACAACACATAAAGACAAGATTTAATGTGGTTCACCCAATTTGGGCTACGTCCACCAAGAATCACTTGCTCGATTTTATTACAAGCCTCTACTCTCTTAATACAATACCCATTTTATATACCCAATCGGTATCGAAAAACCATGGGCCCAAAAATAGCCCATAACGGTTACCCTTTACCCATGGGGTTAATAAACCACCCATGAAAATTTGCTTTGGGGGCTTCACCCCCGAACCCCCGACCCACTCACCGCGAGCGGGACCACCGTAAAAATAATTGAGTGTAACACATAGAAGGTGTACCACACTCTAACATGAAAATAGGATCCACAAACATAACAATCTCGCACTTCGAGATTGATTTCCACCGAGAAAGCTTCTCAACCCTTCATTGTCATCCACAAAGGCCAACCAAAGCTGAACATAGCTTTAGTTTATCCCTTGTGACCACCTTGGTCATCATGTCTACAGGATTCTGACTAATATGAATCTTCTCCAACTTCAACTTATCTTCCTCTAAAGCTGTCATGATAAAGTGATATCTCAACTGTATATGCTTCATCTTGGAGTGGAAAGCAGAGTTCTTAGCTAGGTGTATAACACTCTGACTATCACTATGCAACTTACATTCCTCCTGCTTATGCCCCAACTCCTCAAGAAATTGTTGTAACCAAATCATCTCTTTGCTTGCCTCTGTGGTAGCAACATACTCAGCCTCCATGGTTGACAAAGCCACCAACCACGTAGTCATGAAATCCAGCTCACTGCTGTCCCACCTACAATGTAAATATAACCTGTCGTGCTCCTCCTGCTGTCTACATCTCCAGCCATGTATGAATCTACATAACCACGTAAAGTGGTGTCTGATCCACTGTAGCACAAAATTGTCCCCATGGTCCCTCTCAAATACCGAAGGATCCACTTTACTGATTGCCAATGCTCTTTACCTGGATCACGCATAAATCTACTCATAGCTCCCACTACATGGGAAATATCAGGCCTAGTGCAAACCATAGCATACATCAAACTACCAATTGCTGATGAGTAAGGTACCTTGGACATCTGGTTTTTTTCCTGCTCTGTCTTGGGACACTATTCCTTTGATAACTTAAAATGGCCTGCCAAAGGAGTCCCAACCGGTTTAGCATCCTGCATGTTAAACCTATCCAATACCTTCTTAATGTACTCTTCCTGAGATAAAGTCAGCTTCCGTTCCTTCCTATCCCGAGTTATCCTCATACCAAGGATTTGTTTGGCTGCCCCCAAATCCTTCATATCAAAGGATTCACTTAGTTGTTTCTTGAGTACTTTTATTTCCTGCATGTTTTTACCTGCAACCAACATGTCATCAACATACAAACACAGGATAATATAACTTCCATCCTCAAATTTCTTTGTATACACGCAATGGTCAGAATGACATCTAATATAACCTTGCTCCATCATGAAGCTATCAAACTTCTTATACCATTGACGTGGAGCTTGTTTCAAGCCATACAAGCTCTTCTTTAGTTTACACACCATCTCCTCTTTACCTTTGACCTCATAGCCCTCTGGTTGCTGCATATATAGTTCCTCCTCCAAATCACCATGGAGAAATGCAGTCTTTACATCTAACTATTCTAAGTGCAAGTCTTCATGCTGCCACTATTCCAAGAACAGTTCTAATAGAAGTCATTTTTACTACAGGAGAAAAGATCTCATCAAAATCTATACCTTGTTTCTGTGCAAACCCCTTGACCACCAACTGGGCCTTATATATTTTCTTTCCTCCTTCGTATTTAACTCTGTACACCCACTTGTTTTGCAATGCTCTTTTGCCTTCCGGTAGCTTCACCAAATCCCAAGTCTGGTTCTCCATGAGAGACTTATGCTCCTCATCCATGACTTGCTCCCACTTCTTATTGGCATCTACTTGCATTGCTTCATCAAATCTCTCTGGCTCTCCACTATTAGTGAGTAATAAATAATAAAGAGAAGGAGAAAAATGTTTAGGTTCTTTTCTTACCCTAGAAGACCTCCTCACTGTAGGATTTTGGGGTTCCTGTTGAGTCGGTTCCTGAATTGATTCATGGGTCACTGTCCCATCTGGAAGATCCTCTACCATTGCATATTCTTTCTTGGATTCTTCCCTATTTTCCTACAACTGTTGCTTATACATGACTTTCTCATTAAAGACCACATCCCTAGACCAAATGATTTTCTTGTCCTTAATACTCCAACATTTAAATCCAAAGTCATCACCACCATAACCAATGAAAGTACATTTTTCTGATTTAGCCTCTAGCTTGGTCCTATCATCCTTGTCTATATGAATAAACACCTCACATCCAAAGACTCTAAGAAATGAATAATCAAATTTCTTACCATACGAAGCCTCCTCAGGTATGCCTCCATCCAAGGCACTTGAGGGTCCTCTGTTTATCAAGTACACAGCTGTGCTCACCGCATCGCCCAAAAAGAAAGAGACGATCCCTGCATGTAACCTCATGCTCCTAGCACGTTCAATTATTGTTCTGTTCATCCTTTCTGATACCCCATTCTGCTGCGGAGTTCTTGGAACCATCTTTTTCCTGTGGATTCCATTCTTAGAACTATAATCATTAAATTCATTGTTGTACTACTCCCCTCCATTATCTGACCTGAGACATTTTAGCTTAAGACTTGTTTCATTCTCTACCAAGGCTTTCCATTTAATAAAAGTGTCAAATACATCAGATTTGTTTCTAATACAATAAACCCAAAATTTCCTTGTTGCATCATCAATAAAAGTAACATAATAACTTGAACCCCAAGATATGATACCCGAGTGGCCCCACACATCGAATGCACCAGCTCTAACTTAATCTCTTTCTTTGTAGGTCCAACCTTGAGAAACCTTACTCACTTCTGTTTCCCATATATGCAGTCCTCACAGAAATCCAAACCTATTTCTATATATCCAGGAAAATTATTCTTTATGATGTCCATGCCCTTATGGCTCATATGACCAAGCCTATAGTGCCATAATGTTGTATCTACATTTGAAGCCAAAATATTACAATCATTAGTACTAACAGTGGATAAATACAAGGTTCCAACCTTCTTACCTCTTGCCACCACAAGAGAACCCTTGGTAACCTTCCAAGAGTCAGCTGTAAATATCACAGTACAACCATCACTTCCCAATTGCCCCACCGATATCAAATTTCTCCTTAATGTAGGCACATGTCTGACATCCTTCAATAGCCATGTATTCCCATTCTGCATCTTAACCTAAACAGAACCTTTTCTAACTATACTGCAAGACTCATCATCACCAAGAAAAACATGCCCAAAATCCCCTTGAACATAATCAGCAAAATAATGCCTATGTGGAGTAGCATGAAAAGAAGCCTCTGAATCTAAAACCCAAGATTCAGTAATATTATGTAAAGAAAGAATCAAAGCATCCTAGCATACATTACCCAATGCCACATTTTCCGCCTTGTTTTCTTCCTGTTGTTTCTTCTTGTCTCAAAGCTCCCAACAGTCCTTCTTTACATGCCTAGACTTTCCACAGTTCCAACATACAATCTTGCTCTTGGATTTTGACCTTGCTCGATCTTTCAATTTTCCATGGTTTCCTCTATTCTTCTGTCTCCCTCTAGTTTCCACTATCAAAGCATTCCCTGAAGTAGAAGATTCCCTAGAGATTTTTCTTCACATTTCCTCACTTAGAATCACCCCTACAACATCCTCAAACTTCAACTTTGAGTTACCGGAATCGATTTGCTTACCGCCATTACCAGGCTATTCCAACTTTCAGGTAAAGAGCATAGAATTAATAAAGCCCTAACTTCGTCATCAAATTCTATTGTAACCATCAGTTCTTTTATAGTCTTTTCCTTTGAAACATTAAATAATACTGAAGATGCAAGACACAACTAGATCATTCCAAGTGCCTTTCAATCCAACAAATCCCATTCTGCATCTGTCATACTCAAGGGTTTGTTCACCTTCTTAGACAACAAAGTATAAAGATCCTTCTGATAAAGGTAATCTTCCATCTACATCTTCCAAAGACTGAAATTATGCCCGTTAAATTTATCAACCCTAGATCTTCCATCATCTGCCATAGCTCCCACTCAAGATAAAACTTTCCCTATGATTCAACACTTCAGCAAACCAAACCAGGCTCTAATACCAATTGTTAGGAAATAAGAGATAAAATATGCGGAATAATCCCTTACAGAATCGCAACAGTAGAAACTAATATGCAGAAAATATTACAGATCTCAAATAAAAGTACAGAATAAATAACACAACACAGAGAGACAAGATTTAACGTGGTTCACCCAATTTGGGCTATGTCCACCAAGAATCACTTGCTCATATTTTATTACAAGCCTCTACTCTCTCAATACAATACCCAGATCCGTTTGGAGCTATGCTCAACAAACTCTACAGAATTCACACCTGAATTCAAAACACATCTGCAATACATTTGCTTGTCTATGTATCATATGCATAAGACCATATAAATAGACAATTGCTTAAGCAGTTTGATATAAAACCATGGGTATCAAAACCATGGGCAAAAACTGTGGGTATGAAAACCATGGGCAAAAAACCATGGGTATCAAAACAATGGGTACCGAAAAACCATGGGCCCAAAAATAGCCCATAACGGTTACCCATTACCCATGGGTTAATAAACCACCCATGAAAATTTGCTTCAGGGGCTTCGCCCGAAACCCCATTGATTGAGGGGGCTTCACCCCGAACCCCGACCCGCTCACCGGTGAGCGGGACCACCGTAAAAATACCCGAGTGTAACACATAGAAGGTGTACCACACTCTAACATGAAAATAGGCTCCACAAACATAACACTTTTGGGATCTTGTCTCCCATTAACTTTCTTGTAGCATTCTCTAATTTCCATTCCCACACTAGAAAAACCCAAACTTGTAAAATCGGGACGATCCTTCGACTTTGTATTGAGTTTGCAATGCCTTGTCCATTTTTACCAAGGCCTCTTCCATCAAATCCCATTTTATCTAATAATTTGGATCCAATGCCTCTATTATGCTTTTCAAACAAACCAAAGACTTCATTACCTAAATCCGAAACCAAATGGGAGGAAGAAAAAGATTCACATGGTGAACAAATTATAATATGAGTCATCTGCTTTATGGTCACTACATTTGAAGTTGAAGATATTTCCTTTCTCTGATCACCACACTACAACTTTGCCAAGAGCTCATCCTTGGTTTGCAATTCTGATTTTAAGCGAGTATTCTCCTCTTCTAAGGAGTAATAGATTGATCACAGAAGATAATTATCTTCTTGGATCTAGTGATTATAAGCTTCAATTTCCTCGAGATTCGCATGTTTAGACATCTTTCCCATAGTACACTTGTACCTGTTCACACAAACTTAACCAACTACACCAATCTTAAAGCAATCACTCTGTTAATAAGATTTCATGAAGTAAATATGGAGCTATACCAGATATGATACCAAACTTGATCCGAAAATAATCAAGTTTTTATCTACTTGATCTCGGACCCTTGTAGGCTTTAAATATTTGCGAAGTTTTTCTCCTTTTATGTAATCAATTTAAAATTAATGCAAGACAATAAATATAATTACACAATGATTGATTACGGAGTATGGCAATTGCCTACGTCCCGGGTTCTTTCGAACCATTCCACTAGTCAAAACTTATAAGTTACAATAGTACTTTCACAAGAAATCCTAATGGAAACCATTTAGAACCTCCTTAGAAGAATAACCGGACTTACAGGATGACAAGGGTGAAAAATAGCACCGACTCCCCCTTTCTTGGTGTATTCGGAAAGCTTGATGGCACCAAATCCACTGCTCGGAATCCTCCAGGTTCTCGATCGGCCTTCCGGACTCTTCGTAGCACCTGTGGCACTCCGGTTGATATTCCAAGCTTCACTGATAATTTGGAGTGGTTCTATGGGCCGACTAGGTGGTATTAATAACTCTGGCCACAACAATTTTAATTTATTATTGCCTAAAAATAATAGGTCAATAATAATCAAAATAATAATGCCTAAATAAATTAGGACTTCACACAACTATGCCATTGGCATGGCATCTAACTCTCCTCTTAGCTCGATCTTCACCTTTCGAGCTCAGGAATGAGCTTCTCCCTTGTGTGTCAAGTGTGTCCATTACAAGAAATGGGTTCCCTATTTATACAAAAATAGGGTCCTAAAATAATGTGAAATTATTTATCCTTAGGCTAATAATATCCTAGCCCGTAGCTTTGTAGATGGGTTAAATCCCATTTTAGGTGGCATACATTTTTAATGGGCTAAATACCCATGTTGGCGGATTTTTGAAGTGGGTTATATCCCACATTTGGTGGGATGGATAATGTTTAGGCTTTATTAAAGCCTTTCCCATGCATGAATAGTGGTCAAAGGACCACTTGAACTTAACTGCCCCCAACTCCTTCTCACGTGGATCTCCATGCATGACATTTTCCCCACCATCACTTCATCTCCTATCCACCACGTGAACTTAGTATGTTTGGCGATTATGTGGGTAAGTGGTGGTTATTAAGTTTAATACTTACCACTTCGCATTAATACATGGGCTTAAAAATAAAACCCACCCAATTAGACATGTGGCATGTAAATTGGGTTATAAGTGGACTCACCAAGATAATAGAAATTTGACCCATACAATGTGGTATAAAAAAATTAACTCGGTCAATAGCATATAGTCCACTTGTCATCTCTCGATAGGCAAATCGAGTGAATTCAATTCGTGGTGGCAAGCCATGTGGTGGCTTGTGGACCCACCACATTGGCAATAATACCATAGTCCATACGGTGGTTGAGCTCCTTATAGTCATTTTTACTCCTATCACAAAAGAAAGGAACCCCATGCGTGCCAACCTATCATCCAAAAGGCGAGTGCTCACCCGAGGCAAGCGCGGTAACGAGTCTCTTTTTTATGTGAGTTTAGTGGGAAACATCATCTATGATTTGTGTAAGATATTTCAGAAGGGAGTTTAGGACATACAAGAACCATAGGGCTTAGAATGGCCTCTAGATCCTTGCAGTCATTTCAGACCAAGTGCTTAACAAAATCCATAACATGTATTGTGACGAAAAAAACATACAAGCATCCATACTTAGCATGAAAGGAAAGAGAACTCATAAGAGAGAAATATGCATCAGAATCATTGATATTCATGTATTTATTATAACAAGAAACCTTATTACATCCATGGAACCATTACAGAGGGTCGCGCAGAGAAGTAGACCACACATGCATCATTGACCTTTGGACTTAATGTAACTAAGCTACCCAAAAGAAAATTTACAACCCCTAAGCCTAATGCATTCTCTCCCAAATATAACCATTCACTGATAGAGTCCTCAAAGTATTTCTACAGAGCTCCGCTCACTTTCTAGGTGTCTCTTTGTCTCTGCAGGTGCTTGTATTTATAGCTTTCATGGACTCCTAACTTGCCCTCCAAAGGTGCCCTCGGATCCGGTGCCAAGTGTCTGAATGTGGTCCTATATGCAAGAATGATTCTCCAGGCCTGAGCTCTCCACTTTATTCCATGATGTTCTTCTAGAATATTCCATCACAGGCATGCTCCTTCCTGGGCCAACCTGTCACCAAGCTAACATCTTATCCACGTGCAACCGGGTCATGCTTTTCATGTGTTCTCCGGACATCCAAAATGACTAAGTCCCGATCCTTTCGCGTGTCGCGCATGCTACGTGCTTCCTTAGACCCTTCTCTTGCACACTTTTTCCTTGCACGCCATTCCATAATTGGGACCTTGCGTGCCTACGTGCCTTCATACTTGGTCAATATTCCAGGGGTCCAACATCACCCCACACTATGCCTGTTCTCCGTTCACAGAAACACTCCACTTAACCAAGATGTAGGCTACCTCAAGGTGTAATCTTACATTTTGTAAAAGAATAAAGGAATGAAAGAATTAGGGAAGAATGAAGAAGGGGGAAATCAACTCAAACAAGTGGGAAAATCCTTCCGCAAGTCTCGCCTCCGACTTGTTCCAAATGTCAACCTCGCTCTGTGCCTTCGACGAGGTCACCGATCAGGATGCTCACCTCATTAAAAATTAGGCCAATTCCTTGGGCACCCAAAGTGTCAATGATCTTCTCCATCTCCTTGACCTAGGTCTTTGAGCATGTCCATCCTCCTGGTAATCTAAGGGTATAGTTCTTTCAGCTAGGCCTTGATTGAACTCCTTAATGTTTCAATCACCTCAGATTTTCTTTCCACTTCAGCAAGAACCTTGTCCCTCTCTGCCCTATTTCCTTTGTTCTTCTCTTGAAACTCCTTCAGCTCTACTTTGAGTGTGACAACCAAGGAGCTTGCTACCTTATCCCTATTTGCGCAAGTATCATATGCATCCTTAGCAAATTGGGCAGTGACTTTAACCTCTGTGAGCACCTGGCTATATTCAGCAATGAGCGTTACCACCTTCAACCTATCCTCCTCCTTTAAGCATGCAGCCACTTCCTCTGCAGACTCCAGAGCCAAAGGTCGTCTCTCCATAGTGAGGATGTGTGTTAGATCTTATAAACATTCCAGAAGGGATGAGTACTTTTGTGCGGGTAGTGCTAAGTCTAGGTGCTTTAAAAGGATGATGCTCTTGATAGACTCCACCTTCTTGTATACTTCCTGCACCTTTGTCTTCTCTTCCTTTAACTCGCACCTTAGCTATGCACTGATCAGTTATTCTTGCTTCAAGCTCTTGGTCTTCTCTACCAGTTCCTCTTATTTCTTCCCTAGTTTCCCCTCCAGTGCTCTTATTCTATCATTGTGCGCAAAGAGCCTAGCCTCTGTCTCGACCGCGACCTTATTGAGCACGTTACAAACCTTCTCATCATGAGAGTACCTGGGAATTTACTAGGGGATTGGCTCCCTTTGTCTCTGTCTTGTGATGATCGGTCCTTAGCGAGACTTGAAGTCTGGCTCGTCAATGTGGGACTCAAACACCCAAGAGAGCATCTTCTTCGTTCTAGGGTACACGCCCTCCTTTTCAAATGACCCCATGGCTAAAATACCTTATGTGGGTACCATGCTCTGAAACCACGTGCGTAGTACCTTCCTTGAGTCATTAATGTATCCCATCACTTGTCTTTGTTCGTATCAAGGGTCCTCTTTCTGAGCGTGCACCTTTGGGAAAACTGATTGTTAGAGTGGGACCTCCTCCCATGTTGTCATACTCCTTATCAATGTTTTCCTCTCCTTCCTCTAGCACTATGTCAGCGCTGCGCTCCAACTCTTGGTCTACTAGGGCCTCAAGCATTTTCTTTGCTTCTCTCTCGCCACCTCAGTGATCTGCTCCTTTGTGAAGCTTATAGCTTCCTACTTTTCTGTGCCAACCTCCTCACTCTTCCTCATGTCCCAGGCGCATTCTTCATCCTAGGTGCCCTTGCGCCGTGTGAATACGAACTCTTGCTTCTCATTTTTGCTCCCTTCTCTTGAGTTGTACATGCTGAAAACATGTGACTTGGTCTCGTTCAGCTCATCCTCCTTGCTTTGTCATCCTCTTCACTCTCATCCTCTCTTCTACCCATGTACTTCTCCAAGCTATTGGTCTCCTCCGAGTCAACTTCCTCTTCCACCCTCTTCTTTTTCCTGAGAGGTGGCTCCTTTTTGGGGGATTTGACCTCTTCATCTTCTTCAGAAAATTTTCCTTGGTGATGGGTTATCTAGGTGCCTCCACTTCTAGTGTCTTCTCCTTCATTGGGGACTTCTTTCTCGTGTGTAAGTACTAGGCTTGGCACTCATTGTTGGCATGCTCACTATCTGAGTAGTCTACACACTTGGTGATTATTCTTCTTCTCTTCCCCTCTTCGGGGTGTGGGCTTCTTCCTAACCATGGGATCCTCGTGTATGGGGACATCGTTCTCCGGTATGCACCCTTCTCAAACATGGGCCTTATACAGAGGTACACGTGTGCCGTGAATCCTCCTACAATGGGTAGTGTCATTGGCCTTGTCATTTGGACCTCATGTGACACGTACCTTTCCACGTACGTGCACTTGCCGCCGGGGTAGTTCAACCTTTTCCGCATCTCCCTATGCTCCCGGTCCAGACTACCTAATTCCAGCTTCAACTTCTTTGATTCCTTAAATCTATTTACTCCCACTTGGAAGTATTGAGTAGTGAATGCGAAGGGAAGCTTGCACCAAGGGCTCCATGATTCATCTACCAGCCTGAACCTGCCTAGGAGAAATGTTGATATACCGTGAATTCACTTCCCCTTCGGTGGTTGTTGGGAGTTGCTCAGGAATTCTCCACTCGCCCGAACGCATTCCTTAGGTGCGTATACCATTTCTCTAGTCGCGCCTTGTGAGGTGCTTTGTCATTATTTCACAAGCATGCTTCTCAAATCTCTTCACGAGCGAAGGATCCTCGGCGGAGGTAATCCCATACAAACTTTTATGGTGCGTCAGGCACTCCAATCTCTGAAAATATGATGGTCAGGAGGACATTGCCGAAGAGGATTATGTCCCCCTCCTTCGCACAACTAACAATCTCCTCCGTGATGTAAGTAGACAAGTTGTATATGGTGCCTTCTGTAATTTTTCTGCAAACATGTAACCAAGGCTTATTGACTGGGTCCATCTTTCCTGGCCATTCAACTTTGTTACTAGATGCGCGGCCCTTTTCATAACGGGGTCCTTGATGTCTGAAATGTCATAGTACCTCAACTCTTTCTTGTAGGAATATTCATTTATGGTCTCTTGAATTACCTCCTTGTCACTCAGGTCATCCTCCAATTTGTTTCCTTCACATATGAGGCCTATGAATTGAGAGATGAGCTAGGGAGTAACGTGCATCTTACACCCTACAAAGTGGAAGTAATCTTTGTGTACCCGTGACATTAACCATTTTGACCTTAACATCATCATCATAGATTGGAAAGCCCTCTGGTGTTCGTTTACTCGTGGGGCGCACTAACTCCAGTGCCATTTCCTTCTCGATCATGTTTGTTTGGTGGTTATAATCACTTACAGGAACATTTCTCAGGTGGGATTCCCACTCCTTACCCATCATTACCCCATCTGGGTATTGCATCTCCACATACCATTCTTCATTCGTGTTCACGTCGGGTTCTTGTTGTTTGGCCTTGCCCTTGCCCTTTCCTTTCTTGGGTGCCATTGTTGAGGTCCTCTTATCACTTCACTTCCTCCTTGTTACTCTGTTCTTCCACTTCTTCTAGCCTCGATCTCAAATCTGTGATATAAAATCTCTTGAACCCATGCCCTAGTTTGTCGAACCCTAACTGGGATAGAAATTCCACAAGATGACACCTCCTTACAAATTTTTTCATGCCCATGTAACCCCTTCTAGTTTGCAAACTCAAACTAGATGCTCACGCTTCAATCTCTCATATCGTTCTTCGCTTGATTGAATCTAGAAACCCTAGTTTGTAAAAATCTCTTCTTTCTCTATTTTGCAAAGTGAAAATGAAAGTGCCTTGACCCTTTACTTATAGTTTTCCTCTTTTTGAACATTAAATGCTACTTCACCTACCACTACACTTTTTTCATTTAATGCAGTTTTTTCAAACAAATCTCATCTTCACCGCTTTCACTCACTCGCCCAACCTGCATGAAAACTCCTCCAACCTTTTGGTGCGTAACCAATCCAACATGACAGGAGACTCTTGTGCGTGCGTAACCCATGCTGAAGGCACTTCTTTTGTCCTGATTCTTTCTCTCACCTACCTTGTGTTGCTTAAATGTGCTTTCTCCTCCTTAGTACGTGGGATCTACAAGTAGCTTTATCCTGGCACCAACCATTCTTCTTCCATCTTTTCTCTTCATACACCTCTTTCAACTAGGCCATTCAACAGGGATTTTCAACACAACTTCCTTGGCACTCTAATCATGCGCTCCTTCACATTTCTCCACCCCACACTTAAAATAATGTGCGGTCCTCTGCGCACTCACAAATTCTCCAAAATAACAATAAGGTTACCGGTGCCTAAGGCACAAAACAAAACAACAACGCAAAAGGGAAACACAAGAAAGGGAAATGCATAAAGGAAACTTCTAAACTAACTGGAAAAACTACCTTATTTACAAACACCAAGAAGACTTATTTATAGTAGGGCTTCAGCCTACTCCCATTGAAGTGTCCAGGCAACTTCGTCCCATTCAAGGCTTTATCAGAATGGATGGCGCGCTTTGAATCAAGGATGTATGATATTCAGTAAAGACACAACCAATGGACTTTCAACTTCCCAGGATGGTGCAAAAACTTAGAATCATATAGTAACACCATCTACCCAACCTCAAACTTCTTGTTTCTAATGTGGTGATCATGCCAAGCCTTTTGCTTTATTTTTTCTACTTTTTGGCTCCACCTGGTGAGTGATCATCTCTCATCTAACTTCATTAACTCATTAATTCTTTCTTCCAGCACTTGTTCATCATCTAACCTTCCTATGTGCGCTATTCGTAGAGAAAACAGAGTAAATTCAACCGGAAAAACAAATTTTGCACCAAACACCAACTGGAAAGTTGTGGCTTTGTTCAGCCTTTTATACATTGTCTTGTAAGCCCACAATCCTGTTGATACTTTGTCATCCCAATCTTGTCTTCTGACATCACAAATTTTGGTCAGGGTATGACTTAGTATTTTGTTGAATGCTTGCAGTTCCATTTGCTTGTGGGTGATAGGGCGTAATCTTGTGATGAGCTACCATGAACTCGATAATAGGATCCTCATGGTCTCATTCAAGAAATGCGTACCCTATCGCTGGTCAAACTAATTAGCATACATACCTCGTGATAATGTTTTCCCATAAGAACCTTGCCACTTTGTTGCTTTCTTTGTGTAATATTTAGTCGAGCTACTCGCCCACCTTGTTAGGTAATCCATTTAAGTGATGATGAATGTGACCCAATCCTATGTGCCATTGGTGCAATAGGTCCCACAAAGTCTATTTCCCACTTTTCAAAAGGCTCGTCTTTAGGGATAGGGTGCAAAGGCATTTCATCTCTCCTTCTTGGTTCACCAATGCACCGATAGTGGTTACACACTTTACAATAGTCTATATAATCCTTGTACAGGTTTCCCACCACAAACCTACCATTAATATCTTACACGTGGTGGCATCACCGCTTAATGTCCACCCACACTTCCTTTGTGTGCCTCCTCCATGATGGCCATGCGCTTATGATCTAATACACACTGCATAAAACTTCATCACGTCCCAACTTGTATGGCCAATCGCTAGCTTCTCGCAATGTTTTCATTCCTTCCGGCGCCACACCTTCCTTTAAAAATATTGCAATCTCTTCCAAATCGGGCGCGTGCCACAACCTAAATAGTTACACGTCTGGCATTATTTCCTCAATACTTTGCGTGTCCTCCCCTGAATCAATTCTTAACAGATGATCAAGCCCACAATTTATTTTTCTAGGCTTCACTACAATGGTGAATTAAAATTATTGAAACAACAACACCCACCGACATATGCGCCCTTGTAGAATAGGCTTGTTCACCAAATACTTTAATGCCATGTGGTTGGTGTAAAACACAAAGGGTGTTGCCAGTAGATATTATCTAAACTTGAAAAGCATGTAGATCATTGACAATGCCTCACACTCAGTTGTGGTATAATTCCCGCTACTCTGCTGGTGTCAGCTTCTTGCTTGCAAAACACAAAGGATGATCAAAAATCCCTCACTTTGTGCAAGCACTACTCCAATGGCAGTCCCGAGGCATCTACATGGACATGAAAGGGCTTATCCCAAGAGGGAAAATGTAATATAGGTGTGGTGACAAGCCTATCTTTTAATGTATCAAATTCCCTCTGCTGCGCCTCTCCCTAATGGAAGGCACTTTTATGTCTAAGTAGCTCCTATAAAGGCGCGGCGATCTTGGCATATCCCTTAATAAATTTTCTGTAATAGCCCGTATGCCCAAGGAATCCACGCAGTGTGCTCTGGCTAGTAGGCTCCCCTAATCCCACAATAACTACAACCTTAGCGAGATCTACCAACAATCCCTCCTTACATATGATATGCCCCAATAAAGTCCCAAAGGGTGTAGTAAACACACACTTCTTAATGTTGAGGGATATCCTCAACTACCTACACCTCTCAAACATTAACCTTAAATTGTCACAATGGTCTTTAACTAGACCATACACTGTCCAATCATCCAAATAGACTTGAAGAAACTTATGGATGAAGTCCTAGAATGCTTGCACCACTATACATGAAAAATAGTAGGTGCATTCTTCAACCCAAAGGGCATGACCGTATATGCAAAAATTCCCCACTCGGTGGTGAAAGTTGTCTTCTCCTGGTCCTCCTTTGCAATCTAGACTTGGTGGTACCCTGAAAATCCATCCGTAAAGGAATATATTTCATGCCCAGTGACTCCTTCAAAAATTTCTTCAGTGAACGGGGTTGGAAAAGGATCGATGACACAAACAACGTTCAATTCCCTATAATCCACACAGATCCTAATCCACCCATCCTTCTTGATGCTGATTACCATTAGACTTATCCACTCGATTCTTCCACTACCTCAATGATCCCAGAAGCTATCATTTTGTCTATCTCCTCCTTAACCTTTATGCGTAAATTGGGATTCATTCGATAGGGCCTTTTCCTAACTGGGTGCACACCATCCTTTATTTTTATCTTCATCTCCCCAAGTAATGATGAACGCCCTTGAGCTCATGGTACCCATGTGGGAATAAATCACCAAATTCGCGCATTAAATCAATGATCTTAGATACTTCCTTCTCCAACTAGTAATCTCCAATAATAGCTTCCTTAGGTTCTTCTCCTAAACCGATGTTAACTTTCTTCATCTTTAAGGGCTCATGGTAGGTGCGTGTGTGAGTATCTACATTGTCCACTACCTCATGCGTTCCTATAGAATGGCTAACATCTAAGCTTTCGATTCCTCTCCATCAATCACATACACCAACTTTCCCTTTTCTTTTTCCAAACACGCACACTCAAGCTGTAACTCTTCTGTTTCCTCTACTTCTTCTTCAAAGCGCACCCCCAATCTTGGTTCACCTAGTAATTCCAATAACCTATCTTCCATTCTAACACTATCTCCCATGGTAAGGCACTTGATACCCTGCAAGGCCTTATCAACCGATGGTTTCGTACTCCGATACTCAAAGGTTTGAATAAGGTCAGCCGTGAGCTCTTACCAATTCCTTGTCTGGCAGCGTGTCTCCCAATGAATATACCATGTGCGTGTGTAACCCCTGTAGTGTAGAATACAACTTGTGTACCCAGAGGGATGGTGGCAAAGCTTCTGCACCTTCTCTCTAGACCCGTTCACACTTTTGGATGTGGAAAGAGGTGGGCTCCTTCCCATGGAAGTCCTTAATAATGATGGGCACATTACTCCTAGAAAATTTGACAGAGAGAGAAATTCTTACCTCGCGCCACTCTAAAAGGCTCTCTGATGTGTAGCCCACCACCGTCTTCTTTGTGCCAAGCAAGACATAACTTAACATCCCTCACTACTCCTTTTCATCCTTCCACTGAGCTTCCACCTCCTACAGAAAGATCTCAAGGAAGGCTCCTCCTGAATACTTGGGTAGTTCTTTTCCTCCAAGGCGCTGATCCGTGTGCGCATTTGTTACCTTGGTCACCGAACCTCTCAACTTCCGTCTCATCTATTCATAAGTCCCATGCACCCAATTTTCACATGCTAGACTGGTGGTATAACTCACTGACTGAGCATCTTCAAAATGGATAACCTCGTTAGTAGGGTGTATCATCTCAGGGTCTCTGATTGAGTGCACATATATCCTATCTAGAACTTCTTCCCCCAACGGTTCAATATAGGGTATCGACTTCCCATCAGCTAGGGGTATAATGACCCGTTCCTCCTTGTTCTTGAAGTTGATGTACCCTTTGTTGAATTAAAGGTATGCATTGTTCTTGTAACACCAAGGGTGCCCAAGTAGTGCTAGGAAATTGTCCGCCTCGACGAGCCAAGACTTGAAGTCCCTAGTAAATTTAGCTCCGTACATAGTGATAGCTGCATCCTATAAAACATTGATGGGAATTACCTTAGTTATATTTTCCATATACAACACATTCGAAGATGGCTGTAACATAGGTCTTCCCATATGATGTCATGCATCCAAAGTTAGAACATTAACCTCCGCGCTTGTATCAATGAGGATATTACTGAGGAGCCATCCATCTACAACTGCATTCAACATGATCTCCTTTTCATAATTGAGGATGTGAGGGGGAAGGTTCGCGTGCAAAACCTTCCTCTCATGCTCTCCTTCGGTGCGTGGTACCTTCTCTCTCAACCATGATCTAAGTAAGGGAATGATATTCTCTTGCCTTAGCATTTTACACACCTCCCGACCTCATCCAGTCATCCTTTTATGCCTCAATTCTCCTTCCTTGTTCCTCCCTCCTGGATTGCTCCTTTAGACACTAGATTTCCCCTTGTAAGCTCTAAATAACATCCATGGTGTCTTGATATATCTCCTTTTGATGTGCGGGGTCTGGATACTTTCCATGAATGACCTCCTCCCTTGAAACTAGGTTCTTCTGTCTTGGTACCTCTCTTACACACGTCACTTCTACCCTTTTTTTTACCAAGATAGGCTCCAACCTTGCATCTTGTGTTACTCGGGGCATCCTTTGTATATCTACCTTCTTAATACTGACCATTCAAAGACCCTTGTCCTTGGTACTATTGATTCATATGCTCAAACAATTTTGGGAACTCCTCATACTTATGCTTCTTTCTGCACCACGAGCACTATAATAGGTCCGGGCATTCACATTTGTAATGTTCTGTAGATCCACAATTGAAATAGGTTCCACGTGGGAACTCACTCCTCCTCCGTGGTTACCATGGCCATGGAATCCTCCTCGAAAACCCCTTCCGCGCGTGCCTCCATCTGCGCACTCCTCATAACGGCAATCATCACCCTTAGAACTATTGGCAACACTGGTTTGGCGCACCCCATGATCAATGGCCTCATAGATCTGATCAATGAGCCTACAATCCTTAGTATCATGGGTTTTAGAAGTGTAAATCTTATAGTAATAAGATACATTCTTCTTGATTATGCACTGCAGCAAGGGGCACGTACTCCAATCATGGTCCCCATGACAAATTTCACACTCTACTGCCACAACATGTACTGTCCTCCAGGGGCAATTATCCTTAACGTGCCCCTCTATTTCACAATCTGTGCACCAAAAACCATAGTGAGTGTCATGGGCTGAGTTTGCGGACAATTTTCCAACTGCTTGGCCATAGCAGAAATCTGAGCCTCCAAGAATGGGCTTACACCAGTATCAAAACTACAAACAGCTTCGGTGCGTAGGGCAACCTCCAATGCCTCGTGTGGGTCTCGTGAAAGTTTTATGAGATAAGGCCCTTCTAAAGGGGGCGATCAACCCTCTAAAAACCACTTAGCATGCTATGAGGGGTGAATATTATATGATAATTTAGACAAGAGAGTTTTAAAGCACGCATCATACTCCCACACACTCTTTGCCATTCCTTGCTGAATCTCCTTCAAAGCACTAATGCTCTTATGCTCAAACTCAGGAATGTGGAATTCTACCAAGAATGCATTCTTTAAGGCAGTATAGTCCACCATTGTTTGATTAGGGTCATAAATCATATACCAGCTATGCGCGTACCCTTACAATGTGGTTGTAAACTAACTAGCCTTCGTTCGGGGTTGTGACACCCTTCGTGTGCCATAGTTCACACTTGTGAACATGTTTTGCAGCATCCTCAATACCTCTATAATTGGGAAAATGTAGAGACATTTCAAAGAAAACTTGTGGGGGTGGTTGGGGTCCAAATCCTCCTCCGCCAAATCCTTGGTTTCCGCCTATGTTTCCTCCACTGCCTAATCCACTGGTCCTAAACCACTAGATCCAACAGGCCCACTGGTCCTAGACCACCGAGATCCACTGAGACCCACCGGCTCTTACTCCTCCTAAACCACCGGATCCACTAAGGCCCAAGCAGTCCGAAGTGGTCATGCCAAGGGTTCCCACAGTTCCACCGACCTACGTGACTATTGTGCCTGCAACAATGCCCCACCGCTGCGATAGTATACCCCACGCCACTCCTGAGGCGTAAGACCAAATGCTTGTGTGTCTATACCTTGCCCGAAAAGTCATAACATTGAGCTGGTGTTTGCAGCCATAGAAGTCCCAAACGAGAAATTATACCTCCTGGGCGTAGAATGATCACCTCCAATGTATTCAACTGGATTAACAATATTATCCCCCGATCCGGAAAACCAAGCACCGGTGGTCCGGGCCACTAGGTGGGCTCAGATGCACGCTAATGGTTCTTCTTTCTCTGCATGAGGAACTCTTATCAAAAGATGAAGGGGTTTCTCTCACGCGCTTGCCAAGATGGGGTCACACAGACTGCTCAGGCTCCACGTCCTCAACGTGAACCTCAAATCCTTCCTACAATGTCTGCCACCATACATCCATCACACTTGCAACCTCACGCGTGCCTAGAAATCTCCCTTTCATGTGCTTCACCATACTTGAGTTGTCTCTCCTCCCTTTCTTTCTCCACCGCAACATCTTCCATCTTCCTCCACCCTAGCTTCCTCGTCCAATGCTCAGAATGGTTTAGCTAGCCATTGGGAAAACCTCTAAACTCGTGATAATCATCAAGATCTTTAGAGCTAGGGGACAACACGTAGAAACAATCCTCGGGATCCTTCGAAACTCAAAATCAGTAACCTCCAGACAAGAATATGTGGAAATGGCATACTCCAGAGTGTAGCTAGCCAATAATCCTTTCCACCAATGATCCACAACACGAGTCCACGTCAGATTTGCATCCTATAGCCTTTGGTATTCTTCTTGGGTCCACACATGCAATCTATAATGCCAACTTGATCTAGATGCGTAGGTTGAGAGCCATTCATATAGTTCCATAGGGAAGCAATAGAAAAACGTTTCATACAAATCGTGGTAGAGATTCTCTTCTACCCATCTACGTGCATTAAACTCAGGTCCAGTGTTGAATCTCTGAGCAAATTCATCCTCCATGCTCTTGAACCATGATTCAACATTCTCCAACGTTAACCACTCTGTCATTACTCATTACACAGATCATGATGTATGCTAAATCCCACTACAACTTTGAAAAGAGGTCCCAGAAATGGAACCAAGATGTAGTCATTTTTACTCTTATCACAAAAGAAAGGAACCCCATGCGCGTGACCTATCACCCAGCGAAAGCCGAGTGCTCACCCGAGGCACGCGCAGTACCAAGTCTCTATTTTATGTGAGTTTAGTGGGAAACATCATCTATGATTTGTGTAAGAGATTTGAGAAGGGAGTTTAGGACATACAAGAACCATAGGGCTCGAACAGCCTCTAGATCCTTGCGGTCATTTGGACCAAGTTCTTAATAGAATCCATAACATGCATTGTGACGAAAGAAAATACAAGCATCCATACTTAGCATGAAAGGAAAGAGAACTCATAAGAGAGAAATATGCATAATAATAATTAATATTATGTATTCATTATAACAGAAACCTTATTACATCCATGGAACCATTACGAGAGGGTTGCAGAGAAGCGAGATGTGATCATGCATGCATCTGACTGGACTTAATGTAACTAAGCTACCCAAAAGAAAATTTACAACCCCTAGGCCTAATGCATTCTCTCCCAAATATAACTATTCACTGACAGAGTCCTTGCAGCATTTCTGCAGAGCTTCGCTCAATTTCTAGGTGTCTCTTTGTCTCTGCAGTGCTTGTATTTATAGCTTTCCTAGATTGCTAACTTGCCCTCCAACGCCCTCAGATCTGGTGCCAAGTGTTTGAATGTGGTCCTCCATGCAAGCATGCTTCTCCAGGCTTGAGCTCTCCACTTTATTCCATGATGTTCTTCTAGAAGATTCCATCGCAGGCATGCTCCTTCCTGGGCCAACCTGTCGCCAGGATGGCATCTTATCCATGTGCAACCAGTCATGCTTTTCACGTGTTCTACTCTAGACGTCCAAAATGACTAAGTCCCGATCCTTTCACACATCGTGCATGCTACGTGCTTCCTTAGACCCTTCTCTTGCACACTTTTACCTTACGCACCATTCCATAACTGGGACCTTGCGTACGCCTACGTCCCTTCATACTTGGTCAATATTCCGGGGGACCAACACTTCCTTGCATAACAAAAATTGAGCCTCTTGTTCCGATGAGGTATCTTTGTAATACCATCAAAGACATGAGGTCTAAAACCAACAAATGACTCCCTTTTCCTTTTTCCACGTGTCACAGTGCCATTGGTCTAATATTGACCAGTTGACTAGAGTTGACTTTCTTGTTGACCGAAATTTGACCTGACATAACTAGAGCTCCCGATGTCCATTTTTCACATTCTCACAGTCGATGGAAAGATATTGCAATGATATTCTACACTGTCATATGTTAGGGATGTTTAGGGAACTTTTGATATAAAAATGATCCCCGATCAATACTCTCCGATGTCTCCCGTAAAAATAAGGCGAAACAAACGAAGGTGGCCCTACTGCAAAGATACCGCCATACATATTTGCATGCATGAACATGTTTATCACCAAGTTTGGCGGAGCATATCTAAATTCATATGGCGATGGAATTTAAAAAACAAGGGTGGGACACGTTATATCTTAATGTGTGCACGGATGACAAGTTTATAGCTATTTTGTAGGACATGTTTCAATACAACATTATATCTTAATGTGTGCATTCATGTTTTATAATATTCTAAAAATTATAATGTTATTTGGGAATCGACCTAAATAACTATGGATTTGGCACAATTCTCAATGGGGATGATGGAAAAATTCAAGAATTAGAGCAAGGAGATAGCACACATGCAGGTTATTGTAAAATATTAATAATCTTCCATTATGGAAATACGTTGTACTCTTCTAAAGGAGCGGGATCGATCCAAAGAGGAAAGATATCTCTCATAAGGAATGGACGATCTCTCGTGAAGTGCCCCTGAGAGAGGCCTTCCTAAACATCCTGTTTTAATTCTTCATGCATGGTTATTTGAGTTTTTCTTCATCCATAATTTGTTACACCAATATAAAGCCGGGTCTAATATTTTTGTACTCATACTATTTATCCTTAAAACTAGTCTTGTAAACCTACTTAACACATATTCTTGAAGCCTATTAGATTCACATATTATTATATTTATAAAAATAATAATGATGATTTAAGCCGACAACACATTGAAACATGGAAATGAAGGACACTTATAACGAGGAGTAGGACTCAACATGCACCATATAAATACAAAGTTTAAATTTTATTACCAAAGGATTGAGGATATTACAAGCTACTACAATAAGAACTCGTTAATATTTTTAGATGGTAAAATTTTGATGGAACAAATAATATTGTGTTAAGGTATCCAATAGATGCAGATAAACATTTATTAGCGAGGCAAACCGGTCTCTCTAGAAGTCGGTATGTGTCTACAAACCAAGTAAAACTGATGATGGATAAAATTACTTTAATTAGAGTTGGTGGGAGTGGGCATTGTGGAATCTTAAGATTTAATATATATTTTAATATTTGTAATTTATACGTGGACATCGATGAATTGCATCTGGTGGTTAAATGGGGACAACATTTGTGAAATTGACTTTTCCAGGTATCAAATTGGTTCATAAATGCTCAGGTTAGATGCAGAAACACATGGTTAAATGCTTTGGAGATGTATTTGGAATAAGCTTACGGAAGGAAAAATGGAATTAGGCGTGAGAGTTAGAGAGAGAGAAAATTAAATAAAAGAGGGAAACAAATAGTGATTATCAAAAGAGCACATTCAAGAGTGGAGGATCTGATATCCAATGTAGTGCATATAAAGAAGAAGCTGAAGTTCAAGATTCAAGATTATAGTTGCAACATTAGCATGACATCCAAATAACAAAATGCAAATCGAAAGATTTAATACAATTAAATTACGAGTGCCACATCTAATCATCTCAAGAATAGAATACAAATATAATATGAAAATTCTATTAGTTATTCAAGCAAGCTCTCCCTTACAAAAATACAAGTGTTACATGAAACACATGATATAGACATGATATGCGTAAGAACCCTAGGGCACGTCCTCTTTGAATATTTTTGAGTATAAATGGATCTATTGTTAGATGATGATATATTGGAAGAATATTCATTGATAGTTGGTGTTGTCCCGAGAAAAGATTGGTAGATCCGACACATGTTTTCTTTTAAATGGGAAAAAAACTTGAGTATTCTAGGTATTATTTTCACAAGATTTATCCCAATTTTAAATCGATGATTAAAATAAATCACTCCATTCTTGGAATGGATGTGGGCATTCCAAGTGTCAAAAATATGTTTGTTTGGTGGTTGATCCGAACTAACAACAAATGAAAGTCCATTGTAAGTAATTCCTTTAGCATAATAATGATAGACAAAGATTATCAAGTCCTCTAGTATATATGAAAGTGTAATCATTTTTATACCCTTAGATTAATTGAAGAAAGTCCCATGCACACCATCCTATCACCCGGTGGGCGCTAGGAGTTCACCGAGACACACAAAAGTGCCGAGCCTCTCCTTTATGTGAGTCTTGTGAGAATACATCATCTTATGACAAATATTCAAGTGAAAAATAATAGAAAAGAACCGTGCATCATTTTGAGAACCTAGGACAAGTTATCACCCCATTGCATCCATAAAAGAGAAATAACAAACAACATATAGAAATGATTCATACATAAAGGAAATGCATAAGGATTATACTCATGAAAACATATATGATTTAGAATAGAGCCTTATATTCATATTAATGAGTTCAATAACCACATTAAATTCCTTGAGGTCATAACGGACCACCCGTATAACAATGCGAGAACAAGGTCATGCATAAAAACTACACTATTTCCTTCATATTATAGGGGTAAATATAGACCCTTCCATCTAAACATGTGATCACCCATATATTTTGTCTAATCCTAACCCATAGAATCCTTCATGAGATTTCTGGAGAGCTTCACCTCTCTTCCACTATTCTACCACACTAGACACCCACACCTTCTCGCTACACGCACACCTTAATATATAGATTCTATGCCTTCACCGCCATGCCTTCGAGGTACAGTTGGTTGCCAAGTTTCCAAGTGGTCCTCCAATGGAGCATGCCTCCTTTGATCCGAGATCTCCACTCTGAATGATGTTCTTGTTTCACTCGGAATGTTTCGCACGGGAATAGAGTTACTTCTATCCTTTCATTCCTTTTAGAAACAGATAAGGTTAGGGCTAGGAGGAATACCTGTTGAATGTTGAGATGGTGTGCGCGTACCGTAGAGAAAGATCAGGTTGACTGCGAAAAACTCCTTTTTGTCTTGGAAGGACTACCTGCAAATAAGAACACAAGACCACAAGATTTTGATTAGACGATAAATGAGGGAACTGCCTTGGACCCAGGAAATATAAAACTTCCTTTCAAAGGTGGTCAGTTCCCCTGCTAATATGAATTAACACCAAAAACTGTAAAATATCAATTAAATTGCTTCGTTGAGACGGGTAGGGGAAAGGCTGATTTCTGGTTTTGAGTCACAATAACCGATACCGGTTGCTGATAACCGAGATCGGTATGGTCTAGGATCTGTAGGTTGGTTGTTTTATGGGGTGGTTGTGTCGTAGGGTAACGGTGTTGTTGGTAAGGTTGGTATATGAGTGATATTAGGTAATGAGATGGTGAGAGGTAAATGAATGATAGTTAGATGCAATGACACGTTGGGTAGTGGATCTAGGAATGGATTTATGGGGACTGTGATTCAAAAAGTCTAAGAAATGTTATTAAAGAGGACATGCAAGATGTAACTTACTGGTTATTGACGAAGATGCAGGTCCAGGAACTCTGATGACAAAGGCAGAACTTAGGTAAGATGGCTTGACACACAGAAGATGAGAGATCTCCCTCCCGATGATCAGCTGAGTATCACAGGTTTCTGGCTATTCCGTTGCAGTTTTGGGCTTGATCTCCTTTGCTGCAAACTCTTCTGGTTTCTTCACTCGTCTCTGCTCGGCCAAGTAAAGATCCGGATTCTCTTGATCGCTCCTGCTGATCTCTGTTGATCCAAAAATCCTTCCACCTTTGTTTTTGGTTTGGGGAGCCCATTTACAGGGAACCGATGGCGGTTACGTAACCGACGGCGGTCGAGTAGGAACCGGTATCGGTTAGGAAAAAGCAGGCTATTTTTAGTAAAATCACCCACTTTCCCTGCTTTTCTCCCGAGAGATTAGTTGCGGGCTTGGTCAAGTGACTAGAAGGTCGGTTTTGGGTGCGAGAAAGGGGTCATTAGTCATGGGTGTAGGTGTGGACCAAGTTATAGGTCTTAATTAGGTTAGTTTAGGGTTAGGACTAGGTCATGATGAGGTGGCAAAATGAGGTGGCAGGTAAGGTGATGTGGATTTATCAATTACAAGGTAATTAATAAATAATTGTGTAAGGTTTAGGTGATGAGGTTAGGTTGCGAAATGAGATGCGGGTCACAAGGGGTCGTAAGACACAAATTTGGTGTCTACATTAGCCCCTTATTGTCGTGTAGCTTGTTTTGTAAAGCTGCACGGACAATAATATGAAGTGGTTTCCCTGTTAAGGGTATAGGTAATCCCCCTCAAATCTATCACAGATTGAGAGAACTTGAAATCAGGGATAGGGTTGATAAAGGGTAAATGGTGTAGAGATGATGGGGAAAAGGTGGGGTAAGTCCAAGGAAGCAGACGCACGTTGAAATGCAATAGTGCGACTAGGGTACATGATTTGACGAGCAAACCAACAATGCATAGGCAAAGGTCGATAGTTTATCCAAACAAGGGTGATATAATCCTGGTATCCAAGGCATAGGAAGTAGCTCCAGGGTATATAACAGGTAAGGTACAGGAACGTTTAGGCATGTTCGGCAGTACCAAATGGTTGGTTTGGTTGAGATAAATGTCACGGTCTAGGTCTAGGCAAAGTTGGTCGACAGATCAAGTCAAGGACCCTAATCAGGCTAAAACACGAACAGGTGAGCTCGATTGAACAAAAAACTATATGATGGGTGGATAAAAGTGTATGTTGCTGATGTTGGGTAAGGTATTGAAGTGGTACGGCCGTGGTTCGGGCCAAATTGTTGGGTGGCGGCCTTGGGTCGGGCCGGATGGGAAGGGTGAGGCCTTGGGTCGGGCCAAATGGGTAGGGTGAGGCCTTGGGTCGGGCCGGATGGGTAGGGTGGGGCCTTGGGTCGGGCCAAATGGGTGGGTGGCGGGGCCTTGGGTCGGGCCAAATGGTTAGGGTGAGGCCTTGGGTCGGGCCAAATGGTTGGGGTGCGGCCTTGGGTCGGGCCGGAGTGGTTGGTTGCGGCCTTGGGTCGGGCCGGTGAAGTCAAAAACGGCTAAAGAGCAATGGAGCATATAGGCGATGTGGTAAAGAGGCAATGTGGTGGGAAAGGGAAAGTAGTGAATAAGGGCAAAAAGTTGGGTAAAAAAGGACAAAACCGATATCGGTTATCTATGACCGGTACCGGTTAGATAACCGACGCCGGTTCCTTAGGGCATCATTTGACTGGTATCGGTTCTATGTTAAAAACCTATAAAAAGAAAAATACGGCCGGTCATTGTCACTTTGTCAATTTGGAAACCAAATTAAGTTGTCTGAGGTGGAATATTGATATTGGTGTATTTGTTGGCTGAGGTGGCACTAGTTGAGTGGAGAAGTGAGGTGATTGGCGGGCCCGAGTGAGGAGGAGGCAGTAGTTGATTGGTTGAGGACCCAGAAGAGGACATTTGGAGCCATGGCACAGCCAGGAGGAGCAGGAGGAGCTGGACCACCACCACCCATCCCACCACGATGACGTGTCGTCGTACCGGTAAGTTCGAAACCTTGCATTGTGTTCATTTGATGTTATTAAGCTAGATTTGGGGTTTGGGTAGGAATGTACATGTTTTTAGGAAATAATTAGAAAATGGAAATAATTTGAAAAAGGGAGAGGGTAGATAGGTGAAATAAGCCGAGGCGGCTGGGTGGGTAGGTTTTTAGGGTGTTTGGGTGGGTAGAGAGGGAGAAAAATGAAAAAATGTAGGTTGGGGGCCGCGCGGGGGTTCGGCTCCGGGTAAATACAGCGACCGATCGGTCGCAAATTTTCAGGTCACGGTGCTTTGTGTTTGACCGGCGTCGGTCGTATATCGGCCGGCGTCGGTGGGTGTTGTGTGTTTATGTTGTGGTTGTTTTTGTTTTTTGTTTTGTTTTTGTGGTTTGGTTGTTTTTGTTTGTGTTTTTGTTTTTGTGGTTTGGTTGTTTTTGTTTTTGTTTTTTTTTTTTTTTGTTTATGTGGTTTGGGTGTGTGGGCGTGGTTTGGGTTGTGTGGTGGAGTTAAGTTTTTGGGTATAGTTTGGGTGTGTGGGCGTAGTTTGGGTTGTGTGGTTGAGTTGAGTTGGTGTTTTGGTATGATTGGGGTGGGATAGGGATGTTTTGATATGATTTAGGTTGTGTCGATTGTTGGATTTGGTTGTTTGGGTATCGTTTTGGTTGTGTGGTAGTATGGTGGGGGTTGTTTGTTTGGGTGTGAAGAGGGAGTGGGATATTGGAGAAGATAGGTGGGTAGAGGGGTGTGTTAGAGAGTCGGGGTGTGGTCGGGGGGATAAAAGGGGGTATAGAGGGTAAAGTAGATGTTGTGATAAAGAGTAGGGCTAATGTAGTGGGTTGGTTTTGCAGGCACGTCAGCAGCTGACGATGCGGGACAGGATGCCCCCACTGTTGAGCCGGATGCGACCACATGTGTCGCAGCACACTGGGCTATCATGCGCGAGGTGGGACTCGGCGGAGTCCAGCGATACAGAGCGATCGACAGAGATCATAGTTTGATGGTTGCCCTCATCGAGAGATGGGATCCGGTGACCAATGTGTTCCATCTCCCGACTGGAGAGATGACCATCACATTGGAGGATGTGTATCGCATCCTTCGATTACCTATCGATGGAGAGGCCGTCTTTCAGGTGGATGCAGAGACAGCCATGGACAGCATCCTACAGGTTTTTGGGGATGCAGCCGCGCTATTGACATATCACAGCGCGAGTATCGGGTATGGGGATATGTACCGTGCGCACCGACATGAGACACGGCTTGCCGTGTTGATGATGATCGGGATCACCTGCTTCGCCCTCCCAGACTCAGAGGGAGGCCGCTTTCCACGGGCGCTGATGGGGGTGCTACATGAGATGGTGGAGGAGCACACATGTTATGCTTGGGCACCAGTATACCTGGTGCAGTTATATAGAGAGCTGTGGGGCTATCGCCGGATGAGGCGATTTGGGATTTGTTCGACATTTTTGCTTCACTGTTGGGCATATGAGCACATCATATGCATTAGACCAGTAGGATTACCCCAGCAGCCAGGGCCACAGGTCATATATAGATATGGCTTTCAGAGGTGGTTGGGGGTCGTGGGCCAGCCACGAGCAGTGCTTGCAGGGTGAGACGTTACTTACTACAGGCATTTATTAGAGGGCCTGACAGCGGTAGATATTGTATGGAGACCGTATAGAGGTCATCACCCCCGTGGAGGAGCCCGAGGACAGTTGCAGTGGATCCAGTACACATTCTGGATAGCGGGACGGAGGCCGGGAGAGTATGAGAGGATACCCCTGGAGAGGGTACGCAGGCAGATGGGGCTACGACAGGATGAGCCCCCTCGCTTCCCTCAGTACCGGAGGGATGATGTAGAGGCCCCACTGCCTGCACCACAGCCCGTGGATCCAGATTGGGTTGCTGAGAGGCCGGCAGATGACACTGTAGATGATGCTGGCTGTACGGGAGCATATATGGTTTGGTGGGCTGGTCAGAGAGCAGCGAGGGTAGCACAGCCTGCACAGCCAGACTTGGCAGCGGTGATAGCAGAGCGAGATCAGCTCAGGGGTCAAGTGCAGCTATTACAGGGTAGTTGGTACTGCATTGCACAGCACGATAGGCGTTTTTAGAGGCAGCTAGCCTAGCCAGCTGTGACAGTACAAAGTGCACAGCACCACCACCGGCGAATGTACAGCACCATGCCCACACGATTGTGCACAGTGCAGTGCACAGTACCACCACCAGCGGTGGTACGCCCACGGCCCCAGCACGTGCACAGTAGTGTGTACAGTACCACGGACCCACGAGCACCACCAATGGCACCAAAGCATAGCACATGGGGGCACTGGTAGTAGGTGTCAGGGGACCAGCCCCAGTACCTACGGTGGCTCGAGAGCGTTACATGGAGGCTAGAGCGGAGGCCCGATACTATCAGGATATTCTTGATGGTACCGGGGCTGATTATCAGCCCTATGCGGCACATAGAGCAGAGACCTCTCGGAGCCAGAGGTCTCAGGGAGGTGCAGCCACAGCTGGTGGGTCCGTCACAGGCAGGAGGCGAGAGGCAGGACAGGGACCAGCAGGCAGACAGGCAGAGGGAGGTGGAGAGAGCTGAGGGGTCCCTGCACTTTTTGTATATTGGACATGGGCACCGGTCTGCGAACCGGTTGTGTTGATAGAGGCCTGCGTGCCTACATATTATTCATTGATTCATTCATGTATTTATTATACCGGCCTGCGAGCCGAGTACGGGTTGTACAGTTGATACCGGCCTGCGAGCCGAGTCTGTTTTTGATATGAGAGACCGGCCTGCGAGCCGTGTTGAGGTTTTTGACGGTTATTGCGGCCTGCGCGCCGGCTTTGTTGTATTATGAGATCACAGAGGCCCCGATGCAGGGCACATTGTATATTTGAAACCTTGTATATATATATAGATATGATGTTTTGATCCACATGCTGTGTTTAAAAATGCGTTAAATGTTTTGTTGATGGTTTGTGATATTTGATGTATGATGAGTTGGATTTACATGGTGTCATATATGAATGATGTTGGTGTCTTTTGTTGATGGGATGTATATAGATATAAATGATGAGTTTAATTGACATGTTATTTTATGAAATGTTGTATGTTTGGTCGCTGGTGTGTGAATATTAAATGGTTGTAGCTGTTGATTTGGATCCAAATGGTGTATAGAGTAATGGTGTTTGATATCGTTTGTTGATGATTTGTTTGTTTTGGTAATGTAGATAGATGATATGGATGAAATCGTAATGAGATGTGGATTTGATGAAAAGATTATAGCTATCGGTGTTGGTATGCAGGAAAAAGAGGCGGGCGCCTCCAAAAAATTAGATAAAAAATAAAGAAAAGGACTATGTTTTGAAAAAGGTGGGAATGTGACCGACGTCGGTTAGCTAACCGATGTCGGTATAGTATAGACCGATATCGGTTAGGTAACCGATAGCGGTTATTCCAAAATGAGATTTTTCTAAAAATAAAAAAATAAAAAAATAAAAAATAAAAAAGCGTAGGTGGCAACTGAAGTTCTTATTTTGAGAGGCATGCAAGATGTTAAATATGTGAATGCGACGCTGTTTTAATGACTGAGACAAGTAATTGCATGAGAGATTTGAGTGATAAGGAGGAAAGAGACAGGTAACGTGATTGTGGACTGAGATCAAGAAGACAGAAATCCAAGCTATATTTGAAGAGGGTGGTGAGCATGGCTGAACGAGGAGAAGCATCCAGCAGGCATGGACGAGAGGGAAGACAAGTTCCACCGCAAGCTGCTGCAGCCCAAGAGGTAAACGATTTGGTTGTAATTTGGTGTTTGCATGTTTTGTGAATAGGAGGAGGGAGATTAAGTGGGTAGATATGAGAAAGAAAACATGATAGCAAGGGTTATAGGTGAGGTGAGTGTTATGGGGTAGGTAATCAGGGGTTTCGGGTATGTCTGTGTATACAGAGAGGAATAAATGATCAATTTATTGTCGTAGGTGGTTGTTTAGGCAAGGTGTATGTAATTGACAGTGACCGATAGCGGTTAGGGATAACCGGTATCGGTTACTGAACCGGTACCGGTTATTTATAACCGATACCGGTTACTGGAGGAATTTCCAGAATGTGAGAAAAAAACCTTTAGGGATTCGATGGATTGAATGGTTATTTGTTGTTGTGACGTATGCAGGCAGAGGCAGGGCCGAGGATGAATGATAGTGTACCAGCGCTGTTGTCACGAATCCGAGCGGATGTAACACCAGCTGAATGGACATTGATAAATCATTTGGGGTTAAGTGGAATCCGCTATTATTCACGAATCGCACATAACCATGCTATGTTGCAGGCGTTGATTGAAAGATGGAATCCAGAGAAGAATACCTTCTATCTGCCAACAGGGGAGATGACAGTAACATTGGAAGATGTGTTCCGTATTTTGAGACTTCCTATTACAGGAAAACCAGTATATCAGGCATTACCTAGCATAGCGCGGGGAGCGATAACAACAGTATTTGGTCCATACGCACGAGATTTGATACAGCGAGGTTTGTCATTCACATATGGGATAATGTATGCAGCACACCCTGAGGAGACAAGGTTAGCAGTGATATTAATGATAGCGGTAGGGTATTATGCATTACCGAGGGCGGATGGGGGAAGATTTCCAAAGGCATTGATGTGTGTTATTTGGGAGATGATAGAAAGGAACGTGACTTTTGCATGGGCACCTGCATATTTGGCGGAGTTATACAGGGGTTTATGGGCTTGTAGGTGAAATCACAGGACGACACTGGATTGTTCATACTTATTACACTGTTGGGCCTATGAGCACATTGTTTGTGTGCGACCAATAGGCCGACCCATCCCAGTCAGGGGAGACCGGAGTACAGAGGTTGGGATTCAGACGATGGGTCCAGACAGAACAAGAGGCAAGATCTCAGGCCGTGACGGGTGACATTGAGTATTACAGGCAGGTATGGGAGAGGGTGACGATTGCGGATATCTGTTGGAGGCCTTACGGGAACTATATGGTAACAGAGAACATAGCTGAGGAGTTGAGGGGTGTAGAGCGATTGAGGTGGATCGCGGGGCACAGGCCAGGTGAGTATGAGAGGATTCCTCTAGATCGCGTGCGGCGACAATTCGGATTTGTGCAGGATATACCCCTGGCTTATAGACCATATATGAGGATCGACGCCGAGGCAACATTCTCACCTCCCCGGCCAACACCTCCAGAAGGGCCAGAGGAGATAGCAGCCGATCGCAGGGTAATGGATGCAGGAACGACAGAGGCCTATAGGTTATGGTGGGTAGCAGAGCTGCGAGGTGTACGTGATCGCCCTGACATAGCTGTGATTACAGCGGAGAGAGATCGTCTGCAGAGTTTAGTTCATCAGCTCCAAACGCAGATGAATGAGACAAGAGGATTGTTAGCGGTTGCGGAGTCACGAGCAGAGAGACTAGAGGCTGGATTCCTCCATGCGAGAGGGCGTATTCATATGTTACAGGAGAGATTGGCAGATCAGTGGGCGGTACCAATAGCCGTGGTACCTTTGAGGACGGAGAGGCCCGGCGAGAGGCGTCGACGATCACGATCATCTCCTGGGTCGGGATGAATCGTGAGGGTCTAAGTAAATGTTATAGAGGTATAAGAATAAATAAGGATGCCGACCTGCGTGTCGATGATAGAGAAGATGTATTTGTTTAACATCTAAATAAGACTGAATATGTATGTTGATTTGAGTTATGATAATAATAAGAATGTTTGCGTTGTGATTTTTGGTGTTTTGAAAAAGGATAAAGAGGAATGTGATTAAATAGAAATACACAAAAATATTTATATTTACCACACATGATAGGTTATGGTAGGGGGTGGTCGAGCTAACCTTGGGAGACCCCATGTCTCCGAAGTGCTGCCTACATAGCCCATTGCACAAAGCAAGGAGGGGCCTCAGACCGATGTAGTTCTCCCTTAGGACCAGGGAGAGGTGAATTTAGGCAATTTGGTATGGTTAGGCAATTGGTTGGTTGGTAAAAGTATTGATATTAATATTGGTAAGGTAAGGGTGATGGAGTTGGTAACGAATTGGTAATGTTGTAAAAGGTATAAGGGAAGCGAAAGTTAGCCTACCCAAGTGGAAGGGAACCATGTCCTGATTAAGATCAACACACAATCCTAGATGTGAGGCAAAGCGGAAAGAGTGCTCCGTAGGTGAAAAGAGCTAAACAAACCACACAATGTAGAACGAGCTTGAAGCCCTAGGTACCGTGCATAGACGAGAAGTCAATAGGTGAAAAGAGTTGTATGATCACAATATATCGGGTGTACGTCATGTCCCTTGAGTTGAAACAAATGGTGAGGTGAGGTGGATGATATAACGGAGGTACAGAGAACTTGTTACAAAGTGAGTGTTCTGACGAAAGAGAACCTACCCTAAATAGACAAGTCCATGACTCAAAAGTTCTTTTGAATGAGGCTTTTATTTTACTGAATATAGACTGATCGATGTGGGAAGTCTACAAGGGATATTGATTGTACTATTCTTGAGGTCTTCACAAAGCTGATCAATGCGAGAAGCTTCTGATAAAGGCTGACTGTGTATAGCTGTCCTTCGAGGGAGCAGTCTATTTATAGTAGCAGATATGATTTTAGTGCATAGCTGTCCTTCGGGGGAGCAGTCTATATATAATAGTAGCAATAGTTTGGCCTATAGCTGTCCTTCGAGGGAGCAGTCTATATATAAGGTAGATAGCTAGATGTCCTTTTGACGTGAAGCATCTAGTTTTTGTAGGAAGTTTGACTCAAGAAAATCCCATAAGAATACGGCTTATTTTAATACTTTGAAGTCATGGACTAGACTAAAAAGGGAAGGCATTGCTGAGGTGAAGTGAGAATCAAACTATGTGAGCTTGATTTTTATTATGAGGTGTAGGGAACAAAGTGTATGTGGTGGTAAGTGGGCTCAAGGGACGAGCGGCAGGTAGATAAGAAGTGATATAACACTAAATTCAATAGTAGAATGGTCGAAGATGCAAGGCATTAAGGGGTTCAGGCTCAGGTTTACCATTAAGCGAAGCTAAACGATAAGTGCCTGATCCATAAGTGTGAGTGATTATATAAGGCCCAATCCAATTAGGAGCAAATTTTCCACGTTTGCTCTTTTCTAGTTTGGTTACATGTTGATTCTCTTTGAGGACAAGATCACCAACCTTAAAGGTACGCTCATGAAGTCGCTTATCATAAGCACGCTTGATACGTTTTTGATAGATTTGGAGGTGATCAAGAGCTGTAAGACGACGCTCGTCAAGAAGCTCCAATTGGGCTAACCGCTCTTGGCGGAAATCATCGTTGGTGAGAATATCCTGAAGAGATATTCTAAGGGAGGGTATTTGTACTTCGAGAGGCAGGACAGCCTCGGTACCATATACCAAAGAAAAAGGTGTGGCATTAGTGGAGGTACGAATGCTAGTACGATAAGCCCAAAGGGCAAAGGGGATGTGATCGTGCCAATTTCTTCCGGATTCATTGACAACTTTCATGAGGATTTTGGTTAGGGTTTTATTAGAGGATTCAGCTTGTCCATTTGCTTGTGGATAGTAGGGTGATGAGAAGCTGAGTTTGATACCAAAGTTGTCGCAAAGGTCCTGTAACAACTTGTTTTTAAAAGATTTTCCATTATCTGTTATCAGGTGATGAGGAACACCAAAACGACAGATAATGTGGTGGTTAATGAACTCTACAATTTTTTCTTTTTTAGTTGAAATGAGCGGAATAGCCTCCACCCATTTTGTGTAATATTCGGTTGCTGTGATAATCCATCGGTGATGTTGCGAAGAGGACGGATGAATCTCACCAATAAGGTCTAAACCCCATTGTGAGAAAGGCCAAAGATCTCGGGCGACCTGTAGCGGGTGGCTAGGAGTATGTTGAAGGTTGGCATGTTGTTGACACATAACACAACGCTTAACATATTCATAGCAATCGTTATTGAGAGTAGGCCAATAATAACCTAGGCGGAGGATTCGTTTGGCCACGGCAAGGCCGCTAAAATGTCCGCCACAAATACCGTCATGGACTTGTTGGATGGTATGGGTGACCTCCGCACCGGTGAGACATCGAAGGAGGATGCCATCAAAGCCACGTTTATAAAGGAGTCCCCCATAACAACATAACGAGAAACGCGTTTAAGAAACGCGCGTTTGCCGGTACTAGTAAGGTCAGATGGGAGAACAGAGGTTGTAAGGTAGTCGTGAAATTGGTGATACCAGGTATCCTGCGAATTAACAGACACATTATTTATCGTACAAACAACCGAGGCTGAATAAGATGGGGCAAAGAGTTGTTGGACCAAGACGAAAATGTCAGAGTCAGTTGATGAAGCTGGAATTTGCGAGGCTAAGCAAGCCATAGTATCCGCAAATTTGTTAGTGGAGCGGGGAATGGTTTGGATAGAATAGTGAGTAAATAAGGCTAGAAGTGAATCCACGTAGTGTTTGTACTTTTGAAGTTCCTCATTTTTGCATTGGTAGATGCCCATAACTTGATTGACTACCAATTGAGAGTCGCCAAAAATATTGATAGATTTGATACCTAAGTGTAACGCAACTTGGAGACCCAGAACAAGGGCCTCGTATTCCGCTGTATTATTAGTGCAAGGGAAATCGAGTCGGAATGAGAGAGGCATAGGCTCAGCGTCGAGAGGAATGAGAACAATGCCGGCTCCTCCACCGCACTGGCATTTGGATCCATCGAAGAAGAGGGTCATTGGATACGACTCCTCCCTGAGTGAAAGAGTGGCGATGAGTTCGTCGGGGAATGTAAAATTGGTAAATTGTTCCCCTAGTAAAGGGGCTTCCGCAAGTTGTCTGCGATGGTTTGTCCTTTGATTGATTTCTGGTGGACAAACTCAAGGTCGAGGTCGGCGAGGAGCATGAGCCATCTGGCGATGCGTTGGTTTAGATGAGGTTTGGCATACATGTAATGGATGGGGTCCGTGTTGGTGATGACGAAAGTTTTGTGATTCAGAAGGTAGTGTCGGAGTTTGGTAGCCACGAATGATAGGGCTAGGCATAACTTTTCTACATGTGTATACCTAGTCTCATAGTCCACCAAAGTACGACTTATATAATAAACGGCTTGTTCTCGATTCTCAGAGTCACGATGTGCAAGCATGGCCCCTACAGTGTGGTCGGTGGCGGAAAGGTAAAGATAGAAAGGGCGGTCGTCCTGGGGTGGGATAAGCACGGGTGGCTGCAAGAGATAAGCTTTGAGAGCCTCAAAGGCTTGGTGGCACTCTTCACTCCATTGAAAGTCAATGTCTTTTTTAAGGAGGTGATGGAAAGGTTGACATCGATCCGAGAGTTGGGAGATGAAACGTCGGATAGATTGGAGCTTACCTTGTAAACTACGCAATTGTTTAAGATTGGTAGGTGGGGGCATTTCTAGAATAGCTTTGACTTTAGATGGGTCGACCTCAATGCCACGCAAAGAGACGATAAAGCCAAGAAGTTTTCCCGAAAGGACACCAAAGACACATTTCTTTGGTTGAAGACGGATAGAATATTGTAACAGGCGATCAAAAATAATGGTTAAAACATCGAGATGTTCACTGCGATGTTTAGATTTGCCAAGAAGATCATCGACGTAATCTTCAAGGATAGTGTGCATAATGTCATGAAAAATGTAGGTCATAGCCCGCTGATAGGTTGCACCAGCATTCTTAAGGCCAAATGGCATTACACGGTAACAGAAGGTTCCCCAAGGAGTTATGAAGGTAGTTTTATGTTGATCGGCGGGTGCAACCAAAATTTGGTTGTATCCTGAAAAACCATCCATGAGAGAGAGCATCTCATGGCCTGCAGTGAGATCAACAAGTTGGTCAATACTAGGTAGGGGGAAGTCATCCTTGGGGCAAGCGAGGTTAAGGTCCGGAAATCTGTGCATATCCGAAGTCCCCCCGTCGCTTTAGTGACAGGTACGATGTTAGAAATCCATTGAGGATAGTCAATAGGCAAGATGAAGGAAACAGAAAGAAGTCGTTGAAGCTCCTCTTTGACCAAGAGGGCAATGCGTGGATGCATTTTTCTCAATTTCTGTTTAATTGGCTTGGAATCGGGTTTCAGTGTAATGTTATGGACGGCAATGTCAGGATCAATTCCTGGCATGTCAGCGTAGGACCAAGTGAAAGCTTGGTTGTGAGCACGGAGAAAGGTAGTAAAGGCGACTTGTTCTGATGCGTTAAGGGATTGTCCGATCTTCACAATGTGAGGATCCTCCTCCGTGTGGATGTTGATTTCTATAGTAGATCGCATTCAGCATGGTTTGAGTTTCAGATGGTAAGGCACGTTGAATATAAGAGTCATCCGCGCCAAGGTAAGTGAGGATGGAGTCATCATCCTGACACTCAACAACGTTAATTGAAGGTGAGTCCTCTTCAATCATGTCTGGATACAGAAGGGGGATAGAAGAGGGGTCCTCATTATCGCGTTGATAAGTGAGAGGACCTAGGAAGATAGCATTTATGAAAAAAAAAAGTTAGGAGGGATAGATTCGGGATCTATCGACTCTGTGGGTGACGAAGGCAAAATGGGTGATGATGGTTTGGTAGGGGTGACGTCGTTGTCTTCTAGAAGACAACTGACACGAGGTTCCTTCGGTGTAAGTGTTCCCAGAAATCCGAGGCCACTACGATCATTGTGCTTACGTGTAGTTACGGGGATGATTGTATGTCGGCCTTGTTCATAAAGACCAAAACCAAAGCCTTTCCAAGCACAGTGAGTCAAGAAGGTGAGGGTGAAACGATTTGATTTGTCGTGTATTGAAAATCAGATTGGAAAGGAACCACACCAAGAGGGGGCTCTGGGGGCAACGGAAGATGCGCGACACCCCCATATGTTAGGTTAGTGCGGCAAAGTGAGGTGGTCCGTAGGGATTACCCCCACACGACGGTCATAGGTAGGATGTGCATGTACCTGTCCGTACTCCTGTGGGGTATGGAAAGAACTAACGTTATATAGGCGATACTCCCCCAGCGTAAGGCGTTGAAAAACATCTACTAAGGGGTCTGCGGTTGGGATATTAGCTGCAGGAAGGGAAGTGGTTTTTGCGACAGTGGTTTCATTTGAAGGTGTAGGTGCGGTTGAGGTGGATGGTTGAGGCACATTTGAAGAGGATGGTTGGGTTGAATGAATGGGTGTCTTGATTGGTACAAGCACATCATTAGGGCGGTATATCATATTGCAGGTTTTAAAGGGGGGAGGATCAGCTTTTACGGTGTAGGACTTCCCCTCGTATTCAAATTTTATGCATCTATGTAAGGTTGAGGGAACACATCCCATAGCCCGGATCCAAGGGCGACCTAGCAATATATTGTATTGAAACTCTCCCTCAAGGACATAGAAGAGTTTGGGTAAAGTACGTGGTCCTACATGAATGTTAAGAATCACGGTGCCTAAGGTAGAGGTAATAGCATCATTGAATGACCGCAACATGATGGGATTGGCACACATGTAGCTAGAAGGGATATTCATTTGTTGGAAGGCTTTTGAAGAGATGATGTTTAGGCTAGTGCCCCCGTCAATCATAACACGACGTACCCGAATGTCTCGGATGTAAGCTGAGATGAAAAGAGCAGGGTCAGGATCTTCTGTACCAAAGTCAACAATTTCATCTTCGGAGAAACTGACTGCAGCAGCTTGTTGTACAGAGATAGAAGTGGTTGGGGCAGTGGGTTGTTTGGTGAGAGAAGCAATGTGATTGGGTGTAAGAATGGAGGTAACAGGCAGGGTTTCATTAGGTAAGACCTCGATCCCTTGAAGAATTTCCACGAGAGCTTGTCGATGAGATTCAGAAGTCTGAATGAGATCATATAGTGTCATTTTTACGGGTGATTGGTGAAGCTGTTTGATCATGGCTCGATGGGCAACTCCATTGGAGACGGGGTAAGCGGGTCCACGAATAACCACTTTGGGTGGTGGTGCAATCGGGATGGTGGACGGAGAAAGAGAGGACGCAGGCGTGCTATCTTTCGCTTTCTCGTTGTTTTTCTGCGCTCGAGTAGCAACACTAATCATATTAATCTCGTAGACCTGAGATGAGGAAGATGGTTGGGATAAATCATGGTCTTCAAGAGGTGGGGTTGTAATAATGATAGATCTTGGTGAGGCGGGGACAGATGGTATAGGAGAGGGAATTGAAGCTAAAGGTCTCTCCCTTCGTAAGTTGTCTTTCTTAACCTTTCTATCTGAGAGAGGTGACTGACGAAGGATGGCTTTTAAAGCTTTGCATCCCTCCACATCATGTCCTGGTGTGCGGTGATAAGCGCAGATTTTAGACTCATCATAACCTATAGGTCGAGGTTTAGATGGGTCATAAGGTCTAAGTGGGGGTAGGGAAATGGTCGCATTCTCCACCAACATAGCAAGGATTTTGGCGTAAGATCCTTTGAGTGGGTCAAAATCGGAGGAGGATGAGGGCATTGGTTGTACGGGTTTTGGTAATGTTTGGGCATGGTTGGTTCGTACAGGTGGTGGTTTAGCCAAGGGGTGTTGACACGTGGTTTTCACTAAACGTGGTTTCTTTGGCGCAGGAGCTACGTTCAGCTGGTTAGATGATGAGGCTACAGATGACGTGGTAGCGGGGAACAACCACGGCGAAAGGGGAGTGACAGAAAATAAATCCTTTGATGATGGAGTTCATTTAGGGTTGATGGGTGGACCGGATACGTGGGGTGACAACGTTGATATATCCTTTGATCTCTGTATGGGTGTAGGAGGCATAGGTCGTTTTGAAGAAAACGCAGGAGGTATGATATATTGATGCAAGGTGGAGGGATGAGGTCCCAATATGGAAGGTAGGTGTGACGATGATGGTTTTGATTGTGATAGAGGCACGGATGGAGTTTGTCTCCTAAGTGGCGGGGCGGCTTTATTTTTGGATAAATCTAGTCGCTTAGGCGGGTGTGTTAGGCTGGGTATTGGTGAGGTCCCAAGTGTAGGGGAAGATTTGGTTAGGTTAATAGAGGTGGATGAGATACTTGGTATAGATGCGGGGGATGGAGATGAGGACATAGGGATTTTGAGTTTCTGTAAACACTTAGGGTATATGGTAGAGGTGTCTGGATCGGTCACCTGCATTTGAGTAGAATAGGGGGTACTCAAACGTTCCCATAGGACTCGTCTATCTTCTGGAGAATGACAATCTTCAGGCGTGAATTGTAAATTTGGTACGGAAGAAAGACGGGTTGTGATTCCAGTCCACTGTGGGTGTGATACAAGGGGTAGATGAGGCACTGTATCAATAGATGTTAAGAGATCGACTGGTCGTTGAAAATATTTAGGTGATGAAGAACTAATAGGCAGGAGGGCATGTTTGAGAGGGTCTGTTATGGTTAAAGAATTCGGTGATGTCGGTGCGAGAGATTGCTCGTCTAAGGATGACAAAAGGAGTGGCGAGCCTTCCTCTTGTGCAGCAAGAGCGGGAGGAGGAGACGTTTGGGAAATAGATAAGTTAGATAACATCCGTTCGCAGTCTTGTAGGGATGTGGTATAAGAAGACTCATCGATGAGAAGAAAAGTCTGGGTAGTTAACTCCTTTATGGGTAAAGGAATGATTTCACCTTGGTTTGATGGTGGTGAAGGAGGTTCGGGCCCCTGCGTTAGTGAAGAGGCTTGATTCAAAATTTTCTCGATAGAGGCTTTTGGCTGGGAGTCGAAGACTGCATGGATCTCATGAACACTTTCCTCGGCTAAGATATCCTGGTTTACGTTACTGTTAGAAGAGTGATTTGGGAATGGTTTGTTGAATATTTTCAGATTTCGGTTGGCAGGGGCATTAGGGTTATCGAGGGTTATATCACCTGCGTCAACCATTTCCTGCACTATGTTTTTCAACATTTTGCAGTTTTCATGACTATGTCCTTTTACGCGGTGAAAGTTACAGAAGTCATTTTCTTTGTACCAGGAAGGTATAGCGCGGGTAGAATCAAACCCGGAGTGGGGTTTAACAGGAGGCAAGGTGATAGCTCCGGCTTTGAGCAATTTTTCCAAGATGACACCATAAGTTTCTCCCAAGGGAGTGTAATTGATGGGCTCGGCTTTGTACTTATAGGTGGTTTTTGGCGGGGTATTAGACGGTGTTTGAGATTTGACCATCACCGCGTGGACAGCTCCTTTTGATTTCGAAGAAGTGGATGTGTGAGGAGTGGTGGTGTTTGGCTTATTGGTAGAATCTGGAGTTCGGAAATTGGGGTTTTTGTTGCGCAACCGCAATTTCTCTTCTTCTAAGGCTCGAATTTCTAATTTCCGAGCCATGGTAAAGGCCTCATCAAATGTATGGAAAGTTTGAATTTGGAGGGTAGGAGAGATGTGCTTAGCGCAGGCCCACGTAAAAAGTTTGATAAGTTCAGCCTGAGGCAAGGCATATGTAAGTTGGTTGATAAGGCCACGCCATCGTCCAACGAAATCTGCGATAGATTCATCTTCGAATTGTCGGATGGCATAAAGGTCGGTGATAGATACTTTCTTGGCAATGTTAATGGAGAAATGATCCAAGAAAGATTGGGCTAGTTGGTTAAAAGAGAAGATTGAGTGCTGGGTTAAAGCACTGTACCACTCCAAGGTGGGTCCTGATAAGGACATGGGAAAGGTGTGGAGTAACAAGGCATCATCATGAGCAATCAAATAACAAGCATGTCTAAATGATCGCAAGTGTTGTTGAGGGTCCTCCTTACTGTTAAAACGGGTAAATTTTGGTAATTCCCATTGAGGAGGATATGAATGAAGGGGGACAGAAGGGTGAATAGGCTCCCGACAAACTTGCTCATATGTCAAGGCGCTACGACTTCCTGAAACAGAAGCCTCCAGATTATGCATTTTGTCCATCATTTGTTTGATGAAATCTGTGGTTGGATGAGATGAGGGTGCGGTTGTGGTAAACGGAGGCAAATTGGGCCAAGGGCCTCCGCTAGACAATGGTGGGGTTAAGTGTTGATAAGGTATGGAGGATGAATATGTTGAGGCGACCGAATAGGGATGTCCCATATAGGATGTTGAGGTCACTGGATACGTGTATGGGAATGAAAAGGTAGGCGGAGCTTGAGAAGGAAAGCTCGTGTGGATAGGTGGCAGAGAGCAAGTCATGAACGGAGCGGTCTGCAAGAGAGATGAGGTAGGGGCAGTCGGTGGTAGTGATATGTGGGGTCCAAGATTAACCAAAGGAAAGCTAATCTGTGTCGTATGAACCTCTGAAGCCATCGGATTGGGAGACGGGGCTAAAGATGCGGGAAGCAAGGCGGTGTCATCAGGTAGAGTGGGAGCTAAATGAGCAGCTATACTAATAGGCATACCAACAAGGAGCTGACCATCGAGCGTACGGTCAGGGGCATGAGACAAATAGTATTGTACAGCACTAGGATTAGCATCCAGAAACTTGGCAAAGTCCTTATCTCCCACAGGAATTTTAGGAACCTCGCTGGTATCCGTAGGATTCCCCACAGAATGTGAAGGGGGGGATTCAGGCAAGGAAATAGAGCAAGCATGTGAAACCATGGCGGCGGCTTGCTTTCGAGTGATAACAACCATGGATAGGAGTTCACAGTAGGGTTTCAATCTGTCAGGAACAGAAACAAACTCAGACTGGTAAAATTGGTAGGTTGCTGGTTTGTCAGGAATTGGAAAAGACAGTAACCGATATCGGTCTAGTAACCGATGTCGGTTATACTATAGCCGACGTCGGTCAGGTAACCGATGTCGGTGTAAGAAGTCTGGGCTAACAAGATATAAAAGGCTGCTAATTTGATTTTTAACAACGTTTACTACACTTGTCAAATTATTGACCACAGAAGACAGAGTATGAGAAAGAAAACAGAACTAAAAACAAGCAAGATGCACACGTAAATCCAGAGACTAACCCTAGGGTTAATTTTAATTATCGTGGGCTTATGCCTTTAGACATAGAATGATGTCAGAATCCTAAACAAAAGACTTAGGGGAAATGTCAAGTTTGTTTTGGCTTATAAGGTTACCTCAATCGGGTGGAGGAATACCGCGGAAAAGGGGGGATGTTTGAGCTGTTGTGTTAATTATGAAGTGATTCGGTATGTGTTGTGTAGTGAATGTAAGATTAATTTCTTGTCAATACCGTGGATATCACCCCCACGTGTACGACCTGTTACTTAATCTATGTTCACTAGAATTGAAAACAACAAGCAGGAATGCAATGCACGTGTTTTAAACCCAAATCGAAAATTATGTTCGATGAAGCAAAAGAGATGACTTTCACTAATGCGAAACTAGGAAAGCAAGACAAATTCTTTACTAAATATATAAAAAAAACAACAACAACAAGTATGCTTCCTAAAATGAAAATAAGCAAGAGAAACAGAAACCCGAAATGGGTCCCACCGGGCGTGCCAAAATGTTTCACTCGGAATGTTTCGGCTTCTGGGAATAGAGTTACTTCTATCCTTTCATTCCTTTTAGAAACAGATAAGGTTAGGGCTAGGAGGAATACCTGTTGAATGTCGAGATGGTGTGCGCGTACCGTAGAGAAAGATCAGGTTGACTACGAAGAACTCCTTTTTGTCTTGGAAGGACTACCTGCAAATAAGAACACAAGACCACAAGATTTTGATTAGACGATAAATGAGGGAACTGCCTTGGGCCCAGGAAATATAAAACTTCCTTTCGAAGGTGGTCAGTTCCCCTGCTAATATGAATTAACACCAAAACTTGTAAAATATCAATTAAATTGCTTCGTTGAGACGGGTAGGGGAAAGGCTGATTTCTGGTTTTGAGTCACAATAACCGATACCGGTTGCTGATAACCGATATCGGTATGGTCTAGGATCTGTAGGTTGGTTGTTTTATGGGGTGGTTGTGTCGTAGGGTAACGGTGTTGTTGGTAAGGCTGGTATATGAGTGATATTAGGTAATGAGATGGTGAGAGGTAAATGAATGATAGTTAGATGCAATGACACGTTGGGTAGTGGATCTAGGAATGGATTTATGGGGACTGTGATTCAAAAAGTCTAAGAAATGTTATTAAAGAGGACATGCAAGATGTAACTTACTGGTTATTGACGAAGATGCAGGTCCAGGAACTCTGATGACAAAGGTAGAACTTAGGTAAGATGGCTTGACACACAGAAGATGAGAGATCTCCCTCCCGATGATCAGCTGAGTATCACAGGTTTCTGGCTATTCCGTTGCAGTTTTGGGCTTGATCTCCTTTGCTGCAAACTCTTCTGGTTTCTTCACTCGTCTCTGCTCGGCCAAGTAAAGATCCGGATTCTCTTGATCGCTCCTGCTGATCTCTGTTGATCCAAAAATCCTTCCACTTTGTTTTTGGTTTGGGAGCCCATTTACAGGGAACCGATGGCGGTTACGGTTCGACGGCGGTCGAGTAGGAACCGGTATCGGTTAGGAAAAAGTAGGCTATTTTTAGTAAAATAGCCCACTTTCCCTGCTTTTCTCCCGAGAGATTAGTTGCGGGCTTGGTCAAGTGACTAGAAGGTCGGTTTTGGGTGCGAGAAAGGGGTCATTAGTCATGGGTGTAGGTGTGGACCAAGTTATAGGTCTTAATTAGGTTATTTTAGGGTTAGGACTAGGTCATGATGAGGTGGCAAAATGAGGTGGTAGGTAAGGTGATGTGGATTTATCAATTACAAGGTAATTAATAAATAATTGTGTAAGGTTTAGGTGATGAGGTTAGGTTGCGAAATGAGATGCGGGTCACCTTATCCACTCTGCATGCTAGACGGGTCACACTTTTCTCGTGTGCTTCATGGAACACCGAATATGGCTAAGTGCCAAAATCATATTGCCTTGCGCGTGTGCCATGTGTACTAAAAACCATGCTAGAACCCTTGTTGTATATATCTTCCCCAGGGTAGATATAGACAAGCGGAAGAATATGGAAACCAAAGAAATTCAAACCTCGGCCCATGGCACACGAGAAGGGGTGCACACAATGAGTGTCGACAGAGAAAATGGTGCGCCCAAGGCGCACGAGAATGGCACATGATAATGAGTGTCAACATGAGAATGTATGCGCCAAGGCACGGATAGTGGCGCTACGTAAATGGATGTCGACAATGTAAAGCATGCGCCTTGGCACACGGAAATGGGCATAACAATGAGTGTCAGCAGGGAAAAGTTGCGCCTTGGCGCACATAAGAGGATGTCGACACAAATGTAAATGCGCCCTTGGCACACAGAAGAAGATGTCGACATAGAAATAGATGCGCCCTTGGTGCACTAGAAAGGAATGTTGACACGGAAAAAGTTGCGCCCTTGGCGCGCAGTAAAGTGGCGCACGTAAACATGTGTCGACACAACATATTTGCGCCTTTGGCGCACAGAAAAGAGTGTTGACATGCAAATATATGTGCCTTTGGCACACAAAAAGGGTTGTCGACACAAACATATTTGCACCTTTGGCGCACGAAAAGGATTGTCAACATGCATATGGATGCGCCAAGGCGCACCTTCAGAGGCGCAGATTCGAGCGCCGACAGAAGTGCAGACCACGACCCGAGATATTGAGATGGCCATAACTTTTGACCGGGAGCTCCGATTCACACAAGGTTGGACTTTCGGAAAGCCTATGGCATCCTCTACCTAACTACTTTAATTGGGTGGGAACAAGTTCTTAAAAATGCAAAATACAGTTTGCCACTTTTGGGGTTTGATATGGTCCTCACCTACCACCATAATGAGATGAATTAAATACAACCTGAGGTGGTTGGGGTAGATTTGGACTTTCTCTCTCTTCTCTCTCTCATTCTTCCTATAAATTGTAAGGAGGGGCTTCTTTCTAAAGGTTGGACATTCTTGTTTTGCCCCTCCCTTCTTCTCTTTAGCAGGTGAATCTGTGGAGTTAAAACCTCCCATTTAAAACTGTAATGCAGCTTTGCCTCTTGGCATTTTGCAGTGTGTTGTATCAATCTTTGGAGCAAATTAATGCATGTCTGTGGATGATTATCAACCCTCTCAGTGTTTATTTGCATCTTCTTGATCTTTCACTCTGTAAATCAAGTTATCTCATGCATGATCTTGCATTACATTTTTTGGTCTCGTGTTTATTGGTAAGACAGTGTTCTTCATTCCTCGGTGCATCACCTCTGTTAGTTTAGGTTTTATTTTCTGCATTTTCTTACCCCTGTCTCCTTGGAAAATTAGATTAGGTTTTGAGTAGACCTCTGCATTTTTACGTGTGCATCTGAACAGAGGAATAGGAACCGGCCTTCATCCGGAGAGCTTTTCCGATTTCGCAAGGTCCCACACTTGGGAAAAGCTCCATGTTGTGCAATCGCACTGAGATTCTCAACCCATCGAGTTGCAGAGTCCCAGGGGTGCTGTGATTCGACACCAACAGTTTTGGCACGCCCGGTGGGACCAAGAGGTCATTCCATAGATTTGAAGGAGTTTTCATGAAATTCGGACCAAAAAATTACAGGTTTTACAATTCCAGATTTTTCACCTTCCAGGCTGAACTTTGAAATTGATTTTCAAGGACTTAACTTGCTCGAAACAAGTCAAAATTTCATCAGTTGATAGATCGGGGGGTAATCTTCAAAAGGGTATTCCTAGAATTTTGAGATTTTGACTTTCAAAATTTCATGGTTTTTTGAATTTCGGATTTCAGGTTTTCAGAAATCTGGCGTTTTTTGGGTTTTCGGGACTGTCATTCCAAATCAAATTCCAAACCCTAAAATCTCAAATGTGCAGGTCTTTTAAAAAATTTTGTGTTTAAATATTGTCAGGTTTTGGTGTGTAACTTGGCAAAATCTAGTCTTTTGAGGCTTGTTCTCTAACACATCTGGCGACTCCGAAGGGATAGAATTCAGTGGTGTAGCAGCACAAGTTGCCTAGGCACATGAGAAGAATTCGAACCAGGTCCAATACTCAAGAAGAAGGGCTATTTTTCCACTTGCAACTATCACCAGGCAGAGGAAGGAGAGGAAGAAGACCACAAAGATCACCATCTCCGCCTAACAGGACTTTGTCTACACCTCCACCTGGTAGGCCTTTTCTCGCATCAACCAGGGTTCTTAGGCCAATCATAATGGCGCATCTACCACCGAATCCCTTTGTCAATTTCACGGGCAGTAGTCCACTTGCCCTAAATGCTCAGAATCAAATTCCAGTTGCAGCGCTAAAGAATATCCCCTACTTCACAGGTGAAAATCATACTACTCCTATTGATCACATCCAGGATATTGCTAATGTATGCGCGATCCACGAAATAAATGCAATGGATATTGCAGTCAAGTTGTTAGCTTCATCTTTCAAAGGCAAGGCCTTACAATGGTTTAGGAGCCTAGCAGCAGGGTCTATTACAAATTGGAACCAACTTTGTTCAGCTCTTTGTAGCCAATTCGGGGAGAGGGCGGACAATTTGTCCTTATTGGAACAGCTGACAACAATCAAAAGGGCTCCTAACGAACAAATGGCAGATTTCAACTTCAGGTTCCAATGGACATGGGACAGGATCCCAATAACTGTTAGACCAACTGCCGAAGGAGCATTCCTTTATTTCTTAAAGGCTATAAATTCAGACATAGCCATGATGATCCAATCAATGGGAGGGACAACGCTGCCAAGGTCCTATGACACAGCGATCAGAGCAGAGAACTGTTTGATCCAAGCTGGAAAGCTTGCACCAAGGCCACCAATGCCTCTCTATCCAGACATGGGAAAGCCTACAACTGACACCGATCGGGCACGAGTTGAATCCCATTCCAACTCCTAGGAATCAAAGCAATAATGAGGCGTCGACTTCTTCAAATACTTCAAAGGAATTGCAGGAGGTCATGAAACAATTGCAGAACCTTGGAAATGAGCTTGTGACTATCAAAAGACAACAAGCTCAAAGTGCTAGACCGTATCAGCCTCAAGCACAGTACCAAGCTAGGCCCCCATACCAACAAAATAGACCACCACCTCAGGCTGCAAATCAAAACCAGAACCAAGGACAGCCTCAAGCTGCCAGGCCATTTCGACCGTATGATCCAAATGCAACGACGTCCTCAAGAGCCTTGGTTCCAACACAAAATAACATGGCACAGGAGTACGACTGGTGTTACCCTTGCAATCTACCTCACAATCAGTCAGCATGTTTCAATGGTGCACTGAATCAGGCCTTGATGGTGCAAACCATTGGTGTTGCTCAAGAACCAAGCCAGGAGGAGAATCAACAGCAACAAACACAACAAGAAGGACCTCCAACAGAAACCACATTGGCAAATTGGCAAACGGAAGACTTCTGTGGAGTTAACCAACAGCCTTTTCAAGGCGTGGCTGCCAACACACGGTCAAAGAAGAGAAATATAGGAGAGGGACAACCATGTAATCCAGTTGTTTCTCAACCCACTCTTACACAACAAGGGGTCAGTAGACCAAACGCAGCTCCAAATGTGCAGAATCAACCTAAGGTACCTGTTGTAGCAACACATGCACCTGTTCAAGCTCCAGAAAAGGTTGCGCCAAGCAAGGGACAGCAAAAGGACAATTCATCCCCCTTCAACATCATCGATCAAATGAAGAAGACACATGTGAACATTTCCATGTGGGAATCACTGGCGATCCCAGGGCAACGAGATTTATTGCAAGCTGCAATGGCTAATTGGTCTGCCACAAATGTATCAAACCAGGGACATGAGAAAGTTCTCACTAATGCAGTGCAACATGATGGGGGCCAGACAAGAAAAATTTGAAGCCTCCACCATTCTATGTTTCGTTGATTGTTGGAAACCACTTGGTACACAACTGCATGATTGATTCTGGGGCAAGTAGTTCAGTGATGCCGAAGCAAATAGCGGATCAGCTGGGTTTGAAATATGAGCCAGTGCTGAAAGGAGTAGTACAGCTAGATGGAACGGCAGTAGGAACAGTTGGGGTCATCAAAGGGTTAAGCCTAACACTACATTCCTGTCCTAATGTTACAGTTCTACAAGATGTGTCTGTGATTGACCTTCCGCCACTCTTTGCGTTGTGTCTATCAAGAGACTTCACTGCAAAAATCGGTGGATATTTATCTGCAGATTGGTCACACATGATTTTTAGGACAAGGTATGGAGCCAAAGCAACAATCAGGTCAGAACCAATTGCCCATTTCCATATTGAGCCTCATGTACCAAATCCTATCAATGCAAATTGCTCGGTTTTTGATCAGGAGGAGTGTTCAAGTGATCTAGAAGCAGGTACTAAGGTCGAGGGAATTCCTGATTTAACTTTGGATGAATGGGCAAACAAAAGTCATGAATTTGACCCATACAAGGAAATTGAAGAATCTGAGTTGGGCATGTATTGTATACACGAGGAAAATTCACTCATTCCTGACATCATTCAGCCTGAACAAAAGGATGAAAACAAAGTTTGGAAATTATTCTTCGATGGTTCGAGAAGCAGGCAAGGTGCTGGAGGTGGTGCAGTGTTGATTTCACCACAAGACATCAAATATTATTCAGCTTTTCGTTTCCAGTTTTCTTGTTCGAACAACACAGCTGAATATGAGGCCTTGATTCATGGACTTCATTGGGCCAGGAAAAAGGGCATAAAGAACTTGCAGGTGTTTGGAGATAGCGAGCTAATCGTCAACCAAGTTAGGGGACAACATGCTACAAAGAACGACCTGCTGAAGAACTACAAGAATAGGGTATGGGACCTCATTGAGGATTTCGAAGCTTTCAGCATTGTGTCCATACCCAGGAAGAAAAATGAAGCCGCAGATAGACTCGCAGCAATTGGAGCGACGTTTGATGTGGTTGACAACATCAGAAGAGAAAAAACGCAGCCACATATCCATGTAGTTGTGAGGCCAGCAGTTCCAGATAATAACACAAGCTGGCAGGTGTTTGAGAACGATCAACAGATCGTCAATTTCTTGCAAGAAGAAGCTGAATTCTCAGCTAGAAATCAGGACAGACTAGAGCAGCAGTATGGAGATCAAGTAGTGCAGCTGCGGACAAACAAGCTTCCTAAAGGTTTAGTAACGTTGGAGTCTATCTTCAACCCTAACGACCAGTTTCGTAAGGAAAAGGCTAATATACAGGTCAAGAGGGAAGATTCAGAGCCAATTCTGGTTGGGGAAAGCAAAACACTTCAAATTGGTAAAGTGGCCACTGAACAGGAGAAATCAGATTTCATACAACTTTGCCAAGAATTTCCAGATGTCTTCGCTTGGAGCTATGAAGACTTAAGAGGATTCGATCCAAATTTGGCACAACATACCATAGAATTGGATCCGGATGCTAAGCCCATCAGGCAGAAGCAAAGACCAGTCAACCCTCACATCGAGCCTCTAATGAAGAAAGAGCTTAACAAGCTAATAGAGGCAAGTATTATATTCCCAATCAAGCACTCAAGCTGGGTTGCGAACTTGGTTCCGGTCAGGAAGAAGAGCGGAGAAATTAGGTTATGTGTGGACTTCCGAGACCTCAACAGGGCATCTCTCAAAGATCATTACCCACTTCCTTCAATGGAACAAATATTGCAAGTAGTATCTGGTTCAGAGAGATTCTCTCTCCTAGATGGCTACTCAGGGTATAATCAGGTTATGGTGAAAGAAGATGACCAGTTCAAGACAGCTTTCACCACCAAATGGGGGACCTATGCCTACAAGAAAATGCCATTTGGGCTATCAAATGCTGGAGCCACCTTCCAAAGGGCAATGGATATGGCATTTAAGGGGTTGATCAATAAAATAGTTCTGATATATCTCGACGACATCACTGTATTCTCAAAAAATGCAGCGGATCACCTTTGTCATTTGAGGCAAGTGTTTCAGAAATGTAGAAGATTCGGGGTATCATTGAATCCCAAAAAATGCATATTCTTGGCTCACGAGGGAAAACTTCTAGGCCATATTGTTTCAAAGGAGGGGTTGACAATTGACCCAGAAAGAGTTGAAGCAATTCAAGCATTGCCATTGCCAAATCACAAGAAGGCTCTTCAAAGCTTCTTAGGAAGGATCAATTTCGTCCGCAGGTTTGTTCCAAATTTTGCAGCTCTTGTAAAACCAATAACACTGATGTTAAAGAAGAGCATGGCATTTAAGTGGACATCTGAAGGCAAGGCAAGTTTTGAGGCAATAAAAGAGGCTATATCTCAAGCCCCAACTCTCGTCAATCCAGACTTCTCTAAGGACTTCATGCTATATGCCTTTGGTGGTGGGGACACGATTTCTGCAATCCTGGTACAACAAAACAAAGAAGGATTAGAACAACCAGTTGCTTTCTTCAGTCAAGGCTTGGAGGAATACGAAACTAGGTACTCTTTCATTGAAAAGCATGTCCTTGCGGTAATCAGAAGCTTAAAGAAATTCAAGCACCTAGTCTCAAACAACAAGATCCAATTATTAGTCTCTCATGCGGGAGTCAAGGACTTCCTTCTAAACAAGGATCTGAATGAGAAATGTGCAGGATGGATAACTCGTGTCATGGAATATGACATCGAGATCAAGGTCACCAAACTAGTACGTGGGAAGGGACTATGTGAGCAGCTAGCCTTGAGTCAACAAGTTGAAGCTGGTGATGAAAAGGAGACTACCTTGGTACTACAGGATGATCAAGAACAAGAAAATGATGATGTGCCTACTCCTTGTTGGACTCAAAATATGATACACTTCCTACAGACAGGCCTATGCCCTCCAGAAATGAGCAAAGCAAAGAGGAGATACTTCAGATTACAAGCCATTCCATATGTGCTTGTTGATGGTGTTTTGTTTAAGAAAGACATCAATGGAGTTCTATTGAGGTGCATTGGGATAAGTCAAATTGAGAGGGTGTTACGAGATTTTCATGATGGAGATTCTGGAGGACATTTTGCCCCACGAGTAACAGCTCTCAAGATAATGAAGGCAGGGTATTATTGGCCGACAGTCTTCAGTGACTGCTATACATGGATAAGAAAGTGCAAGAAATGTGCACTCTTCACAGGAAAAGAAAGACAAGCAGCACTTCCATTGCACCCAATTCTGGTTGACCAACCATTTATGCAATGGGGATTGGACTTTGTCGGGGTCATCAATCCAAACTCAAGCCAAGGCCACAAGTGGATTCTCACGGCAACGGACTATTTCACCAAGTGGACTGAAGCAATAGCGCTCAAGGAAGCAAATGAGTCTAACATACTAGACTTTTATGAAGGAATAGTGACCAGGTTCGGTGTGCCGGCCACTATCATATCAGATAATGCATTGGCATTCATAGGTTCCAAGATTACAGAATGGGCTGTCAAGAATGGAATCTATTTGAGCACCTCTTCAAATTATTACCCGCAGGGTAATGGACAAGCAGAGTCCACAAACAAAAATTTGCTAAGAATCATCAGGAGGACTCTGGATGAAAACCAAAGAACATGGCATACCAGGCTAAAATCAGCATTATGGGCTGATAGAATAACACCAAAGAGGTCTACAGGCAATTCCCCTTACAAGTTGGTCTATGGGAAAGAGGCAGTATTGCCTATATCATTGGAATTGCCAGCGTTAGAGATCATGAAGCAATTGGAGTTGGCTGAGTTTGAACCAATGGAGGCTAGGTATGCAGAGTTGATGGAATTGGAAGAAATTAGAGAACATGCAGCTCAAAAAATTGAAAAGGATCAGGCCTTAGTAAAAAGATGGTTTGATAAGAAAGCAAGAGCAAGGACCTTCTAGGAAGGGGACCTAGTTCTGAAATGGGATGCAGATCGGGCAAGACCAGGAAAGCATTCCAAGTTTGACGCCATTTGGAGTGGCCCCTACATGGTCACGGGGTGCAAGAGTAGCAATGCCTTCCAATTATCTACATTGGACGGAGAAGAACTTTCGATTCCGGTCAACGGAATCTATCTTAAACATTGCTACTAAAAAGAGAAAATTTCTACCCTTGTAAATATTAGCTTAGATTTCAATTCCTCTAAGTGTGTTTGCACATTGTCTTGTTGTAGTTAGGTTTTGTTTCCCTAAGTGCTTTGGCACAGGTTTCGTTGCTCTCAGGTTGTTTCTACAGTTCAAAGTGCTGTCGGAGAAGGAGTTGCGGTTTCAGGCTCGGGATCAGAGATCAAGTTGGTTTCAAGTATTGCTTATGACTCCATGCCCAATGGATTTCTAAAAGGGCCACTGATCTTCTACCTAGCAGGCAGGTGATCCCGTTGAGTCGCAAAATTGTTGTATATATCTTCCCCCCGGGTAGATATAGACAAGCGGAAGAATATGGAAACCAAAGAAATTCAAACCTCAGCCCATGGCGCATGTACAGAAGGGGCGCACGACAATGAGTGTCGACAGAGAAAATGGTGTGCCCAAGGCGCACAGAATGGCACATGACAATGAGTGTCAACATGAGAATGTATGCGCCAAGGCACAGGATAGTGGCGCACAGAAATGGATGTCGACAATGTAAAGGATGCGCCCTTGGCGCACGGAAATGGCGCATAACAATGAGTGTCAACAGGGAAAAAGTTGCGCCTTGGCGCACATAAGAGGATGTCGACACAAATGTAAATGCGCCCTTGGCGCACAGAAGAAGATGTCGACATAGAAATAGATGCGCCCTTGGCGCACAGAAAGGAATGTTGACACGGAAAAAGTTGCGCCCTTGGCGCAGGTAAAGTGGCGCACGTAAACATGTGTCGACACAAACATATTTGCGCCTTTGGCGCACAGAAAAGAGTGTTGACATGCAAATGAATGCGCCTTTGGCACACAAAAAGGGTTGTCGACACAAACATATTTGCACCTTTGGCGCACGAAAAGGATTGTCAACATGCATATGGATGCGCCAAGGCGCACCTTCAGGAGGCGCAGCATTTCGAGTGCCGACAGAAGCGCACACGACCCGAGATATTCAGATGGCCATAACTTTTGACTGGGAGCTCCGATTCACACAAGGTTGGACTTTTCGGAAAGCCTACGGCATCCTCTACCTAACTACTTTAATTGGGTGGGAACAAGTTCTTAAAAATGCAAAATACAGTTTGCCACTTTTGGGGTTTGATATGGTCCTCACCTACCACCATAATGAGATGAATTAAATACAACCTGAGGTGGTTGGGGTAGATTTGGACTTTCTCTCTCTTCTCTCTCTCATTCTTCCTATAAATTGTAAGGAGGGGCTTCTTTCTAAAGGTTGGACATTCTTGTTTTGCCCCTCCCTTCTTCTCTTTGGCAGGTGAATCTGTGGAGTTAAAACCTCCCATTTAAAACTGTAATGCAGCTTTGCCTCTTGGCATTTTGCAGTGTGTTGTATCAATCTTTGGAGCAAATTAATGCATGTCTGTGGATGATTATCAACCCTCTCAGTGTTTATTTGCATCTTCTTGATCTTTCACTGTAAATCTGGTTATCTGTGCATGATCTTGCATTACATTTTTTGGTCTGTGTTTATTGGCAAGACAGGTGTTCTTCATTCCTCGGTGCATCACCTCTGTTAGTTTAGGTTTTATTTTCTGCATTTTCTTCCCCCTGTCTCCTTGGAAAATTAGATTAGGTTTTGAGTAGACCTCTGCATTTTTACGTGTGCATCTGAACAGAGGAATAGGAACCGGCCTTCATCCGGAGAGCTTTTCCGATTTCGCAAGGTCCCACACTTGGGAAAAGCTCCATGTTGTGCAATCGCACTGAGATTCTCAACCCATCGAGTTGCAGAGTCCCAGGGGTGCTGTGATTCGACACCAACACCTTCCCCGCACGCCTTCACCCCGTATGTCCTTCTTCAAATAGTTCTCACGCACCCATGCACCTTCTTGTACTTAGCCAATATTTTGGGGCCTAACATCACCCCACACTACGCTTGTTCTGCATCCTTAGAAAAACTCTTCAAAGAATAAAGAATGATGAGTCCTTAAAATGGTTGGAAAAAAGAATAAAGGAATGAAGAATTGGGAGAAAGAATGAAAGAATGGGGAACTTGTTTATTATTGGAGGAGGTAAGGGAAATCCTTCCCTAATTCTGCCTCTAAATTATCCCAAGCGTCAACCTCATTATGAGCTTACTGACAAAGGTCACCCACTAGGGCACTTACTTCCTCAAAACTCAACTCCTCCCCTTTGGCACTCATTGTGTCAACAATACTTTCTAATTTCTTTCCCAAGTCTTCAAGTGCATCCATCCTATGGGTGATCTAGGGTATAGTTCCTTCAGCCGACTCTTGATTGAGCCTCACAGGGTCTTTATTGCTTCTGACTTCTTCTCCACCTTGGCTAGGATATTATCTCTTTCTGATTTATTCCCCTTATTTTTCTCTTGGAACTCATTGAGTTCCATTTCATGGGTGCCAACCAAGATGCTCACCACTCTATCCTTATTAATGTAGTTATTATAAGCAGCTTCAATGAATTGCGTGATGGCCTTTACCTCTACAAGAATTTTAGTGTATCAAGCCACAATATCGACAACCTTCATCTTCTCCTCTTTCTCTTGGTGCATTTGTGCCTCTTCTGTAGACTCTAAAGCAAGTGGTCGCCTCTCCATTGTGAGAATGTGAGTTAAATCCTCCAGACATTGCAAGGTTGATTCATACTTGTTCTCGAGTGGCGCTAAGTCATGCCGCTTTAGGAAAATGATATCTGTAATCATTTCCACCTTCTTGGAGACTTCACGCATCTTTGATTTTTCTTCTTTTAGCTCATGCCTCAATTGAGTGCTGATCAACTCCTCTTGCTTTAGGTCCTTGATCTTTTCCATGAGCTCCTTATTTTTCTTCTCGTAATTCCTCCTTCGGGAATCTCGGTCTATCATTTCTCTCAAATTGTCTAGCCTCAACTTTGACTGAAACCTTATTGAGCACATTGAATAGCTATTCATTTGATAGTTCTTTGAGTGTTCACCAAGGGATTTACTCCTTTTTTTCTGGCATCTTTATTAGCACTCTCTAGCTTACTTCAAACTTTGGTTCATCTATGTGAGAATCGAATGCCCAAGATAACATCTTCTTGGTTTGGGGATATGTGCCTTCTTCATCAAACAATGACATAGCTAGGAGTTTCTTTATTGGTACAGTGCTTTGGAAGTATGTGTGTAACACCTTTCTAGGATCATTAATGTATCTCATTCCCTACCCTTGTTTTACTACTAAGCCTTTCCCACATATTCGCGCAACATTTGGGAAGCTCACTACCAATTTGGGATCCCAACCCATGCCGTTATACTCCTTCCCAACGTTTTCTTCTTCCATCTCCTTCATAATTTTGTCTCCGCGCTCCGCTCCAAATCCTATTCCACCAACTACTTCATGATTCTTGCCATTTCTCTCTCTCGTAGATTTATCCACTTGCTCCTTTGTGAGGCTTGGGGTTCCTTGATTTTTAGTGATCACCTTTTTTCACCCCTTGCCTTGAGCCTTAATTGCTTCCTCCTCATTATTCTCCCCATCTTCCTTGTTATACTTCTCTTCATCTCCCTCCTCCTCAGAATCATGAACATCATACATTGGATGGTCTTCACCTCCTTCAGGCTCGTCATCATCCTTGTTGCATATCTAGGCATCTAAAATTGTTGTCTCCTCTGAGTCTACCTCTTCTGTCACCTTCTACTTCTTCCTTACTGGGGATTCCAGTATATGAGATTATTCCTTTTATTTTTCTTCACTAGGTGATTTATTCCTTGGAAAATCCTCATGTGTGAGGGGATATTTCTGCTCTAGCACTTCTTCTTCTTGGGTCTTTTCCTTGACAAGGGACTTCTTCCTATGCGCGTAAGTGCTAGGCTTAGTGCTTGCTTTTGGCACACCCACAGATTGTGTTGTCTACACACTTGGTGCTTTCTTCTCCTACCCCTCTTCTCTTTCTCTCTTCTTTGGTGTGGCCTTATTTCTTCTTGTGGGGTCTTCTGGAATGGAGACATCACTCTTCTAGATAGGTGCCTTTCTCAAACTTTGGCCTTATGTGTAGATATGCTCTTGCTACGATCCTTCCCGTGGTCGGTAACATCACAAGATTCATCATTTGCACTTCATGAGAGAAATACTTCTCCATGTATCAATCCCGCATCTTCCTACATCAAATTATCAATCATTTCTTCTAGTGCTTTCTCATCATCCAATCCTCCTACACGCGCTTATATGTAATGATGGTAACATGAATTCAATCGGGAAAATAGCATCTCCACGGAACACCAATTGAAATGGTGTGGCCTTGTTCAACCTCTTATAAGTTGTCTTGTATTCCCATAGAACAAATGATACTTTGTCATCCCAATCTTGTCTTCCAACGTCATAGATCTTATTCAACATGTGACTTAGTATTTTGGTAAATGCCTTAGCAATTCCATTCACTTGAGGGTGATAAGGGGTAGTCTTGTGATGGGCCACCGTAATTTTTGTAATAGAGTCCTGACCATTTCATTGAGGAAATGTGTACCTCTATCACTTGTTAAGCTTAAAGGAAAACCATACTTTTGATTATGTTCTCCCATAAAAATATAGCAGTTGTTGCTTCGGTAAAATCCTTTGTAGGTGCTTCCTCTACCCATCGTGTTAAGTAGTCGGTGGAAATAATGATATACCGCAAATGAGTCCTTCGCTCACCCGGAGAAATTGGCCCTACAAAGTTGATTGCCCATTTTTCAAATGGTTCATCATTGGTTATTAGTTCCAAGGGAATTTCATCCCTCTTTCCAATTTTTCAAAGGCACTGGCAATGGTCATAGGCCTTGCAAAACTTAATACAATATTGGTATATGGTTTCCCACCAAAGCCCTACTAGTAAAATCTTCCACGCGGTAGCATTTTGTATATAGTTTCCTCTTGTAATCCCACCATGCTCTTCCTCCATAATTACCATGCGATCATGTTACAATACGCATCGACGTAAAACCCCATTACGACCTAAATTATACATGTCTCAACTAATCAACATGTAAGGTGTGACGCATATTGCTAACTACTTTCTCTTTAGATCCTTCATCCCTTCTGGTGCCACACCTATTTTTAAGAACACTGCGATATCTTCCAAGTTTGAGGGCATGCATCGCAACCTAAATAGTTACACGTCTAGCATGGTATCCTCAATGCTTAGCGCATCCTCCCCTAAGCTAATCCTTGATAAGTGGTCAAGTTATGAATTTATCCTCCTTGGTTTTACAACCACCGTGAACTCAAACTCTTGGAATAATAGGACACAACGACATATGCGTCCTTGTAAAACATGCTTGTTGACTAAGTACTTTAATGCCATGTGATCCATGTAGAATATAAATGGTGTTATCAACAGATACTACTTGAACTTATGCAATGTGTAGATCATTGACAGTGCCTCGCGCTCAGTAGTTGTGTAATTCTATTCTTCTGGTGTCAACTTTCTACTAGAAACACATAAGGGATGATCAATAGTTACGTTAATAGGTTGTGCTAGTAATTCTCCCATAGTTGTCCCTAAGGCATCAATATACACATGGAAAGGCTTATCCTAAGAAGGAAAACATAGTATGGGTACCGTGACAAGCCTATCCTTCAAATTGTAAAACACCCTCTACGGCGCCTCTCCCCACCGAAAGGCACTCTTGTGTTTTAGTAATTCCTCCAAGGGCACGGCGATCTTAGCATACCCCTTGATGAATTTCCTGTAGTACCCGTATGCCCAAGGATTTCCGTGCACCGTGCTTTGACTAGTAGGCTCCCTAATCCCACAATAAATGTAACTTTGGCGGGATTCACTAGTAAGCCGTCTTTGAATATAATATCCTAATAGGGTTCCAAATGGAGTAGCAAAGACCCATTTCTTAATGTTGAGGTCTATCCTCAATTAGTGACATCTCTCAAACATCAGCCTTAAATTGTCACAATGGTCTTTAATAATCCATACACAAATTCCAGATCATCTAGGTACACTTGAAAAAATTTATGGATGAAGTCCGAAATGCTTGAACCATGATGTGTGAGAACACAACAGTGCATTCTTCAATTCAAAAGGCATAATCATAAAGGAAAAACTTCCCCATTCATTGGAAAAATTTGTCTTTCTTTAGTCTTCCTTTGCAATCTTGACTTGGTAATACCCTAAGAACCCATCTCGTGAAAGAGTAGACTTCATGCCCATTACTACTCGCTCCAAAATTTCTTCAGTAAAGGGGGTTGGAAAGGGTCGATGACACATACCGCATTGAGTCCCCGTAGTCAACACAAATCCTTATCCTCCCATCTTTCTTGATACTAATGACCATTGGGCTTGTTAGGTTGTGGAGCCTATTTTCATGTGAGAAAGTGTTGAAGACTGTACACTAAGAGTATTGTACACTTTCCATAGTTGTCTCGCCGGGGTTTGAGGGCACAACCCCAAAATTTTTTTGGGCCTTAAAACGTGCCCGATATATCGGGAAACATGATTTTCTCATATGGGCGGGTTTTTGACCCATAGGTTTATGGGATGGTTTTGGCCCATGGTTTTGATACCCACATTTTTGTAAAAATGCTTAAGCAGTTGTCTATTTATATGGTTTTGTGCATATGGTAGATAATGAAAGCATTGTATATGTGTTTTGAATTCGAATGTGAATTTTGTAGAGTTTGTTGAGCATAGCTTGAAATGGATCCAGGTATTGTATTGAGAGAGCGGTGTCTTGTAATAAAATATGAGCAAGTGATTCTTTGTGGAAGTTGCCCAAATTAGGTGAACCACGTTAAATACTATCTCTTTGTGTTGTGTTATTTTATTCGCACTTTTATTTGAGATTTGTAATATTTTCTCGCATATTAATTTCTACCATTGCGATTCTCATGAGGGATTATCCCACATATTTTATCCCTTGTTTCCTAACAATTGGTATCGTAGACTGGTTTGTTTTTTGGAAGTTATGAATCACAGGGAAAGTTTTATCTTAAGTGGGAGTTATGATAGATGATGGAAGATCTAGGGTTGATAAATTCAACGGGCGTAATTTCGATCTTTGGAAGATGCAGATGGAAGATTACCTTTATTGGAAGGATCTTTATATTCCACTGTTCGAGAAGGTGAAAAACCCTCTATCATGATGGATGTGGAATGGGATTTTCTGGATAGGAAGGAACTTAGGATAATCCGGCTATGTCTTTCATCTTCGGTATTATTTAATGTTTCAAAGGAAAAGACTACAAAAGAACTGATGGATGCATTAGGGAAGTTGTATGAAAAACCCTCTGCCTCTAATAAGATATTTTTAATGAAAAAGTTGTTTAATATGAAGATGTCTGAGAATAGTTTAGTAGTAGATCATTTAAATGATTTTAATACGGTTGTAAATATGCTAGCTTCAATTACAATAGAATTTGATGAAGAAGTTAGGGCTTTGTTAGTTCTGTGCTCTTTACCTGAGAGTTAGAATAGCTTGGTAATGATGGTAAGCAACTCGGTTCGGCTAACTCAAAGTTGAAGTTTGAGGATGTTGTAGGGGTGATTCTAAGTGAGGAAATGCAAAGAAAAATATCTGGTGAATCTTCTACTTTAGGGAATGCTTGATAAAGAAAACTAGAGGGAGATAGAAGAATAGAGGAAGCTGTGGAAAATGAAAGGATCGGTCAAGGTCAAAATAAAAAAGCAAGATAGTATGTTGGCATTGTGGAAATTTTGGGCATGAAAAGAAGGACTGTTGGGAGATTTGGGACAAGAAGAAACAACAGGAAGAAAATAAGGAGGCAAATGTGGCAACGAGTAATGTATGTCAGGATGCTTTGATTCTTTCTTTGCAAAATATTACTGAATCTTGGGTTTTAGATTCAGGTGCTTCTTTCCATGCTAGTCCACATAGGCATTATTTTGTTGATTATGTTCAAGGATATTTTGGGCATGTTTTTCCTGGTGATGATGAGCCTTGCAACATAGTTGGAAAATGTTCTGTTCAAAAATAAGATGCGTAATGGGAATACTTGGCTATTAAAAGATGTCGAAATGTGCCTACATTAAGTTGAAATTTGATATAGACAGGGCAATTAGGAAGTGATGGTTTTCTTGTGATATTTATAGTGGACTCTTGGAAGGTTACCAAGGGTGCTCATGTGGTGGCAAGAGGTAAGAAGGTTGGAACCTTATATTTAACCACTTATAGCACTAATGTTTGTAATCTTGTGGCTTTGTATAGATACACCATTGTGGCACTATAGGCTCGGTCATATAAGCCATAAGGGCATGGAGATCATAAATAAGGATTTGCATGGATATATAGAAATAGGTTTGGAGTTCTCGTGAGGACTGCATATATGGAAACAGAGCGAGTAAGGTTTCGAAGGTTGGACCTACAAAGAAAGAGAGTAAGTTAGAGTGGTGCATTATGATGTATGGGGGCCACTTAGGTATCATCTCTTGGGGTTCAATTTATTATGTTACTTTTATTGATGATGCAACAAGGAAAGTTTGGGTTTATTGTGTTAGAAAAAAATTTGATGTATTTGACACTTTTGTTAAATGGAAATCCTTAGTAGAGAATGAAACAGGTCTTAAGATAAAATATCTCAGTCAAATAATGGAGGGGAGTATTGAAATAATGAATTTGATGATTATTATTCTAAGAATGGAATCCGTAGGAAAAATATAGTTCCAAGAACTCCGTAGTAGAATGGGGTGTCAGAAAGGATGAAAAAAACAATAATGGAACATGCTAGGAGCATGAGGTTACATGTAGGAATGCCTCTTTATTTTTGGGCGTAGCGGTGAGCACAACTGTGTGTACTTGATAAAAAAGGACCCTCAAGTGCCTTGGATGGAGGCATACCTGAGGAGGCTTGGTGTGGTAAGAAAGTTGATTATTCATTTCTTAGAGTCTTTGGATGTGAGGTATTTGTCCATATAGAAAAGGATGATAGGACCAAGCTAGAGGCTAAATTAAAAAAATGTACTTTCATTGGTTATGGTGGTGATGACTTTGGATATAAATGTTGGAGTATTAAGGACAATAAAATCATTCGATCTAGGGATGTGGTATTTAATGAGAAAGTCATGTATAAGCAGCAGTTGTAGGAAAATAGGGAAGAATCCAAGAAAGAATATGTAGTGGTAGAGGAGCTTCCGGATGGGAAAGTGACACATGAATCAATTCAGGAATCTCCTCAATAAGAACCCCAAACTCCTATATTGAGGTGGTCTTCTAGGGTAAGAAGAGAACCTGAACATTTTTCTCCTTCTCTTTATTATTTATTACTCACTGATAGTGGAGAGCCAAAGAGCTTTGATGAAGCAATGCAGGTAGATGCCAAGAAGAAGTGGGAGCAAGCCATGGATGAGGAGCATCAAGCTCTCATGGAGAACTAGACATGGGATTTGGTGAAGCTACCTGAAGGAAAAATAACATTACAGAACAAGTGGGTGTTCAAAGTCAAAGAGGAAGGAGGAAAGAAAAAATATAAGGCCCGGTTGGTGGTCAAGGATTTTGCACAGAAACAAGGTATAGATTTTGATGAGATCTTTTCTCCTGTAGTAAAAATGACTTCTATTAGAACTGTTCTTGGAATAGTGGCAGCAGAAGACTTGCACTTAGAATAGTTAGATGTAAAGACTGCATTTCTCCATGGTGATTTGGAGGAGGAACTATATATGTAGCAACCAGAGGGCTATGAGGTCAAAGGTAAAGAGGAGATGGTGTGCAAACTGAAGAAGAGCTTGTATGGCTTGAAAAAAGCTCCATGTTAATGGTATAAGAAATTTGATAGCTTCATGATGGATCAAGGTTACATTAAGTGTCATTCTAACCATTGTGTGTATACAAAGAAATTTGAGGATGGTAGTTATATTATCCTTTGTCTGTATGTGAATGACATGTTGGTTGCAGGTAAAAACATGCAGGAAATAAAATTACTCAAGAAGCAACTAAGTGAATCCTTTGCTATGAAGGATTTGGGGGCAGCCAAAAAATCCTTGGTATGAGGATATCTCGGGATAGGAAGGAACAAAAGTTGACTTTATCTTAGGAAGAGTACATTAAGAAGGTCTTAGAGAGGTTTAATATGCAGAATGATAAACCGGTTGGGACTCCTTTGGCAGGCCATTTCAAGTTATCAAAGGAATAGTGTCCCAAGACAAAGCAGGAGAGAAACCAGATGTCCAAGGTACCTTACTCATTAACGGTTGGCAGTTTGATGTATGTCATGGTGTGCACTAGGCCTGATATTACGCATGTAGTGGGAGCGGTGAGTAGATTTATGAGTGATCGAGGTAGAGATCACTGGTAGGCAGTACAGTGGATCCTTTGGTATTTGAGAGGGACCATGGGGGTAGTTTTGTGCTGTAGTGGATCAAACACCACTTTGTGTGGTTATGTAGATTGAGATATGGCTGGATATGTAGACAGTAGGAGGAGCACAACAGGTTATGTTTACACTGTAGGTGGGACAACAATAAGCTCGATTTCACGACTACAAAGTTGGTGGCTTTGTCAACCATGGAGGATGAGTGTGTTGCTGCCATAGAGGTAAGAAAGGAAATTATTTGGTTACAAAAATTACTTGAGGAGGTGGGGCATAAGTAGGAGGAAGGAAATTTACATAGTGATAGTCAGAGTGATATACACCTAGCTAAGAACTCTTCTTTCCACTCTAGGACGAAGCATATACAATTAAGGTACCATTTCATCAGGACAAATTTGGAGGAAGAGAAGTTAAAGATGGAGAAGATTCATACCAGTCGAATACAAGTATACATGATGACCAAGGTGGTCACAAGGAAAACCGAAGCCGTGTTCGGCTTTGGTTGGTCTTCACGAAACTAGTGAAGGGTTGAGAACCTTTCTCGAGGAAAACTAGTCTCCAAGTGGGAGATTGTTAGGTTTTGGAGCTTGTTTTCATGTGATAAAGTGTTGAATATTGTACACTAAGAGTACTATACACTTTCCACAATTGTCTCACCAGGTTCGGGGGCACTAGCCCCCGATTTTTTTGGGCCTTAAAACGTGCCCGATATATTGGGAAACGTGATTTTCTCATATGGGTGGGTTTTTTGACCCATAGGTTTATGGGATGGTTTTGGCCCATGGTTTTGATACCCACGGTTTTGTAAAACTACTTAAGCAATTGTCTATTTATATGGTTTTGTGCATATGGTAGATAATAAAAGCATTACAGATGTGTTTTGAATTTGGATGTGAATTTTTTAAAGTTTGTTGAGCATAGCTCCAAACGGATCTAGGTATTGTATTGAGAGAGCGGTGGCTTGTAATAAAATCTAAGCACATGATTCTTTGTGGACGTAGCCCAAATTTGGTGAACCATGTCAAATACTATCTCTTTGTGTTATGTTATTTTATTCTCGCACTTTTATTTGAGATCTATAATATTTTCTCGCATATTAGTTTCTACTATTACGATTCTATAAGGGATTATTCCGCATATTTTATCCCTTATTTCCTAACAAGACTTATCCAATCTGATTCCTCTAGTACCTCAATGATATCAGATGCTATCATCTTGTCTATTTTTTCCTTGACCCATACGTGCAGATTTGGATTCATTTGATAATGCCTCTTCCGAATCGAGCGCACACCTTCCTTCAACTTGATCTTCATCTCCCCAAGGAATGGTGGATGCCTTTGAGTTCATGGTACCCACAAGGGAACAAATCCTGGAACTCACGCAATAGATCAATGATATTTGAAACTTCTTTTTCGATCAATAGTCCCCAATGATAGCTTCCTTAGGTTCTGTCTCTATCCCAATGTTAACCTTATTTATTTTCAAGGGCTCATGATAGGTGCATGATCTCTCATCAATGCTATCTATGAATTTGTGCATACCTTTAGAATGGTTAACATCCAAAGTTTCCATCTCTTCATTGTCTACTACATAGACCATTTTTCATTTTTCCTTTACTATGCATGTGCGCTCAAGCAATACTTCCTCTAATTCTTGTTCATTAAGGCACGTCTCCAAATAAGGCTCACCCAGCAACTCCAGTAACCTATCTTCTACCATAACACTATCTCCCATTGTAAGGTGCTTGATTACTTAAAACTCCTTATCCACCGATGGATTTGTACTCCTATACTTGAAAGCTTGAATGAGATCAACCACCAATGCTGCGCCAATTAAGCTGTTTGACAATGCATCTTTGAATGAATATACCATGTGCACACATAACATTTTAAGGTGGAATACAACTTATGCATCCATAACGAAGGTGGTAACGCTTCGTGCTTCCCATCCGGACTTCTCACACACTTGGATATGAGATGAGGTGGTCTCTTTACCATGGTAGTCTTGTATGACCATGGGTGCATTAATCTGAAGAACCTTACGAGAAAATGCAATCCTTACTCATGCCATTCTAGGAGTCTCTCCCAATGTGTATCCCACCAGTGGACTATAGTCCCAAGAAGGTTATAACCGAGCATTCCCCTTCTCTCGTCCTCATGTTTCCACTAAACCTCCATTTCTCGCAAGAAAATTTGAGGGTGTGCTCCTCTGAATAACTTGACAACTTTTTTCCCCTTAGGTGCTTAAGTGAGCACACATTTGTTACCCTTGTTATAGATCCTCTCAATTGTCACCCAATCAACTCATAAGTCCCATGCACCCAATTGTCGCATGTCATGCTAGTGGTATCACTCAAGGACTAAGCATATTCATACTGGATGAATCCCTCCTTGGGATGAATTATCTCAGGATCTCTAATGGAGCACACATAGATTATGTCAAGGACTTCCTCTCCTAAGGGCTCAATATAGGTCACTGACTTCCCATCTCTTAAAGGGATGTTCTCAAATATGATATACCCCTTGTTAAACTGCAGGTCAACATTGCTCTTGTAACACCATGGGTGCCCAAATAATGATGGAAAGTTATTTTCCTCGGCAAGCACCAAGACACTGAAGTCTCCAGTGAAATTGGCCCCTTGAATGGTGATAACTGCATCCTTCAAGATGCCAATGGGAATTACCTTAGTATCTTTTACCATATAAAAACATTCAAAGATGGTTGTAATACGGGCCTTCCCATTTTATGTCGACATCCAAGGTAAGAACATTGACCTCTACCCCCATGTCAATGAGGATATTTCTTAGAAGCCATCCATTAACAACCACATTTAAAGTAATCTCCTTATTATAGTCAAGGCTATGAGGAGGAAGTTTTTCTTGCAAAACCTTCCTTTTATACTCTACTCGGCATGTGGTACCTTCTCCCTCATCCATTTTCCTAGCAAGGGAATAATATTCTCTTGCCTTAACATCTTACATACTTCCTTGACTTCATCCAAGTCATTGTTTAGAGCCTCAACATTCTTCCTTTGCTCCAACTGCTATGACTGATCCTTAAGACATTGGATCTCCCCTTACAAAATCTGAATCACATCCATAGTCTCTTGATACACCTCCTTCTGATGAGAAGGGTACAAATACTTTCCATGTACCACTTCCTCTCTTGAAACTAATGTAATTTGTATTGGTATCTCCCTAGCATGCGGCCTCTGCTTGTATCATCACCAATACGGGTTATAGTATTGACTCACGTGCCACTCTTGGTATCCACTATGAATCAAATTTCTTGATGCTCACCATCCTAGTGCCTTTGTTTTTCTGGTGATGCTGGTTCATGTTATCATAAAGCTCGAGAACTCTTCATACTTATGTTTCTTCCTGCACCACAAGCATTGCAATAGATCAGGGCATTCACACTTGTAATGCTTTGTAGATCCATAGTTTGTTTTTTGATTGATAAAGCGGGTTGAAGGGACCCATTCCCTATTTAAAAGAAGAGGCTAAATCCTCTGGAAAAAAAAGGGCTACAAAAGCCAAAAAATAGTTGCATACTGACTTTACCAAAGATAGAGCAATCCTTAAATTACTTCCCCCTTGGGATGGAAAATAATCGTCAATGCTGCCCATGCGTCCTTTTTTATTTTTACGCCTCTTTACTTCTTGCCATTTTCCAAGGTCGGATGAGATAACCAGCGCAAGATCACTGGGGTTCACCAACGCCATCAAATTACCTGGCACAAAATCTTGATCCGATTCCAAACTTTCTGAAGTATGTCCCCTTTTTATGCCACCTCCAACCAAGTTTTCTTCCTGAAATCCCATCTCTGTATCATTTTTCTCTATCAACTGTTTTACCATCGGAGGAAGGATTATACAGATTATCTTTAAATTTTGATGTAGAAACCAAATCTGGGTTTACAGAACCCCATCCGTTCGAAGATTTTGATCCATTTTCTTTTTCAGATTTCTGATTCTTATTGAAGGGACAGGAGGCTTGCAAATGCCCCACATTTCTGCACAGTCTACATCGGAATGCGGTATTCTCATAATCTAAGACCTGGGTGTGCTGAAAATTACCAAACTTAAGGTTGATTTGATCAGGTAATCCTTTTCTTAAATCAAGTTCAACACAAATTCGGGCAAACGAACACAGGCCCGAATGTGTTCTATCCATATCCTCTTTTATAAATTTTCCCAAGACGTTTCCAATATCTTCCAGGGCATACCACAGATGTAAGGGAAGGTTAGGAAGCCTGACCCAAACTGGTGTTTTGGTCACCGAATAAGTATTCAGATTAAAATCTGGGAACCATGGAGTGATGAATAGACCCGCATGTCCCCAGAACCAGGGTCCCTCTGTCAAACACTGCTGGTAATCTTTAGTTTCCCTAAAATGGACAACAAAAAAACCCTTGGAGCAGAGAGAGATTTCACATTTATTGGTCCAATTTTTGAAGACCCACTAGTACAGAGCTGTGGAGGAAGGCCAAAATCCATTAAACCTACCCACCACCACATCCTGTGTTAAATTTTTGAAATATTCTTCAACTTCTGGATTTTCTATAGTGAGGGAAGGGATGTCCTCAGCTAGATCGACCAAGTATGCCTGGGTTTTAGCTGTATGTATGCCCGAGGAACTACCACCCCTATTTTCTAGTGCCTCCTTGAAGGAAGAAGCCTTCTGATGATGCCCCGAGCCATGGTTGCCTAAATCTCCACCCCAGTTCCACTCACCATTCCTTCCGCCCCCCAGCTTCTAGAAATATTTTCATTTTTGAAGCCCTAGGGTTAGGGCGTAGAACAACTTCCATCTTCTCCCATTCGGCTCTGTCCCACACTCCCTCCCTAGCTTGAGCGCCCCCTACTCAGCAGTAACCTTACGCATCAACCTTTTTCCCTTGGAGATCCTCCTGGTACTCGAATCCCTCCCTTCTCGCATTAGCCACACACGTTTTCTCTATCGACTAGCCTCAAACTCACAAAGTAGCGCCCGGAGCTCAAATTGTTTTCACAAAAGATAAAAAAATTCATCTCGCAAACAAAAGTTAACATCCTCTGTAGATCCATAGTTATATCATGTTCCTCATGGGAATTCAATTCTTCCTCTCGTTGTGGTTCTGAGACCAAAAATCCTCTCGTGAAAACCCCTTCCACACGCCACTCCATCCGCACACCCTTCATAACGCCAATCATCATCCTTAGAACTACTTGTAAGACTAGTCTGGTGCACACCAAGATCAATAACATCATAAATCTATTCAATCAGTATGTAATCCTTGGTATCATGGGTCGTAGAGGTATAGATCTTATAACAAAAAGAAACATTCTTACGGATGGCACACTGTAGTAGAGGAAACCTACTTGCATCATGATCCCCATGGAAAATTTCATAGTCTACCACCATAGTGTGTACTAACTTCCAAGGGAAACTATCCTTTACATGCCCTTCCAATTCATAGTCTATACACCAAAGCCCACTACAAACCTCATGCGTTGAGTTTACAGACAACTTCTCCAACTACTTGGCCATTGCAATAATTTGAGCCTCTAGAAAAGGACTAACACTAGTATCAACGCTCCTAACAACATCAGCGTGAAAGGCATATTCCAAGGCATTGCGTAAGTTTATGAAAGTCTTTTGTGATAGAGACCTCCTAAAGGGTGTTATAAATCCCCCAATAAACCGTTGATCATGTTGAGAAGGGTGGATATCATAGGATAGTTTTGACAAGAGATTCCTGAAACACACGTCATACTCTTACACACTCTTTGTCATTCCTAACTGGATCTCCTTCAAAGTTCTGATGCTCTTATGTTCAAATTCTGGGATATGGAACTCTGCTAGGAAGGCATTCTTCAATGGAGTGTAGTTTACCACCGTATGATGGGGGTCATACTTCCGGTACCAAATATGTGTGCCTCCTTGCAACGTTGTTGCAAACTTAATTTTCTTCTACTCCAAGGTAGTGATACCTTTCACACGCCATAGTAATTCACACTTTTGTACATGTTATCCAACATCTTCAATACCCTTATAGTTTGGCAAGTGCAAAAATTTTTAAAGAATACTTGTGGAGGTGGCTAAGGTCCTTGTCCTCCCGATCCAGATCCTTGGTTACCTCGATTATTTCCTCCTCCACTAGATCCACCAGTCTTGATCCTCTTGACCCACTAGATCCTCCAAATCCGCTAGTCCACCAGTCCTCCAACCCGTATACCACCAAATCCACTTCTATTTGCATGTCTGTGCCATTCCAAGATGCAATACCCAAACCTTAAGTAATTTCACCTTGTCCCAAAATTCCTCCAAATACCGGAATGGTTTACGTAGCCATGGATGTTCCAAATGAGAAATTATATATTCTGGGCATAGATCAATTACTCCCATCGATACCAACAGGGTTACCTATACTTCTCCTTGATAAGGAAAACCAAACTCAGGGGGTTGGTTGCACGGTGGGTTCGAGATGCACACCAACGAATATCCTTTCTCCATGCGATGAAATATCATCAGAATCAAGGGGATTTTCTCCCATGCTTTCCAAGATGGGGTAGCACATAATGCTCAAGTTCCACATCCTTTGCGTGAACCTCAACTCCTTCCTACAACGTCTTCCTCCATAGATCCATCACACTTACAACCTCATGTTGTCTAGTCATCTCCCTTTCACAAGCTTTGTTATACTTGAGTCATCTCTCCTCCCTTTCCTTTTTAGCTGCAATGTCTTCCATCTTCCTCCACCCTAGCTTCCTCTCCCAACACTCAGAGAAGCTTTAGTTGGCCATGGGAAATGACTCTAAACCTAAGGTAATGATCAAGATCTTCAAAGGAATAACACGTATAAAGGATCCTATGGGATCCCTTAGAAACTTGAACTCAACAACTTCTTGGGAAGAATACGTAGAAATATCTTATCCTAGAGTATAACTGGTCAACACTCCTTTCCACCGGTGATCAACATCACGCGTCCAAGTCGATCCGTATCCTCTGACCTCGATAATTGTCTTGGGTCCATATGTGTGATCTATAATACCACTCAATCTGGATGCTTAAGTTGAAAGCCATTCATATAGTTATACTTTGAAAGCAACATAATAATGTCTCATACAACTCATGGTAGGTTCTCCTCTACCCATCTACATGCATCAAACTCAGGTCCAAAGGTCTTTGAATCTTTGAGAAAATTCACCCTTCGTTCTTGACCCATGCTTCAACGCTTTCCAAGGTTAGACGTTCTGTTATCACACATCACATAGACCAAGATGCATGCCATTTCTCACAAAAACTTTGAAAAGAGTTCGACAATGGAACCAAGATGTAGTCATTTCTATACCCTTAGATTAACAAAAAATCCCATGCGTGCTTGACTTATCACCCAGTTGGCGTTGGGTGATCATCCAAGGCACATGTGAGCGCCTGAGCCTCTCCTTTATGTGAGTCTTGTGAGAATACATCATCTTATGACAAATATTCAAGTGCAAAAGAATAGAAAAGAACCATGCATCATTTTGAGAACCTAAGACGAGTTGTCACCCCATTGCATCCATAAAAGAGAAATAAAAAAACATATAGAAATGATTCATACATAAAGGAAATGCATAAGGATTATACTCATGAACACATATATGATTTAGAACAGAGCCTTATATTCATATTAATGAGTCCAGTAACCACATTACATTCCTTGAGGTCATAACAGACCCGTATAACAATGCAGAGAAAGGTCATGCATCGAAAGTACACTATGTCCTTCATATTACAGGGGTAAATACATACCCATCCCTCTAAATATTCCATCACACATATATTTTCTCTTATCTGAATCCATAAAATCCTTCATGAGATTTCTGCAGAGCTTCACCTCTCTTCCACCAGTCTACCACATGAGACACCCACACCTTTTGCTACCCTCACACCTTAATATATAGCTTTTCTGCCTTCCCCGCCATGCCTTCTGAGGTAACAGATCGACTGCCAAGTGTCCAAGTGGTCCTCCAATGGAGCATGCTTCCTTTGGTCCAAGCTCTCCACTATGTAAAATGATGTTCTTCTAGAACCTTCCATCGCATGTATGGAATATTCCCTCTTTGATCCTACATCTGCTAGGCTAGAACCTTATCCACTTCGCATGTTAGATGGGTCACATTTTTCTGTGTGTCTGCCTAGAATGCCAAATATGGATAAGTCCCAAAACTATCTTTCCTTTCACAAATGCCATGTTTTCTACAAAAACCCTGCTATAACCCTTCCCTACGTGCCTTCACCCTATGCACACTTCTTCAAATAGGTCCCCCGCGCCCTCGTACCCATGCACATTTTTGTACTTAGCCATTATTTTGGGGCCCAACATCACCCCAAACTATGCCTATTCTCCATCCTCAGAAACACTCTTCAAAGAATAAAGAATGATAGGTCCTTAACATGGTCGGAAAGAAAGAATAAAAGGAATGAAGAATTGGGAGAAATAATTAAAAATTGGGAACTTTTTTATTGTTTGCGAAGGAGAGGGAAATCCTTTCCTAATTCTACCTCTAACTTGTCCCACGCATCGACCTCATTATGAGCTTGCACCCATTTATCCTCTCTTTGCATAGATTAGTAGAGGAAGATCCATACATGGAAATTAAACAATACTGGTGATATCCTTTCCTCTTCTTATAGATAACCATCCTTTGATATCATTATAATCATAGGAGTAACTATAATATAGAAAACATATCTAAATTAACAAGGAATGGCTTAGTGTTTTCAAGTTTAATTTGGATGCATTAATTAGCTTTTATCCATGTATAGCTTTATCATGGCATTTTTTGTTAGATTAACTAGGTTAGGATTTTATTTGGCGTTAGTTTCCTTTCATTAACTTAGTTTGATTTATTTACGTGCACACATATGGCATGCTCGGTGGGACTCAAACTTGGGTCAACTTCCCGTTCTCACATCATGGCTCTATCGATGAATACATCATGGAATTTGCTTTTTGATTCAAATCATATTGAGCCAAAAGTGCACTAATTACAAATTGAGTGGATGAAATATATAGTAGTAGGGGTTCACCTGGGGTAGGCAACATAAGAACATGTGGTTTGGCCAAATACTCCTTGAGTAAGGAAAACACTTGTTGTTGTTCAGGACCCCAATGGAAATCAACATATTTCTTGAGAAGATGTGTGAAGGAATGACATTTATCAACAAGTTGGGATATAAATTTGTGTATAGCTTGGATTTTACCTTACAAACTACGCAGCTACTTGAGGTTCTTTTAAGGAGGCATGCTCGTAATAACTGTGACCTTTTCTAGGTCCACTTCAATTCCTCTCCTTTAAATAATGAAGCCTAGAGGCTTCACTGAAAGATCACCAAAAAAACTTCTTTGGGTTGAGTCCAACCTTGTAATCTCTGAGACATTGAAAGATACACCGTAATATCTCTAGATGTTCTACTCTAGTCTTGGACTTACCCAAGATTTCATCAACATAGTCTTCCATTATATCATGTAGCATGTCATGGAAGATGATAGTCATGGCCCTTTAATAAGTTGCACTTGCATTCTTGAGGTTGAGGGGCATGAATTGGTAACAGATTCATACCCCATGGGGTAGTAAAAAAGCAGTCTTATGTTGATTCTCTTATGCAATCTTGATTTGATTATAACTTGAAAAGCCATCCATAAGAGATAACTTTTCGTAACCTGCAGATTAAATTGATAATCATGTCAATGTGGGGAAGAGAAAAATCATATTTTGAACATGATTTATTAAGGTATCTAAAATCAGTAAAAATCCACGATATCGATGGGTTTATTTTGCATAGGTACTATGTTGGATATCCACTTTGAATAGCCAATAGTTCTAGTGAAACATACCGCTAACAATTTTCTAGCTCCTCCTTGACTAAAAGGGCCATGTGAGGATGAATTTTCCTTAATTTTTTCTTGATTGGTTTAGTATATTCATGCACAACTAAGCTACCCTAGATCAACACTCTAAGAATTTGATAACCATCCTCAAGGATCACTATCATCTCTCCAAGAGGTAGCTGGAAACTCGACTCTCACCGTGCCATATCTCTGCTAAGATAGTTAGAAGGATATGATCCAGTCTAATATACAGAAGTTGTGCAATATATGATAAGTCCTGGAGCCTTCAAAACTGCAATCGACAAATATGTATGCATCACGAGAAGGTCATCTCATAAGCTCGCAAGAATTCATGACACTCCCACACATCCAATGATAGTTGTTTCTCCCAGTAGATCACAAAAACACAAACAATTAACATCATTTCTTCTAAAAACATTTTCTAAAGTCTTCTAAACACTCATGTATTCCTCTAATCACTTCTTAAAACATTTAAAATTCTTCTAAAAATCTTCAAAAGACTCGTAGTCCTGTGCTAGCACATCTCCTTTCACGCTAGCGCACACATTTTCATGCTCATGCTCTCATTTTCATGCTAGCGCACATCACGCTAGCGCATGTCATGCTAGAGCACCTATTTTCACACTCATGCTCTTATTTTCACGCTAATGCATGACCTAACCTACAAAAAATAGTTTAATGCACATGCTCCTATTTTAATGCTAGCACATGGAATTCATGCTAGTGCACCTAAAGGCCTACGCCAACGTTAACTCGTAAACTTATAATGACTAAAAAGGGAATTAAATGCACTAAAAATTCAAAAAAAATGTGTTACTTATTGGGACACCATATGCAGGAAGCCTCCCAAATTCTCGAACTTGATAAAAAGATGTCTGATCCTGGATTTGTGCCATCTCTCTTATAATTCAGAGCAATATCTCTCAAAAAAGTAATAGGCTCAAATAACACAAATGGGCCGTGATGGATTTTACCCCTCCCACCCTACTATTTATACCCTTCCAGTCTAATTCTTCATTTTTATTTCCTCCCAGGGGCCAGATTACTAACTTGTTCCTCTATTTTATTCCCGCCACATACTGACATTCCGTCGCGATGATTATTTTAATTAAATGGTCATTTTACTAACATTTTCACCTCACTGGGGCATATTTTTGCTTTCCGGTGACCTTTTCTTCTCATTGGGGCATATTTTTACTTCCCGAAGATTTTTGTCGAGTGTACCCAACACATTATAATTTTTCTATATAAAATTCTTCCTAAAATGTTAAAAAAGTAAAAAAATGGCAAAAACCATTAAAAATCCAAAAACATGGTAAATACTAAATATTCAAAAATAAAAATAAAGTGGTAAAAATTCAAAAAATCCAAAAAAATTGTACGAATTCAAAATTCCCACACTTCTTAAAATTTTCAAAATCCAAAATTTGTGAACACAATGTTTCAACATCTAAATCATTCAGGACACAACTTCCTCAAACATAAAAATTATCCTACAAAACATCTTTCTTTGGTCCTCGCTTGTTCTCACACATGACTTGCGGATCATTTTGATCTAACCTCCATTAACAAAGTTGGTTTACTTGCTATGTCTATATTCCCTTGCACAACTAGTTTCTTAGGGTAGTATCATAGTGCATGATTTATTTTTCATAGGACTCATGTGTCCTCTATTTATTCATCTTGCATATATCCTTGTTTAGGGTTTCATTTTTAACCCTTTTCGTATAACTTGAACATGTGGGAACTACAACTAGATAACAAAAAATTGGTGTAACTCTCTTGAACATTGTTTGTCGAGTACGTTTGTTTTTTCTTGTTTCCTTGTTCGTAATCTTTTTACTCTCTCACACTACATTATTTCATGCATTTTACTTTGAGTCAGTCTTGTGGGTAATGATAAAAAATAGTATTATGGATTTTTATGTCATTTTACACTTTTGTTGCATGCCTGTATCAAATAAAAGTTACTCCCGATCTAGATGGTTCATTGATTATGTTGTGAAATGATGATAAAAAGTCGCTCTTGAGCCAGTTAGGTTGAAATCTATCTCCATTTTCTTCATCACGTTTTCCATTAATCACCATTTTATTTAAACACCACCTGGGGCAATAGGGATTGAATTTATCCCCCATCCCCCTCATTTTTTCTTCCATACATTGAAACACAACATTTCTCTTCTAATAAATCCATTGGAACAATGATTAACCAAGCCATGTTCAACTCTCCATTGTTGTAGTATGCTTCTACTTTGCTAACTTTTCATCCTTCTTTTTGATTGTCGATCGACCTCTTCTATCACCCCATTGACACTCGAGGGGGAATCCTTCATTCTACTCATTTTCCTTCAAAAATTTAATTTTCGTAACTATCTACTATCTTTGAAGTGGCATCACTTGCGCTACACCACACCAAAGAGGGGAAAATGTAGACACCTAAATTTGACTACGTAATTTTACTACTAAAATTACACTGTTTATCATCTTTCTCGTCAATTTTGTTATAATTAGTGATTTCCGATAATTAGATAACATTCTCCTTCATCTCAATAAATTAACAAAACTTTGTTAATTAACTAGAATTTCCATTCATCTTTGGATGCCAATTAACGACACTTCGTTAGTTGTAAGAAACAACCAAAGCAACTCAACACAATAATCTCTTTCCTAAAAATATACTAACAAAATTTAAAAATGACTATATAAAAACTAAAAACTTATTCTTAAGAAAAATATTCTCTCATCCGTATTGGAAACCATGAGAAATAGTGAGTTTCCCCCTCACAAGTTCTTACAAGCCCATCTTCCTCTAATACCCAATGTAGATTTTGGTTAGAGTTTACATATAAAAATATAGAAAAAATTTATTCACAAATAAACTCCACATCAATTCATATCGGATAAATTTTACAAAATGGAGATATTACATATATAGAGACTGTAGCTCCTATTAACAAGGAGATTGCTCAACCACATATCCCTAAATACATGAGTGGTTTCAACAACCAGTTATTCATGTATTAATAACAATACCATACTCCTAATATAAATTATTTTTTACATAATATGACGAACTAGTTTACCATACCAAAAACTATCAACTATTTTACCACATATTAATACTAATGTGGAGCACTAAATATTATTTTCCTAATAGTCTTGTTCCTATCTTCTTTCACAAGGTTTTCTATAAATACCCTAGGAACTTGGTATCCTGTCGCGATACCATACTTATAGGAAATCCATGTAGTTGCACCACCTCCCTAAAGAATAGATGTGTGATTCCTATCACATAACTAGTCTTTTGCATGTAATGAAATGTGTCATCTTTGAAAATCTATCAACTACCACAAATATGGAGTCATTTCCTCTTTGTGTTCTTGGAAATCCTAGTATGAAATCCATGTTGATATCCTCCCATGCCTCCTTGGTACATGTAAAGGCTAATATAATCCCATGTTTTGTTTATACCCCTTAGCTAATTGGAAAATTTTACACCTCTATACATACTTGCACACATATGTACTCATCCTCGTCCAATTACATTGTTCCTCCAATTGTACTAAAGTTTTGTCACCTCTAAAGTGACCTCCTAAGCCTCCACTATGTTTTTCCTTGGTTAAGTTTTCACACATTGACCCTTTTAGCATACACAATTGTGTTCCTTTGAACAACGTTCATCCTTTGATGAAATAATCTATCCATGACATCTTGTTTAAGCATATTGGATCATTTCATGCTTCTCATGCTTCCCTAAAGTCCTTGTCAAGTGCATATAACTCCTTCATGGCCTCAAAATCCATGAATTTGTTGCACATTTATTTTAGTACCAATAATCTCCTACTTAGTGTGTGTGTAACTTTATTAGACTTCCCACTTTAGTGTCTTCACAAAAATGAGTAACTATGCATGAAATCTACCCACTTCATGTGCCTTTGAATCAACTTTGCTTGACTATTGATGAATTGTAGTGCTTGATGATTAATATACAAAATAAACTCATTCGGTAATAAGTAATGCCTCCACCTTTTCGGTTCCTGTACTATGGATTCTTTACATCATTCAACTTTTCACTAAAATAGGTAACACATCTTCCTTATTGACTCAATTCTACACCAATTGTGATTACACTTTCATTGCAATCCATCTGAAATACCTTCTCAAAATCGATAATGCTAACTTGGTTGTGAATCCTTTGTGTCAATTCCGGAAGTTGTGATCGCCTCCTTATTTCATACAAATTTGGTGATCTCCCCTCATTTTATTTTTGATCACCACATGTATTCCACTGAAGTTCCTTATAAAATTCCTATAGAATATTTATAGTCCATGAAATATTGGTGCCTCGAGTTACACTTACGGGTGATGACCATTCAATTATTTCACGCACCTTTTTGGATTCATTCGTAACCCTTCTTGGGATAGTAAAAATCCTATATAAATTAATTATTTATGCATAAAAATATGTTTCCTTATGTTTACAAGTAACCTCTCCTCCTGCAAGCGCTTCACCACCTTGAATAGATGATCGAGATGTTCCTCCATTGTCCTTCTAAATACTATTATATCATCCAAATATATAATTAAAAATTTAAGAGGAATGGCTTTAATACTTCATTCATCAACCTCATGAATGTACTTGGGGATTTGGTTAACCTAAAAGGCATGACCATCCGCTCATATTAGACTTAATTTATCTTGAATGATGTCTTCCACTCATCTCCTTCCCTAATGCGAATTTAGTGATATCCACTTTTCAAATCTATATTTGAAAAATAGTATGTGCCACTAAGACAATCCATCAAGTAATCCATCCTAGGTAGTGGGAACCTATACTTGATTTTTATCATGTTGATGGCTCTAGAATCAACACATATGCATCATGCACCTTATTTATTAGGTGCTAGTATTGTTGGTACTACACATGGACTCAAAATTTTGCATACTAGTCATTTATCTAAAATATCTTACACTTGTCTGTGTACCTTTGCATTCTCTTCTCGGGATCATTTTATACAACAATTTTTTGGAAAATTAATGTTGGGTACAGATTAATTTGGTGATTGATAATGGGAACTAGTGGTAATCCTTACGGAAATTCCTCTGTCACGATGTTCATAAAATATTCCAATACTTGACACACTTTTTTAGGTACTTCCTTTTCCTTAAAAACTTCATGCACTTTCCTTGGTGATAGCACATAACATGCCCCTTCTTCCTACACTTCTTGGAGGAATTAACTTCCGACATAAGTAGTACACTTGCACAAAATCCACCGCAAAATTCATATTCCTCATTGTCCTTCAACAACGAAAAATTAAACTTGCATTCATCTTTATCAATGCAAAGGAATTTTGTGCTCCCATCATGGAAAAAATTCCTATCATACTCCCAAGGTCTCCCTATAAATAGGTGACAAACATCCACAAAATGACACCACAAAATACCACATTGCAATAATTTCCTATCTGGAACTTAATTAGGCTTTTCTCATTCACCAGGACTTGGTGCCCCTTCGTAGCCATGAAATTGTAAGGATTAGGGTGCACAATATTCTTCATCCCAAACTTCTCCAATATTTCATAGGAAACAAGATTGTCTCTGTGCTCCCAATGTCAAAAATCACCTTACATCATTTTCCTCCTGACTTACAAATGATTCTAAACAATTTCTTTTTATGTGCATATTCATCTTCTTTCTATGACATTGTCAAAAATAATTTCCTTATCATTAGAGATTACTCGCACTATGATCCTTCTAAATTCCTTATGGATCCTCTTGATTTCATATCACCATGTGTCACATGTGTACCGTGTCAAGACACCTACTTGTAACTTTATTTTGAACATTCAAACACTTAAATGCATGGTGTCCAACGGTTCCACATTTTAAACATGTTCAGAAAAATCCTCTTCCCCTTCCTTGGTTAAATATTCCTCATTATCATGAGAAGTGTGATTCTCTTTCATCCACACACTATTATCAATATTTTCTTGTTTATTATTGCACTCATTTCCATGCCGTTTACTATGCATCCTTAACCACTTCCTTGTCTTCCATGCACATTGCACCTTCCCCTTCTAGTTGTAATTTGGCTCTTGTGCATATATTTTTTTCTACCTTGAAGGTTAGTTGATAATCTTCCTCCACCATTTAAATGTGCACCAAGCCAAGTAATTTCTAAATACCATACCTCAAGTCATTAATATATCATGTGACCTTCTCTTGGTTATCTTCCACATGTCCATATATTATCATGATCTAGTGGAAATCCTTCATATAGTCCTTTACTTGACATCTCACTTTGTCTTAAATTTTAAAATCTCTTGAATAAAATCATTTAATAGTCACGATGACCAAAAATTACTTCACATTTTGGTGACCATGCGATCCCAACACACTATCTTATCATTTCCTCTCTTTTACCATTCATTTTTCTCATGTTTCCAACACAACAATATATTTTATTTCAACTTTATTTGCACTACTCTGAAGTGTAGTTGGTTGGTTATCTCCTCAAACTCAAAGTATTCTAACATGTTTGTGAACCAATCCACATATTCTTCTGGGTAAAATCTTCCATAGAATGACAAAACATCCATCCTCCATATACGACCCATCCTTGAAATGGCCTATAATAATTACATTTCCTCTACACCCATGGATTCCTATTTGACTTGGTATTCACCTTCAAAAAATCTCTCACGTTGTGTGAATCCTACTACTACTACACCATCATCACTTTACGTATCTAGTTTCAGTAAATCCTTATTGTCGGTCTTCTTCAATGACCTCGAGTCTAGTCCTTACACCCCTTAGTTATGTAATTACTTGTTCTAGTGCTCACATAATAGGTTTTTGGATACATTGGTCACATTCACTACTCCCATATTGAAGGCTCTTCTCAGTGGCATCTTTACTCCTTTGACTAGTTGCTTCACAATCGACATTCTACCAGTATCTTCACCTCATAACCTATCTCTAAGTTATGTACCCTAGATATGATACCATTTTGAAGCCAACCGGGTTGGATTGAAATGACCTTGGATTGTTTGAAGAGTACAAACAATGGAAAATTATAACACAACATAAGTTTCATTGTATTCTAGATCTTTCTAACATCTACAACTGATTCCCTCTTTGGAATAATTACAAAACTAACAACAGACTTGAAGAGCTACGGGGTGATGGCTTCCTACATAAATACTTGCTAAAAGTCCCTGAAATATGACACTATATAGGATTTTATAAACCTTTATTCCTACCTATTTGGATTTTTAATATTTATTTTATAATCTTCTCTTGATCCCACTCAATCTCATATTTGAATTTACTAAGCATTAATGGATTTTGACCACTTTATGTTGGTATTTGAGAGAAGTCCAACTAGTTTTCCATGTCCTTTTGGTTCCCCTATGCACATTCTATTTTCATGTGCATATCTCTACAATATTTGCACACCCCTTACCATGCTACACCAAAAACTCATGTGTTCATGCTCGACACAAAAACTTCATGCACTTGTCATGAAATTTCTGTAGTGCCATCGTTGTCTGGTTATCCTTTTCTAGTTCTTGTGCATATTCCCATACTTTGCCAAAATTTCGTAAGATATATGCAAATTTCTTATTCTCACGTGATGTTCCTCCATCATAAATTACTGTATAACCCTCTAATAAACCTAACAATCAAAATAAGGTAATCTACATACAAAAGATGCCTTATAACATACTCTCCTAAACAAAATCCATCCCCACCATACAAATTTAGCCACTCTTCAAGTTTGTCAATATATAAGCCAACACGAGTAGGGGATAAGGGGCATCCTTGTTTAACTCCAATGTCACTTCTAAAACTTTATGAAATGCATGCTTGAGTTCTGATTTTGACTTGCACGTCTTCATAGATCCTATGTACAATATTTCTAAATTGTTTTGGAATACAAAGATCCTTCCTTTTACAACATATCTTTGTAGTCACTAAAATACGCACTTATTACTATTACACTATGTCTCTAGTATGTTGTTATATACATGATTTCTAAGTATGAAAACTAAACACTTTGGTGAAACCTCTTTGGTCATTTTATTTCTTTGTTTGGAACTCGCTCGTGTATTTTATCTGGAATTTACATATTTTAGTCAAGTCATAGGGATACATGTTCTGTCTTTCACCATATTTTTGGTTGCTTTCTTTGCATTACCTCCTAGACAAGATAGTAAGCACCACGTGTTAATGTCCTTCTCGACAATTTTTTCCTCTTCATTTGGTTTTCTAATTTTTGATTCATTCAAGCTTTAGGTATTTTCTTATTTCCTTTCCACGACCTAGGTTATATTTTGGTGTCATTATGTGTTGAAATTAAAACAAAGAACTCATATATATACATAACCTACTAACTATTATAAGGGACAATTGGGCCATCATTCCTATATCTACCACATACCAAATAAAAACACAAGGGACTGCATTTTGTGTTCCATTATTCACTGCATAGGGGGAGGCTATTATGAATTCCATACCACACATTTTTCCATTGGTACAAATTAGTTGTATCTCTTTAATCTTTGTATGACCGACAATAGGGCATCCTAGCTCAAGGGACACTATTTCAATAACACACACCAAAACTACATTGACTCGAAATACAATGTAATGATCGGTGAAAATGACATCGGGGTGACCATCGAGATTAGTTAGATTGAATTATATGCATTATTTATTCATCTAATGTGCACTTGCGTATTGTATAGGTAACTAGGGTTTATTTTATAGGTACATGTGTGATAGAGAAAAAGTGCAAGTGAAAATGACACAACCTAAAACGAACTAAAAGTGAAAAGAATAGACATAGAAAGAAGTAAGATCACAACTATCTTGCAGACACTATCACCCAAAACTTACACTAGCACTTAGGTGGCCCCATCCCATTTCAGGTGTTCCTATTTATGAGATCATCATAATGTAGTTTCATAGTTAGATATTACACAATCCGAGAATCATCCTTTCTAGATGAGTTTTCAACCCAAAATAAAATCATATATATAGATACAAGTTGAGTCATTCTAAAAACCTTATCTATCACTCTTGCTTGTATTTCTATAGTTTGATCTTACATATTTAGTGTTATATTTATTTGATTGGTAGTGCCCTTATCTAGATTTTAATTTTATTAAATCATTTGGTGAACCCATTTTGATTGAACTCTAGATTTCTCTAGGCTCCTTTATTTTTGTATATTCCCGTCATCGTATAAAAATATGTTTCAAAATCACAATCCAATTCTAGTTATCCTAGTTATGAATCCATTCCTATGGTTTGTATTTAGCCTTATTTCACCAATGCTAAGGATGAAGCCACATTTTATCGCAAGTATCATATTATCGCTACTTACAATCATACAATACCTCATGTGTTTACTAAGCTTTACAACCCTAGCCCTAATGTTGTATTGTTAATCCATATAAAGGGCGCTATTGTTTTTTATTATAATATTGAGTCTATTGCTAGTAATGAGACATGTCTTGAGGATCTAGTCGGTTTTATGATAAAGAATGCATTGTTAATGATAATTGTATTTCTCTTGAGTCTCTTAATTAGGTTAATTATATTATATATGGCCCTATCCCTTCTTCTTCTTATTTTTATCCTTCCCTTACATATGTAAAAATCATTAGGTCTAATCATGTTGAGGTTGATATTTCTATTTCAAATCCTTCCCTATCCCCTTCACCTTCTACTTACCCATTGACCATTATGCCTAAAGAGACCTATGTTTATTCTTTTCTTGCATGCATGGCTATTCCTATTTCATGTGCTCCTATTTTTGATGTTCCTATTTCTTCTCATGATGTGTTATAATATTATTTTATTCATGATGCATGTATTACTACTCTTGATGTTTCTAAATATAATGTACTAAATGATGATGATAAATAAAACATGCATGTTTCTTTTCCTCCTCCTTTGGTTGATCTTGTTGATAAATGTGTACAAACCTCCCTTCCTATTGATGCTCCTCTCATTCCTACTACTATTTATCCTCTTGCTGATCCAAAAGTTGACTTCCAACCTAATAGTGTCCCCATGGCTACTTATAATGGAAAAATCCAACCCCTTAATGAGCCCCTCAATGTGTATGCTATTCCTCCCCAAGAAGTTATTTCTCTCATGCATGTTATTGGTGATTTAAAAAATAAGATACATAATCTTACTATTGAAATTAGTGGCTATTATACTAGTACTAATAATAATTCCCTTCATGGCAACCCTATTCCTAAGAAGATTTACAATTCATATTTTTAAAGGGTTTTACTATGCTTACTTTTTAACTTTTTTATGGGACGGGTAATCCTTATATGAATCTTAAGGATTTTAGGATAGCTATGGCTTCATTTTATAATGATATATTGTTACTCAAATATTTTCCTAATAGTCTTATTGATATTGCTTCTCATTGGTTTCATCATTTTCCTAGTGGATCTATTAGTACTTATCTTGATATGGAAGAGGCATTTCTTAGATGCTTTATTTCTAATAATTGTCCTAAAGTTACATTTGAGTGTTTACCTTCTTTTCATCAAGGAAAGAATGAACCAATTCATGATTACATTTTACGTTTCAAATATTGTATGCATCATTTAATTTTTCAGCCTATTGATCTAGAAATGAAATATATATTTTGTTGTGGCTTAATTCGTCCTTTGAAAGAAAAGTTACTATACGATACATATAAATCATTTACTCTCCTTTGCTTCAAATTTATAGCTTTAGAAAAATAATTTCTTAATGATCATATTATTGTGCATGCTTCTAGTTCTTCTACTCCTACCCCACCTAGCACTTCTTCTTCTCTTCCACCTATTGCACCACCTTCATGATCACCATATCCTCCTAAACATACTCATGCACACCCTTTACCCTTACATATACATCCACCTCATTTCACTCCACCTCATAAGCACAATCCATTGTAATTTTCACTTTCTTCTAGGACACATGATGTTTTATACACCTTTTTTGATGATAGGTCGATTCATTTACCTTCCAATGAGCATCACCCTCCTCATTAGTTACAATGTAATCATAACCAGGAATTCTATAATTTTCATAGGATAAATTATCATCATAATAATGATTCATATGTTCTTCATGATTCTCTTTAGTTGTTTGAGGAATAGGGTGTCATTTCCTATCTTGCACGTCATGTTGATAGATCACATTCTCCCATGTCATGACCTTTCTCACCAACTTATGTAAATTTGAATACCTCTTGTCCTCCTCTTGTCATCTTGTGTCCTCCTACGACTATGCATGGGCCACGTGCTTCACTTATTTTTCATCCCACACCCAAGTGGATCTTAAAGGAGCAAAACTCACCATTTTGGATTAAAATATTCTCAAGTGTTACTATGATCACTTTGGGTTTATCTTTTGGAACCTATACTTAGGATATCACATTTGCCGAGTCACTTGCACATAATTATCACCTTCTCTCTTGCTAGAAGCCATACATTCTTTTCTCACTATATTACTTCATCCTTATATTCTACTAGTATGATTATTCACACATGATCAATTATTTATTACCTATCTTTATCACATAGTTCCAATCTATATTCAACAGACATGCATATCTATATTTTTGTATCACATTTCTAACATCATTTCAATATCTATACTATTATTATTATCATCACTTATACACATATCAAAATTAAATCACATCACATAAGTAAAGTAAATCAATATAACTCAAAGGCCACATCATCAAAAATATAATTGTGTATATATATATATATATATATATATATATATATATATCTCAATTTTTTTAATATAAAATCAAGAGTCCAAGACCTCTCTATACATCATACATCATCCTCACTACTAGAGGCTATAACTACCCTAGAACTAGATGCATCCCCACTCGATCTCCGACACTAAGCTCGTGACCACTACTCTAATTGTGATTGTAAGTCAACCGCCTCAGCCACAACCTCTACATATCAGCCCTAGATCTCCACATATCTCTCAAACATACTCTGTACAAGGCCACCTTCATTGATTTCCTCTCACACTTGTGCTAACTCCATCCTCATCTCATATTTCTTAGAATGCAACACGATACATGTAGAGGTTATTATGACCACTAGATCAAATAAATAGGCATGCTCACTAATAATATGATCAACCCTCTCCAACATACCTCCCCCATAAGCACATTTGGGGGAATATTGTGAGTCAACGTGTGTATTGACATATCTATAATAAGTCACCAAAACTCATCACTTGTAATCATATAATATTTATTAGCATCCAACTATCACAAATACCAATATCAACATTTATAAAATCCTTAATAATATAAATCAATTTTACTTATGCCGCACAAATGCCATCATTACGAAATCATCCTCGGGAGCATTACCTTGCACTCCGCTGCCTCTCCACCTCTTATAGTTCCACATGGATGACCTCCATCCACTGGAAATAATAGCACCCATCAGTTCTCAACCCATCACTGTATATAAGTCGGGGTACACCCCACATCATTGAATATACTCATCATTATCTATGTATCCCTCTCCCCGACACTATGCAACCGCAATTGAGACTTAGCCTAGATCACAATCTCCTTAATGCCCATATAAATCTATACCATACATATGGTTGGGGGCACATCCCATGCAATTCCAAACTGCCTAGATACTCACTCCTACTAAAATAAATTGGTAACCCCACAGGAACCTATCCTCCAACCACATGGCGTGTCAAATGCACCAAAGTTCTATATCATCCTCTACCCATCCTCCATAATACCTATAAGGTCTCTAAATAATGGATATGGGATCTATAATCTCCAAATTTGACCTATAGTTCATCGTATCAAACCATCAAATCCTTGAGCCCATCCATCAAGTTTCAAATATCTTAGGGTGACCTCAATATGCCCTTGGCCCACTCAATGGTTGAACTATAACAATATGATAATATACCCACAAAAGAAATAAGGAAGTGGATCTTATACCACCACCACATTCATCATGTTTAAAATGATAAAATCCATGTATAGGCATGACAATACACACCGACTCCACATATACCATAAGCCATGCTCCTCAATACTCTAAAAAATGTCATGCATCATATATAAAATAGACACCCCACCTACATCCACTACCATACTAGATATGATTATAACTACAATAAAGTTCCATAATTATGAAACACATAATATAACAATGTAATCTAGGATGATCAATGGATCTACACGTACCTATGACCTTGCAAAATACTATCCCATTTCCTTCTAGTGCCTCTGTGTATCTCATGGGGCCATCACCTGTAACCTCTCTCCCACAAATGATAACTGAAGAATCCTATATACATCCTCTAATGTTACCGTTATATCTCCCTGTGGGAAACTAAAAGGTGCAAGTATCTACACACCATCTCTCACACAATGTGGTCATCATATGCATATTACGTGGTACCTCCCTAAACTAACAATGTGCCACATCTCGTAACGATCCAAAACATCCCACTCCTCATCCTTCAAGACCAATGTAAGTAATGTAGACAAGTTGTTACCTCCATGAAACTCCCTCAATTCTCTATCTCTCGTATACATCACAAGCAAGGCAACAAACACAACATTTGTAATGTTAATAAAAAAATTAGTACACAAGTTTGTTAAAACAACTTGGACAAAATCGCCTAACTCTCTGGACACTAGCATCCAAAATTGGGTTGATACCACCCCAATCCGTATGGTATTATCCAAAGGATATAACCGACCCATCGACATCGTCTTGGATAGAAATGCCTAGACCATTAAAAATATCCAAAATATAAAAATGACATAAAAATCTAAATTAGCCTAATCTTATATGTAAAATAATTCACTTACCAACTGATCTATAGTCTATGTAGAAATGGCCTCTATCACCCTCTCAAACCTATTCAGGATGGCCTCTCATGCACATGGCATTTGTATCACTTAGAGCTCCAAACAAAAATTCTCAAATTTACAAATGAAGATCCTTTTGAATTTTTCACCTTACTATTTATTGTAAAATATCCTTACCCACATTTACTATAGTTCCTATACTATCTTCTACAACAACTAATTTATCATTTTTGTTTCTTCCATATTTTGAGCATCATTTATCCATTTTTGCAAATTAAGTACTATTTTCCAAATCAATACCAGTAGTTTCAAATTCTATTCCAAGTACCAAATTTTCCTCCCATATTACTTAACTTGGGAGCTAATATAATATTTCATGCACCATTATTCCAATACCAAGGAGTTGTACCATTACATCGTAAAGTGGGGGAAATGAGATGTCATTACCTTTCCTATACCACTTTACGAGGGTTTTCAAGACTTAGAAGGAAAGTTAGAACATGGGTTCATATTGCCATCTGCGCAGTGTTATAACCTATTTTTGAGGAAGCATAATGGTGGAAAGGAAAAATGGCCACTCTTCCAACACTCTTTCTCTAGCGACAAGATGCTTAAATCCTTAGTTTAGCGACAAAATGATTAAATCCTTAGAGTTTACACTTGTTTGGGAACTGATCACTCCCGATCTCTCCTTCCATTTCCTAGTTTCGAAGTCTCCTATATCTCCTTAGCAAGTTCATAACCAATATCTCCTTAGCAAGTTCATATCCAATATCTCCTTTGTGAAAACAAAGGTCACTCCACATAGATAAAAATGTTGATCCATGGTTCTCCATGCTATGTTTCTTACTATCTAAGCACGCTCCAACTACAAAGCATATTTTATAATACTTTAATTTTATCCAAATAACATAAAGGGTGAAATTTAGTCACTAAAATATGCACTTATTACTATTACATTACGCCTCTAGTATGTTGTTATATACATGATTTCTAAGTATGGAAACTAGGCACTGGTGACACCTCTTTGGTCATTTTCTTGCTTTGTTTGGCTCTTGCTTACATCTTTTATCTTGCATTTGCATATTTTTGGTCAAGTCACAGGGATCCCTATTCTTGTCTTTGGTCATGTTTCTAGTTTCTTGTTTCAGGACAATCTTGCTCAAACAAGATAGTAGCACCTAGGCACTAATGTCCTTTTGGTAACTTTTTTCCTCTTCATTTTGTTTTCTACTTTGTCGGTTTACTTTATCTTTGGGTCTTTTTAATTTCCTTTATAATACCTAGGGTGGATTTTGGTATCACTATGTGCCAAAATTCAAACAAAGAACTCATATATATACACAACCTACTAACTATTCTAAGGGGAAATTAGGCTATCATTCCTATATCTACCACATACCAAAGAAAAACAAAAGGAAATACATTTTAGGATGCATTATTCACCGCATAGGAGAGGTTATTCTGAATGCCATACCACAAATTTTTACATTGGGATAAAGAATTTATAGCCCACTATTATTTGTGCGGTGACACTAGGGCATCCTAGCTCAAGGGACACTATTTAAAACACACACATTGACACCATAACTACATCAAGTTTAAAATGTAGTGCAACGCTTGGTGACAATCACATTGGGGTGACCGCCGAGGTTAGTATGATTTAACCATATACATTATTCATTCGTCTAATGTGTGCTTGAGTATTGAACAAGTAACTAGGGTTTATTTTATAGGATCAAGTGTGATAGAGTAGAAGTGTAACAAACCTAATGTGACCTACAACGAACTAAAATTAATAAGAAGAGACATAAAAATAACCAAGATCACAACTATCCAACATAAATCAACACCCATAATAGACACTAGTGCCTAAGTGGCCCATCCCATTTCAGGTCCTCTTATCCCTAAGATCGTCACCGTCCAATTTCAGAGTCGAGCTTAAATAGTCAAGAATTAGCCTTTCTAGATAATTTTTATCCCATAATTAGTTCAGATCTATATATACAAGTCATATCTATCACTCTTGATTTTATTTCTATAGTTTGATCTTACGTATTTACTCTTATATTTATCTCGATTAGTAGTTCCCTTATCTAGATTTAACTTTAATAAATCAAGATTATCCTCGGGGACCACATTAATAACCTTTTTGAAGTCAACAAAATAACAATAAACTTCCTTTTTTTCACTATATGATTTTTAATGATATTCCTCAAAGTAATTTCACGATCTATTGTTGAGTTCTTGGATTTAAAACCTACTTTCGCTTTTGCTCTCTTACTTTTTTCTTCTTCCCATTTGTTGATGTTTGCTTAAACATACTACCAAACTACTTTACAAACATGGAATTGATAATTATAATCATGTAGTTAGAAGGATTGTTAACATATCCACTCTTAAAAATAGGTATCACAATGCCGATAGTTCACTTGCTTGGAAACCCATGTTGAATGATGTTTTTGAATATTTTCACAATACGAGGAGAAAGTGTTTTTGACCCCCATTTTAAATACTTTTCTTAAAGCTCAACCAATTCCTTGAAATTTCTAGAATCCAACATTTTATTACCTTCCTTAACCTCTTGCAAAGTGATTAACTTTGTTATTATGTTGATCATGTGTAGGGCCTCAACTTCTACTCCTCGCTTGTATAATTGTTTTACATATTCAAACCAATGAATTATTGTGATATTATTCTCTATTTTTTTAATTTTTTTAAGTTCCCTCAAAATAATATTGGGTTATTCTTCCCTAGGTAAATAATATATTCTCTCCTTATGCTCATGAAATTACCCTCTTTTGTTTTTATAATTTCCTTGTACAACTTTATGTTCACTTTCTCTTTCCCTAGCTCTTTAAGAGCTCTCCTTGCAGCTTTGCAATCCTCATTAAACCAACCGTTTTCCATAAAATAGTTTTTTTCTTCTTCCAATAACTCTCAACGATAAAAGAGACAAATAATATTCAAAGTGAACATTCGTACAAGAGAATCAAGGATTCATAAAGTTGAGGTTTACAAAGAAAATTAAATAATATACAAATCATGTTTAAGATATATATATATACATTTATGGTGTTATTTTGAATCCTTATATATATATATATATATATCTATATATATATATGTATGTATGTATGTATGTATGTATATATATGTATGTATGTATGTATGTATGTATGTATGTATGTATGTATGTATATATATATATATATATATATATATATATATATATATATATATATATATATATATATATATATAAGGATTCGAAAATAACACCATAAATACCTACATCCAATTTTCCTTCCTTTGGGCCTGCATAAGAGTTTAAGGATACTTGTTTTCATAAATGATATCGTACCTCTAAAAACCTACAACAATTCTTAATTTGAATTTTTAATCATTTGGAGACTCTTCGTTGAGAGAAAAATGGCTGACACGAGATAAAGTTTATAAGGATGATTTGAGATCAAATAAGGCCTTTGGCATTCATAAATTTGTTTCCAAACTTGAGGTATTCCTATATTAATACTTATTCAATATATTCACTAAATGTGAGATAAAATATGGCATGTTGTGCCCCCGCTTCTAATGCAAACACTATGGCTCTCCTTTACGGGGTTATATTTCATGATTTATATACTCAATATCACCTCTTTCATTTTCTAATATCAAAATTAATGTTAATATAATTAGTAATTGATTACTCAATGTAGAAATACAACAAATAGACAAATCCTAAATTGTGTCATGACAAAACATATAAGTTTGGGAAACTTAAATAAATTAAGCATGTAAAATAAAGATTAGGGTTAATTTAAATTATGATTGATCACTTCATGTAAAGATGAATTGGGAATCAAAAATACAATAAATATAATATATTTCAATGTCCAAAATCAAATCTTTATAGATAGGGTAAATGCACATGCTTAAGTGTGATAAATAAAGTATGGGTTAGGGTATAGTGATATGAGAGTATGTAGGTATAGACAAAAAATCACACACTTGGGTACATTCCTAGGTCCTAAAAGCATAGTAGCATTTATATGATTCCTAAGCAAGAAAATTAGTGGTTGAAAACTATATTTGGCCTATTTTTCTTGTATCTTTCTTTCTCTTTGCTCATACACACCCTACAAACCAGTAAAAACTTTACTTGTTTATCTTTCATGGCTTTAGACACTAGCGCCTAGCCAGGACAATAGGGCCAATGCACTCCTATCCCTCCTAGGTGCCATTGACCCTTTCTTATCTTACTCACTCTTTTTGGGTCTCTTTTACCTTTTGGGAATATTTTTGACTTATGGGTCATCATTTTAGTTGTCAATTATGAAATTCAAACAAGGGAATAATATAAATACATAGTTATGTGTTCAAAATCAAGGACCAAACACTAAACATTATTATCATCACCTAAGCTTGCATTCAAAAGGCACCTAAAGCACTCAAAATCATATATCTAGCAATAATTTAAGGGATAAGGGCTACATAAAATATGGTAATAAAACATAGGAAGGGGAATTCCATTCTATTCCATCCACACATTCTACTACATTACTACATTCTAGCTACAACCCGCTATCAAGTGCAACTTGCACAAGGGAATCCTAGGGAAAAATTTCTACACACACTCTCTCTATAATTACATGGATTCTGATATGTAGTGCAATGCTTGGTCATAAATTTACCCTCAAGGTGACTACTGGGTCATTCGACTCCCCATTCTACATTTTCCTTTTTACGTTTGATGTGGTTTGTGGGATTGTGTATGCAAACTTATCTTTTGCAGGTTATAGGTACCTTCAAGGATCCAAAAGTGAATATCAGAAGTTCAACATGGAACAATTGTGACATGCTTGTGACACAACATAAAATAGATCTAGAGCTTTTGCACGGTCATGTGCTCCCATATCTAGTCATCAATGCTTAAATGCTCCTATCCTACTACGAGTGCCCCTAACCAGCCTTGTCTGTGAGCTCCAAAATTTATAGAGGTCATTTATGATGTTGTTGGCATCATGCTCATCACTTCTCCCTACCCAAATCAGTTCCAAATTGCACAGATATAAGATAAGTCATATTTTCTCTATCTCTTGGTTAGGGTTTTATATTCTACATCTTAGTTTTCTTATGTCATTACTATATTACAACATTTTTACATCATTTATTTAAATAGTGACTATGAAATTAGATTTAATTAAGTTTTTAGTAAGTCATTTGGTGAACCCTACTTGTGATCATACACTTTGATCTTTATTTTTCTTCTTTCATGGCTCCTAAAATTAATCAAATCTTCTTGCATGAATTTGCTTCAAATGCACCCACCATGTGAATATGTTCTCCAAAAATCCCTAGACACTATATACCTCCCTTACAATACACCACCTACTCAAGTATGTGCCATTTTTTATCCTCTATCTACTGACTCTATCGATCCTAATCCTCCATCTGATCAACCCATCTTAGATTCGATTCAAGCATTACATTATTTATTTAAAGACAAAGTTCAAGCTATGGAAACAATGATTACATCTCTTAAATATGATATCCAACATCTAAAGGAGGCTTCTCATGCCCATGCTAGTTATTCTTCTACTTCTATGTCTTCAACATGTGCTCATATAAGTGAACCTCAAGTCTTACCGCTACCCACACCTCTCAAGTTTGATCTCCATGCTAAGCGACATGATATTATTCATGAGCTCCTTAATCACCAATTGATAAAATTTCCAACTACTTATTGCTATCCTCCTTATGGGATTGCAAAGTACTAAGGTATCCCATTTTGTAATTATCACAAAATAAATGGACATAATGACAATAATTACCATGCTTTAAAATGAAGAATTAAACACCTTAAACATAAAGGTTTTATCTCTTTTCCTACACAACATTCCATTTCATCCTCATGTTTAATTGTTAAATCCCAATGCGACCGAATCCTATCCCTCCATGTATAATGAGCATCATTCCATAGTCACTAATGTTCCTTATTTGGTCAGTCAAGATCCTACCGCCCAATCCATTCCAACTAAGCAACATCATCTCAAAATCAATCCATCCCCTCCTCCTCTCAAGTCTTCTACAACGTTACCAACTCCAACTAAGAAACTTTGGATAAAAATTAGTCCATCCCCTCCTCTTCTCAAGTATTCTACAATGTTATTAGTTACAAATAAGAAACCACTCATTAATCAAGACCATCAAAATTTAGATAACATCTTTAGGTCTTATCCTGTCCACCCGATGTCCAACCGTGGTCCTAATGTTTGTCCTAACTACCATTATGAAGACCATATGGTTTTTTCTAGAAAATTTCAAACTCCACCACCTTGGTAAGTTCTCTCCCATGTCATCACATAGATCCTCATTCCTTGCACACTTGGGGCGTGATACTTCCCCCTCCCATTCTATCACTATTAGTTAATGCTAGCGTCTACTATCACACTTCATGCTCGTGCTTCATAACTAATCTTCCTACCCACTCTCACTCCATTTGATACACACATTGTATCATCATCACCCTATGAAACACTCTAGCTCGTGGTTCACACTCAACTCGTTGAGGATATACATCTAAAATGAACCTCACCACATTCACTTTTTACATTCTATGCTTTAGAATCTATCTTTCTAGCGCACATTTTCTAACCATTTCCCAATGACACAATCTTGTTCTATGGTTTATTCTTGATTGTTGAGGGGTATTTTATAAATGAACATCGTCTCATACATATTTTCTATAGGGCACATTGCTCTTATCACATACACACATTGTATACCATTACATCACACTCATACATTGTATTTGCATATCTTGGTTGCACTTACTCTTGCTTTCTTATAATACTTACATGATGCACTTTGCTTACTATGCTAGTTAGATACTCAGTATGTCATTATCTTTTTATATACACACATGCACATTCACTTGGTATTTTGGAGTGAATTTATATCTCTTACATATTTTCACACGCTGCAATGATGCTCGACATTATATCCTTTTTCAGTCCCATTGAGGCTCCTGGGGGCATCTACCTTTCCTACTCTCACACATTACAGGTGTTATTATTTCATCATATACTACTTCCTATTCTTACTAGCACATTACTTTCCATTGATACATACATGTCTTGACATACTATTTATATTTCTAACATGTTAATGGGTGCTTCATGTGTAGTATTTACTTTGCAGGACTATATGCCACCATGGTTATCTAATACACTTTTCTTGACATTATTTTCCATTGTATACTATTGTTTGCAGGCCATGCACTATGTCTTGTATGCATACCGTATGATTTTTGCCGCTTTGGGTATGATTGTATTGTGATATTGTGAATGATGTGCCATCTTTAAAACTCATTTTCTGTGGTCTACTTTTTTCACACTTGCTTGTTACATTGTCTTTTATTGCATGTTTGCTACTTATTCTACTAAAACATATTATATCCACTTTTTTTGCATGTTCCTTGGTTTCTACCATGCACATCCCCTACGATTATGAGCATCCAGGTTTAGCGTAGCATCGGGTCCTTTCTTTTGATCCACACACTCCTATAATCATTACATGCACCCCAAATGAGGGGGAATACATTGGGTGAAAAATCACCCCTACAACATCTCAGATCTACAGTACAAAACACACTCATAGAATGACCCAAAATCTAACTTGGGTCCTCAACACAACACAAACAAGTGACACCAAGACTCATAAGGTCGCGCTTGGGTGCTTATGTTCTCCCTTAGGCACTAACGTCCTAGGGTCATATACAATCTTCTTATGAGATTAATATAGTTCACATAAGTCTTTAGATAATTTCTACATTTACATACACAATCCTTCTATTACAGAATGTATTCTATCTCCTTCAATCAAAATAATTCAAAATAATCAAGATAACAGAATAACATGAAATAAATCGTGATTTAACATTTGCAGTGGTGTTTATTGGGCAGAGTCATGGAAGGAGAGTAAAACTAGACCTCTCTCCCCAACACTTGCTCTTTGGCGTGAGATTTCCCAAAAACTCACACTTGGCATGAGATCATCGAAAAACTTGCACTTGGTGTGAGATCACCCAAAAACTTGCACTTAGTGTGAGATTACCCAAAAAATCATTAGTGGTATGAGATCACATAAAAACTTTCTCTTCATAGCATTTTAGGAAAATTTTCTATCCTTTACACTCTTTTACATCAGGTGCACACTTTCCTTTACTACTAATTTTACACACTTTTACATACTTTTGCATACTTTTCTCAAATTTTTCATATACAAGAATTTGACTACTCTTTTGCTCTTCTTTTGCAAGTCTATCCTTAATACGTAACAAGAAGCAACCTATAATAGTAAATATAAGCACAAAATAGGTACAATGCAACGCATACGCTTCACCCCTAGGGTCACTTTCCTTTCCTATTCTCCATGCTTCACTTATGCACTTGCACTAATTTCACCACACACTCTATATGATCATAAGGTATGCATCTCTTATCTACTTTATGTTATTGAGTATTCACTCAACAACATAAAGTGGGGGAAAATGTAGACACAAAATCATGCACTTGGGTACATTTTTAGGTCCTAAAAGAATACTAGCATTTATATCATTCGTAAGAAAGAAAACTAGTAGTTGACAACAATCTTTAGCTTATTGTAGACACAAAATTACACACTTGGGTATATTTCTAGGTCCTAAATACATACTAACATTTATATGATTCCTAAGAAATAAAATTACTAATTGAAAAATGTCTTTATCCTTTTTCCTTTTCTTCTTGTTTTATATTTTGCCTTTTAAACCCCAAGGCCTAGTTGATATTTTACTTATTTATCTTGTATGGCTCTAGACACCAACACCCAGCTAGGACAGGAGTGACTAGGTGCTCCGACCCTTTTCCACCTTACTTGATTCTTTTTGGTCTCTTTTGTCTTTTGAATATATTTTTCACTTATGGGTCATCCTTCTAGTTGTCAATTACAAAATTCAAACAAGGGAATCATATAGATAAAAAGTTATGGGTTCAAAATGAAGGACCAAGCTCTAAGCATTATTACTATCACATAATATTTCACTCAAAAGGAACCTAGAGAACTTCAAAGCATCCATTTGGAATTCAATCAAGGGATAAGGAACTACATTTTCTACATACACTGCATAGGAAGGGGAAGTTCCTTTTTCCATCCACACATTCTATTTACATTTCTATATTTATCTGCAACTCATTATCAAGTACACTTGCAAAAGGGCATACTAGGGAATGATTCTTACACACACTCACTAGAACTACATGGAGTCTGATATCTAGTGCAAAACTCGGTTGTAATCTCACTCTATCGGGTGACCATCTGGTTTAGTTTGACTCCCCATATTACATCTTTATTTTTTTGGATTTGATGTGGTATTATGGGTTTTGTAGGTGATATCTATTTTGTAGGTTACATGTACCCTCGACAATCAAGGTGAAACATACATGCTATCAACTAGAGCTATTTGCAACACTTGTGCAACACAGTTAAAAATAGGTTCCAACCATTTTCGCAGTCACGGGCACCCAACAGTAGACTTTAGCACATAGAAACCTATGACCAAGTCAAGACACCCATGTCCAACCTTGTCCATGATCTATAATTTTTTTTAAAGTATTAATAACATATATCATCTCCTGTTCAATAGTTTTATGAGTCCAGAACACTTTGGGATCAAACACAAGTAAGCTAATTTATCTCTCCTTCCTCTTTTCTTAGGGTTTCAAATATTACATCTTAGATTGTTTGTGTCAAATATGTACTTTAGCATTTATTATCATATGCGACTCTACAATATTTAGATTTAATTAATTCAAATTTAATTAAATCATTTGGTGAACCCACATTCAAACACTCTTGGATCTTCCCTTCTTATCTCACTTCAATACTTTAGGGTCCTCTAACCATAATGTCTCCATCCCGAACTTTTGTAGGATAATCCTAATTGTGCATATAAAATTAGATCATTTTTAGATAATATTCATATTCATCCTCATACTTCTCCTGAATATGTATATCATAAGTTTACAACTACTTTATCTTTTAATGAAGAACATATTACCTTTACATCTACTGAGCTTCCTTCTCAAACTATTTTAGATAATGACCCCCTCTATATTTAGGTTTGTATTAATAATGTTGGGGTTAAATGTGCTTTAGTAGATAATGGATCTGGGCTTAATATTTGCAATCTAGCATTCCTTCAACAAATTGGATACTTTGAGGATTATTTAGTCCCTTATTATGCTTTTATCTATGGCTTTGATAACATTCCTAAATGTTTCTTGGGTACTATTACACTTCTATCACTATTGGGCCATGTAATCTACCTATCCCATGCCACGTGATGCCTAATAATCTTAATTATAAAATTATTCTTGGGCGACCTTGGATCCATGCCATGCATACACGGTTCCTTCTAATCTCCATGTATGACTAAAATTTATATATCAAGGTGTTTTTACAAGGTCCTAATAGACCCATCTCCATTTTCATTTTGTAATACTATTAAACATTCCCGTATAATTCTATTTCCTCCATATATAATGCTCATTTCTCCTAATATGGTCTTGGATATTAGTATTTTCTTCGTTATGGATTTTATGGTACTGTTTTAGGCCAAAGCATGGTCAAGGAGTCACCAGGACACTTTTTAAGTCATTTTTACCCTTATCACAAAAGAAAGGAACCCCATGCGCATCGGCCTATCACCCGGTGGGCACTTGGGCTCACCCAAGGCACACATGGGTGCTTTGAGTCTCTCTTTTATGTGAGTTTAGTGGGAAACATCATCTATGATTCATGTTTAAGAGATTTGAAAGGGAGTAAAACATACAAGAACCATAGAGCTCATAATGGATTCTAGGTCCTTCAGGTCATTCTAGTCGAAAGTGCTAATAGATTTTATAAATTTTACTAAAAAGAAAGAAGTTGTATAAGAATCCAAACTTAATCATAAACATAAATTAAAAAGAACTATGATAAAGATGTATGCATCGAATTATCAATGTCATATTCATGTGAGCTAGTAACCTCATTACATTCATGGAACCATTACTGAATGTCACAGAAAAGTAGACCACAGTCATGCTTTATAACTAGACTCATATGATTAGGCTCTCAAAAGAAATTTATAATCCCCATACCCTTGATACATCCTTTCCTAAGCACAATTACCCAAACTAACAGAGTTCTTGTAGTATTTCTGCAGAGCTCCACCCTCTATCTATATCTCTCCTTTTACTTCTATAGGTGCTTGTATATATAGGCTTTCTGGACTGCCAACTCATCCTCCAAAGTGGCCTCAAATCTGATGCCAAGTGTCTGAATGTGGTCCTCCATGCGAGCATGCTCCTCCGGGCCAAAAATTTCCACTTTTACCATGATGAGCTTCTAGAAGCTTCTACCACAGGCATGCTCCTTCATGGGCCAACCTGTTGCCAGTGGCACCTTATCCACTCCGCATGCATAGTCGGGTCATGCTTTTCATGTGTTCTGCCAAAAACACCCAATATGGCTAAGTCTTAAACCCTTGGTTCTATCCATGCGCATGCCACGGGTTTCCTTAAAGCCTTCCTTAAAGCCTGCCCTACGTGCTTTATCCTTGAGTGATTTTCTTCAACTAGGCCTTGCGTACCTATGTGCCTTTTTGTACTCAGCCAATATTTTAGGGGCCCAACATTACCCCACACTATGCATGTTATTCGTCCATGGGAACACTTCTCCGGTGAAATGGAAGAATACAATAGACTTACATCATGGGAAAATAATAAGGGGATGAAAGAATATGGAAAGAATTAAGAATGGGGAAGTGATGGAATCACTGTAATAGGATAGGAAAATCCTTTTGCAAGTCGAGTGTATAACTTGTTCCGGGCATCTAATTTGTTCTACTCTCTCGTGAGGTCACCAACCGTGGTGTTCACCTCCTCAAATATTATCCCATTTCCTTGTGTGCTTATGGTGTTAGCAATTTTCTCTAACTCTTTGCCTACATCATCCAACACATCCATTCTTCGTGTAATCTATGGGTACAATTCCTTCAACTAGTTTTTAATTGAACCCCTTAAGGCTTCAATGGCTTCATATTTTTTTCAACCTCAGCAAGGATTCTGTCCCTTTCCGCCCTATTTCCTTTATTCTTCTCTTGAAACTCCTTGAGTTCTGCTTCATGAGTGGTGACCAAGATGCCTGCCACTTTGTATCTGTCTGCGTAATTGTTGTACGTGGCCTCAGTGGTCTTGGAAGCAACTTTTATATCGAAAGAACCTTGCTGTACTTAGCTACGAATGCCATAACCTTCAACTTATCTTCTTTCTCCAAGCATGCGGCCACTTCTTCTATAGATTCCAAGGCTAATGATTACCTCTCCATGGTGAGGACTCTTGTTAAATCCTCTAGGAATCCCAAAGCAGATACATAATTTTGCATGGGGGGTGCTAGGTCTATATGCTTCAATAATATATTGTTATTAATAGACTCCCCCTTTTTGTACACCGCACACACCTTGGCCTTTTCGTCTTTCAACTCACGCTGCAAATGGGTGTTGATTAGTTTCTCTTGAATTAGCTCCTTTTACCTTACAAATAGGTCTTCCTCTTTCTTCTTCAGGTCCTCCTCCAGATCCTTGATTCTATCATTCCACCTGAAGAGTCTAGCTTCAATCTCAATGGAGACCTTATTGAGTGCATTTAACAGTTGTTCATCTGAGAGCTGCTGAGCATTCACCACTGGGTTATCTTCTATTGGTCTTGGAAATATTATTATTACCCCGTGGCTTACTTCAAATTTTGGGTCATCAAGATGGGACTTAATTTCCCATGAGAGCATCTTCATCATTTGTGGGTATGTAGCCTCCTTGTCAAAAGATGACATTGCTACGAGCTCTTCTACCGGAATCATGCTTTGGAACCATGCATGAAACACTTTGTTGGGGTCATCAATATAACCCATCCCTAGCCTCTCCTCCCCTACGTGCCTTCCTCCCATGCACGTGCCCTTAGGAATACTTACAGTTAAAATGGGGCCTCTAGTGTTGCCATGGTCCTTTTCTGCACTCTCCTCCTTATCTTCATTTAACATTGGCTCAGCATTGTGTTCCAACTTCTCCTCCACCAAGGTCTCGATGTCCTTTGTTTCTTCTCTCTTTGCCACCTTGGTTATCTATTCCACCGTAAGGCTTGGAGCCTTTTACATCTATGTGCTATCCTCCTCACTTCTCATGTCTTAGGTGCCTCTCCCTTCCTAGCTATCCTTGCACTACACGAAGAGGAACCCTTACTCCTCTTATCCACCTTCTTCTTCTGAATCATGTTCATTGAAAATAGGTGGCCCTTGATCTTTTTTAGGCTTGTCTTCCCCACTAACATATTATTCACTAACTTCTTCTCCACCTATGTATTTGTTCAAACTCTAGCTTTTTTCTGAGGTGGTCTCCTCTTCTATCATTTACTTCTTCCTAACCCGGGATTCTGGTGTAGGTGACTCTGTTTCTTCTTCTCCTGAGGACTTCTTGTCTAATGGATTTTTTGGATATGGAGTCTTTTCCTTGACTATGGGCCTCTTCTTGTGCAAATACATTATTGTTCGGTGCTTGTCCTGTGGGAACGTATTACTGTGTATCCTCCACACTTGGTATTTTCTTCTCTCGGCTCCTTTTCCTCCCATTTGGGCATGGATCTCTTCTTACCGGTTGGATCCCAGGCATAGACACCTCGTTTTCTCCAGATATGTGCCCTTCTTAGATTTGGGTCTTATGGAAAAGTCATGGGATTTGTCATCTAAACTTCATGCGACATGTACCTCTCCACGTACATGTGCTTTCTAGGGTAGACCAACCCTTTGCACATTTCCTTGTGGTCCCGGTCCAGATTACCAAGGTCCAATTTCAACTTCTTGGATTCTTTGAACCTGTTTACTCCTGCTTGGAAGTATTGAGATGTGAAGGCAAAGGGGAGCTTGTACCATGGGCTCCATGTCTCATCCATTAGTTTGAACATGCCCAGGCAGAAATGATGTTACACAACAAATTCATCTTCTCCTTTTGTGGCTACTGGTAGTTCTTTAGGAATCCTCCATTCCACCGAACACATTCCTCAGTGCGTATACCATTTCTTTAGGCGTTCCTTGTGCACGGTTGTCATAGAGTCGCATGATTATTTCTCAAATATTTTTTTGGGAGAAGGGTCCTCAGTAGGGTACTCCCACATGAATTTTTCTGATGCATCAGGTACTCCAATCTCTAAAAACAAAATGGTTAGTAGGGCATTACCGAAAAGGATCCTGTCTCCTTCTTTTGCGCAGAGATGACAATCTCATCCACGATGAATACAAACAAGTTGTAGATGGTGCCTCTCGAGATATTCCCCGAAAACATGCAACCATGGCTTATTGACTGGGTCCATCTCTCCGGCCATTTAAATTTGTCACGGATGTGCGGCCATCTTCATTACCGGGTCCTTGATGTCCTGTGATATCATAATACCTTGACCCCTTTTGTATGCGTAGGTAGCGATAGTTTCCTTAATTGCCTCTTTTTCACCTAGCTCATATTCCAAACTATCTCCTTCACAGATGAGGCCTATGAAATGTGAGATGAGATGAGGGGTAATGCACATCTTGTGCCCTATGAAATGGAAGTAGTCTTCATGCATGCGTGACATCAGCCATTGATATAGGCACTCAAGCTTCCCGAAGTAGGGCAACTCAAAGAGTTTCAATAACCATGCCTTCTCTAACTTGATCTTCACATCATCGTTATAGATGGAAAAACCCTCCGTGTCATTTTATTCATTGGGCACACTAAATCCAAAGTGCCATCCGCTTCTCGATTGTGATCATATGATGATTGTACTCACTTACAGGACATGTTTCTTATATGGGAATCCCACTCCTTCCATAGGAACACTCCATCTGGTCTTTGCATTTCTCGCATACCACTCTTTGTTTGTATGTGCATCGATTTCTTGTTGTTTTCCCTTGCCCTTGCCCTTTCCCTTCTTGGGTGTGCTAACTAGTTTCTTGGGTGTCATTGTCTAGGTTCTCTTCTTACTTCAATCACTTCTTGTAACTCTGTTCTTCCACTCTTTCCCACCTTAGATCTCAAATTTGTGAAGAAAACTCCTTAAAACCATGCCCTATTTCTTCAAACCCTAGTTGGGATAATCCCTTCACAAGATGGTGCCTTCTCACAACTTTCTTACACCCGTGAAATCCCTTTCTTTTGGTTCGCAGATCCAAACTAGTTACCCATGCTCAATCTCTTTAAATTTTTCTTCACACGGATCAGTTTTTAGAAGCCCTAGTTTGCGAAGATGTAAAAAGTGCTTCTTTCTCCTTATATGTAAAGTGAATAATGAAATGCCTTGACCCTCTATTTATAGTTTTTCCTATTTTAGGCATTAAATGCTACTTCACCTACCACCGTACTTTTCACATTTAATGCAGATTTTTCAAACAAAGTCAAACTTTAGTGCTTTGATTCATGTGTTTGACCCTGCGTGGATAATCTTCCAATCTTCTGGTGCATAACCAATCTATCTAGATAAGAGACTCTTGCACGCGTCACCGGTGCCAAAGGAACTTCTTCTGTCCTAATTTTTTCTCTCGCCTACCTCATGTTGCCTATGCACTTTTCCTCCTTTGTATGTGGGATCTGAAAGTAGCCTTATCTTGACACCAACCATCATTTTCCATATTTTCTTTCCATGCACCTCTTTCAACAAGGCCATTCAACCGGGATTTTCAACACAAAATTCCTTGGCACTTTATCCATGCTCTCCTTCACATCACTCCACCCCACACTAAAATGATGTGTGGTCCTCTGCACACTCAAAAATCCTCAAAGAGTAATAAGGTTTACCGGTTCCCAAGGTGTAAAACAAAACAACAACACGAAAGGGAAACATAAGAAAAAAATGCATAAAGGAAATTCTAAACTAACTAGCAAAACTACCTTATTTACAAACACCAAGAAGACTTATTTATAGTAGGGCTTCATCCTACTCCCATTGAAGTGTCTAGGCAATTTCATTCCATCCAACACTTGTAACTAACACACACCCAAATCAAGGATGTACAAGATTTTATAGGGACCTAACCAATGGACCTTCAACTTCCTAGGATGGCACAAAAACTTAGAATCATACAACAAGACCATCTGCCCAACCTCAAACTTCTTGTTTCTGATGTGGCGATCGTGCCATGCTTTTTGCTTTGATTTTTCTATTGTTTGGCTCCACCTGGTGAGTGATCGTCTTTCATCTAGCTTCATCAATTCATCAATTCTCTCTTCCAGTGCTTGCTCATCAGCTAGCCCTCCTACACATGCTATTTATAGAGAAGGTAACATGAATTCAACTAACATAACAACTTCCGTGCCAAACACCAATTGAAATGGTGTGGATTTATCCAGCCTTTTATAAGTTATCATGTAAACCCATAATATGGATAATACCTTGTCATCCTAATCTTGTCTTCCAACATCACAAATCTTGGTTAGGGTATGAATTGGTATTTTGTTAAATGCTTCCATGGTTCCATTTGCTTGTGGGTGATAAGGGGTAGTCTTGTGATGAGATACCAGGAATTATGTTAAAAATATCCTCACGATCTCATTCAAGAAATATGTACCCCTATCGCTAGTTAAACTTAAAGGACATCTATACCTTGTGATAATGTTCTCCCATAAAAATCTTGCCACTTTGTGGCTACTGTAATGTGAGTCTTTAGTTAGGGTTGCCTCTTCCCACCTTGTCAAATAGTACGTGCAAGTGATTACATAGTGTGATCCAGGTCCTACGCACTTTGCTTTGGTGCAATAGGGCCTATGAAGTATAATTCCCATTTCTCAAAAGGTTCAAGTGCTAGGGATAGGGCGCAAAGGCATTTCATCTCTCTTTCTTGGCTTTCCAATGTGCTGACAATGGTCACATGCTTTACAATAGTCTTTGTAATCCTTATACAAATTTTCCCACCACAATCTTGCCATTAAAATTTTACGCACGGTGGCGTCACCTACATAATGTCCACCCACACTTCCTCTGTGTGCTTCCTCTATGATGGCGAGGCACTCATGTTCTAGTACACACCTACGTAAAACTTCATCATGCCCTAACTTGTATAAGTCCCCACTAATAAACATGTAGGTTGTGGTGCATATGGCTAGTTGCTTTCTTTCTAATGTTTTCATCCCTTCCGATGCCACACCTTCCTTTGAAAATACTGCAATCTCCTACAAATCCGAGGGCAATTATGCATCTCGGCATAGCCTTTTCAATACTTTGTGTGTCCTCCCTGAATCAATTCTTGATAGATGATCAGGTCCACAATTACTTTTCCAGGCTTCACAACTATCGTAAACTCAAACTCTTAAAATAATAACACCCACCGACATATGCGCCCTTGTAGAATGGGCTTGTTCACCAAGTACTTTAACGCCATGTGGTCGGTGTAAAATATAAAGGGTGTTTCCAGTAGATATTGTCTAAACTTGAAAAGCACATAGATCATTGACAATGCTTCATGCTCAGTTGTGGTGTAATTCTGCTCTGCTGGTGTCAACTTCCTACTTGCAAAACATAAAGGATGATCAACAATTCCTTCTCCTAGCTGTGTAAGTACTGCTCTAATGGTGGTTCCTAAGGCATCTACATGAACATGGAAGGGCTTGTCCCAAGAGGGAAAATGTAATATAGGCACGGTGACAAGCCTATCTTTTAATGTGTTAGACGCCTTTTCTTTGAGCCTCTCCCTAATAGAAAGCACTTTTATGTCTGAGAAATTCTTCTAGAGGCATAGATATCTTGGCATACCCCTTGATGAATTTCCTATAATAACCTGTATGCCCAAGAAATCCACACACTGTGCTTTGGCTAGTAGGCTCCCCCAATCCCACAATAACTACAACCTTGGCAAGATCTACTAGCAAGCCCTCCTTACATATAATATGCCCCAATAATGTCCCAAAGGGTGTAGCAAAGACACAATTTTTAATGTTGAGGGATATCCTTAACTGCTGACACCTCTCAAACATCAACTTGAAATTATCACAATGGTCTTTCACTAGCCCATATACTATCCAATCATCCAGATAAACCTGAAGGAATTTGTGGATGAAGTCTTGGAACGCCTGAACCACTATGCACAAGAAAACAATAGGTGCATTCTTCAACCCAAAGGGCATGACCATGTATGCAAAAATTCCTCATTTAGTGGTGAAAGTTTTCTTCTCCTAGTATTCCTTTGCAATCCAAACTTGGTGGTACCCCAAAAATCCATCCGTAAAGGAATAGATTTTGCACCTAGCGACTCCCTCTAAAATTTCTTCAATGAAGGGGGTTGGAAAGGGATCGATGACACAAATTGTGTTCATCTCCCTATAATCCATGTAGATCCTAATCCACCCATCCTTCTTGATGCTTATTACCATCAGACTTATCCATTTTAATTCTTCCACAACTTCAATGATCCTAGAAGCTATCATTTTGTCTATCTCTTCCTTTACCTTTACGCGTAAATTGGGATTCATCCGGTATGGTATCTTCCGACGATTTGGGTGTGCTTGTCCTTCGATTTATCCTCATCTCCCTCAAGGAATGGTGGACACCTTTGAGCTCATGGTACCCACGTGGGAATAAATCCTCAAATTCATGCAAAAGATCAATGATCTTAGAGACCTCCTTCTTCGACTAGTAATCTCCAATAATAGCTTCCTTAGGTTCTTCTCCGAACCGATGTTAACATTCTCTGTCTTTAAGGGCTAAAAGTAGGCGTGCACATAAGCATCAACACTATCCACTACCTTGCATGTCCCTATAGAATGGTTGACATCCAAGCTCTCTGCTTCCTCCCCATCAATAACATATACTAATTTCCCTTTCTCCTTTTCCAAGCACATGCGCTCAAGCTGGATCTCTTCTGCTTCTTCTACCTCTTCTTCAAAGTGTGCCTCCAAACTTGGTCCACCTAGCAGTTCCAATAGCCTATCTTCTGCCATGGCACTATCCCCCATGGTAAGGTGCTTAACAACCTATAATGCCTTATCAACTAATGGCTTGGTACTTCGGTACTCAAATGTTTGAATGAGGTCAGTTGCTAGCTCTTGCCAATTTCCTATTTGGTGGCATGTCTTATAATGTATGTACCATGCGCGTGCATAACCCAACAATGTAGAATACAAATTTTGCACCCAAAGTGATTATGCTAAAGATTCCGTGCCTTTTCTCCAGACCTTCTCAATGTGGAAAGAGGTGGGCTCCTTACCATGGTAGTCCTTGATGTAGGTGGGCACATTGCTTCTAGAAAACCTGATAGAGAGATCAATTCTCACCTCGCGCCATTCCAAAAGGCTCTCCTGATGTGTAGCCCACCATTGTGCCACTATCTTTGAGTAGCACCTAACTTAACATCCCCCTCCGTTCCTCCTTCTCCTTCCACTAAGCTTCCATCTCATGTAAGAAGATATCAGGGAAGGCCCCTCCTGAATAGTTAGGTAGTTTTTTTCCTCCTAGGCACCGGAGTATACGCGCCTTTGTTACTTTTGTTACCAATCCTCTCAACTTGCCGTCCGATCAATTCATAAGTCCGATGCACCCAATTATCACATACTAGACTGGTTGTGTGACTTACTGACTGAGCATCCTCAAACTAGATAACTCCATCGGTAGGATGGATTATCTCTGGATCCCTGATTAAGTGCACATATATCCTATCCAGGACCTCTTCCCCAAAGGTTTAGTATAGGGCGTCAACTTCCCATCAACCAGGGGTATAATGACCAGTTCCTCCTTATTTTAAAAGCTGATGTACCCCTTGTTGAATGGAAGGTCAACATTGTTCTTGTAACACCATGGGCACCCAAGTAGTGCTGGAAAATTTTACGCCTCGGAGAGCACTAAGACTTTGAAGTCGCCAAGTAAACTTAGCTCCATGGATAGTGATATTTGCATCCTTTAAGAAACCAATGTGTGTTGCATTCGTTTTGTTTGCCATATACAACACATTCAAAGATGGGTGTAATATAGGTCTCCCCATCTAATGTCATGCATCCAAATTTAGGACATTGACCTCCACACTGTGTTAATCGGGATATTACTAAGGAGCTATCCATCCATGACCGCATCTAATGTGATCTCCTTGTCATAGTCAAGACCTGTGAGGGGAAGGTTTACATGCGGGATCTATCTCTCACGGTCTTCTCTCGGCACATGGTACCTTATCCCTCAACCATGCTCCTAGCAAGGGAATGACATTCTCTTGACTTAGCATTTTACATACTTCTTTGACCTCATCCAGGTCATCCTTTGGCGCCTCAACCTTCCTCCTTTGCTCCTCCCTCCTGGACTGCTCCTTTAGACACTAGATTTCTCCTTGTAAACTCTGAATGAAATCTATGTTATCTTGATATAATTCCTTTTGATACTCAGGGTCTAGGTACTTCCCATGAACTACTTCCTCTCTTGAAACTAGGGTCCTCTGCCTTGGTATTTCCTTTGTGCGTGTGGCCTCTACTCTTGTTGTTACTAAAACAGGTTCCAAGCCTACATCACATGTCACCTGTGGCATCCATTGTGTGTCTTTCTTCTTAATGCTTACCATTGCAATACCCTTGTCTTTTGTTTTCCGGTTCATGTGTGTTGGTGTCCATTTTGATCCTCTATGCTTTTGCCCTAATTTTCCTTTCACTCTGCACTTCCTGAAACATTTTCTACAATTTTAATGGGTGAAATGAAGTTGTTTCCTCTACTCCCATGCCTTAATTCATTTGAAAAATCATTTTCCATGCCTCATTTATGAAGAAACACCCATGCATGCCTTGTTTGTGCCCTAATTTTTCCAAATCTGCGGGCTATGCCGTGTTTTCCCTCTTATCGATCATGAAAAATAAAATTTGTTCATTTCATGCATATATGCCTTCAAAAACCCTTCCCCATGGTTGAAACTTGCATAAAATCAACTTCCCCTTGTTTTTTGAGCAAAAATCCATCACCCATGAAGAGAAAATTAAATTCGGGCATCTCTAGTAAATTCTACATTTTTGACGGTCATACGGGTGTCATTTGACCATCAAAATTAGGCTCAAAATTCTCCTCCTATGTGGCTACTTTTGATTGGACAAGGATCAGTGGGTTTCTCTGAAAAACTTAGCCATTTTTGGCTTTGGGAAAAAATTCAAAATTCCCCCGCAACTCGCGAGGGGACACGTGTCATGTTCTTATGCGAAGGCGGAATGGGAAGTCATGGGAACTTAGGCATTTTGGCCTTTTTTTGGCGAAGGGAAAAATGGTGTGGAAAGGCCCATGGGTTTGAATGGAGTAGGGGGTGGACACGTGGCAACATGGTGGCAGAGCGGGAAATGCGGATGGCGAGAGGTTTTCAAAGTTTTTTTCCTTTAGAGGCAAAATAAGTTAAAGTGAAATTTTGAAGCACGGCCCCGTGGCCAATCATAGGTGGACACGTGTCCATAAAAAGTAAAAATGGAGGAGCGGGCTGATGGAAAACTTAATGATTTTTAGCTTTGTTTTCTAAAGTTAAAAAATGGGATGCATCTCCACTCCAATCAGAGACAGACATGTGGCGAAGGTAGAGTAGAGCGGGTCGGCAGCGGAGGCAAAAGGAAAATTTTTCCCTTTTTGCAAAAAGACTCAATATGGAAATTTGAAGCGCTGGCCCACGAGCGAATCATCGAGCGACATGTGGCAAGGAGAAATGGGAGGCACGGGCCCGTGAAAGAAAAATTGAATTTTCCTTGGCAAAAAAAGGGGTCAAAACATGAAATAAGCCCGTGGAATTCTAGTGATAGAAAGCATGACACGTGTTAAGGACAAAGGTGGAGATGTGGGCCCGCAGGGAGAAAGGTGAAAATTTTCCAATTTCCCAAAAAAGGTCAAAATGCGTAGAATTGAAGCGCGATCCCAATGGAAACCACCATGTGCCACGTGTCATCACCAAAATTCAATGGTGGAGGGGTGGAGAAAAAGGTCAATTTTTTCCATTTTTCCTAAAATGTCAAAAAGTCAAGAGGTGAGCCCGAAATGATTTCCAATCGTATTTTGACACGTGGAGGGCCCAGATTGAAGGAGAAAGAGTAGATCAAGGGTAACTGTACATTTTCATTTTTAGCTACCATTTTTACACCAGAAAACTTGGAATTGTAAATTTTGCATCAAATTTCATCAATTTTTTGGCGATTCCATGCCATTTTGGCCTTCTAGGATCATTGGAATCGGTTTCATGACTCAATTTGCAGATTTGAGGTGTTTTTGAAACAAAGTTTTTTCCTAATCCATCCAGACACGTGAAATGTCAAATTTGAAAGTTGCAGAGGTAATTTTAAAAGGTGAAAAGGTGAAATGATGATAAGAAAGGCATCTGCATGCTTTGATGATAAAAATCATGCCTCCAGGAAGGATAATGATATGAATAGTTGTAATGATTCAGTCTTTTTAAAACACGACAACTCTCGTTACAAATTTGTTAAATGCCATTTTTAGTGAATCATGAGAATAGTTGCAACAAACTTGATCCCTTGGCATATGATTTGCTTGAAGAAGAAGGCTCCAATGTGGAAAGATGTATATAATGCATTTTTGAGAAATGAAAAGGGTTGGGAAGTTGAAAATCACGAGCAAATTATGAGAGAAATCTCATTTTTGAGAAACCCACCAAAGAACAAATTTAATTTATTCTCGTGTTGGATCTTCATGTATGTGAGTTGGTTACAAGTGTATAGCCATCACACACTCTCCGAGATTGTTCATGAAACTCTCCCCGCTGATTTATCTAACAAGCTTTTGAGTTAATCTATGTTTTTCTAGGCAATATGATGTCTCGTTATCATTTTAAATACCTGTAAATAGTTTTCATTGTTCTCGTTGCAATATTCAATTGAAATTCTTTAGAAATCACATAGAATCTCATCCTTATTGATATTTTAGTGGCACTTGTAGTTTTGTTTGTCGAGAAGAGCTTTCATTTGGCATTGAAAATAAGTATTTTAAAATCACTCCACCTTCATTTGTTGATTGAGATTACTTGAAAGCCTTTGGGGTACCTTAGGCATGGTTCGATCAATGATTTTTGTGTTTAATTGAGTTCTTTACTTCAATATTTTGTGGTGAGTTCTCAAAGATTGTGTGGAGAGTGCAACCTAGGCTTCCATTTATGCATCTTCTGGTTGAAAGAACATCCTAATTATTTGAAGCATTTTATCGATAGTTGTTAAAGTATTGTAGAGGTTGTCAAATATTTGATATATCCAAGTTTTTCTTATCAATACCCTACCAAAAATCATTTGAATAACTAATCCTACCCATACTACCCCTACATTGCATTGTGTGTCAACAAAATAATCTAACCTATCTACAAAAATGCACAAAGTAAATCGGGATCATACAATGTCTCCAGTGACCTCCTTGTCTTGAAAGCATTTCCATCATTTAGTAGTGATAACTCTGTTGAGTTTGAATAATGGAAAATTGATCGTGTTTTCCCAAGGCCATCTCCATAAAATATGCACAAGTATAAGGATATCTCCACCTCCTTCACAAAACGAGAGGCTGCAATATAGGTTCTCTTACCTTGGTTGAAAGGCACAACCTAAAATAATGAGGCTCATATCAAACCCTTTCAAAGTACTATCCATCTCTCCAAAAACTGAGTGCCGGTTAGATCACATCCCCGGCTTCAAAATGACATATATAAAGATCTACTGTCTTCAAGATTCATGCCATTTTTCTAATCTTGCTCAGGATTGTTTGAAAAAAGGAGAACAAATTCGGGTACCAACACTAAATGACACCGTTGCGGGGACATTATTCAAGTATTTAGTATTTCAAATCCTGGTAATACTTGTGTGATTTATGTGTAATTAAAAATCTTAGAATCATCTTCTTCGATTAGATTTATAAGATTGGAATGAAGAATAGAGTTTTGAGTTTGATATTCTCTTAGTTCAATCTGATCCATGTGCATACATATTTTTGATATTTGAATGCATACCAAACCTTGGTAATGTCCCTTACAAATTCTACATGCAAATACATTGTTGAACTATCATTTTATAATCATATTTGTAAGAATTGAGTGAAGATATAGGTCTTTCCCGCAAATTTTATCGTTTATAGTAGTAGTTACACTTCATTTGCATTTGTGATTGATAATTTCAAAGAAAGGAAGGTATGATCTATAAAGTTTAGCAAGATTTTCAGTGCTGATAGATATTTGATAGAGTATCTTAGTGCATTTGCACAACTAGGGTGAAATTCCTTAGTGGCGACTCCATGTTGTTCTAATCTTGATAAAGTACTAGTGTCTTAACATTTATGTCATTTACTTTTGTGTTGCTAATCTTTGCAAAACTGGAAGGAAGAATATCTCTCTTCCTTAGAGACTCTGCTAAGAAGTTGTTTACAGATTCAAGAAACTTAGAGTTGGAAGTGAGAAGAGTTTGGAAAGTTGTTAAAGGTTAGGCATCAGGAAAAGATATATCCATAGGTGAGAGAGATCAACCTTTGGTAGAGGATTATCACTCTTCTTCAAGTGATTCTGATTCAAGCAATCCTCTCATAAACTATTTTTCCTCAGCTAGTGAAGGTCCTTCTACTGTACCTGGTAAGTTCCTTCTTTAATCTGCACATGTGTGTTTTAATCCTAATAAAACTTTCCAAGAAAATCAGCATTTAGAGAATACCAATCTTGTGAATCACATTCTTGAGCCCCGAGGATCTTGCACTCCTCATCAGCTTGTTTCACCTCCAAGATCACCTTCACCAAACAAAATGGCTTAGCCTAGACCTCCATTTGTTGTTAACACCTTTGGTCCTATAGACTTTAGAGGAATGGATGGTTACCCAAATGCTGTCCCACAAGATGTTAGAAATAGATTGCCAAAATTCCAAGGTAATAATGTAATAACTGGTGATCAGCATCTCAAAATTTTTGTTAACATGATGGAAGATTTCGAGATAGAGTTTGAATATGTGTATATTAAGTTGTTCATTCATACATTAGAAGAGGATGCTAGGGATTGGTACAAGGCTCTGCTTGATAATTCTATTGATTCATGGACTAAAATGAAGAATGCATTTAGATTGCAATATGGTGACAAGACTGATCCTAGATTTCTCTTGTCTGAGTTTGAGAATATCAAGAAGAACCCCAATGAATCAGTCCATGACTTTAACACAAGGTTTAACAAAAATTTGAGAAGCTGCCTGTTAGTCTGAGGCCTTGTGATGAGTCTTTTTTAATCAAATATGAAGATGCATTTGATAAAAAGGTAGCCTATTACTTAAGAGACAAAACCCTACCAATCTGAGACAAGCTTTCACCATGGAACTTCAAATTGAAAACAATATCAAGGCTATTGGGAAACCTCTCAAGAGAGATGGTGTAAAATTGATAAACCCTGAAAAACCTCAAGCTAGCAAGGGTGTTGATTTAGAAGAGGTTGTGAAAACTTTGGTAGGGTCTGTCAAAGAAATATCATATAAGTTGGAAAGAGCTAAGAAGGGAATTGGGCAGACTTCACAAGGTCAGCCAAGAGCACAAAACCATGATAGATTTGCCAATCATCCTAGAGGTGATAAAAGGGCAGATGATAGAGGGAAAGGACCCATGGGGTCTATAAATAGACATCCTCAAGCATGTGAAGGGAGAGTGTTACCTAATCCATTAAGCTAGCTAGGGTTGCGCCATTGAAGAAGTTCTTTGATATTGATTAGTGTGATAGGTGTTTTTACCCCATCCTCCATGTGAAGTGGACTAATAAGAAGGTGAAGCTAATAATGATGATGGTACTGATGATGATATTTGCATGGTGGGATATTCTTCAAGCTCACAAGGAGGAGTAACATCTACTAAAGTAATAAGTGCTAGGATTGCTGCAACTTTTTGGGATTACATCAAATGGGTACAATTATTTCTTCCCCCTCATACTCTTGAAGTTGATGTAGTGCAAGCTTTTGGAATTCCTAAAAATGACTTTGAATACTTAAGAACTTTGATGACTAAGTAGTATGATGGTGGTATTCCTTCAGAGGAAGATAGACAATTGTTGATGAATGCTATTGTAGTTCAAGAGAAATATTATAACACTAGAAGCAAAGTTGTTAAAGGATTTGGGCCTCAAGCCAAACCTAAAACACCCTTGCTCATAAGAATTCCAAAAGAATATTCTAGGAGAGAAACACTTGCCAAAGGCTTTGCTGTCCCAAGCAAAAATACAGTCCTCCTCATGCCCAAGCTGCCAAGAATCCCTTGCCATAAAATGAATCTTCTTATCTCCCTTCCAATGCTGCTTTGCCAAAGAGTGTTCCCTATGACATAGCCCAAGTATTGAGCCAAATCAAAGTGAGTGTTCCAATCATTGAGTTTCTTAGGATTCCTGAGCATAAGAAGAGAGCATTTGAGTACTTGGGGTTGAAAGAGGAGAAGACTACTCCAAGAAGAAATATAAATGTTGTTGAGACTCCTCCTCAAATCATTGTTGACCTTGAAACACCACCAGTAATAGAAGATCTTGGAGAGACACCTGAGATATATTTGGGGACATCCTTGGTTGAGTCCCAATTGAATGTTGATCCATTCTTCACAACTTTGATAATAAAGGATAGGCTACTTCACAATTGTATGTTTGATTCTGGTGCATCATGTAATGTCATGCCTCTAGAAGTCATGAATGAGTTGGATATCAAAGTGATAATGTCCTATGGAAAATGTACTTCCATGGAATCAAGAGAAGTGGCAGTTCTTGGTTGTGTGAAGGGTTTGGTAGTGTAGCTTGCATCTTATCTTGGGAGGGCTTTAAAATTGGATGTTGTAATTGTTGATTTCCCTGGAAAATGGGGTATGTTATTGTCAAGAATGTGGACTGCAAGTGTTGGAGGGAGTGCCCAAATGGATATGTATTTTTCCACCATTCCCATCGAGGGTAGCCTTGTCAATCTCTATGGAGAAAAGAAAATGTTGCATCTAATTGAGGACCCAAACAATGCTTCTTATGAAGTATTATTTGTTGATGTTGATGCTGATAATTTTATTGGTTTGTTGATGGAAAAGAACACAAAATGGATCAGTCAAAGTGACTTGAACATGTATATTCTCCTTGGACCTTGCTATTTGATGGAGCTTGCTCCAAATTTGGAAATGGTGCTAGTGTAATTTTGAATTCTCCTAGCTTGGAAGAATTTGTTTTTTCCTTCAAGCTTAATTTTGAATGTACTAACAACATTGCTGAGTACGAAGCCTTGTTGTTGGGTCTGAGAATTGCATGGAAGTATGGTGTCAAGGACATCATTGCAAAGGGAGATTCAGAGCTAGTTTTCAAACAAATAAGAAAAATGTATGCTACAAAAAATCAGCGGATGAAGCAGTATAAGCATGCAGTTTGGGATCTAATTGAGATGCTTGATTCCTTCAATATTGTGCACCATGATAGAAGTTTGAATTATGTTTTTGAAAAGTTGGAAGTGATGGGGTCAATATTTTGAGATTGCACCATTTCACCTTATTGTGAGTACAATGTTGAAGTGTTAACTAGGCCATGTGTCCGACAACATCAAACATTGGCAAGTGTTTGATGATGATGCTCAAGTGCAAAGATTCTTACGAAATCAAGGTGATTTTGTAGATAAACATATTGATTTGGAGCCAATGGTGTGTATGACTAAAGGAAGAGAGACTTTGTTTGGAAAATATGTTATCCAATTGAAAAATAACACCATTCCTAGAGGTCTTGTTGCTCTCGAGTGAAATTTTAGCAATTCCGATTACATCATCAATAGAAACATATCTTCCTCAAGGGACATGGAAGAGCATGACTTGGGAACAAAGGAAAAACCAAGAAATTTTTGGTTGGGTAGTAGTTTAAACAAAGAAGAAAAATAGTCCTACCTCCAATTGTTGAAACAATATCAAGACTGCCTTACTTGGTCATATTTAGAGTTGAAAGCATATAGAGAGGACTTGTTTCAGCATGAGATCCCTCTTGAAAAAAATTCCAAACCATTCAGATAGCAAAGGCCAATTAATCCACTCCTCTCCATGAAAATGCAAGATGAATTGAAGAAAATGAAGGAGGGAGGGATCATTCAGCCCACAAGGTATTCATCTTGGGTTGCAAACCTTATGCCAGTCAGAAAGAAGAATGGAGATATCAGACTTTGTGTAGACTTTAGAAATCTAAATAGAGCTTCATTGAAAGACAATTATCCTTTGCCAAACATGGAGAACATGTTGTAGTTAGTGACTGGATTTGAATTGTTGTCCACCTTGGATGGTTTCTCTGGCTATAATCAGTTGTTGTCAAGGAGTCAGAAAGATTTAAAACTACCTTTACCACTCCTTGGGGAACATATGTTTATGTGAGAATGCCTTTTGGTCTCATGAATGCTGGAGCTACCTTTCAAAGAGCAATGGATGTTGCTTTTTCTGGTTATATAAATGAATTCATTGCAGTTTATCAAGATGATGTGACTATATTTTCAAAGAGCAGAAAAGATCACTTGCAGCATTTGGAAAGAATGTTGATCAGATGTAGAGAATTTGGAATCTCTCTCAATCCAAAGAAGTGTCACTTTGGGGTGCAAAAGGCCAAGTTGCTTGGTCATATTGTTTCAAAGGATGGTTTCATGATTGATCTTGAGAGAATAGAAGTAATCAGTAGGGTGCCAATCCGAGAATGAAGAAGGGCATCCAATTTTCTTTTGGCAAATTAATTTCATTAGAAGGTTTGTGTCCAATTTTGCTGAGTTGACTCTTCCTATCACATGCATGTTAAATAAATATCAAGTTATCAAATGGGATGAGGTTACTTTTCAAGCTTTTAAGGAATCAAGGAAGCACTTAAACATGCACATGTCTTGGCAGCTACGAATTACAAGATGCCTTTCCAAATCTTCTCCTTTGCCTCTCGAAAATACTAGTACATTTGTTTTACTCCAAAAGGATGAAGATGGGGCTGAGAGGCCTATTTCATTCTTTAGCAAGGATTTACAAGCTGCTGAGTTAAAGTACACAATCATGGAAAAACATGCATTTTCCTTGGTGAAAGAAACAAAGGTTTTCAGGCCTTATATTTTAAGTTCAAAAATTGTTGCTTATGTTCCCCACACCATGGTAAAAGACATCTTATCGAGATGTATATCTCAAGTAAAATATGTAGATGGGAAAAACTGTAGGAGTATGACATGGACATCCAAACCACAAAATTGATAAGAGGTTTGGGTCTTGCTAAGCTCATGGCTGAGAGAAACTTGTAGACTATGGAAGTGAATGAGGTAGAGGAAGAAAGGGTAGATGTTTTTGGGAAATTGGTAAGTTCTGAGTGGTACAAGGACATAATATTTTACCTCAGACACCTTCATTGTCCTGATCATTTAAATAAAAATCAGAAAAGAGCCCTCAAGATGGCCTCTCAAAAATACATCATCACTGACTTTGGGCTGGCTTGGAAGAACCATGAAGGTGTTCTCTTGAAATGTGTAACTGAAGATGAAGCTCCCAAAGTAATTGCTGATTTCCATGGGGGAGTTTGTGGAGGAAACTTTACTAGAAGGGTTACAACACACAAAGTTTTGAGAGCTGGTTATTGGTGGCCTACTCTCTTCAAATATGCAACCATGCTGATTAGAAAATGTGAAAGCTACCAACATTTCTTTGGAAGAATGAAAGCTTCAGGATCCCTTCCTTTATAGCCTGTATCAATCGAAGCTCCTTTCAAATAGTGGGGAATGGACTTCATTGGTGAGATTTCAGATCCTTCTAGTGCTGGCCATAAGTGGATTCTTGTAGCCACTGATTATTTTACAAAGTGGGTAGAGGTAATCCCCACCAAGAAAGTAACACACCAAGTTGTTATGGAATTCTTGTTGAATAATATCATATGTAGATTTGGTGTGCTAGTCAAAATTGTGGCTAATAATGCCATGTGTTTTAGAGCTAAACCTTTGATGGCAATGTGCAAGGAGTATGGAACCAATCTGACTTATTCTTCAAACTATAACCCCCAAGGGAATGGACAAGGTGAGTCTCGTAATAAGAATTTGTTAAAGATCATTAGGAGGACCTTGGAGTTAAACAAGATAAAATGGGGTGAACAACTAAAATTTGTAGTTTGGGCTAATAGAATCACTACCAAGAGAGCTACTAGTAAGAGCCCATTTGAGTTGGTGTATGGAACTCAAGCTCTGCTGCCCTTACATATGCAATTATCTTCATTTCAGTTTGTTCAACATCTTGAGGATCAAGAGGTCAGTCCATATGAAGCAAGGATCAATCAGATTATGGAGCTAGATGAAGAGAGAAGAGCATCCCATCAAAGGAATATTAGATTTAGAGAGAAGTTAAAAAGATTGTTTGACAAGAAGTTCAATCCTAGGGCCTTCAATATTGGAGATCTGGTTTTGTTGTGGGATAGAAGAAATGAGGATAAGGAAAACATGGAAAATTTGATGCATTGTGGATGGGCCCTTACTCCATTGATATCAAAATCGGTGAGAATACTTTTTTCTCAAAGATTTAGATGGATAATTACTTAAAATGTCGGTTAATGGTAGGCATACGAAGCATTTCTTGGATTAATCCCCAAATTTGAGGTATGCACCAGCTTGTACAGTGTATAGTGTTTGGTTTTTCACTCTATTTTTTGGTGTTTTATCGGTTTGTTGTTTTCCTTGTTGTGTGGAAGCCTTTTTTGTTGGGTTCTCAACTGGTTTTGGTAATTTTTAGCTCATGAATCCATTTTCCCAATGGATTATTTTGGCACTTGGTCTACATTGTTCTTGTGGCACTCACTAGGAGTGCCCATCCCTGAGCAGGAGCTGATGTTGGTGTCCATTTTGATCCTCTATGCTTTTGCCCTAATTTTCCTTTCACTCTGCACTTCTTGAAATGTTTTCTACAGTTTTAATGGGTGAAATGAAGTTGCTACCTCTGCTCCCATGCCTTAATTCATTTGAAAAATCATTTTCCATGCCTCATTTGTGAAGAAACACCCATGCATGCCTTGTTTGTGCCCTAATTTTTCCAAATCTACGGGCTATGCCATGTTTTCCCTCTTGCTTGATCGTGAAAAATCAAATTTGTTCATTTCATGCATATATGCCTTCAAAAACCCTTCCCCATGGTCGAAACTTGCATAAAATCAACTTCCCCTTGTTTTTTGAGCAAAAAATCCATCACCCACAAAGAGAAAATTGAATTTGGGCATCTTTGGTAAATTCTACATTTTTTACGGTCGTACGGGTGTCATTTAACCATCAAAATCAAGCTCAAAATTCTCCTCGTACCTGGCCGCTTTTGATTGGACAAGGATCGGCGGGTTTCTCTGAAATACTTAGCCATTTTTGGCTTTGGAAAAAAATTCAAAATCCCCCTCGCAACTCCGCGAGGGGACACGTGTCATGTTCTTATGTGAAGGCGGCGGGGAACTTAGACATTTTTGCTATTTTTTGGCGAAGGAAAAATGGTGTGGAAAGGCCCGTGGGTCCGAATGGAGTAGGGGGTGGACACGTGGCAGCACGGTGGTAGAGTGGGGAAATGCGGATGGTGGAGGTTTTCAAAGTTTTTTTGCCTTTGGAGGTAAAATAAGTTAAAGTGAAATTTGAAGCGCGGCTCTGTGGCCAATCACAGGTGGACACGTGTCCATAAAAAGTAAAAATGGAGGAGTGGGCCGATGGAAAACATAATTATTTTTCACTTTGTTTTCTAAAGTTAAAAAATGGGATGCATATCCACTCCAATAAGAGACAAACATGTGGTGAAGGCGGAGCGGGTTGGCGAGAGGCAAAAGGGATTTTTTTCCCTTTTTACAAAAAGACTCAGTATGGAAATTTGAAGCGCTGGCCCATGATCAAATCATCGAGTGACATGTGGCAACGAAATGGGAGGCGTGGGCCCGTGGAAGGAAAATTGAAAATTTTCCTTGGGCAAAAAAGGGGTCAAAACATGAAATAAGCCCGCAGAATTTTAGTGATAGAAAGCATGATATGTGTCAAGGACAAAGGTGGAGATGCGGGCCCGCAGGGAAAAAGGTGAAAATTTTCCAATTTCCCAAAAAGGTCAAAATGTGTAGAATTGAAGTGTGATCCCAATGGGACCCACCATGTGCCATGTGTCATCACCAAAATTCAAGGGCGGAGGGGCAGAGAAAAAGGTCATTTTTCCCATTTTTCCAAAAATGTCAAAAAGTCAAGAAGTGAGCCTGAATTGATTTCCAATTGTATTTTGACACGTGGAGGGCCCAAATTGAAGGAGAAAGAGTAGATCAAGGGTAACTGTACATTTTCATTTTTGGCCACCATTTTTGCTCCAGGAAACTTGGAATTGTAAATTTTGCATGAAATTTCATCAAATTTTTGGCGATTCCATGTCGTTTTGGCCTTCTAGGATCATTGAAATCAGTTTCATAACTCAATTTTTAGATTTGAGGTGTTCTTGAAACAAAGTTGTTTCCTAATCCATCCAGGACATGTGAAATGTCAAATTTGAAAGTTGCTGAGAGGTAATTTTAAAAGGTGAAAAGGTGAAATGATGAGAAGAAAGGCATCTGCATGCCTTGATGATGAAAAACGTGCCTCCAGGAAGGATAATGATCTGAATATTTGTAATGATTCAGTCTTTTTAAAACACCTGGAAAATCTCGTTGCTAATTTGTTAAATGTCATTTTCAGTGAATCATGAGAAATGGTTGTAACAAAGTTGATCCCTTGGCATATGGTTTTCTTGGAAAAGAAGGCTCCAATGTGGCAAGATATATAAAATGCATTTTTGAGAAATGCAAAGGGTTGGGAAGTTGAAAATCACGAGCAAATTATGAGAGAAATCTCATTTTTGAGAAACCCACCAAAGAACAAAGTTAATTTATTTTGTGTTGGATCTTCATGTATGTGAGTTGGTTACAAGTGTATAGCCATCACACAGCTCTGAGATTGTTCATGAAACTCTCCCCTGCTGATTTATCTAACAAGCTTTTGAGTTAATCTATGTTTTTCTAGGCAATATGATGTCTGTTATCATTTTAAATACCTGTAAATAGTTTTCATTGTTCTCGTTGCAATATTCAATTGAAATTCTTTAGAAATCACATAGAATCTCATCCTTATTGATATTTTAGTGGCACTTGTAGTTTTGTTTGTCGGGAAGAGCTTTCATCGGCATTGAAAATAAGTATTTTAAAATCACTCCACCTTCATTTGTTGATTGAGATTACTTGAAAGCCTTTGGGGGTACCTTAGGCATGGTTCGATCAATGATTTTTGTGTTTAATTGAGTTCTTTACTTCAATATTTTGTGGTGAGTTCTCAAAGATTGTGTGGAGAGTGCAACCTAGGCTTCCATTTATGCATCTTTGGTTGAAAGAACATCCTAATTATTTGAAGCATTTTATCGATAGTTGTTAAAGTATTGTAGAGGTTGTCAAATATTTGATATATCCAAGTTTTTCTTATCAATACCCCACCAAAAAATCATCTGAATAACTAATCCTACCCATACTACCCCTGCATTGCATTGTGTGTCAACAAAATAATCTAACCCATCTACAAAAATGCACAAAGTAAATCAGGATCATACAATGTCTCCAGCAGCCTCAGCCTTGTCTTGAAAGCATTTCCATCATTTAGTAGTGATAACTCTGTTGAGTTTGAATAATGGAAAATTGATCATGTTTTCCCAAGGCCATCTCCATATAATATGCACAATATAAGGATATCTCCACCTCCTTCACAAAACAGAGGCTGCAATATAGGTTCTCTTACCTTGGTTGAAAGGCACAACCTAAAATAGTGAGGGTTAGATCAAATCCTTTCAAAGTGCTATCCATCTCTCCACAAATCTAAGTTCCAGTTAGATTACATCCCCACTGCAAAATGACATATATCAAGATGTATCTCGCCTTTAATCTTCATACCATTTTTTTGATGTTGCTTAGACTTAAAAGGAGAAAAAAATTGGGTACCAACAATGTGCTCGAACAACTCTTGGAATTCCTCATACTTGTGCTTATTTCCACACCATGAGCACTGCAATAGGTCTGGGAACTCTCATTTATAATGTTTTGTAGACCCACAATTAAAACAGGTTCCACATGGGAAATCACTCCTTCCTCCCCCGTGGTTACCACAACCACGGAATCCTCCACGAAATCCTCTTTCACATGTGCTACCATCTGCATGCTTCTCATAGCGGTGATCATCCCCTTTAGAACTACTGGTAATGCTGGTTTGGCACACCCCATGATTAATGGCCTCATGGATCTAATTAATGAGCCTACAATCCTTAGTATCATGGGTTGTAGAGGTACAGATCTTACAAAGTAACAAGACACATTCTTCTGAATTGTGTGCTGTAATAAGGGGAATCTACTTGCATCATGGTCCTCATGACAAATTTCATAGTCTACTATCACATCACGTACTACTCTCCGGGGACAACTACCCTTAACATTCCCCTCTACTTCATAATCTAAACACCATAAACCATTGTGAGTCTCATGGGCTGAGTTTGCAGACAAATTCTCCAGCTACTTAGCCATAACAACAATTTAAGCCTCTAGAGCGGGCTAACTATAGTATCAACACTTCCAACAACCTCGGCACATGGACCATCTTCCAATGCCTCATGCGGGTCTGTGAAAGTTTTATGAGATAAGGCCCTTCTAAAAGGTGTGATCAATCCTCCAAAAAACCATTGAGCATGTTGTGAAGGGTGAATATCATATGATAACTTAGACAAGAGATTTTTAAAGTGTGCATCATACTCCCACACATTCTCTGCCATTCCCTATTGAATCTCTTTCAGGTGCTTCTCTTCTCTATTTAAAATAAGGGATGTGAAATTCTGCCAAGAAGGCATTCTTTAAATTAGTATAATCCACCACCATTTGATGAGGGTCATATTTCCTATACCAGCTATGTGCGTGCCCCTGTAACATTGTTGCAAATTGACTAGCCTTCCGCTCCGAGGTTGTGATCCCCTTTGCATGCCATAATAGTTCACACTTATGAACATGTTCTGCAAAGCATCTTCAATACCTCTGTAATTTGGTAAGTGTAAAGACATCTCAAAGAAGATCCGAGGGGGTACTTGGGGCCCTTGTCCTCCTGAGCTAGAGCCTTGGTTTCCTCTGGTGTTTCCTCCACCGCCAAATCCACCAGGTCCACTAGGTCCTGTGCCTCTTGAGCCACCAGATCCACCAAAACCACTAGGTCCACTGGTCCTATCCCTCATGACCCACCAGATCCATCAGAACCACAAAGTCATATAGTAATCGTGCCAAGTGTCCTAAAGGTTCCTTTGGATTATGCATCGATCGGCAGTCATGATAATGCCCCACTACCACTATTGTACCCCGCACCACTTCTAGATGCGAGACCAAAGGATTGTATACTTTCTCCTTGTCCAAAGACTCCTTTGAATACTAGAATATGTGTAGCCATAGAAGTGGGAACTAAAAAATTGTACCTCCTAGGTGTAGATCTGTCACTTCCACTGATACCAATTGGGTTAATGATACTCCTTCCTTGTTCTAGAAAACCAAGTGCCATGGTTTGGTCACTGGGTGGGTTCAGATATGTGCCAATGAATCTTCTTTCTCCGTGTGATGAACTCTCATCGAAGCCGAAGGGGTCTCTCTTACGTGTTTGCCAAGATGGGGTACCGCAAACTTCTTAGGTTCCATGTCCTCCACGTGAACCTCGAATCCTTACCACAATGTCTACCTCCATAGATCCATCACACTTGCAACTTTGCATCATATAACAATCTCCCTTTCATGCGCTTCACTATACTTGAGCCATCTCTCCTCCCTTTCCTTCTCCGTCGTAATATCTATCATCTTCCTCCATCCTAGCTCACACACCTAATGCTCGAGAATGGTTTAGCGGCCATTTAAAATGCCTCTAAACTCAAAGTAACAACTAGGATCTTCATTTCCAGAGGGATAACATGTAGAAATGATCCTTTGGGCTCCCACATAAATTCAAACTCAGCAAATTCCAGGAAACAATATGTGGAAATAGTGTACTCCAGAGTGTAGCTAGCCAACACACCTTCCCACCAATGATCCATAACACAAGTCCACGTCAGATCTGCATCCTAAATCCTTTAGTATTCTTCTTGGGTCCACACACATGATCTAGAATACCAGCTTGATCTAGATGCATATGATGAGAGCCATTCATACAGCTCTATTGGGAAACAACAGAAAAATATTTCATATAAATCATGGTAGAGGTTCTCTTCTACCCATCTACATGCATCAAACTTAGGTCCAGTGCTAAATCTCTAATCAAATTCATCCTCCATGCTCTTGAGCCATGATTCAACACTTTCCTGGGTTAAACATTCTGTCATTACTCATTACCTAGATCATGATGTATGCCATTTCCCTCTACAACTTTGAAAAGAGGTCCCAACATCGAACCAAGATGTAGTCATTTTTACCCTTATCACAAAAGAAAGGAACCCATGTGCACCGACCTATCACCCAGTGGTGCTTGGGTACTCACCCAAGGCATGCGTGGGTGCCGAGTCTCTCTTTTATGTGATTTTAGTGGGAAACATCATCTATGATTCATGTTTAAGAGATTTGAAAGGGAGTAAAACATACAAGCACCATAGAGCTCAGAATGGCTTCTAGGTCCTTGCAGTCATTCTAGATAGAAAGTGCTAACAGATTTTATAACTTGTACCAAAACAGAAAGAAGTTGTACAAGCATCCAAACTTAATCATAAACATAAATGAAAAATAACTATGAGAAATATGTATGCATCAGAATTATCAATGTCATATTCATGTGAGCTGGTAACCTCATTACATTCATGGAACCATTACAGAATGTCATAGAAAAGTAGACCGCAGTCATGCTTTATAACTAGACTCATATGATTAAGCTCTCAAAAGAAATTTATAATCCCCATACCCTTGATACATTCTTTCCTAAGCACAATTACCCAAACTAACAAAGTTCTTATAGTCTTTATGCAGAGCTCCGCCCTCTATCTATATCTCTCCTTTTACTTCTGTAGGCACTTGTATATATAGGATTTCTAGATTGCCAACTCATCCTCTAGTGACCTCAGATCCGACACCAAGTGTCTGAATGTGGTCCTCCATGCAAGCATGCTCCTCCAGGCCTAAGCTTTCCACTTTTTACCATGATGAGCTTCTAGAAGATTATACTATAGGCATGCTCCTTTCTGGGCCAACATGTCGCTAGGTTGGCACCTTATCCACTTCGCATACGCAATCGGGTTATGCTTTTCACATGTTCTTCCAAAAACACCCAATATGGCTAAGTCCTCGAACCCTTGGTTCTATCTCGTGCGCGTGCCATGGGCTTCCTTAACTTTTCCATTCCTAATCAATCTACAAAACTTGGTCTTGGTTATCATATTCCATTCACAACCTCCCCGAGGTTCATATTGTATCAAATTCTTCTACACTTACTCTCTTATACCTCGAACTCATTAGTGATCTTACTTCCCTTGAGTGGCCTGATTTGGACACATTTACTAATGATTACTCTCTCTTAGAATATATGGGGACCTATGATCATTTACCTTCATTTTTTCATTAAAAATGCTTCCCCTCTATTCTTTCTGCTACTTCCTAATTTGGTAAATATGATTTTTCTAATATAAATATCGATACTTCTGATACCATACCTACCGATCCATACATTGAGTCTTGGTCCAATTTTTTAAATGAAGAAACTATACAATATAACCTTAGTACCAAAGCAACCCCTCAAATGGTTTTCTTTGGCAGCTTCTCTTACACCCGCTGAACAAGATGATATTATAAACGTGATTAATGAATTCTATGACATATTTGGCTGGGATTATAGTGATATACATGGTATTGATCCTTCCATATCTATGCACAATATTTTCCTCGTCCTAGTGCTAATCCATTCCAACAAAAAAATTGCAAAATGCATCCAAAATTTGCACTATTCAAGAAGGAATAAATATAATGACTCTTGGATGCTAGCTTTATACGTGTTGTTGACTATCCTGAATGGGTGTCGATATCATGCCTATTATGAAACTAGATGGAAAAGTTTTTGTTGCACTGATTTTTGTGATCTCAATAAGGCTTTCCCTAAAGATAGTTTCCCATTACCAAACATTGATGTGATTGTCAATTCCACCGCTGGATATGACATTCTTTCCTTTATGGAGAATTTTTTCAGTTATAATCAAATAAAAATTAACCCCATTGATCAAGAAAAGAATTCATTTACAACACCATGGGGTACATTTTGTTACATGGTCATGCCCTTTGGCCTTAAAAACATTGGAGCCACTTATCAACATGCCATGACACATATTTTCCATGATTATATTCACAAAATTCTTGAAGATTATGTTGATGACATACTCACAAAATCATGACATCATTCTACCCATGCTCAAGATCTCCACACTCTTTGAATGCTTACGACAATACAAAGTTTTCCTCAATCCCAAGAAGTGTGTTTTTGGTTTTGTAACCAGAAAACTCCTTGGCTATATCATCTCCCAACGTGGCATTGAAATAGATCCCAAAAATATCCCGTTATTGTGGACATGCCTCCACCTCATAATTTACATCAATTACAATCGTTACAAGGTAAAATCTAGGCCATTCAAAGTGTTTTATTGCATGAATCACAGAAAAAACTCAACCACTCATGTTTTTAATGAAAATGACACTAAGTTGATTTGGGATGACCATTATCAGTGTGCATTTGAGGCTATTAAAGTACATTTATTAAATCCTCCTGTTCTTATACCTCCTACGATGATAAGACTTTCCTATTATACATTTTAGCTACATTCCATGCATTAGGGATCCTTATTACTCAACATGATGACTGTCAATGCGAGAGGGGTGTATATTATATTAGTCACACCTTTCTCTCTTACAAATGCAATTATAGCTATTTTGAAAATATATGTATTTTCCATGTCTTTGTTGTGGAAAATTTATAGCACTATCTTCTTAATAATGAGGTGCACATAATTACCAAAGCCGACCCTCTACAATATATCTTATCCCATACTCATCTCTCGATTTTCCTTGCACACTAGGTCATGTTACTCATAGAGTTTGATTTCAAATTCATCTCAAAAAAATCCATCAAGGGCCAAATTATAGCCAATAAGATATCCAAAACCCCTCTTTACGATACATAACCCATCGTGATATTTTTGTGATGATTTTACCGCTTATAACATTAACACCAAGAATTGGACTATGTACTTTGATGGGTCTCATTTCCTATTAGGTGTCGGTTCTAGGATCATGTTTATCACTCCACATTACGACCATCCCCCTTTTCATATCTCCTAGGATTCTCATGTACCAATAACATAACTGGGTATGAAGCTCTCATTCTTGGCCTCATTATCACTCATAAAATTCTTATTTGAAATATAAGATTACATGACAACTAGAAACTCATTATTAACCAAGTTAATGACACGTATCAAACCAAAGAGGAGTGTCTCATTCCATATAATAACCTTGTCAAATCAATCTTAGCCACATTTGAGTCCTACTCTCTCACTGTTTTCCCTCTAAAAGATAATCATCATACGAGATGTTATGGCCAGCTCAACATCTCTCATTCCTCAAGATATCACTGATGAGCAGACCAATTTTATAATTTGACACTTACAATAGCCTTCTACTAATAATACGCTTCTCGAAACATGTGTTGTTACACACAGTCATGATCATCCCAAATGGTTCACTCAAATATATAACTTCCTCTATAAAAAAAAATTCTGATGGTCTTCAACCTCATGAAGCTTGTCACCTAAGATGAGAGGCTATGCACTATGTGATAATTGGTGCTTCATTATTGAAGCAATCATTTGATGATCGTTTCCTATGATGCTTAGGACTCAACCACATCCCCATGACTATCTCTCGAGTCCATGATAGTATTTGCGGTGGTCACTTCTTTGGAAAATCTATGTCTCATAAGATTTCAAGCCAAGGCTACTATTAGCCAATAATGGAACAAGAATACTTGGAATATGCCAAATGCTGCAATACGTGTCAAAAAGATAACAATCTTAATCATGCACCTGCATATAATTTTTAACCTATTTCTCCATCATGGCCCTTTTCCTTATGGGGTTTTGATCTCGTTGGAAAAATTAATCTCGAATCGGGTGATGGTCATAAGTTCATCATAACTACTACAAAATACTTTACTAAATGGGTTGAAGCCATACCTTTACAAACTAACTTTGTTCTTGATATATGTCATTTTATTACTACTCACATTATTACATGCTGTGGAATTCCCTCCGCCATTATCATCAATAATTGACCTCCCTTAAAAAAAAAGGATGTTAAGTGCCTCTGCGCAAAATTAAATATCAAGCAAACATTTTCCACTCCTTATTACTAACATGGAAATGGCCAAGTAGAAGCCACAAATAATAAAATTGTAGAAAATATTACACAAGAATTTTTATACTAATGGTGGCAATAGACACAATTAAATTTTGTATGCTCTTTGGGCTTACTGCAATAGTGTGTTTACCCCCACAAGCACTACACCATTTTAAATTTTTACGACACTAAAGCAGTAATCCCCTTAGAGATTTTAGTCATTTTTATACCCTTAGATTAAAAGTAAAATCCCATGCACTCCGGCCTATCACCTAGCAGCCTTTGGGTGCTCACCAAGGCACACGCTGGTGCTTGAGCCTATCCTTTATGCGAGTCTTGTGAGAATACATCATCTTATGAAAATTATTCAAGTGTAAAAGAATAGAAAAGAACTGTGCATCATTTTCAGAACCTAGGTTGAGTTATCACCCCATTTCATCCATAAAAGAGATAAAAAACAACATATAGAACCGATTCATACATAAAGGAAATGGACAAGGATTATACTCATGAACACATATATGATTTAGAATGAGCCTTATATTTATATTAATGAGTTAAGTAACCACATTACATTCCTTGAGGTCATAACAGACCTGTATAACAATGTAGAGAAAGGTCATGCATCAAAACTACACTATGTCCTTCATATTACAAGGATAAATATAGACCCATCCCTCTAAATATGCCATCACTCCTATATTTTCTCTAATCCCAACCCATAGAATCCTTCATGAGATTTTTGCAGAGTTTCGCCTCTCCACCAAATTTACCACACTAGATACCCACACCTTCTGCTACATGTGCAACTTAATATATAGCTTTTCTACCTTCACCGCCATGCCTTTTGAGGTAACATATTGACTTCCAAGTGTCCAAGTGGTCCTCTAATGGAGCATGCATCCTTTGATTTGATCTCTCCAATATGTGTAATGATGTTCTTATAGAACCTTCCATCACATGTATGGAATATTCCCTCTTTGATCCTACAGTTGTCAGGCTGGCACCTTATCCACTCTGCATGCTAGATGGGTCATGATTTTCTCATGTGCTATCTGGAACGCAAAATATGGATAAGTCCCAAAACCATCTTACCTTACACACATGGCGCGTGTTCTGTAAATCCCTATTAGAACCCTTCCTTACATGCCTTCACCCCGCATGCCCTTCTTCAAATAGGTACTACGTGTGCACACACCCTCTTGTACTTAGCCAATATTCTGGGACCCAACATCACCCCACACTATGCATGTTCTCAACCCTTAGAAACACTCTTCAAAGAATAAATAATGGTTGGTCCTTAACATGGTTGGAAAGAAAGAATAAAGGAATGAGGAATTTGGAGAAAGAATGGGAACTTGTTTATTGTTGGAGGAGAAGGAAATCCTTCCCTAACTCTGCCTGTAACTTCTCCCAAGCGTCAACCTCGTTGTGAGCTTACTAACAGAGGTAAACCACTAGGGCACTTACTTCCTCAAAACTCAGCTCCTCCCCTTTGGCACTCATGGTGTCAACAATACTTTCCAACTGCTTTCCCAAGTCTTCAAGTGTATCCATCTTGTAAGTGATCTGGGGGTATAGTTCCTTCAGTTGGCTCTTGATCAATCCTCATAGGGTCTCGATTGGTTATGAATTCTTCTATACCTCAACTAGGATATTATCTCTTTATACTTTATTACCCTTATTTTTTTCTTAGAATTCCTTGAGTTCCATTTCATGGGTGGCAACCAAGATGCTCGCCACTCTATCACTATCAACACAATTTTCATAAGCAACTTCAACAACTTGCATGGTGGCCTTTACCTCTGCAAGAATTTTAGTGTATCGAGCCATAATCTCAAAAACCGTCGGCTTCTTCTCTTTCTCTTGGCATGCCTATGCCTCTTCTACAGACTCTAAAGCAATTGGTCACCTCTCCATTGTGAGAATGTGAGTCAAATCCTCTAGACATTACAAGACTGATTCATACTACTCGCTTGGGTGGTGATAAGTTAGGGTTCTTCAGGACAATGACATCTGTAATCATTTCCACCTTCTTGGAGAATTCACACACCTTTGATTTTTCTTCTTTTAGCTCATGCCTCAACTGAGCACTGACCAACTCCTCTTTCTTTAGGTCCTTGCTCTTTTACACGACCTCCTTATTTTTATTCTCCAATTCCTCCTCCAAGAATCTCACTCTATCATTTCTCTCAAACAGTTTGGCTTCAACTTTGACTGAAACCTTGTTGAGTGCATTGTAGACCTATTCATTTGATATCTGTTGAGCATTCACCAAGGGATTTACTCCTCTTATTTCTGGCATCTTTATTAGTGCTCTCTGGCTTACTTCGAACTCTCGTTCATCTACGTGAGACTCAAATGCCTAAGACAACATATTCCCTGGTTTAGGGATATGTGCCTTCTTCATCAAACGATTATATAGCTAGGAGTTTCTCTATCAAGTATGGTGCTTTGGAAGCACATGCGTAGCAACTTTATAGGATCATTAATGTATCCCATTCCCTACCCTTGTGCTACTATTACGAATTTCCTTCCTATTCATGCAACTTTTGGGAAGCTCACTGCCAATTTGGGATCCCCATCCATGCTTCTGTACTCCTTCCCAACACTTTCTTCTTCCATCTCCTTCATAATTTCATCTGCGCTCCACTCTAACTCCTATTCCACTAACTCCATGATTCTTGCCACTTCTCTCTCTATGGATTTCTCCACTTGCTCCTTAGTGAGGCTTGGGGTTCCTTGGTTTTTGGTGCTCACCTCTTCGCTCACCCCCTTTCCTTGAGCCTCAACTTATTCCTCGTCATTCTTCTCCTCATCTTCTTTGTTATACTTATCTTCATCTCCCTCCTCCTCGAATCATGTACATCATACACTAGATGGTCTTCACCTCCTTCAAGCTCATCATCATCCTTGTCACCAATGTAGGCATCTAAACTTTCTGTCTCCTCTGAGTCTGCCTCTTCTGTCACCTTTTGCTTCTTCCTTACTAGGGATTCCAAAGTACAAGAGATTTTTCCTTTTCTTTTTCTTTACTAGGTGACTCCTAATGTGTGGGGATCTTTCGATCGACGCTTCTTCTACTTGGTTATTTGCCTTGACAGGGGACTTCTTCCTGTCTGGGGCGTAAGTGCTAGGCTTAGCACTTGATTCAGCATGCCCATAGATTGTTTTGTCTACACACTTGGTGCTTTCTTCTCCTACCCCTCTTCTATTTATCTCTTCTTAGTTGCGGCCTTATTTCTCCTGTGGAGTCTTCTAAAATGGATACATTTCTCTTGTAATAGGAACCTTTCTCCAACTTAGGCCTTATGCGCGAGATACACTCTTGTTGTGGTCCTTCGGATGCTCGGTAGCGTCACAGGATTCATCATTTGCACTTCATGGGAGACATACTTCTCCACGTATGCATGATTTTAGGGTAAATGATATTTTAGCACGGCTTGCGGTGGTCTTGGTTCACCTCACTATGTTGAACCTTAGTCTTTTGGCTTCTTTGAACCGGTTGCCTCCAAATTAGTAGTATTGCGTGGTGAAGGAGGAGGGTAACTTGCACCATGGTACATTAGTCCCATTTGTCAATGTAAACTGATAATGCGAAGTGTTGGTAAAGCGTAAACTCTACTTCTCCATCCATGAGTGTGGGAAATTTCTCGGGATCCTCCGATCTGCCCCGAATGTGTCTTGCATTCATTTTTACAACTTCTCGAGGAACGCCTTGTGAGTGGTCATCATGGTTTCACAAGTGTACTTTTTTAAACCTTTTTTACGGGTGAAGGATCCTCTCTAGATACTCCCAAACAAATTTTTATAGCCCATCGGGCACTCCAATCTTAGAGAAGACAAAGGTGAGGATGTTGCTGAATACTATCTTCTCTGCTTCATGCACACTACTTATGATCTCATCCACAATGAAAGTGGACAAGTTATAGATGGTTCCCTCTGATATATTCCAACATATATTTAGCCATGCCTTGTTCACTTACGTCCATCATTCTTGATCATTAAGCTTGGTCACCAAGTGTACACGAACATCCTCATAACAAGGTCTAGAATCTCTGTGATGTCAAAGTATCACAAACCCTTCTTGTAGTCATACATCTTTGCTACTATCTCCTTGATAGCCTTCTTATTGCTCAGATCATCATCTATACTTTCTCCTTCACAAATAAGGCCTATGAACTTGGATATCAACTATGGTGTTATGCACATATTTCATCCTGTAAATTAGAAGTGATCCTCATGCACACACGAAATCAACCATTAATAAAGGCACTTGAGCTTACCAAAGTAAGGAAAATCATATAGTTGAAATAACCCGCCTTCTCCGACTTGACTTTTACCTCGTCGTTGTATCTAGGCATTCCATGTGGTGTACTTTTATTAGTTGGATGGACCAATTCTAATGCCATTTACTTCTTAGTTGTTCTCATGCGATGGTTATAATCACTCATGACCATTTTTATTAAGTGCGAAACCCACTCCTTTCCTAGCAATACTCCATCTGGGTATTGCATTTCTACGTACCATTCCTCTTTGGAGCTTGCGATGGTAGTGGTTTGTTTTCCTTTGCCCTTGCCCTTCTTTTTCTTCGGTGAAATAGTTTCTTTCTTATGTGTCATGATTTCTTTTGAGATAACCTAAGAGATTATTACTATACTCTGTTACTTTGCTTAATTCCAAACTCAACTCTAAAGCTAAACTCCTGGAATAAATCCTTCTATCACCATGCCCTAACTTCCAAACCTAACTAGGAAAACATTCCACAAGATGACACACCTCAAAAATCCTTTTCTCACGCATGTGTACTCCTTCCTCTTGGTTTATAGATCCACTCTAGTCACACACTTAGGTTTCTTGAATTCTTCTTCCTTCACACAACTCTCTCTGGATGCCCTAGTTCACAGAATGCTTCAACTTCATAATGGCAAGGTAAAATAATGACTTTCCGACCTTATATTTATAGTTTTTACTTACCTCGAACAATAAATGCTATACCACCTACCAGCGTAATTTAACATTAAATGTGGATTTTTCCATTAGGCTGACCTTAAGCACCCTTACCCATGTGCCCAATCATGCGTGAAAAACATACAACCTTTTGGACCATAAAAATCCAATCTAACCAAATAATCTTATGCGCGCGTCTACAACACCGAAGACTTTTCTTCTGTCCTTTCCTTGATTTTTGAATTTTCCTATCTCATGTTGTTCCTGCACTCTTCATCCTTTGTACATGGTCTTTTTATAGCCTTCTTGACACCATAATTCATTATCCACCATTTCCCCATGCACTTTCTACACCTTACGTGCTTCTTTCTACATGGGCACTACATTTTTACTATAGGCTTATACTTTTCTTTGTATTACTCCACCCCACACTAAAACAAATGTGTGGTCCTCTACACATACACAACCTTGGAAAAATAATGTGGTTACCGGCACACAAGGCACAAAATGAAACAAAAAGAAAGGAACAAGAAACAAGAAAGGGAAACACAAGAAAAGAAAATCATAAAGGGAAATTCTAAGCTAACTGGCAATACTACCTTATTTACAAACACCAAGAAGACTTATTTATAGTAGGGCTTCAGCCTACTCCCATTGAAATGACCTGGTAATCTTGTCCCATCTAGCACTTGTAGCTGAAAAGCACCTGAATCAAGAATGTACGAGATGATGTAGGGTCCCAACCAATGGACTTTCAACTTCCCTAGATGGCATCAGATACTTGGAATCATACAACAACACCATCTACCCAACCTCAAACTACTTTTTCTTGATATGACAATCATGCCATGCATTTTGTCTTGATTTTTTTGTCTTTTGACTCCATCTAGCAAGTGATCACCTCTCATCTACCTGCATTGACTTATCAATATTTCTTACAATGCTTTCTCATCATCCAATACTCAAGGTGGTGCTATACGCAACAATGGTAACATGAATTCAACTAGAAAAATAGCCTCCGTGCCAAACACCAATTGAAACGGTGTGGCCTTGTTCAACCTCTTATAGGTTTTCCTGTATGACCATATAATGGTTGATACTTTGTCATCCAAATCTTGTCTCCCAACGTCATAGATCTTAGTCAATGTATGATTTAGTGTTTTGTTAAATTCCTTAGTAGTTCCATTCACTTGAGGGTGATAAGGGGTAGTCTTGTGATGGGCCACCATAAATTCTGCTAATAAAATCCTGACCATTTCATTGAGGAAATGTGTACCTCTATCACTTGTTAAGCTTAAAGGACAACCATACATGCTGATTATATTCTCCCCTTAAAAATATCAGCTGTCATTATGGTGTAATCCTTTGTAGGCATTTCCTTTTCCCATTGTGTTAAGTAGTCATTACAAGTAATGATATTCCGCATGAACAAACCTTTGCGTCATTGGAAAAATTGGCCCTACAAAGTCAATTGCCCATTTTTCAAATGGTTCAACACTAGTTATTGGTTGCAAGGGAATTTCATCCTCTTTCTAGGTTTGCCAAGGTGCTTTGGAAATGGTCACAGCCTTGCAAAATTTAATACAATCTTGGTAGATTGTGTCCAACCAAATCCCTACTAGTAAAATCTTCCACGCAATAGCATTTCCTACATAATGTCCTCCTGCAATCCCACCATACACTTCCTCCATAATTTCCACATGCTCATGTTCTAATACGCATCGGCGTAGAACCTCATCATGACCTAACTTATACAGGTCTCCACTAATCAACATGTAGGGTGTGACGCATATTGCTAACTACTTTTCTCTAGAGCCTTCATCCCTTCGGTGCCACACCTATTTTTAAGAACACTGCGATATCTTCCAAGTCTAAGGGTGTGTGCCGCAACCTAAATAGTTACATGTCTAGCATGGTATCATTAATGCTTTGCACATCCTCCCCTGAGTTAATCCTTGATAAGTGGTTAGGTCATGAATTTATCTTCCCTAGTTTTACAACCACTGTGAACTCAAACTCTTGGAATAATAGGACCCAATGACATATGCACCCTTGTAAAATAGGCTTGTTGACTAAGTACTTCAATGCCATGTGGTCCGTGTAGAATATAAATGGTGTTGTCAAAAGATACTACCTAAGATTATGCAACACATAGATCATTAACAGTGCCTCAGACTCAGTAGTTGTGTAATTATTTTTCTTTGGTATCAACTTTCTACTAGAAAAACACAAGGGATGATCAATAATTCCCTCACCAGGTTGTGCTAGTACTGCTCCCATAGCTATCCCTAAGGCATCAACATGCACATGGAAAGGCTTATCCCAAGAAGGAAAACACATAGTATGGGCACCATGACAAGCATATCCTTTAAAGTATCAAACATCCTCTACCGCACCTCTCCCCACCTGAAAGGAAATCTTGTGTTTTAGAAATTCCTCAAAGGGTGTGGAAATCTTGGCATATGCCTTGATGAATTTATGTAGTACATTATATGCCCATGGAATCCAGACAATGTGCTTTGACTAGTAGGCTCACTAAATCCCACAATAACCAAAACTTTGGTGGGATCCAATAGTAAGTTGTCTTTGCATATAATATGTCTTAACAGGGTTCCAAATGGAGTAACAAAGCCATATTTCTTATTATTGAGGGATATCCTCAAATTTTAACATTTCTCAAACATCACCTCAAATTTTCACAATGGTATTTTACTAATCCATATAGAGTCCAGTCATCCAGTGTACTCTTAAAGAAATTTATGTATGAATTCCTAAAATTCTTGTACCACAATGCGCGAGAACACAACAAGCACATTCTTCAATCCAAAAGGCATAATCTGTAGTAGGAAAAACTTCCCCATTCAAGTGGCAAAAGTTGTATTTATTTGGTATTCCTTTGCAATCCCGACTTGGTGATACCCTAAGAACCCATCTGTTGAAAAGTAGACTTCACACCTGGCTACTCCCTCCAAAATTTCTTTAGTAAAGGGGTTGGAAAAGGGTCGATGACACATACTTTGCATTTAGGTCCTTATAGTCAACATAGATCCTTATCCTACCATATTTCTTGATACCGATGACCATTGGGATTATCTATTATGATTACTCCACAAACTCAATGATACTGAGATGCTATCATCTTGTCTATTTCTTCCTTGACATGTAAGCGAAGATTTGGATTCATGTGATAAGGCTTCTTCCGAATCAAAGTGCACCTTCCTTCAACTTGATCTTCATCTCCCCTAAGGAATGGTGGATGCCTTTGAGTTCATGGTACCCATGAGGGAATAAATCCTAGAACTCACGCAACAGATCAATGATCTTTGAAGCTTCTATTTCTCTCACCAATAGTCCCCAATGATAGCTTCCTTAGTTTCCATCTCTGTCCTAATGTTAACCTTATTTTTTTCAAGGGCTCATGGTAGGTGTGTTCTCACTCATCAACGCTATCTATGACTTCACGCATACCTTCAAAATGGTTAACATCCAAAGTTTCCATCTCTTCACCATCTACTACATAGACCATTTTTCCTTTTTCCTTTTCTATACATGCACGCTCAAGCTATACTTCCTCTGATTCTTCTTCATTGAGGCACATTTCCAAATAAGGCTCACCCAACAACTCTAGTAGCCTATCTTCTGCCATAACACTATCTCCCATTGTAAGGCACTTGATTACTTACAATGCCTTATCCACTGATGGCTTTGTACTCCTATACTCGAAAGCTTGAATGAGATCAACCACCAACTCTTGCCAATTACCTATTTGACGACGCATCTCCAAATGAATATACCATGCACGTGCACAACCTTGTAAGGTGGAATACAAATTATGCACCCATAATGAAGGTGGTAACACTTTTGTGCTTCCCATCCATGCTTCTCACATGCTTGGATATGAGATGAGGCGGTCTCTTTACCATGGTAGTCTTGTATGATCGTGGGTGCGTTAATCCTAGAGAACCTTACATAAAAATCAATCCTTACTTCACCCCATTATAGGAGGCTCTCCCGATGTGTAGCCCACTAGCATGCTATAGTCTTGAGTAGGTTATAACTGAGCATTCCCCTTCTCTCATCCTCATTTTTCCACTGAGCCTCCATTTCTCACAAGAAAATTTCAAGGTATTCTCCTCTATAATAACTTGGTAACTTCTTTCCTCCTAGGTGTTTGACTGAGAGTACATTTTTTACCCTTGTTATAGATCATCTCAACTATCACCCAATCAACTCATAAGTCCCATGCTCCCAATTTTCACATGCCATGCTAGTGGTATCTCTCAAGGACTAAGCATCTTCAAACTAGATGGCTCCCTCCGTGGGATGAATTACTTCAGGATCTTTGATGGAGCACACATAGATTCTATCAAGGACTTCCTCTCCTAAGGGATCAAGTATAGGGCACTGAATTCCCATATGTTAAAGGGATAATCACCCTTTCTTCCTTTTATCAAAGCTGATATACCCCTTGTTAAACCGCAGGTCAACATTGTTCTTGTAACACCATGGGTGCCCAAGCAACACTAGAAAGTTGTCTACCTCGGTGAGCACCAAGACTTAAAAAATCTCCAAAGTATTTGGTCCTTTTTTTTGGACAATTTGGCACCTTGCACTTATCTATGCTTTTGATACACATGAGTAGGGTAAACTTTTGTGCCCCCTTTATTTCCTTTGGTGCACCCTTTGAAGTGTTGACACAACAATTGTTGCGCCTTCCCGTGATGCGCCTTTCTTGCATGTAAACCTTTGCCCAGCATGCATGCGCCTTCTGTCAACAACAAATGTTGCGCCATTTTGGTGTGCGCAGTGCGCTCAAAATGAAGTGTTGACAAGCTCAAAATCTAGTGTTGACAGTACTAAATTTGTGCCAAAGGCGCAGATAATTCCATGCTGACAAAAACATATCCGTGCCAAAAGGGCAAAGTTTTCCATGTCGACACGTGTTTTGGTGTGCCCCTTTAAAAAGTGGTTGGCGCATTTATTACACTTTTGGCTATATATAGGTGCATCCACCCTGTCACTTTCACAATCAAAAACACGTGAAAAATTTATTCCTCTCTGCTCCTGTCAGCGCCCTTGTCATCCTCGTGTCGCGTTCGTGGACCCCACTTCGTTTCTCTCATTCTATATATTCCGGGTAAGTGGTCCTTGCTTCTCTTGTTTTTTTTTTTTGTTGGTTGTTTGTGAGTTTGGTGAAATGAATCTGAGAAACCATAAACCCCTCCTGCCCATTTTTGCAAATCTTCCCTCCCAAGCCGTTTTCACCCTCTTTCCAGATCTGCTGGCCAAGAGGGCTCTGTCTCAAAAAATGAACCCAAACTCTTTTCTGTGCCCCCCCTCTCATCTAAATCCATGTCGAAGGAAACCAAAAAATCACAAACCCATCAAGAAAGGAGAGAAAACCTAAAAGTTGTTTCTGAGCCACATTTTTCTCTTGGTGCAATCACCACCCTTGTTATTACAAAAACACAGTCGCGCGAGAGAGGCGCATGCTTGGCCTTGATTGCGGACACACAAAATCCCTGCGCCATACATGCATAAACCAAGTAAATCCTAAACCCGGCGCAAGTGCAATCCCACTAACAACAACAAAGTGCCATGCAAGCTTTCCCTGCGCCGCGCCAAAGCCCCCTTTGCGCACATAAAGTTAGTGCTACACGCATTAATCTGCGCCCTTCGGTGCACCAAAATTCCATGTTACATGCAAATTACTGCGCCATTGGCGCATCCTGCTCCCATGCAACACCAAACTTATTTTGCACCTAGTATAAAATTCATATAATGGCGCAAGCGCACACTCCTGTCTACAACAACAATGATGTTATATGCAAAATCCTTGCCCTGTGCCCTTTGTGCATTGATTTATTCCTTGTAACACTCTGCTTCAGTGTGCCATACTTTTAACCACTGCTGACTGCGGTGTCCTTGCCCTGCCCAGAGGCCTTAAAATTGCTAACTCCTCATTCTGTAATGCTTTAATGGAAGATCTGATGGCTAACATGGCTCTTTTGCGTTGGACTTCACTCCTTCTTCTTGCAGATCAGCAACTGAACTCAGATCCACATATGTCTACATCAAGCAAAAGGCCAACCAAGTCAAAGGGTAAGGCTAAGCTCACAGAGGAAGAGATGAAATACAAATATCAAAGGGTCAGAATGCGAGTCCCAGGTAGAATGTGACCTAGACATTAGAGATTCGAACTTGGCCACATCGACATGGAAGATTTCTGGGCCAGAACCAGGAGGGTCACAGGCAGTCCTTGGATGGACAAGCTGGTGGGCAGTGGTCTACATTTTTTTGGGGAATCCCCGTCAGTGCGGTAAATAATGAGTTTATGATGGTGGTGGCCCAGCTGTTACAACAAAGACACAAGGTGTGTCGAAAATGAAAAGGGCGAGGTCATAATCAACCTCACTGCCCGGCACTTTGAGATCATGCTAGGCATTCCCCACCACCGACATTTTGTGGTTGTAAGCCAAGAAGAATGCATCAAGGCATGGGAGGATAATGAAGACAAATGCATGCAGCTGATGAATGAAGTGTACTTAAAGAATAAGAAGGTGATAACCAGGTGGCCACATAGGTTATTCATAGTGACTTCTCTCGAGGAACTGAGTGATACCATCACATTTCTAAGTAGAGTTTTTGGGCTTTCTGATGCCCATTACTTTCACAAATGGATGCTCAGGTACCTAGAAACCATGAATAAGAATGTGCCTGATCAGCGCTTTGAGTGGGTAGAGATCATAAGCAGCACCATCTCTGAGCAGCTCAACTGACTCACCATGATGGGGAGGTTCTACATGAACTCCTACGTAGTCTATGTTGCTGACCTCGAGAGAGGGATTATCGGCTTGAGCCGATGTGGAGTTTGGCCTCGGTGAAAATATATGAATACTACCAGAGTTGAAGCTGGAGAACAACATCTCATAGTTTACCAAGATCAATGATGCTTTCTTCTATGGCATCATCTACCTTTTGAGGCCAAATATGACTCATGGTCGGATGACCAAGAGCATAGTCACAGTGGCGAGAAGTGGGGGCATTATTTACCCAATTCCCCACCTTCACCTATCTCAGAGCAGCTAACTTCTTGGGGGAGCCCACCAAATTGCCAAGGTATGTTGGCCCTAAGTTGATCCTGTTGGAGCTATCCAGATAGCTCATAACATACCATGAGAAGTGCCTGAAAAGAAAGAAGGGTGGAACTCCTTTCCCCCTTACAGTGGGTAGGTACACCTGCATTTCCCACAACAAAGCCCGGGAAATGTTTGCAGAGCTAGAGCTGCTCAATCTAAAGCACAATTTCCCAGCAAGGCCCACCTTGATCAAGAAATTGCCTCTCCTAAGGAAAAAAACTTCGATCCGATCCACATTCCATAGATCGAGGATATCTACATCGACTGTATCATGAGGTCGAACTTCGAAGAAGAAAGGATCACTCTCGCTTTGGCCTGCAGAGAGATTATTCAATATGGCGTGGCCATTGTTCCAAAAGGTTATCAAAAGCTGATCAAGAAGTTGATCGGGTGTATCTAGACACGGATGGGGACACATGGTGGCCATTTGCCGAAATAGATAGAACAAAGGCACCTCAGACCATTGAGGTAAGGGTTAAGAAACATTGTGGTGAATAGAACATTGGTGCAGAATGAATGGCCTTATCTACCTCGGAGTAGATTTAACCACGTCCCCTTTGGGCAATGCACTGTCGAGGTGAAACATCTGCAAAGGGAAAAGGCAAGGATAAAGAGGAGAATCAAGCTCCGCTCGAGAAGAAGCTCTGAGAGCCCTCCTTCCCCACACGAGAACAAGTTGTAACTCTGGCATCCCCGGAGAAAGAAGTGGCGAGAGAGTGTTCAATGGGCACATCCACTCGGGATGTTGCCCTTGCTTTCTGACCATGGAGGTTCCCACCATCCCTCCCTCTCCCCCTCCTCATGTGACTCAAGTGACCATTCCTTTGGTCGTATCCTCTCCCCCATCTTCTACTATTCCCCCTTCCTCTTCCTCCATCTTCTCTTCTCTCACGGAGCTGTCCCCCACCTATTTCTTCTCTCATCTCTCAGCTCCCTTCCATTCCCATGACTACCTCCCTGTAGTATCTCTCCCCCTCCGTGAGCACTTTCTTGGCCTCTCTCTCGATGCCACCACCAGTGTCTCTACGCATTTCCCCTCATCCACTGCAGTTGCTCCCTCTTCCACCTCTGGTCCCACTCCCTTAGGTCAGCATGGATCTTTCTCAGCACTTGAGTCAGCATAAGAGGAAAGTCCCATTGCACCAATGGACTTCTCCATCATCCCGAAAAGGGGCTAAGAAGAAAAAGCCGATAACCTTGCTTCTCTCGAGTGCATCGGGAGAAAGAGTAATGGAGATTGCGTATCCGATCCTCAAAGGATAAAAAGGGATGTCTCCCTACAGATTATACGGTGACGCGAGTCACAATGGGAACGTCATCGAAAGCCTTGAGGAGAGGCCCTATCTGGTGGATGCCCTTTGCGAGAAGCTCAAGAAGCGAAAAGGAAGAGAAGAGGCTACTAAAAAGAGAAACAAGCATCTTCTCCACGCCCTGCAGAAAATGGGTAGTGCACCTCCTACAACTGCCACTGAAACTCCTGAGGTCCTAAGCAGGATAAGATAAATGAATACGCCAAAATTGGCGAACAAGGTATGGCAGTATCCGCCTGGAGAGATCAGATCCTCAAAGACAAGTGAGGAGTAGTATTGTCAAGTTCACCGAATTATATCAGAACATTAGTCGGGTGAACAAGGATCTCAGGTGATTGCGGGACCTATCTCCGAAGAGTTGGACCATGCTAGGTTGCAACATGAGACATTCCAGAAAGATGCTCGACTGCTCAGTCGATGATTTAGTAAAATTGGCATTTTCGATCACCCCAGGGTACCTGCAAAATCCTTGTTGCTTTGGACTATCGGGTCGATCAGATGGAATTTGTCTGGAGAAGATAGACAAGGTCAAGGAGGAAGCCCTGGATGCGATGCATCAAATGGAGAAAATTGTCCTAAGAATGTCTCGGGCTTGCTCACTCCTTCTTTCACCTTGAGGAAGGTAGATGAAACTATTCGGATCTTCAAGGAGATCGTCTCGCAAGGGCTAGGGCCAGAAGTCACTTTTGACACTGAATGCATCAATAACCTTCTGGCTTGCCGTGATTTTGTGGGGTACTGATGGAGGTAGGTAATGAATATTTCAAGCTCCTGAAAAACTTAGAGATGAGCGGGAGACTTGTGAGGTCATCGGCGATCATACAAAGGGTCCTGCCCAGGATCAACTTCAGCCGATGGTCAGTAAATTCATGGAATATCGGACCAGTTCCACATTACCTCTCCGAACAACAGCAGAAGCAAGATACCCCTTTTAGCCATGAGATGATGATGAATAGCCTTCTTCCTCTTGGCTTTCTTTTTGTAAATATCTAAGAGTATGTTGGCACAAATGATGACATCATCCATGTTGCACCATGGGATGTTGTCATCCACCAAGTTGCCCAAAGTCAACATTGACTTTTAGATATTTTGTAGATATTTTGTAATTAGTTGTTGGTTTCTTTTTGCCTTCTCTCTTCTCCTTCTTCTATATATACTTGAATACTTGTTGTATTCGAAGTGGTGGACACTTTTTAGATAAAAAATAGAAGTAAGGAAAAGGCTTTGTACTTTTTGTAACAGAAGAAAATATTAATACAATATTGAGACTTTGTGTTGAATACCTGTGTTATGCATCAGAACTTTCTTATGTTAGATCTGCATGTTTATTCTGTTGAATCTACTTCTACTTTTTTGTCATTTGTTCATCAGTATTGCTTTGTTCGTCTATGCAAGTAGGTTTGGCTCCATTTATTACCAATCCCAAAACATAGACCTTCTGATCTTTCTGCTTTGGAATTCATTTCTTTTCTCCTTCGGATCTATCTTATCTTCGTTCTTTCCCTTCTTTCCTTTCCTTTCACAGTTGGAAACACCTCTACATTGGGATGAGATCCCAAACCCCCGAAGGTAGAATATTGTGAGACTTGCATAGATTCTGCTTTGGTAGAATAGCAATAAACTAGTTTCACTTTCTTTGACTCAAAGAGGGCTATGCCACTGCACCTGCTGTTGGCTCATCTACATCCATAGATCTATCCACCCAGATGATTTTGGACAAAGTTTTTTTGGTGACTCTCTCTTGGGGATCGAACAGATCTAATAGATCTATGGTAGTGGTATGTTAGAAAATCAGTAAAAAAAAAAAATCACTACCTGTTTGCAAATTTTAACTTTTTGTTCAAAATCCAAATTTTTGCAAAAGTGATCCAAACTGAAAATTTTCTTCAGGATCCATAGATCGGGACTAGTTAGAGATCTTTAGTTCGTTGAGTTTTTACAAAAACCCGTATTTTTCCGTAGATCTGAGTTTTTGACTGTTTTGCAAAATTTCAAACCCTTGCCAAAAGTCAACTCTAAGATCGAAAATCAGCCTACTAAGTTGGCCATTATTTTATCCTCATTAACATTTGTCATTAAACAGCATGACAATCGGTTTTCAAAAAGGGGATAAAATTAAATATTTAGAAAAGTACATGCTGCTGATTTTTGTCAGAAAAATCAGAAAATCAGCAAGTACAACCAAAAAGAGTTTTTAAAATTTGCTCAAAATATTACAGATCTGGAAGGTACACTGGTGGGTGAACCATTTACTCGTAGTAGGAGAGCTCGTGGAGAAGTCGATCCTACTTTTGATCTACTTCAAAGGCACAACTTCAGTGTTACACCGGCATGCTTCTCATCGCTAAGTTCAGTTGACCGGTCATCCAGAAGTGTCTCACCTCCATGAAGGAAGCATTTCTCACAAGGAACATCCTCATCTCTTTGCAGTGCTTTGCTGCTCAGTGGAACTGTGCTTCAGCTCGCGTCCTTTTTCCAACTGTTCAAATGGTAGTACCATGGGGAAATGCTATGGGCCCTCTCGCTTTGCCACATCCTGTTCATGCGCTCCCTCATGGAAACCGAAAGAATTTTCCCAAATTTGATGGGAGTGGAAACCAAAGCATGGATTCACACATATCTGCATTCATCATGTCATGTAGTATCCTGGATGTGACCCATGAAGATGTGTCAGTTCACCTCTTTCTAGAGACCTTGCAAGGACCCGGTGGAATGGTTTCAGCATTTGCCGGCCGGATCTATCACTAGTTGGGCCACCTTACGGACTGCATTTGAAGAAAGGTATAAGCCTTCAGAGGACGCGTTTGCGTTACTGTCCAAGATCACTCACCTGAAGAAGGAGGTCAATGAAACCATGCGTGATTTCATCACCCGTTTCAATTCACTAATCAATCGTGTTCCACCTACCATGCTGCCAATGCCAGAAAATCAGAAGTGTTTCTTCGTAAATGCCATGAGCTCAAAAGTAAGTTTCTTACTCTTGCAAGAACAGGTCACTACTTTGGTTCTCACCCAAGCTGCTGCCATATGGATTGAAGATAACTTGCTAATATCTAGTGAATTAAAAAGAGAACCATCCAAGCCTAAAGCTTTGATCCCTTCTCCGCCACACTTCATCGATCCGGCATTTCAAAAGATGGTGAATGACTTGCTCGCATTAAAAAAGTAGCTAGCTCAAGCTTCTCCTAGCACTTCATACCAGGATATCCCACGGAGAAATTTCACTTCAACAATGTCCCACAAAAAGGCCTGCCTACTGCAGCTGCTCCACGGTTGGCGCTTGAGGCCCCTCGGTCAATGCTTTAGCTGAAATCGAAGAAGAGGAGCAAAATTATGAAGAACCTTCATCACCAGGTGAAGATGATCAAGATGTCGGTGAACCGTTGGTGACTCTACTATTGGGTATATGGAATTTGATGAGGAGGAATCTGATGAAGAAGAGGGTACCCAAGGATATGCAAGTTGGATAGTCATATGTTGTTTTCACCCGCTCATGAGGAAAAGAAAAGAAGTTCTTTGCAGAGATGCGAAAAGAAGGCCGTGTCAAACACGCCTCCGACCATCGCTAAAAGAGGTAGTCCCCTTCTGCTCAACTTTGTTATTAAGTCTTTTGAAGAAATATTTTCCCCTATCTCCCCTCGAATCAGCCCTCTCATATTCCTATCAAGACCGGTAATCCTACCCTACCATCGTGAAATGAGGGACTCATTCCTTCATCAACGCAACCCTTGGCCGCGTTTGACATAATTGATCATCTTTAAAAAGACCAAGATCAAAAATATGCGTAAAAGCCGAGTATCTTCAGTCTAACCCTGAGCAACTTGTAAGGTTGACCGAATACATCCAAAGCCAAGCTGTCATAACTACTCAGGTTTCCCCAAAAGGAATCCTTTCTACTCCTCCTGCATCTCGCATAAATGTTGCCTCGACTTCTGCATCAGGAAAAATAGAACCTTTCTATCTCTCCCTCCTAATCAATGGTCACAAACTAAGCAACTGCATAATTGATTTTGGGGCTTCGATAATGTCATGCGGAAAAGGTCGCCCATGCTCTGGGCCTCACACTTACCAAGCCTTTTCGGCAGATGTTATTCCTTGGAAACCAAAGCGAGGTTCCGTTGATCGGTCAAATCAAAGATGCGCAGTTTGCATTTGCGGCGTTCCCAGAGAAAAGAGTAAAGATGACCGTCCTCGTTGCCGATATTCCGGCAGCATATGGAATTCTATTAGGAAGGAGTTTTTGCAGTGAAGTTGGTGGAGAGATTCATATGGACTGGTCTAAGGCTAGAATCCCCGTCAAAGGCATAATGCAAACATTGGAGCTGGAATCTCAAAAGAAATACTTGGTTACCAATTCCGATGACCCCAAAGCCCAAATTCTCTTCGAATCATCAGGGATGGGGAACTATTTCTTGTCTACAGAGTCTGATAGAATGGATATTCTCATCCAAGAAGAGGATCTTAACAAGATATGGACGTTGCAGTTTGATGGCATTATTTGTGACTAGACTAGTGGATGCGGTCTTTGGAGCCGTCTTAATATCTCTGAGGAGGAGATTATTCCTCTCTCTTTCAAGTTGTAGTTTTCAACACGAATAATACTGCTTTGAGTATGAATTTTTGCTACTTGGCATGCTGTTTGCAAAAGGAAAGGGAATCAAGAACCTAAAAGTACAGGGTGATGCAGAGCTAGTCGTAAATCAAGTTAAAAGGATATACCAAGTGAAAAATGAAAGGCTCAGGCATTACCACAACGCGGTATGGGACAACATTGAGGAGTTTGATGCTTTTTCAATAAAATCCATTCCAAGAGCTCAGAACGACATGGCCGATTCATTAGCCATCTCGGCATCCCTCATGCTCCCTCACCCAGGTTTGAAAACAGACACATATACCATTGAGGTAGTTTTCCACCCAAGCGTGCCAGACAACTCTCAGCACTGGCAGGTATTCAATGATGACAATCAACTTATTGCCTTCCTGGAAAAGGTAGAAAATTTCAGTGAGCTTCATTTTGAAGGATCTACTTCTACATGCCGTGAATCTGTTACTGATCAAGATGGTGAATCAAAAGGAAGTGATGGCATATGTCAGCTCAAAGGAAATAAAATTCCAAAAGGTTTGGTTTCTCTAGAACGTTTGTTTGACAGACACGATCGTTTTGTCAGGAGGAAAAAAGGAAAGATAATCCTAACTCCTCTCCAGAAACCGAACCGGTCAATCTAGGTTGTGGAACATCCATAGTTTGTGAACATCGGAAAATGTTGCACACCTGAAGAAAAGTGGAAAGTTTGTCAAATTGCTATGAAGAAATACATGGATGTATTGGCATGGTCCTATGCTGATCTAAAGTCTTTCAAGCCAAAGGCGTCAACATGACATCCCGTTGAAAGAAGGTGTCAAACCCTTTCGCCAGAAATAGAGGCACTATAATCCCAAGATCTCAGGTACCATCCAGGCTGAAATTCAGAAGATGTTGGATGCAAGGATCATTTTTCCTATCCATCACACGATGCACAGGTCATGAACATTGTGCGGTATGAAAAAAAATGGTGAGATACGCATATGTGTAGATTTTCGTAACTTAAATCAAGCGTCCTTGAAGGATAACTACCCACTTCCCATAATGGATCAGGTTCTATAGGAAGTAACTGGTTCGGAAATGTTGTCCATGCTTGATGGTTTTTTGGGCTATAATCAGATTGAAGTCTCACCTGAAGACCAATTCAAAACAACATTCACTACACTACCCCAGGGCACATTTTCCTATAGCAGGATGCCTTTTGGCTTGACCAATGTTGGCGCCACTTTTCAGTGGGTGATGGACTTCGCGTTCAAAGGTATGATGGGGAAGGTCATCGTAGTTTATTTGGATGACTTAACTGTGTTCTCTAAACAGTGAAATGATCATTGTGATCATTTGGAGCAAGTATTGAATAGATGTCGAGAACACGGGATCTCCCTAAATCCAAAAAAGTCTATTTTCGGAGTCACGAGAAGGAAAATTCTTTGGGACACGTGGTCAGAAAAAGGGACAAAGATAGATGCCGAAAGGGTTAGGGCTATTGAGCCTTACTTTACCCACAAGCAAGACCAGCGTTCACTCTTTCTTTGGAAAAGTAAACTTTCTCAGATGCTTTGTTCCCGACTTTGCTGAAAAGACTCACCACATATCAAACATGATGAAAGGGTCACCAACTTTCCGGTGGAGTGAAGAAGGAAAGGCGTCATTCGAGGATATAAAAGCCTCATCGTCGCTCATGCACCAGTCTGGTATGTCCGATTTCTCAAGGATTTTATCATGTATAGCTATGCATCAGAGCATCTTGTATCGGCCATCTAATGCAAAAAGAATTCTGAGGATGTTGAATCCCCGATTGCGTTCATGAGCTCCCCCCTCAAGCCTCATGAATTAAAAGATGTCTCAGTTGGAAAAGCATGCCTTCGCCATTGTCAAAGCAGATCAAGAACTTAGGTATTATATTCTAAACTCTCATACGGTGGTCTTTGGTCACGACATGGCGAGTCAAGTCAATCTTAACTCAACGGGAGTTAGGGAGTTTTGAGAAATTGGATTGCAAAGGTTCAAGAGTATGATCTAGATATAAAACCAACCTAAGTTGGTAAGAGGCAAGGGCTATGTATGTCGGCTCATGGCTGAAAACCGAGATTGAGAAGACCACGAGGAAAAGGATGATTGCAGATGGAGCACAAAGCCATTTGGAGAATGTTGATTCTCTACCCATGGTTCTATTTTGTCGCGACTAGCGTGATGAATGGTATTCGATATTGCTTTCTTTCTCACTTACGGTGAGTGCCAGCTCATCTAACTTCAAAGGAGAAACGTCTTTATAAAGCTCAGAGCAGCCAGATATGTCATCTGGGATGATAGTTTATACAAACGCGGAATAGATGGTATCTTCTTGCGATGTGTTGACAAGCCACAACAGATAAAGTTACTTGAGAATTTTCATGATTTGCTGTGGTGGTCATTTCTCCTCTTCCGTGATGGCACACAAGATCATCGGGGCAGTACTATTGGCAACGTTGTTTGAGGATCTGACCACAGGTAGCAAAATGTGAGCTCTGCCAACAATTTGTTGGCAAACCAAAATTGGCTTCTTTTCCCCTCGGGCGGTCGTTATTGATGAACCATTCGGGCGAGTGGGAATTGACTTTATCGGAGCACTCCATCCCCAATCGAGTGCGGACATAGTTATGTCCTGACAACAACAGATTACTTCACCAAATGGGTGGAGGCCATTCCTGTCAAGAATGCCACCTCTGAAGTTGTTTGTAATTTCATCAAAGAGAATATCATCGTGAGATTTGGCGTTCCACACAAAATCGTTGCTGATAATGCTTCCAACTTCTCCTCACGAGAAGTTGTTGGTTTTTTCTATGAACATGGGATAATCTTGGCCCCTCGGATTATTACCCCCAGGGAAATGGTCAGGAAGAATCCAGTAATAAAAACTTAGTGACCATCATACGGAAGCTAGTTGATGAGAGTCAGTGAACGTGGCACAAGTCATTGTATGACGCTTTGTGGGTGGACCGCATTACTCCCAAGAGGTCTCTCGGTATGTCACCTTTTCAAGTGTTATATGGAATCGATGCTGAGCTTCCCATTTTGCTGAGAACTTCCTCTGCTTGCTTGGCATGAGCGATTGAAGATGAGACTTTCCAAAATTCTCTTGAAAAGAGGATCATGTATCTAGCAGAGCTCGAAGAAAAAAGAGTAAGAGTGGTCGACAGGATCACCGAACATCAGAATCAAGTTAAGAGATTATTCGATAAAAAAGCTAAGCAAAGAGATTTCCAGGTGGGAGATCTCGTCCTTTTGTGGGACAAAAGAGAGCCAAAGGGCATGCATGGGAAATTTGATTCTCTATGGAGAGGGCCTTTCAAGATCAAGCAGCTCAATGGAGAGAATAGCTTCTATCTCTCGTATCTAGATGGGCCCGATCTCCGCTTCCCTATAGCGGGAAGCATCTCAAAATATTAGGAAGTAGAGCTTTCTCTCTCTTCTTTGTATAGTTTTCTTTTTTTGTGTTGTGTTTTGTTTTTTTTTTGTGTGTTTTTTTCGTCGTTTGCCCTTGTTTTTGACTCTGTAACCCAATGGATAGGCACATGTTGATCTGGGGTTCTCTACCCTTGAGCTTCGCTCAAAGATAGTCCCAGAAAAAGAGCCATTAGTTGTTATCTGTAAAATTGATGAGGGAAATTTTACAGGTAACCATACAAAAATTTTGTTCTGGTTCCTCGTCGGGGTCCCTCAGCGTTTGGAATGTTGTAAAATCCCTTTCCGGGAAATCTAGTTTTCGAACTTAGTCATTTTGGTCCTTTTTTGGTTGGGTGCACCTTTTATCTATGCAACACAGGATAAATTTGCCCCCTTTATTTCCTTTGGCGCACCCTTTGAAGTGTTGACACAACAATTGTTGCGCCTTCTTGTGATGCCTTTCTTGCCTGCGCCAAGGCGCATGCGCCTTCTATCAACAAAAAAAATGTTGTGCCATGTTTTGGTGTGCAAGGCGCTCAAAATGAAGTGTTGACAGTACTAAATTTGTGCTAAAGGTGTCAGATAATTCCATGTTGACAAAAACATATCCGCGCCAAAGGGCGCAAAGTTTTCCATGTCGACACGTGTTTTGGTGCGCCCTTTAAAAAGTGGTTGGCACATTTATTACACTTTTGGCTATATATAGGCGCATCCACCCTGTCACTTTCACAATCAAAAACACGTGAAAACTTTATTCCTCTGCACCTGTCAGCGCGCCCATCATCCTCGTGTCGCGTTCGTGGACCCCACTTCGTTTCTCTCATTCTATATATTTCGGGTAAGTGGTCCTTGTTTCTCTTGTGTTTTTTTTTTGTTGGTTGTTTGTGAGTTTGGTGAAATGATCTGAGAAACCATAAACCCCTCCTGCCCCATTTTTGCAAATCTTCCCTCCCAAACCATTTTCACCCTCTTTCCAGATCTGCTGGCCAAGAGGGCTCTGCCTCAAAAATGAACCCGAGATCTCTTTTTGTGTTCCCCCCTCTTTTCAAATATATGTCATGAAAACCTAAAAAATCACAAACCCATCAAGAAAGTTGAAAAGGAAAGAAAACCTAAAAGTTTGGTTTTGAGCCACATTTTTCTCTTGGTGCAATCGCCACCCTTATTACAGAAAACACAGTAGTGCGAGAGGGTGCACTTGACCTTGATTGCAGCACGCAAAATCCATGTGCCATGCATAAACCAAGTAAATCCTAAAACTGTTGAGCGCAATCCCTTACAACAACAAACAAAGTGCCATGCAAGCTTTTCTGTGCGCATGCCAAAGTCCCCCTTTGCGCACATAAAGTTAGTGCTACACGCATTAATCTGCGCCCTTGGTGCACCAAAATTCCATGTTACATACAAATTACCTATGCCATTGGCGCATCTGCTCCCATGCAACACCAAACTTATTTGCGCCTAGTATAAAACCACATATAATGGCGCAGGCGCACCCCTGTCTACAACAACAATGATGTTATATGTAAAATCCTTGCGCCCTGTGCCCTTTGGCGCTGATTTATTCCTTGTAACACTGCTTTCAGTGTGCCATACTTTTAACCCTGCTGCTAAAGTGTCCCTGCCTGCTGCGAGAGGCCTTAAAATTGCTAACTCCTCATTTTGTAATGCTTTAATGGAAGATCTGATAGCTAACATGGCTCTTTTGCGTTGGACTTGCTCCTTCTTCTTGCAGATCAGCAACTGAACTCAGATCCACATATGTCTACATCAAGCAAAAGGCCAACCAAGTCAAAGGGTAAGGCTAAGCTCACAGAGGAAGAGATGAAATACAAATATCAAAGGGTCAGAATGCCGAGTCCCAGGCAGAATGTGACCTAGACATTAGAGATTCGAACTTGGCCACATTGACATGGAAGATTTTGGGCCAGAACCAGGAGGGTCACAGGCAGTCCTTGGATGGACAAAGCTGGTGGGCAGTGGTCTACATTTTGCTGGGGGAATCCCCGTCAGTGTAGTAAATAATGAGTTTATGATGGTGGTGGCCCGTTGTTACAACAAAGACACAAGGTGTGTCGAAAATGAAAAGGGCGAGGTCATAATCAACCTCACTGCCGGCACTTCGAGATCATGCTAGGCATTCCCCACCACCGACATTTTGTGGCTGTAAGCCAAGAAGACTACATCAAGGCATGGGAGGATAATGAAGACAAATGCATGCAGCTGATGAATGAAGTGTACTTAAAGAATAAGAAGGTGATAACTAGGTGGCCACAGGTTATTCACCGTAGTGACTTCTCGAGGGTGAGTGATACCATCACATTCTAAGTAGAGTTTTGGGCTTTTGATGCCCATTACTTTCACAAATGGATGCTCGGGTACCAGAAACCATGAATAAGAATGTGCTGATCAGCGCTTTGAGTGGGCGAGAGATCATAAGCAGCACCATCTCGAGCGGCTCAATGACTCACCCTGATGGGGAGGTTCTACATGAACTCCTACGTAGTCTCTGCTGCAGCCTCGAGAGAGAGGATTATCGGCAGAGCCGATGCGGAGTTTGGCCTCGAGGTGAAAATATATGAATACTACCGGAGTTGAAGCTGGAAAAACATCTCATGAGTTTACCAAGATCAATGATGCTTTCTTCTATGGCATCATCTACCTTTTGAGGCCAAATATGACTCATGGTCGGATGACCAAGAGCATAGTCACAGCATGTGCCCGAGAAGTGGGGGCATTATTTACCCAATTCCCCACCTTCACCTATCTCGAGCAGCTAACTTCTTGGGGAGCCCACCAAATTGCCAAGGTATCTTTGGCCCTAAGCTGATCTGTTGGAGCTATCAGGTGACAGCTCATAACATACCATGAGAAGTGCACGAAAAGAAAGAAGGGTGGAACTCCTTTCCCCCTTACGGTGGCGAGTACACTGCATTTCCACACAAAGCCCGGGAAATGTTTTGCGAGCTAGAACTGCTCAATCTAAAGCACAATTTCTGTGCAAGGCCCACCTTTGATCAAGAAATTACCTCCTAAGGAAAAACTCGATCGATCCACATTCCACGAGATCGAGGATATCTACATCGACTATATCATGAGGTCGAACTCGAGAAGAAAGGATCACTCTCACTAGCCAGCCTGGAGAGATTATTCAATATGGCGTGGCCATTGTTCAAAAGGTTATCAAACAACTGATCAAGAAGTTGATCAGGTGTATCTAGACACGGATGGGGACAACTGGCCATTTTTGAAATAGATAGAACAAAGGCACCTCAGACCATTGAGGTAAGGGTTAAAGAAACATTGCGGTGAAGAAGAACATTGGTGTAGAATGAATGGCCTTATCTACCTCGGAGTAGATTTCACCACGTCCCCTTTGGGCAACACACCTGTTAGGCTGAAACATCTGCCAAAGGGAAAAGGCAAGGATAAAGAGGGAGAATCAAGCTCCGCTCAAGAAGAAGCTCCTGAGAGCCCTCCTTCCACCGCACAGGAACAAGTTGTAACTCTGGCATCCCCAGGAGAAAGAAGTGGCAGAGAGTGTTCCAATGGGCACATCCACTCAGGATGTTGCCCTTGCTACTGACCATGGAGTTCCCACCATCCCTTCTCCCTCCCCCTTCTCATGTGACTCAAAGTGACCATTCCTTTGGTCGTATCCTCTCCCCATCTTCTATTGTTCCCCCTTCCTCTTCCTCCATCTTCTTCTCTTCTCTCGCGGAGCTGTCCCCCCTATTTATTTCTTCTCTCATCTCTCGGCTCCCTTCCATTCCCATGACTACCTCCCTGCGGTATCTCCTTCCTCCCGTGAGCACTTTCTTGGCTCTCTCTCTCGATGCCACCACCAAGTGTCTCTACGCATTTCCCCTCATCTCACTGCAGCTGCTCCCTCTTCCACCTCTGGTCCCACTCCCTTAAGTCCGGCATGGATCTCCCAGCACTTGAGTCAGCATAAGAGGAAAGTCCCCATTGCACCAATGGACTTTTCGTCATCCCAAAAAAAGGGGCTAAGAAGAAAAAAGCCCATAAACCGCTTCTCTCGAGTGCATCGGGAGAAAGAGTAATGGAGATGCGTATCCGATCCTTAAAGGATAAAAGGATCTGTCCCTACAGATTATACGGTGACACGAGTCACTGATGGGAACGTCATCATCGAAAGCCTTGAGGAGAGGCCCTATCTGTGGTGGATGCCCTTTGCAAGAAGCTCAAGAAGAAAAGGAAGAGAAGAGGCTACTAAAAAAGCAAAAACAAGCATCTTCTCCATGCCTGCGAGAAAATGGGTAGTGCACCTCCCTACAACTACCACCGAAACTCCTGAGGTCCTAAGCGGGATAAGATAAATGAATACGCCAAAATTGGTGAACAAGGTATGGTAGTTTTCACTGGAGAGATCAGATCCTCAAAGACAAGAAGGAGGTAATTGTCAAGTTCACCGAATTATATCGAGAACATTAGTCGGGTGAACAAAGATCTCAGGTGATTGCGGGACCTATCTCGAAGAGTTGGACCATGCTTAGGTTTGCAACATGAGACATTCAGAAAATGCTCATTGCTTTCGATGATTTAGTAAAATTGGCATTTTTGATCACCCGAGGTACCAACAAAATCCTTGTTGCTTTGGACTACCGGGTCGATCAGATGGAATTCATCCTGGAGAAGATAGACAAGGTCAAGGAGGAAGCCCTGGATGTGATGCATCAAATGGAGAAAATTGTTCTAAGAATGTCTCGGGCTTGCTCACTCCTTCTTTCACCTTGAGGAAGGTAGATGAAACTATTCGGATCTTCAAGGAGATCGTCTCATAAGGGCTAGGGCCAGAAGTCACTTTTGACACTGAATGCATCAATAACCTTTGGCTGCCGTGATTTTGTGGGGTACCTGATGGAGGTAGGTAATGAATATTTCAAGCTCCCTGAAAAACTCAGAGATGAGCGGGAGACTTGTGAGGTCATCGGCGATCATACAAAGGGTCCTGCCCAGGATCAACTTCAGCCGATGGTCAGTAAATTCATGGAATATCGGACCCAGTTCCACATTACCTCTCCTAAAACAATAAGAAGCAAGATACCCCCTTTCAGCCGTGGAGACGATGATGAATAGCCTTCTTCCTCTTGGCTTTCTTTTTGTAAATATCTAAGAGTATGTTGGCACAAATGATGACATCATCCATGTTGCACCATGGGATGTTGTCATCCACCAAGTTGCCCAAAGTCAACATTGACTTTTAGATATTTTGTAGATATTTTGTAATTAGTTGTTGGTTTCTTTTTGCCTTCTCTCTTCTCCTTCTTCTATATATACTTGAATACTTGTTGTATTCAAGGTGGTGGACACTTTTTAGATGAAAAATAGAAGTGAGAAGAAAAGGCTTTGTACTTTTTGTAATAAAAGAAAATATTAATACAATATTGAGACTTTGTGTTGAATATCTGTGTTATGCATCAGAACTTTCTTATGTTAGATCTACATGTTTATTCTGTTGAATCTACCTCTACTTTTTTGTCATTTGTTCATCAGTATTGCTTTGTTCATTTATGTAAGTAGGTTTGGCTCCATTTATTACCAATCCCAAAACATAGACCTTCTGATCTTTCTGCTTTGGAATTCATCGTTTTACCTTAGCTATCATAGGTCATGAAGGATATCTAGGTCCCAAATTTCAAGGGAAAATATCCTTTACATGCTCTTCCACTTCATAGTCTATAAACTAAAGCCCACTACGAACCTCATGCCCGAGTTTGCAGAAATCTTCTCCAACTACTTGGCCATTTCAATAAATTGAGCCTCCAAAAGGACTAACACCAGTATCAACACTCCCATCAGCCTACATCGTGTAAGCAAGATTCCAAGGCCTCACTTAGGTCTCGTGAAAGTCTTGTGTGAAAGATCCCTCCTAAAGGGTGTTATCAACCCCCCAAAAAACCATTGAGCATGTTGATAAGGGTGGATGTTATAAGATAGTTTTTATAAGAGAGTCTTGAAACATGCGTCATACTCCTGCACACTCTCTATCATTCCTTACTGGATCTCCTTCAAAGCATTGATGATCTTTTGTTCAAATAGGGAGGATATGGAAATCTGCTAGGAAGGTGTTCTTCAATGACCCACCGTAGCCTCTACCACTATCCGATGGGGGTCATACTTCCGATACCAACTCCTCGTGATCCTCTACGCGGGCTCCCTCGGAATGCGCATCCTTACAACGTTGTTGCAAACTAACTTTCCTTCCACTTTGGGGTAGTGATCCCTTTCTTGCACCATAGTAATTCACACTTGTGCACATGCTCTATAGAATCTTTAATAACCCTATAGTTTGGTAAGTACTAAGACATTTCAAAGAATAGTCATGGAGGTGTTTGAGGTCATTATCCTCCACTAAATCCTCCATATCCGCTAGGTCCACCAAGTCCTCTAGCCCCTATAATGAAATAGATCCACCTCCTGCAACAAAAAAATGGCCTAAAGTGGTCACACCTAGTGTTCCCAACAAACCACTAAACTATGTGTCGATGGTTTGTGATATTGTTCCCACTTCCAGCTATGTGTCCCACACCACTTTAGTTTAGCATTCTATGGAAAATTGCTAGAAAATACAAGTAACCATCATTAGTTAAGGGGGAATGACATCGGTCACCCAGGTCGACATCATCATCGGTCAAGCAAGGAAGGAATTGACATCGATTAGGGCTAACCGATGTTGGTTACCTATGTGAGGACCATTTAATTAACTTTCGGGAATTAGATCTATTTTTAGCATTAAAATATATCTATTGATTGTAATTACATGGATAATTTCCCTAAGTCTATAAATGACTATATAGCATAAAAGATAGGGTTTAGAAGTAAAAAAAGAAGATGATTAACAAGAATTAGAAAGAACTTGCAAAATTTAGTGAGAGAGATAATTCTTGGTGATGAAGATAGCTTGAGAGAAAGAAATATTGAACATCGAGAGGTGTGGAAGATTGTAAATCTTCATTGTATATCTTGTCAAAGCTTTGGATAATAGATTGCTATAGTTTCTTGGTGGACGTAGCCCACACTTGGTGAACCATGTTAAATCTGGTGTTGATTTATATCTCTTGTTTTATATATTTCTTTGGTAGAATATATAATTTTGTTTACATGTATGCTTAGATCTTATATTTTTGTACAACGGTGTGCTAACCCCAACAACTGGTATCATAGCTTTATTTGAGGTTTTGTGTGTTGACATATTTACTCACGAGAGGGTTTTCTAGTTGAGTGGGAGCTACAACAATGGCAGAAGAAAAAAAATACAAGGTAGAGAACTTTGATGGCTGAAATTATCAATTATGGAAGATGTAGATTGAGGATTATCTATATCAAAGAGATTTATATTTATTGTTGGATGAGAAGTATAGACCTACGAAGATGACTAATGAAGAATGGAAGATTCTTAACAGAAAGGATTTGGGATCTATAAGATTGAGCCTGACAACATCCGTGGCTTCCAATATTACATAAGTGACTTCTATAGTAGAGTTAATGAAATCTCTTTCTAATTTATATGAAAAACCTAGTGCTTCAAATAAAGTTTATTTGATGAAGAAACTATTTAGTTCTAAGATGCATGAAGGTGGATCTGCATCTAGTCATTTGAATGATTTTCGATCTATTGTAAATCAATTAAAATTGGTTGCTATACCATTTGATGATGAAGTAAAAGAACTTTTATTCTTATGTTCTTTGCCTGATAGTTGGGATAACTTGGTAATGGTTTTAGTAATACAACATCTACTAATAATGTTTTGAAGTTTGATGATGTGGTTAGTATAATCTTGAATGAAGAAATTCACGGGAAGAGTACAAGAGGAATCATCATATGGACATGATTTGAATGTAGAAAGCGAGGGCATGAAGAAAGAGAGATCCAAGAGTAAAAGTAATGGGAAATCAAATTCAAAGGATAATAGATCTAAATCCATAAGTAAGGGAATTACTTGTTGGAAACATGGAAAGAAAGGACATGCAAAGAAATATTATTAGTCAAAGGATAAAGAGAACCAACAAACTAAAGGAAAAGGTAAAGACAAAATCTTGATGCATCGAGAGGTAATGCAAGATGCTCTTATTCTTTATTTAGATAATAGAATTGAATCATGGGTTTTAGATTCAAGAGCTTCTTTCCATGCAACCCCTAATAAGGGTTATTTCATAAATTATGTCTAGGGAAATTTTGGGCATGTTTATTTGGGTGATGATGAACCTTACAGTATTATTGGTAAAGGGGAAGTTCATCTAAAATTGTAGAATGGAAATACATGGGTATTAAAAGATGTGAGGCATGTTCCAAGCCTCAGAGGAATCTTATTTCTCGTAGGAAACTAGTGAATCTGGTTTGCATGGTTACTTTATAGGAGGACTCTTGGAAAGTCACCAAGGGTGCTTTTGTTGTGGAAAGAGGTAATAAGGTAGGAACATTATATTTATCTACCTGTATTACTGATTCCTTTTCTACATTATCTACTTCAGATTCAGATGCATGCATGTGGCATAATCAATTGGGTCATATGAGTCAAAAAGGAATGCAAATATTAAAGGCTAAGGGTAAGTTATCATATTTGAAAGATTTAGATCTTGATTTCTGTGAGCATTGTATCTTTGGAAAGAAAAAGAGAGTGAGATTTATCAAAGTTGGGGAAACTAAGGAGCAAAATTGGAGCTTGTACACTCAGATGTGTGGGGACCAGCTCAGGTAGCTTCTCATGGAGGATCCTAGTATTATGTTACTTTCATTGATGATTCTACAAGAAAGGTATGGGTTTATTGTATTAAATGTAAATTTGATGTTTTTGAGACTTTTAAAAGATGGAAATCCCTTGTTGAGAATGAATCAAATTCTAAGTTAAAGTGCCTTAGATATGACAATGGTGGTGAATATTGTAGCAAGGATTTCAATGATTATTGTTCAGTGAATGGGATATGTAGAGAAAGAATGGTTCCAAGAACACCATAGGAGAATGGTGTTGTAGAAAGAATGAACAGGACAATCATGGAACATGTTAGAAGTATGAGGATACATTCTGGATTGCCCTTGTAGGTTTTGGGCGAAGCAGTTGATACAACAATTTATTTGATTAATTGTGGGCCTTCAAGTTCACTAGATGGAGGAATACCAGAGGAAGCTTAGACTAGAAAAGAGGTAGATATTTCTTTTCTTAAATTTTTGGTTCAGAATCTTTTGTGCATGTTGATAAGGAAAATGAAAAAAGTGGATGAAAAATCCAAGAGATGCACTTTCATTGGTTATGGATCTGGTGATTTTGGATTTCATTTTTGGGATTTAGAGAATTCTAAAATTATTAGGAGTCATGATGTTGAATGGAATGAAAAGAGAATGTACATGGATCAAATTTTAGTACCTAAGGATGAACCAATTGAGAAGTTTGTGAATGAAAATGAACTCTCGGATTTAAAATAATTACCGACATGGTTACACAATAACCGGTGTCGATTGACCCTTGATTGACACCAATCAAACAAACCAGTATTAGTTACAAAGGATCCAAACCAACATCGGTTAGTAGAACCAGCATCGGTTAAAGGTGACCAGCATCGGTCACTGTCGGATTTGGATAGGAATGTTGGGGAGGTCCAGATTGATCCTATGGTACCCCAAACTCCTGTGAGAAGGTCACAAAGGGTAAGTAAACTTTAAAATTATTTACATCTTCTCTATTTTATTTATTGTTGATTGATAGTGGTGAACCATAGAGCTTTGAAGAAGTAATGCAGGATAAGACCCACGTTCAGTGGGAGTATGACATGGATGAAGAGATGGAATCTTGGAACAAAACCAAACTTGGGATTTGGTTAAGTTGCTAGCAAGTAAGAGAACATTGCAGAACAAGTGGGTTTACAAAATTAAGGAAGAAGAGGGTGGACAAAAAATGTACAAGGAAAGGCTTGTAGTAAAGGGATTTACATAGAAAGTAGGTATTGACTTTGGTGAAATATTTTCTCCTATTGTTAAGATGACTTCTATTCATATTGTATTGAGTTTAGTTGCAGTAGAATATTTACATTTAGAGAAACTAGATGTGAAGATGGATTTCCTTCATGGTGATTTGGATGAAGAGATTTATATGTAGTAGCCACTTGGGTATGAAGTCAAGGGTAAGGATAAATTAGTGTGCAGGTTGAAAAAGAGTCTATATGGGCTCAAACAAGCTCCAAGGTAATGGTACATGAGGTTTGATAGTTTTATGCATGAGCATGGTTACTTGAGATGTGAATTTGACCATTGTGTTTATTTCAAGAAGCTTGAAAATGGGAGCTATATTATTTTGTTATTATATGTGGATGATATGCTTATTACAGGATCTAGTATAGGACATTGGTGAGATTAAGAGAAAGCTAGCTCACACATTTTCTATGAAGGATTTAGGAGCTGCAAAAATAATCCTTGGCATGCAAATACATAGAGATAGGAAAAACAAGAAATTGTATTTGTCTCAGGAGGATTATATCTACAAGGTGTTAGAAAGGTTCAACATGCAGAATAAAAAATTTTTTAGTACACCTATGGTTGGACACTTCAAATTGAGAAAATGATCAGTGTCCTTCATCACATGAGGAGGTCAAATACATGACATGAGTACCATATGCTTCAGCAAGTTGGAAGTCTCATGTATGCGTTATGGTTTGTACTAGACCATACATTACACAGGAAGTGGGAGTTGTGAGTAGATATATGGCTAATCTAGGTAAAGAGCATTGGAAAGTAGTCTAATGGATACTCAGGTATTTGAAAGGGACATCTAACATGTAGTTATGCTATGGAGGTTTGGATATTTCATTACGTGGCTATGTTGATTCGGATATGGTGGAGATTTGGAAGGTAGGAGGAGCACTATTGGATATATTTTCACAGTAGGTGGAATGACAGTTAGCTAGATTTCAAGATTGTAGAAGGTTTTGGCTTTGTCTACTACAGAGGCAAAGTATGTTGCAGCTACAAAGGCTAGTAAGGAGATAATATGGATGAGTAGGTTAATGGAAGAGTTGGGAAAGGAGTAAAGTGATTCTAAATTGTTTAGTGACAGTCATAGTGGAATTAATTTGGTAAATAACTCATCATTTCATTCAAGAAAAAACACATTCAATTGAGGTATCACTTCATATGACAGGTATTGGAGGATGGACAGTTGAATCTGGAAAAGATTCATATGAGAAAGAACCCTGTGAGATATGCTAATGAAGCCATTAATAAAGGAGAAGTTGGAGCTACACTCCACTTCTATTGTTCTTTGAGTTTGAGACTTGAAGAGGAAGAAAAAAAGCTAAGGAAGAATCCAAGAATGATGTTGTACATGTATGGTGCAGTAATTAATCTCCAAGTGGGAGATTGTTGAGTTGTGGAGCTCAATTACTTTGGTTTAACATGTAATGGAAAATTGCTAGAAAATATAGTAACCGTCATCGGTTAAGGGGGGGGAACCAATACATAGTCACCAGGGACCGGCATCGGTCAAGCAAGGAAGGAACCGGAAATGGTTAGGGATAACCGGCGTCGGTTACCTATGCGAGGATGTTTTAATTAACTCTCGGGAATTAGATATATTTTTAGTATTAAAATATATCTATTGATTGTAATTGCATGGATAAGTTCCCTAAGTCTATAAACAACTATATAAGCATAAAATATAGGGTTTAGAAGTAAAAAAGAGAAGATGATTAACAATAATTATAAAGAACTTACAAAATTTGGTGAGAGAGAGAATTCTTTGTGATGAAGCAAAATCTTGAAAGAAAGAAAGTACTGAACATTTAAGAGGTGTGGAAGATTGTAAATCTCATCATTGTATATCTTGTCAAAGCTTTCGATAATAGATTGAATTTTTCTTGGTGGACGTAGCCCACACTAGGTAAACCATGTTAAATCTGGTGTTGATTTATGTCTCTATTTTTGTATATTTCTTACGGTAGAATATCTGATTTTTTTGCATGTATGCTTAGATCTCGATATATTATCTATACAACCAAAGGTGCTAACCCCAACAATACCTAAACCTTGTGTACTTACACCTTGTCAAAAAAATCCTCCAACTACCAGAATGGTTTGCACAGCCATGGATGTTCAAAATGAGAAATTATATATCCTAGGTGCAAGTGGCTTACTCCCACTGATACCAGTGGGTTAACAATACTTCTCCCTTTATCTAGAAAACCAAGCACCAGGTTTTGGTCGTCAGGTGGGTTCGGATGCACGCCGATGGCTTCCTTTCTTCATGCGATGAAATCTAAATATAATTTTAAGGGGATTCTCTTCCACACTTACCAAGATGGGGTAGCATAGACTTCTCAGGTTCCATATCCTTTGCATGAACCTTAACTCTTTCATGTAACATATTCCTCCATAGATCCATCACACTTGCAACCTCGCATTGTCTAGTCATCTCCCTTTCATGAGCTTTGTTATACTTGAGTCTTATCTTTTCCCTTTCCTTTTCAGCCACAATGTTGTCCATCTTCCTCCAACCTCTCTTCCTCTCCCAACGCTCGAGAGAAGCTTTATCGACCATGGGAAATGCCTCTAAACTTAAAGTAATGATGAAGATCATCATAGCTTAAGGAATAAAATGCAAAAAGTACTAGGGCCCCCTCAAAAACTTGAGCTCAAGTAAATTTTGGGCAAGAATACGTAGAAATGGCGTATTCTAGAGTTTAAATGGTCAACACTCTTTTCCACCAGTGATCAACAACATGCGTCTAAGTCATATCTACATCCTGCAGCCTCTGATAATCATCTTGGGTCCATACGCACGATATGTAGTACTAGCTTGATCTAGATGCATATGCTGAAAGCCATTCATATAGTTCTACTAGAAAATAATAGAATAATGTCTCATACAACTCATGGTATAGGTTCTCTTCTACCCATCTACGCACATCAAACTCAAGTCCAAGTCTTTGAATCTTTGAGAAAATTCATCCTCCGTGCTCTTGAACCATGCTTCAACACTTTCCAAGGTTAGATGTTCTGTCATCACACATCACAAGGACCAAGATGTATGCCATTTCTCACAACAACTTTGAAAAGAGGTCCTGGCAACAGAACCAAGATGTAGTCATTTTTATATCCTTAGATTAATAGTAAAATCCCATGTGCATGGCCTATCACCCAGTGGGTGTTGAACGATCACCTGAGGAACGCGCGAGTTCCGAGCCTCTCCTTTATGTGATTCTTGTGAGAATACATCATCTTATGACATGTATTCAAGTGAAAAATAATATAAAATAATAGTGTATCATTTTGATAACCTAAGATGAGTTATCACCCCATTGCATCCATAAAAGATAAATAACAAACAACATATAGAGCTGATTCATATATAAAGGAAATGCACAAGGATTATACTCATAAACACATATATGATTTATATATTCATATTTATGAGTTCAATAACCACATTACATTCCTTGAGGTCATAACAGACTTGCATAACAATGCAAAGAAAGGTCATGCATCGAAACTACACTATGTCATTCATATTACAAGGGAAAATATAGACCCATCCCTATAAATATGCCATCACTCATATATTTTATCTAATATCAACCCATAGAATCTGCCATGATATTTCTACAGAGCTTCACCTCTCTTACACTAGTCTACCACACTAGACACCCACACCTTTGCTACCCACGCATGTTAATATATAGTTTTTTTGCCTTCACCGCCATGCCTTCGAGGTACAGATTGATTTCCAAGTGTCCAAGTGGTCCTCTAATGGAGCATGCCTCCTTTGATCCTACATCCACTTAGATAGCACCTTATCCACTCTGCATGCTAGATGAGTCACACTTTTCTCATGTGCTACCTTGAACGTCAAATATGGCTAAGTCCCAAAACCTTCTTTCCTTGTGTGTGCACCATGTGTTCTACAAAACCCTACTAGAACCCTTCCCTACACTCCTTCACCCCACTTGCCCTTCTTCAAATAGGTCATGTGCTCCCACGTGCCTTCTTGTACTTAGCCAATATCTTGGGGCCCAATAGAGATGGAAATACCCTCCTTATGGGTATCACTTAAAAGCATTCTCAAAGACAATGAATATCATGAAAACCAACTCCATGATCTTTAAATAATTTATTATCACCATGTGTAAGCTCTCAAACATATTCAAGTATATCGGGATCACATTACACAAGCTACAATAACAATCTCCACCCACATGAATTCAATATTGATGACCTTGTATTAAAAGAAAATCAGAAAAACACAACTGATGCTCATCTCAAAGGAAAATTCAAAGATAATCAGCTCAGACCCTATGTCATCATAGACAAGATAGGGGGTGGCATATATCATCTTGCCACTCTCCTTGGTAGGCCACTTAAAAACCCCTCTGAATGTAATTAATCTCAAATGATACTATGCCCGAACATATTTATTACTCCTATGACGCACTCTAGTACAATGGTTCATACTTGAATACTGAGGGTCTAAATATGAAATGAACCTCACCACATTCACTTCACACTCTATCCTTCATGATCTATCTTTCTAGAACACACTATAAAACCATTTCTCGATGAAACAGTCTTGTTGTATGGTTTTTCTTGATTTTTGAGTTATATTTTATAAATTACCCTCATCTCATACACATCCACCGGGGCACGACTCTCCTATCACATTAAAACATTACATACCATTCCATCACAATCATTCATTGCATTTGCATATCTTGGTTGCGCTTACTCTTGCTTTCTTATACTACTTACATGATGCACTTTGATTACTATGTTAGTTGAATACTCAATATGTCATTTTATTTATCATATACACATGCACACTCACTTGGTCTCTAGTTGCGAATACAGATCTCTTACAACTTTTCACATGTTGCAATGATGCTTGACACTGTACCTTTTACTATTCCCACCGAGGATCTTGGGGGCTTATATATTTCTTACTCTCACACATTACAGGTGCTATTGTTTCATCATTTACTACTTATACTTTCTAGCACATTACTTTTCATTGATACATACATGCCTTGACATACTATCTATCTTTCTAATATGATAATAGGTGCTTCATGTGCAAAATTTTCCTTGTAGGACTATATGTCACCATGGTTGGCTCTACAATTTGCTTGACATTGTTTGTTATTGTATGTTGTTATTTGTGGGTTATGCTCTATGTCTTGTTTGTTCTCTATTTGTAAGCTTTTTTCCCATTCGTCCCTCGATTGTCTTGTGACACGTGAGAAATGTCCAATGTTTGAAACCCACATTTTGTGTTCTAATTTGTTTACACACTTACTTGTTACATCATATTATATTACATACTTGCAAAGTTTTATAATAAAACATGTTAATAACCACTTTGTTTGCATGTGCCTTGGTTTCTACTATACACATCTCCTACCCCCTATAGGTATCATCTTTAGCATTTGGTCCTCTCCTTTGGTTTGCATTATTTGGACGACATCTCATGCACCCAAAACAAGGGGGACATACATTGATGTAAAAATCACCCCTACAAAGAGCTCACATATTTATCACAACACATGAAAGTACATAAACAACATAGGTTACAGTCATAGAACTAGCTCGAGAATCAAACTTGGGTCAGAAAAACAACACAAAAATGAAATCCCAGGATCAAACAAGAGTGCTTGGGTACTTGTGTCCTCACCTAGTCAATAATGTCTTGGCGGCACACACACATTCAGCTTATTAGATCAACATAGTTCATAGAATATATTAGAGTAATTCTATGAATTCATCCACAATGCTTAATTTACAACATGCATGTAAATCTCCTACAATCCATTTCAATTAGAACAATCAATATGATCGAACTAATTTAGGACAACATGAACAAAAAAATATGCACCATTTGCAGTTGTGCTTATTGGGTAGATTCATGGATGGAGAGTAACACTATACCTCTCTCCCCAACACTTTCTCTTTTGTGTGAGATCACCCAAAAAACTTGATTTTTGCATGAGATAACCTAAAAAAATCACACTTGGTGTGATATCACCTAAAAAATTTTTCTCTTGGCATGAGATCACCCAAAAACTCACTCTATATAGCATTTTCAGAACACTTTTCTATCCTTTACACTCTTCTATATCATGTTCACACTTTCCTTTTACACACTTTTACATAATTTTGCACATTTCTCTCGATTTATCATATACGAGACTTTGACTACATTCTTTCTCTTCTTTTGCATATTCATCCTTACAAGAAACATAAAAAACAAGCACAAAAACATGTACAACATGGTACAACACATACACTTCACCCATAGGGTCACTTTCTCTTCTTAGTTTTCCATGCTTCATTTATTTCATTATTCCACACTTTACTTGTCCAAATCGACACGTTCTTTGTTGCACACTCCACATGGTTATCATGTACGCCTATTTTATCTACTTTATGTTATCAAGTATTCACTCAACAACATAAAGTGGAGGAAAATTTAAACACAAAATTACACACTTGGCTATATTTCTAGGTCCTAAATACATACTAACATTCATCTGATTCCTAAGCAAGAAAACTACTAATTGACGATTTTCTTTGGAATTTTTCCTTTGTTTATTATTTTCTATTTGGCCTTTTACACCCCACGCACTCAGCCTGGTGGTATTTTACTTATTTATCTTTTGTGGCTCCAGACACCGATTGCCTAGCTAGGACAGTGCAAGCGGGTGCACCCATGCACCTCTATCCCCTCTAGGAACCCCGACCCTTTTCCACCTTACTTTCTTCTTTTGGGTCTCTTTTATCTTTTGGGAATATTTTTCACTTATGGGTCATCCTTTGAGTTGTCAATTGAAAAAATCAAACAAGGGAATCATATAAATACATAATTATACATTCAAAATGAAATACCAAGCCCTAAGTATCATTACTATCACCTAACCTTGCACTCAAAAGGCACCTAAAGCACTTAAAATCATCCATTTGACATTCTATCAAGATACAAGGGACTACATTTTCTACATACACTACATAGGAAGGGGAAGTTCATTTTTATATCCACACATTTTATTTATATTGCTACATATAAATACAACCCACTATTAAGTGCAATTTCACAAGGAGTCCTAGGGCACGAGTCTTACACACACTCACCAAAAATGACAAATAATGAAAAATACGAAGCATGAGGATCTGCGGGATAACACAAACATTAACCAAGTTGCACTATGAAACCATGACAATGTTCCATGGGGGAGCGAGCATTAACCATGGAAATGTGTATGTAAGGATTCAAAAGGGGAAAATATCATATGCCTCTCTCATAGATCTGAAAAAGGTAAGGGGTACAAATAAGGGCTGTTGTGTAATCCCCAGTGCCTATAATCATGCCTCCTCAACTAGAGAAGGGGAGTTAAATTCATGGAATGGAATTAACTCCCATATGATGCACTGACACATAATGATGTGTAAGGAATCTAATGATGATCCTATCATAATCCATGTGACACCTAGACCTATGACCTCACGTAAGTGAGATGATTCGCCACATGATGTGGAAAATCACTCACATAAAACCCCCCCTTCCTCGTAGCTTAGGATGAGGTGGAAAGAATAAAGGGAGAAATAGGTCCCAACAACAAATCCCTGATGAGACACCCATGAACAACAAGGATCTCAAGCAATGGAGGAAAACCTAGTGGGAAAAACATCCACAACAAGAGATGAAAAAAACTCTCTAACAATCTAAGAAAGATGCCACAAATGGGTCCCAACAACTAAGGATCCTAATAAGGTACCCATGTATAAAAGGGAAATCTATCTAGAAGAAGAAGAAGAAAGGAGAAGAAGGAGATGAGAGGAATGTAAAAGATGTCATAGATGGATCTAAACTCTACAACTCTAGGAAGTATCCAAGAAGAGCATGGATGATGTGGTCTTGAGCTGATGGTTTGAAGAATAACCAACCACACTAATTTATGTGCCTACCCTTAAGAAGGAAAGAAATGGAGTACTGGAAGTCCTTCCACTCTGTGAAGGAAGATAAAGGTAGTAGTATAAAGAACTTTGAATCTGGTCCATGGAAGTTTGACATGGGTCTAGCAAATAAGTGCGAAGGAACCAAATGTAATTCCATGAGCACATAACTGTCAGAGTGTGAAGGAGGAACATCCTCTGAAAGGATGCCCAAGTGAAGTTAAGGAAAATAAACAACCCCTACAATAGAAAGAGGATCCAAAAACAAGGGTGGATCAATGATGATCTCTGAAAAGTGGAAGTGATAAGAGTCCCAGAAGGGGCACTCCTAACAAAAGAGATGAAGAAATCCTCCAAAACACTTGTAGAAGGATGGAAAGCTCCCTATACTGCATCACAAGTAGGCACTACAAAAATATGACCAAGGTCATGTAGATACTCATCCCAAGGAGGGGGCTCAATAAATAGAAAAGTAATGTCTGACAAGTATGAATCATCCATACATGAAGAAAGAGGAGTGGGAAGATCCTCACACACTAGAAGTGGAAAGGAGGTTGATGTAATGACAATATGAGGCGAGAATGGGATCGCTTAATGTTTGATGGGAAGGGAGGTCAACATACTCTATAATAGGTCCGAGAGGAGGAGAGGAGTCCTCAGTTGCACTCTCATCATCAAAACTAGAAACACAATCCTTGTCATCAGGGATGGAAACAAGTGATTCTATGTTAGTAGAACTATCATCACATGAAGAAGAAGAGGAGAAAATTATATCAGTAGTAACAACAACAACAATATGTGAAGGGTATCCAAACAAGGGCTAAAATATCCTCTCGGATGATGTGGTGAGGATATGAGTTTTCCACATGAAGGCGGAGAGGTCTATAAACATGCAACATCAATTGAATAATAACATGGTTGCACGTGTCAAGATTTTCCTCAAGATGAAACAATTAAGTGGGTATAATAATTGTCCCATGTAGAAAGTGTGAAAGACACTCATATGTAAAGTAGCATTCCATAGAAACATGTCATGATGTGAAGTTCTATTTCCTAAGAAGAAGTAACAAAGGATGTAAAGAGATCCTAGGAAACTCAAGTTTGGAAAAATTATCATCCATGATGTGGATATAAGAGGTGCAAGGTGTATAAGAATAAGGGTGTGTGTGGATACAAACAAGGTGGTAGGACTTTAGAATCAATCGAGAATGTGTGTCGTGTGTAATAAAACACCCAAGAAATAGTGATAACCCCATGTTTCGGCACTTTATAAATAGTGCATGATTACAATAAGGTGTATTCTTGTGGTGTTGGACAATTGACCACTTACCTTTAAGTAGGTGATGAATAACACAATAGTAGAGGCTACAATAAGTCCAAGTCAAAAGTAGAGGAACGACACACAATAAAAAAAAAAAAGGGCATAAGCACAAAAAGGGTACAACACTGCTAAGTGTGAGAGAAGACATATCACATTAAAAAAAAAGAGGCTCTCTTTCCATAAGGCTCTAGAGGATGCACTCAATAGATGTAAGCGAAGAGGAGCACTACAATGCAATGAGCCAAAAAGATGCCTAAAAATCCCAATAACCCTATACAGAGGCATGAAAAAAGATACTACCCCTATACGATGATGGATTTTATTGTTTTTTTCCTTAAATTGAGCTTGATCAATTGAAAAGAAGTAAAAAGTGTAAAAATCCAAAGAGGAGGGGGTTAGAAGGGAGTCTTGGGCTGAAGGAGGGAAAGTTGATAGGCATCTCGGCTTGAGCTAGTTAGGATGGCTCGGTGGGCGAGCCGAGGGGGTAGGACTCGGCAAGGTGGCAGAGATGTGTATCGAGTTGGTGGATGAGCTACGAGAGCTCATTGGTAAGATGAACGAGAGGAAAGTTGGACCAATTATTGGGTTGATGAGAGGACGTAGATTAGATCTCTCTACGAGTCGGATAGGACTAGGTCGAGGTGGACACTACACTAGGAGTGTTGATAGGGATGAGACAAAGGTCATCATGTTGGATGTTTAAATAGATGCAAAGTCAAAAAAAGACACATGGAGTCGTGGACATAGTGGTGAATGGTGAAAACAGTGGGATTCACGACATGAGCTGAATAAGAGGAGCTTGCAAAGAGTGTTTTATCTATGCATTGATGTAGGGAGAATTTAGATGCTATTAGAATTCCACACGATGAGCACAAATTTTAAATGGATCAAGGGTGAGTGGAAATATAGATTCATAAAATTCAACGTAGCTAGAAGGATCTTGAATGTAGGGTAGAGACCAAAAAACTGAGTGAATCAAGTCTACTGGGGCCAAATTAGGAGAAACATGAACGATGAGTGGATGCAGTGAGAAAGATTGGGCAGAGTCAAAACTAGTGTGAGCTTGGATGAATGGTAGAGATGCACAAGGATGTGTGGTATGGTCAATGCTAAGCACGAGTTGATAGAGCATTCACACGCTTCAATAAAATGAGAGTTGAAAACAAAAACATGTCGAGAAGGGGTGACAAAAAAAACACGTAGGCTAATGTAAAACTCATGGAAAACCCTTGCATAATAACTCAAGTGATCGAAGACCTGGATGTAAACCCAATGCAAAAAAATGATGATCTATCAAGGAGTGCGATTATCGATGTAGAGGGAGGCTTTGGGTAGCTCAATTCCAAGATCGGTGAGCTAGGGCCGAGTTGGGCCCAAAACAAACTTCACAAAACCTCAAAAAAACCACGAAAACTACGATATGAAACCTCAAATAACACCCAAAACCTACAAAGGAGACATCAAAACTGCATGCAATCTCAAAAACCATGAACACAAATAGGCACCCACAAACAAGATTTAAAACCTGAATCAATGCAAGCATAACACAAAATGGAGTAGCCATTACAATGCTTGCACAAAAACTTGAAAATCAAAAATTGAGAGAAAGAGAACAATGGTAGATAGTGGGTAACATGGATCCCAACAACATGTGCTCTGATACCATGACAAATAATGTAAAAATTCAAAGCACGAGGATCTATGGGACAACATGAACATCAACTGAGTTTCACTCTGGCAGTGTAATGAGGTTCCATAGGGGAGTAAACATCAACCATGAAAATATGTATACAAAGATTCAAAATGGGAAAATCTCATATGCCTCTCTCATAGGATTGAAAAAGTTAAGGGGTATAAATAGGGGGTGTTGTGTAATCCCTAGTTCCTGTCATCATACCTCCTCAAGTGGAGAAGGGGATTTACATTGCTAGAATGGAAGTAACTCCCATATGACACACTAACACACTGACACATAAGGAATCTAATGATGACCCTATCATAACCCCTTTAACACCTAGACCTATGACCTTACCTAAGTGAGATGACTTACCACATGATGTGGAAAATGAATCACATCAACAAGAACTACATGGAGTTAGAGATGTAGTGTAACAATCGGTCATAAGTTCATTTTTTTGGGTGACCACCATGGTCATCCAACTCCCCATATTGCATCTTTTTTTGGATTTGATGTGGTATTATGGGTTTTGTAAGTGATATATGTTTTTATGTTACTGAGATACCCTCGATGATCAAGGTTTGACATACATGTAATCAATATGAGTTATTTTCAACACTTGTGTGACATAGTTAAAACCAAGTTTCAACCATTTTTCACGATTCAGAACCCAAAGATGGCGACTCTAGCACCAAGGTGCCCCGACTCGATCCAGGTTCCCATGTCCATCCTTATACGTGATCTACATAATTTATTCGAATCATTGACGACATAGATCACCTCTTGTTCAACAATTTTACTAGTCCAGAACACTTTGGGATCAAGCACACAACAACTAAGTTTTCTCTCCTTCCTCTTTGCTTAGGGTTTCAAATATTACATCTTATATTACTTGTGTCAAATATGTACTTTTACATTTATTATCATATGCAAATCTACAATATTTATATTTAATTAATTAAAATTAAATTAAATCACCTATTTTCTTTGTCCCTTCCTATCTCTTTGGTCTTACACACCCTACAACCTATTTGGATCTTTACTTGTTTATCTTTCATGGCTTGGACACTAGTTCCCAACTAGGAAAGAAACACCTAGGCACTCTGTCCCTCCCGAGTGCCCCCGACCCTTTCTCATCTTACTTGATATTTTTTGTATCTTTTATATTTTTGGGCATATTTTTCACTTATGGGCCATCCTTTCAGCTTTTAAATTACACAATTCAAACAAGGGAATCATATAAATACATAGACATGTGTTCAAAATCAAGGACCAAGCACTAAGAATTGTTATCATCATCTAAGATTGCATTCAAAAGGAACCTAAAACAATCAAAAGCATCTATCTAGCACTCATTAAAGGGACAAGGGATGCATCAACTTTTCATACATAACATAGGAAGGGGAAGCTCATTTTATTCCATCCACACATTATACTAAATTGCTACATTCTAGCTACATCCCTCTATCAAGTATAATTTACAAAAGAGCATCCTAGGGAACAATTCTACATGGATTTTGATATGTAGTGCAATGCTCGATTGTAAGTTCACTTTCGGGATGATCATCGGGGTCAATCCAATTCCCATTATACATTTTCCTTTTTAGGTTTGATGTGGTTTGTGGGCTTGTGTAGGTGAGATTATCTTTTCCAAGTTACATATACCTTCATCAATTTAAGAGAAAACATCAACATGTCGACAGGGAATAATTGTGACACCCTTGGGACACAATAGAAACAATATCCAAAGATTTTACACTATCATGGGATCCTAGATCCAGTCATCAGCACCTAGGCACCCTTGTCTTGCTATGTGCGCCCTTGGCTATCCTTATTCATGAGCTCCAGAATTTTCAAATGTCAATTAAGATGTTGTTGGAATCTTGTTCATCACTTCTCCCTACCCATATAAGTTCTAGATTACGTTGATATCGGATAAGTCATATTTTCTCTATCTCTTACTTAGGGTCCTTACTATATTGCAATATTTTTACATAATTTATTTCAATAGTGAATCTCTAATTAGATTTAATTAATTTTTATTAAATCAATAGGAAATTTATGTAGAGTGTTGTTTAAATATCCTAAAAAATTGGGAGTTTGAATATAAGAGGTGGACGAAGTCACCTATGCTAGAAAAATGCACCCGAGCGACTTTGTCTTGTATGGATGGATTTTCCCTTTGCGGGATATGGTTGGATCTCACCCTTGACACAATTTTTTTAATGTTTTGAGATCCTTCTTTTGTGGTCAAATTACAATGAACACCTTTTAATAGTAGATGTGGTCTCCTTCTTCTCCTTTTTTACATGATGGCCTAAAAAGGGGTTAGTTTGATGGCGTTGAGTCACCCCTACAATGCATATGTAGAAATTTTAGACACTCAAATTTGGAAATTTACCCTTTTACATTGCTTATTGCAATTGTTTTTCTTTTCTAAGAAAAACACCAACATCCTATTCCCACTAAGTATATATTTCCATATATTTCCTAACTTTCTTATTCCTACACACTTAGGGTAATGTCCCCAAATGAACATATTCATATGCCATATGGATTTCCCAATATTCTCACTATGGCCAAATTTGATTAGTCCAAAAAGACAAAAATATCAATTACTATCAAAATAAAATTCAAAATGAAACTAGGCGATAAACTAAATATTTTCCAAAAACCCTAGTTTGCTGCCCTGTGCCAACTATTTACCAAAAATGTTTTTCCACCTCAAAATACCTCCAAAATTCTAATTTTTTTTTGCAAGTAGATACTAAATAATAATAATAGTATCTCCAATCAAATTCAAAAAATATTAATTATGGAATTTATTAGGAAAAAATGCAACGAGAACATGTAAATTCAATAACTTGTAGAATACTCCAATTTTTGGGTTAATGATAACTCAAACTAAATATTGAAAAACAAGATTTCCAATAAACCCAAAATCATAATTTTTCAATGGCGGAAAGGAATCCAAAATGGATATGCAATTATGGAATAATGTAGATAAGCCCTATTTATAAGTGAAAGATGGAAATACAATCTCTCCCCACTTAGGAAAGGCCCAAAAACACCTAAAAACTAATCAAATACTTTAGATATGATCTCTCCTAGAATTTAGCTTTAAATTTATGCCCTTGTAATATAAAAACTGGAAATGGAAGGTTCAACAACATTCCCAAAAACATGTAATTTTCAACATTTTTAGGTCTTCAAACAACTTATGAACCGACAATAACAAGTCTTCAACAAGCTGTTGGAAAACTCTTGGAAAACACATCTAACTCCTTTACTTTTGATACTCAATGGAAACCCCTAAATGAAATAATCCTCACAACATAGAATATTAGTTTTTGTTCTCCTTATAGATCTCTAGAGGGTTTTCGTCCTCAAGAGATAATCTCTAAGGGTTTTCGTCCTTAGAAATTATTTTGCAAAGCTCTCAAGCTCAGACAAAAATTAAAATTTTATAAAATGAAAGAGATGCTTTACAAAGCCAAGTGCACTTGCTTTTATAAGCAATCTTGGCTTAGTAGCCACCCATGACCACCAATAAAATGGATTTCCCACATTTAATTATTTTTGAAATTCATTTCTTCCCAACATGGTTCGCATTTTTCCCCTATGGGAAATAAAAACATAAAGTGACTTTTTTTTAATTTCACTTTATCTTTTCTCTTTTATTTTTATTAATTCATTAATAAATTAATATAAGTGTTTTTTATAAACTTTATTTTTATACATTTTATAATAATTTATTAAGACTATAGTTTCCCTTTTTATCACCCCTTAGCCATCACGAAAACAAATTGGTCTAAGGGTCTTCGATTGAGAAGGGGATATTACAATCCTCCCTTCCCCAAATTACTTTCCCTCAAAAAATTACAACTCTTACACCCAAGTGCCATATACAATAGATAAAACATACTGTAGTGCTCCACAAGTCTTGATCCTGTACCTGTTAAATGAGAGAGCTCTTGCCAAAATATATAGCTCTCCTGATGCTCATAGACATGAACTTGGATCAATGGTTCAACATACTCCATATTGTAAACTTCATCCTCTATCTTATCATGCTTCTCCAACACATGCTTATTAGTTGAATTAAGAACAATATGAAGGAATAATGTGGCTGTCCTAGCTAACATACATTGGGACTTGATTAGGGAATAGTCCTCTTCAATCATACAAACATGTGCATGTTGTCCAAGATGATATAAGTATGGAAAAAACATAAGAGGAATCAAGAAACTTGAAATATGGTAATTACTCTCATATATCAAGCTATAATCATGAATGTACCTTACAATTAACTCCTCTTCATTATAGAAAAATTATGCCTTATTTATTTGAGGAATTTTAGGACCAGATGCCCCCACTAACCATTCCAAAGATTCCCCATGTTTCGATATAAAATAAGTCATGGGCTCTATTAATAAATCTTCTTCACCTCTCTCCATGATCGCTATTTTATGAGCAGTCGACAAGTGAAGGTGACTAAAAAAATCTCTTACCATTTTAAGCAATAAAAAAAACAACATTAGTAGCTTGAGAGGTAATCTCCCTTCTTGCACCAAAGTTTCCAATGAAGAAACCATGCTTTCCCAAACTTGTAATCCCAAAAGACATTTCTGATTTCCTTTTTTCTCTTATGAAACTAGTCACAAAGTTTTCAAAATCAGAATTGATAACTTTGGACAAATGTAACATATTACTAGGATCCCATACCTTGTAATACCCATGAAGGTCTTCATCACTCTTTGTCTTCATGATGACTTGACTTTGATGTACCAAATCCTTAACATTCTTATCCACAACAGGATGAATACCATCATGATAAAACTGTTGTAATGATATAGGATGAAGATGATGAAATAAATCCTTGCTACTCCTAACCTCCTTATAAATAATATCATAAAATTTTTACCTTCTATTTCTAATTTAGAAACCTCCAAAACAACACCATCCCTATTGTGACTCATGATTTTATACAAAACACAGAATCAACACTCTTCACAATTTCATGCCCATCAATACTATGGCTTGGTAAATCCATCCCATATGACAATGACTCATTGATATGTACCTTTGGAACTGAAACATCTTTTTCAACTTTGCATCCAACAATTAGTGTTTGTTCCTCACTAATACAATTATTTTTCTCATTAGAAGTTATACCTTTTTTCCTTGAAGCCTCTTCTTCTTCACTTTGCATGGTGGAATACTCTATGGGCTGATTTCTCTCCAATTTTTGCATGGTAATTTTCTTCTATTGATATATTTTTGTTGGAAAAATAAATTATTGAGTGGGAAAATTAGTGATCTCTCACTAACAATGTATGGGACTAATTCCTCGCTAGTGCAAAATCACAACACCCCGGACGTTGATCGAGCTTCTAGGTTGATCACTCTAGCATCCAGTGTGATTGCATAACATTGAATCCTTTCTTGAGTGTGGGACTCGTACAAATGAGAAAGGAATCTCCAGAGAAGGCTGGTTCCTGCTCCTAAACTACCTGCCACGAGCTATTCCAGTGCAGGCAAGCTAATCTAAACCTAATCTAACCATGCCAAGGAGACAGAGAGAGAGAGAAAGGGAAAAACAAAAAAGCCTACACTAAAACGGTGATACACCGAGAGAAGGAGAATGTTGAACATCTATCAAAACCGCCATTGAACAAGGAGAGGTGAGCGATGGGAAGGATGGACAAATGCATCACAGGCCCAAGGATAGGTTTCACACAGAAAATGTCCCAAAACTCCATGAACACAGCTCTAGACCTGTAATGAATGTTAGAACATGCACAAATACCTACAATGAAGAGAGGCAAGAAGAGAACAAGTGAAAAATGAGCAAGGATGGACAGATGCATCACAAAACATGTTTTTGTTGCTCGGAAGTTTGCACAGAACATCATTTCAATAGTAAAAGGCAAAAACACCATTACAGAGCAAGGGAGGAGGTTTGAACTCCATTTTTAACCCTGGAGAAGAAAAGAAGGGAGGGCAGAGCTGAAAAGATGAACAACTTGAATGTCTAACTTAAAAATGAGCCAAATCTAGATTTTTACAATGCATGGGTCGAGCCCAAGAGAGAGAAATGTGGGAAAATGTGCAAGCAGCCCAACCATTGACCAAAACACATTCTTCATTAAAATCAGTGGTTGAAACATCTCCTCTCGCCATGCTGGAGAAGAATGCGACCCATGTGCATTAAACTAGTTGTTGAAATGTAAACACGGCCGTCTTTGAAGAAGAATGTGACCCATTTGCATTAAAGCGGTTGTTGAAACATCACGGCCGTCTTTGAAGAAGAATGCGACTCATTTGCATTAAAAGCGGTTGTTGAAACGTCACTTCGGCCGTCTTTGAAGAAGAATGTGACCCATTTGCATTAAAACTGGTTGTTGAAACGTTAGTTAAGCCATTACTACGTGCGAGAGATGTTTCTTGATTTTATCTCTCTAAACTAAACCAAAATGCAATATTGCCCCTAGAATCATGTAGATAATCTCTCTAACTTTCCATTGATATAAAGAACGTGAAAATCGAGCTCTGGATTGAAAGTTATGGCGATCTCAAGATTTAGGGCACAAATGAGCCAAAACGGATATTTGAATTTTTCCCACGCTCGCCACTTGGGACGACATGTGTTGGGCTCAATGGCTACGCAATTCTCTCTCCTTCCCTTTCCGGGTTTCCCTTTGAAATTTTGACATTTTATAACTTTGGAAAATTTTCCATTTTTTCCCCGCACCCCCACCACTTGGGACACGTGCCGTGATTTGGTTGGAGGACAGGGGCATGGAGTCATCCTTTGCCTTTTAGTTTTTTGGCCAAAACTTTGCTAAATTTTCTAAGTCCTCCCGAGCTCTGCACTCCCGCTCCATAGGACACGTGTCCCGTGTCTATTGGCTCGGCCGACCCTTCAAACCTTGCCCTTTAAACTTTTGGGCCCAAAAACACTTGGTCGAAATTTTATGCACCTCCCCTTGTGACACGCGTCACATTCTGATTCGTTGGCGGCTTTTCCGAGTCTTCACATCCCTCACGTATTTTTGGCCCGGATGTCCCAAACCGTCTAGGACAAATTTCTCCGATCCACCCGATTCGGGCTTCCTTGTCCCTCTTTGCGGCGAAGACACGTGGCAAGATTTGATTGGCTCTCGGCTCCTTGCCTTTTCACGTCCCGCACGTCCCTTTGGCCCGATGTCCCAAACGAAAGTTCTTTTTGTTTGGCCGAACCGGCCGATTCATGTCCTCTACGTACTTTTGTCCCAACTTTCCGGACTACCCGGGACAAATATCTTGAACCGCCGAAATGGATTGACTTGCGCCTAAATCGGTGATCGCGTCCGCGCATACTTTTGTCCCAACTGTCCCGGACTCTGCGAAACAAGACTTAACCAATTTTCTTCATTTTTTCGGCGGTTTAGCTTTAGCTTTTGCCCCCACGCATCCCGATGTCCCAAATGTCCCAAATGTTGTATGGACCGCCCGGAGGCTTTTCGGCCGATTTGCGCCCGACGTCCCAATGTCCCGGATTGCACTGGACTAGGACTTAGCCAATTTTCATGATTTTTTCTACCCAAGTGGGTTTTCTCGCATTTCTTCCATTTCCTCGATCTGTTGGGATTCTTTCTTGGATGGGAGAGTTAGGTAGAAGCAGAGGGACGCTAAAAAAACATGATTTTGGGCCCTGAATCAATCTACTTGCTCGGGACTTGAATATTCTGATGCATGTTATCAAAATTACCCTCGGGGTGAATTTTGGATTACATTTTGGTGACTCACGGGGTCATCTCGCTGCTAGATGAAGTTACCGGTTGCTCAAGCAATCCATTGGGCATGGAGTCATGAGTTGTAACTCGTAACCTGATCTCGAACTTTGAAAACCTCCTCTCTCGAGCCACTTGAATCCCACCGGACATGGAGTTGTTCTCACCAAAATGCCATGAAATGAAGCGTGCAGGCAACAAGCAAAACCAGCACCATAAAAACTATGTGCAGTAACTGAAAATCATACATGCTCCAAATGAAACATGCAAAGTGTGCACAAGCACTTCTTCTACCGAAAGCAAACCTACCTACTCTACTCTAACTAGAGCAAAGGAAAACTAAACAAACCCTGCAATTGGTTGTGAGAAATAGCTTCCCTTTCTCAAAAGTGGCAGCCATGCAATTGATTTGGAGCTGAACATGGCTAGTTGGATGGATGGAAAATCAACAAGAAGTTTGTCTTCCACCCAAATCATCAAGGTATCAGCTGAAGGAAAATTCAATACCTCTTTTAGTTGCTCTGCATTTGGATTGAAGAGGTATGGCAGCTGATCCCTGGTACTTTGTAGCTCACCCTCATGCTCAGAAGCAAGCATGAATGGTTGACTTCTCCTTTGGTTCCAATGAAGCCAAGTGCCTTATTGGGCAAGGTCCGATCCATTTGATATGCCCATAGCTCCGATTTTTAACTCCAAAATGGAGTCTTCTTGTAGACCTTGGATGGATGGTGTGGAAGAAATGGTGAAATTCTCTCTGTCCTTTCTCTTCCTCCAATGAAGAACATGAAAGATTTAAATCTTCCAATCTTGATTCCAAAGGGCTGCTATAAGATGCAGGCTGTTGCAAATGAATGTTCTCCTTCATGACAAGCAGACTCAAGTGTTTGGAAGATGGATGATGAAAGAGAGAATAGTGGAAACTCAACCGGTTCTTCTCCATCAAAACAGTCCTCCAAATCTGACAGATAAACTGCCTCATGGCTGTCCTGCTACAAATGTTCAATCTCTCCCATGGTGTTCTCTTGATCTGCAACTTGACCACCATGGTTTCTTTCTCCCTCCAACATTGAGTTTGAGAGATCAAACTCCTCTTCAGTACTATAACTTGTGAGAGATGAAGTAGAAAGAAGAATCGAAGGTTCTCTGTAGCCTGCTTTGTGCTCAAAGCCTTTGGATCTGCACTTGTCTCCTCCACAGCTGGAATGTGCTCCTCTTCTTTTGGATCTGGAGCAGCTTCTCCTTCCTCCAATGTTTGAAGACAATCTTGCTCTTGATTGAACTCTTCCTCCAGCATGAAGCTTGTCAAGTCAAACTCTTCGATTTGCTGCTCTAGAGGACAAGTTGGGACCTGTAAGAACTTCTTCCGAGCTTTCTTCCTTTATGGCTGATTGTGCAACTTGAATTGGATCAGCATTCCCTTTCTCAAAAGTGCCAACATGGACACTACTTTACGAGCAAACCGATTGCTGATCTACTTTTTCTTTTTCTCTTCTTTGCTGCCACAAAATTAGTCTTAACCACCATTTGTTCAACCTTAGCCCCTCCCGTAGGTTTAACCATCAAGGGATCTTTGTCATCCCAAATTTGGCAGCCCAAACCCTTCAGACATTGAATTTCTTCATCCTTGTTTGGCTCTTTCTTTTCTGCTTGTTGTTTTCCTTGATTGGCATTCTCGATTTTTATCCTCCCAACATGGATTTGGGAATGCAAGAGGAGGGATGGGTTGTAACTCAATTGATTTGGCAATTTTTTATGGTGGTGGAGGTAGAAACTCTTGTTTCTTTGGAGGAGGGGGTATTTCTTTTAGCTCTTGTGGAGGGGATGACTGTTTGGAAGGAAAAAGGAAAGAAGAATTGATGTGTGGTGGAAGGCGAGAGGTGGAGACATGGGATCAACATTTGGGACAGCAGATAGGGAATTCAGAATTTGCAATTCCAAATGAGATGGTCTTTGCTTGAGTAATGGGCAGAGAAAGACCAGATGATGGTGTAGAACTTACCCATTGACAAGGTTGTTCAACAACAAGTGTATAGGCCTCTATTTCTGCTGTCCATTGTGCAAGTTGGGGTAACATCTTCATCATGAAGTCTAGCTTCTCCTGAGGGCTGAAGTGTCTTGGAAAAGGGCCTCCCCATGGACAAGGAGTCCTGCAACCAATTCTGAAAGCTCTCATTTGAGTGTTGTTGCTCTAGATCGCACCATCTTTACCTCCATCTTTTGGATTTTCTCCAATGACAGGATCTTGCATCTAATTGTCTTCATTATATGCATACTCTTGCTCTTGGAAAGCTCCATAGCCAAACTAATTTTGGCATTGCTGCTCATATGGGTATGCATGCTGATTTTGAATTTGTTCAAAATGCTGATTTGGAGGATTTAAAAAACATGTTGGAGGTGGGAAACATTGCTCTTTGTCGTAAATGTGAGCCCCATGATGGAAACGAAGTCATGATTGCACAACTTCATGGAATGGAAAAGAATGAAAGGGATGGAAATAAGGATGGATGGGAATGGATGAAAAATAGGTCTACAACTTCAGAAATGGGTTGTTGATTAGATGGAGTCGCCAGATGTGTTTGCAAATGCCTCCAAAGGCTGAAATCTTCATAGGAACACACCAACCTGCAAAAGATGAAGTGGAAGACCTCTAAGGTCCCACCGGGCGTGCCAAAACTGTTAGTGGTCGCACGGTGGCTTAAGATTTATTGTTGATAATGAGACACCTTTGAAAGATGAAATAATCTAACCCCAGTGTCCCACCGGGCGTGCCAAAACTGTTAGTGCAAAATCACAAAGCACCCCTGGATGTTGATTAGGCTTCTAGGTTGATCACTCTAGCATCCGGTGTGATTGCATAACATTGAATCCTTTTCGAGTGTGGGACTGGGACTCGTACAAATGAGAAAGGAATCTCCAGAGAAGGCTGGTTCTGCTCCTAAACTACCGCCACGAGCTATTCTAGTGAAGGCAAGCTAATCTAAAACTAATCTAAACATGCCAAGGAGACAGAGAGAGAGAGAGAAAAGGGAAAAACAGAAAAAGCCTACACTAAAACGGTGATACACCGAGAGAAGGAGAATGTTGAACATCTATCAAAGCGCCATGGAACAAAGAGAGGTGAGCGATGGGAAGGATGGACAGATGCATCACATGAGCCCAAGGATAGGTTTCACATAGAAAACATCCCAAAACTCCATGAACACAGCTCCAAACCTGTAATGAACGTTAGAACATGCACAAATACCTGTAATGAAGAGAGGTAAGAAGAGAACAAGCGAAAAACGAGCAAGGATGGATAGATGCATCACAAAACACATTTTTGTTGCTCCAGAAGTTTGCACAGAACATCATTTCAATAGTAAAAGGCAAAAATGCCATTACAGAGCAAGGGAGGAGGTTCGAACTCCATTTTCAACCCTAGAGAAGAAAAGAAGGGAGGGCAAAGCTGAAAAGATGAACAACTTGAATGTCTAACTTAAAAATGAGCCAAATCTAGCTTTTTACAATGCATGGGTCGAGCCCAGGAGAGAGAAATGTGGGAAAACATGCAAGCAGCCCAACCATTGACCAAAATGCATTCTTCATTAAAATCGGTGGTTGAAACATCTCCTCTGGCCATGCTGAAGAAGAATGCGACCCATGTGCATTAAACTGGTTGTTGAAACGTCACTTCTGGCCGTGCTGAAGAAGAATGTGACCCATTTGCATTAAAACTAGTTGTTGAAATGTCACTTCTAGCCGTGTTGAAGAAGAATGCGACCCATTTGCATTAAAACTGGTTGTTGAAATGTCAGTTTTGGCCATTACTACGTGCCAGAGACGTTTCTTAATTTTCTCTCTCCAATCTGAACCAAAATGTAATATTGACCCCAGAATCATGTAGATAATCTCTCCATCTTTCCATTGATATAAAGAACGTGAAAATCCAAGCTCTGGATTGAAAGTTATGGCGATCTGAAGATTTAGGGCACAAAAGCAAAGCCAAACGGATATTTGAATTTTTCCCACGCTCGCCACTTGGATGACACGTGTCGGGCTCGAATGGCTGCATAATTCTCTTTCCTTCCCTTTCCGTGGGTTTCCCTTTGAAATTTTGAGGTTTTATAACTTTGGAAAATTTTCCATTTTTTCCCGTGCCCCCACCACTTAGGACACGTGGCATGATCTGGTTGGAGGACAGGGGCGCGAGTCATCCTTTGCCTTTTAGTTTTTGGCCAAAACTTTGCTAAATTTTCTAATTCCTCCCCGAGCTCCGCACTCCCTGCTCCATAAGACACGTGTCCCGTGTCTATTGGCTCGGGCCGACCCTTCAAACCTTGCCCTTTGAACTTTTGGGCCCAAAAGGGTAAGTGCACCAAGTTCAGCACAATTAAGTGGACATCAAATCCTGAATTTTACATTAAAAACAACAAAACATCAAATTTAGTCTTCCGTGGACTTGAACCATGCCGAAAAGTAAAAACTATGTCATAAAAATGGTACCATTGCGTAGGGGAGACTATTAGCTTTGTAGAAATACTGATTTTAAAGTGAATAGAAGAGGATAAATATCATTTTATAATTTTTTACTAATAGTAGGTCTTTAAGACACTTTTTCCTATGAATGTTTATGTCTACATTTAAGACTGAAAAATTTGTTTCACTTATCAGAATGTGATAAAAATTATACCATCCCAACCGTGGTGAAATTATATACATGTTCAAAAAAAAATTTATTTGATTTCAATATTTTTTGATGAAGTTATGGTGGGCAAACGGAAAGTGCTTTGTTTTCTTTATGTTTTCATACCACTTTCACGGAAAAAATCATAAAAAATAAAATATTACTCAAAAAATACAAAATAAAATCCATCCCAAGATAGATAGTGGCATATAACTTCTCACCAAAGGAAAAAAATATATATCAATTTTTGGTCATCCAAATTGTGGGCAAACAGACTATAATCTTATCGGCGTTTTTAAAAAAAAATACCAAGTCATTAAATTTTGAGTGTTTAATATAGCTAATCTTGTCTATTTTTTACAAAAATTAGTATTTTAGAAACTAGATTCCGGATGCTAGGATTCATATTAATAGAATTTTGTCTAATTTTAAGTGTATGTATTGCTAATAATCCCTACAAGTTGATATTATGTTGTTATTTGCAATATGATGTCCACGGATGACCCTATATTTGTCCATCAATTTCCTGCACTTACCCAAAACACTTGGTCGAAATTTTACTGTGCCTCCCCTTGTGACACGCATCACATTCTGATTCGTTGGCGGATTTTTCGAGTCTTCGTGTCCCTCGCGTATTTTTGGCCCAGATGTCCCAAACCATCTGGGACAAATTTCTTCGATCCGCCCGATTCGGGCTTCCTTGTCCCTCTTTGCGGTGAAGACACGTGGCAAGATTTGATTCGCTCTCGGCTCCTTCAGATTTTCGTGTCTCGTGCGTCCCTTTGGCCCAGATGTCCCAAACGAAAGTTCTTTGTTTTGGCCGAACCGGCCGGTTCACGTCCTCCACGTACTTTTGTCCCAACTATCCTGGACTGCCTGGGACAAATATCTCCGAACCACCCGAAATGGACTGACTTGCGCCAAACCGGCCGATCCGCGTCCCACGCGTACTTTTGTCCCAACTGTCCCGGACTCTGCGAAACAAGACTTAGCCAATTTTCTTCATTTTTCCGGCCGGTTCGGATTTTCGCACCCCACGCGTCCCGATGTCCCAAATGCTGTGCGGACCACCTGGAGGCTTTTCGGCCAATTTGCGCCCTGACGTCCCAACTATCCCAGATTGCCTGGACTAGGACTTAGCCGATTTTCATGATTTTTTCTGCCCCAAGCTGGGTTTTCTGCATTTCTTCCATTTTCTCGACCTGTTGGGATTCCTTCTTGGATGGGAGAGTTAGAGAGAAGCAGAGGGACCCCAAAAACATGATTTTTGGCCTTGAATCAATCTACTTGCTCGGGACTTGAATATTCTGATGCATGTTATCAAAATTACCCCTGGGGGTGAATTTTGGATAACAATTCCTCTCGCTTGAATGTGACAACTACATTTATTGAAAAAAATGAATATTTACACTACTCTATCAATGGGGTGGTCTTTCAACCGAGGATCAATTATGAGTACTTCTCTACGCTTGTGGAAAAGTTTGTATATAAACTACAAGGAGGAAAAATATTGAGAGAGAGAGAGAGAGTTGTGGAGAGAATAAATAAATAGTACATCAAAGTTTATTGTTTCAAAACCAAAATATATCCTTGAATTCAATGAGAAGACACCATGAGAATCAACAAGGAACAAAACACACAAATAAAAAAGTTTCAATGCATAATATTCACAAGTACATACTCATGGAGTGTAGTTGAGATGAAGAGGAAACATAAGAAAATGAAATAGAGGAAATTTGATCACTTGTTCCTAGAGAGAGTATGAGAGCTAGTAAAAATAATAACCATGCTTAGAAATGAGGAAGCTCTCCCAATTTATAGATTTACAATGTAACTCTTCATCTACCCCCTACATGACCCTTCATTTATTTATTCCATTTGTGACTCTTCATTTTCCTAGGAATTCCAATGAAGACCTTTGAACGCTTTTCCCCTTTTTGAATATTCTTGAAATTATGCACCTCTTCAACACCGCTTAAGCACACTAAGGAGAGGTGTGATGAGAACTTGGAAAGTAGATCACCGAGAACAAAAAAGGTGACTTCCCTTAGTGAGAAAATCCTTCTAATTATTGAGACACTATCACATTTTTTATTATTAATCATTCACATGGGAGAAATTGGTGCATTTTTCTCACACATGCATGATCATTGTTCGCCATTGCGGAAGCACTAATGATGAATGAAAAATGAGACAAAAGTCTTCCATTTATAGAGCAAGGAAGAATAAGGAAACCAAAATCAATATCATCCACATTTTTATCATGAAATCCATGTGGGATGAAATGAAATATCTTTTGGGAAAAATTGACATTTCCCCCATTTTGGCACTTTATGTTCACCACATTGGGGAATGCGAGAATTTACTTGAAAACTAAGGGAGAAGTTCCTATGAGATTCGATAACATTAGAGAATGTATGAAGGAAAAAAATTTGATAATTTTGAGCTTATCCCACTAGTTTAATATTTTTATAAATTTCATCATTATTGTCCCATTTTAGCCAATTTTCATTTTTTGCCAATTTTGCCAATTTTGGCAATTTTGAGTGTCTCGATCATGGGGAATGAAATGAGGTGTCTAAATGCACATTTTTCTTGGAATTAATATTTTTATTAATTATTCCCATGAATTATTACTAAAAATATAAAGTGGTATTCCCGGTGTTGGATTTAAATGAAACCACTTGCAGAAGTTTTTGTTTTTCATTTTAGGCCTTTGCTCCAATTTTCAGAGGATTTCAATCGCTAGATTTGTGTAGATATGAGAAATGAGTATTTTTTCTGAAAATTTAAAAGGGATGTATAAAATAGTAGGTTTGCATTAATGGAGGCATGAAAAAACTCCCCTTAAAGGAGTTTTTGCAAGGAACCTTTAGTTCAAATCTCATGGAAAACGAAGCAAGGGTTTGTGAGATATGAGCAAAAGTGTGTTCTTGAGCATGAGGGATTTGGGGGAATTTCAATAGCATAACAAAAAGGTAGAATAAAATTAGGGATTTAAAAACATTAAGAGTGAGTGAGAAATGAATAAGTATGAGCTTTACACCTTCCTTACTCATAAACCTAGTTAACCCATCACTTGACTTAACTCGAGTTAACTTAGAGACTCATGGGTGGAGGAGTGGGGTTAAAAGTTTCCAAATGGGTCTGATATGTCCCCATGTCCCTTAACACATTTATTAAGGGAAAATAGGACATTAATCCTTAAAAATGCACCAAGGGTGGAAGCAACATGAAAGGGGGCCAAAACAAGTCATGAGAGTGAGTGGAAAACACTTGTCTAACACTTCAGTTGTGCACTTAAGTGACAAAAAAATCATCCTCCACATGGTGGCACACTTTTTTGTCCCCCATGTCCCTTTGGGTAAGGGGAAAAAGGGACATCAACCTTCTCAAAATGTTCCATGGGTCTGATCTTCATGAGGAAGGGGCCAAATTTGAAAGGTGAGGTTGAAAACATGCTCTAACCACTCAGTTGGTGCTTTAAGTGATGAAACAAGAACTCCTCACAGAGTGGCACATTTTTATGTTCCCCATGTCCATTTGGGAAAGGAAAAAAATGTACATCACCCCCTCAAAAATGCACCAAGGGTCAGGTCATCATGAGAAGTGGTTAGGTGGGTTAGGTGAGTGTAAGACATTTTCTAACCACCAAGTCATATTTTAAGTGACAAAACTTCCCCTCCACCATGGTGGAAATTTTTATGTCCCCATGTCACCTTGGAAAGAGTAAAAGTTACAATGGGACATCGGGGGTCTCAAAGTGCAGTTTTGACAAAAATAAATGCTTGTCTTCATCAAACACCGCCGAAATAGATACTCCGAACAATTTTTCTCACCACCGGAGCTAGGAGTGGACTTCCAAGGGAAAAAATTATATGATTTTGACTTAAAAATAGATGATTATAACATTACCATAATTTTTATGAGCCAATTATTCCTAAAATTTGAAATTTAGCCCTGTTCAATTCTCGCTCAAACTTATGTGCTTGTGAAAGAAGTTGCCACCAAAGTATATGATGATAAAAATAATAACCAACACCTTGGATGAAAATAGGGCCTCAAATATTTAAATTTATAATTTTAATCATATCTCAACTCTCCATATAACTCTCACAATCTTCCGTTGAATCTTTACTTGAATCAGAGATCTTTACTTTAGATTGTTGGGTCAATATCTATAAATCTACTTAAAAATTCCTTGGAAAATTTTACACCATAAATTAGGAATTATTATCTTTAAAATTAGTATATTATCATATTTTTATTCATCCTAAGGCTCCTAAAACCTTTGAAACTTGAAAGGTTTCTTTTAGGAAAATGCAATCCCCATCACTGACTAGAAATAACCCGGTTTTGAAGAAGATTTTCTTGAGGTTCCAAATATTTCCTAAATATTCCTAAATCAATTCAGGGCATCCTTTATCTCCCCTATAAAACTCCCAGGTGGGTTATTCCATAACAATTAGCTTTTGAGGGGTGTCTACATGTGTGAGAAATCTAGAAAATAGGCCTTTAGGAGCAATTCCTTCTTAATGGTCTTGAATGAATCTATGAATCAATTCATTGCAAATGAAACAAACTTGATAATAATGTTATAACACTCCTCCTATACATTATGAGGGTAACATAATAACTGAGTTTTCTAGAGGATAGGTTTACATTGACTAGGAGAGGAATTTTCAAGTATGGGTTAAGTTGTCATGATTTTTTTAAATTTTTCATACAAGAAATTTTGAATGAAAACACATCTATTTTTCCTTATGCCATTTCTATCTTTCAGATAACACAAATATTCGAAGTTCAATGTAGATCTTACCTTAGAATTGAGTTTTGCATACTCTTTCCCCCATATCTCCATGTCATCATCCTCAACTGGTTGTTCCTCCTTTTGGAGAAACTTGGCTCTGTAACACCGATTTGGGAGGCTGTAATATGTTATAGATGATCTAGTATATCTTACTTCACCATGTTTTCCTTGATTTCCTTGAGAGATTGTTATGGCAGTACTCATCCCCTATATATATTTTCTCAAATCAGTAAAGGCTCCTATAACAGAGTCTCTTAGATCTCTCTAAGCATCCACCCAATAGGTTTGCAACTCTTTGTGGCCTTTGGTGATCACTTCATTCAGATAGCTTATCTTATCTGTAGTAGGAGCTCTTTGATAATGCTCTTCCATGGTCTTCTTCTTTATCTTCAAATCTGATATTTTTCTCTTCATAGGATAGGAGAATACACTGCTCTAATACCATTGTAATGTCCCCAAATGGACATATTCTTACCCCAAATGGATTCTTGCAATTATCACTAGGAAAAATATAATTAATCCAAAAATCCAAAAATCTCAGTTACTATCAAACTAAAAATTAGAATGAAATCAGGCCATAAAATGAATATTTTCTAGAAAACCCTAGTTCGTTGCCCTAGGCCTGCGATTTAGCAAGAATATTGTTTTCCACTTCAAAATACCTCCAAAAATTATGAAAATTTCTTTTTAAGTAGATAATGAATAGTTATAATAGGATATCTAATCATATTTGAAAGATATTAATTCTAAAATTTATTAGGGAAAAATGCAACAACACTTGTATAATTTGTAGAATACTCCAAATTTATGGGAAAATGATAACTCAAACAAAAAATTCCCAATGAACCCAAAATCCAAAAATTTCAATGGCGAAAGACATCCAAAATGGATCTTCAATTCTAGAAGAATGTAGATAAGCCCTAGTTATAAGTTAAAACTTGAAATATAATTTCGTCCCACTTAGGAAAGGCCCAAAAACACCTAAAAACTAATCAAACACTTTAGATCTGATCTCTCCTTGAATTTATCTTGAATTTTATTCCCTAACAATGAAAAAACTTGAAATGGAAGCTTCAACAACACTCCTAACAAACATGCAATATTCAATCCTTGTAGGTCTTCAAACAACTCATGAACCGACATTAATAAGTCTTCAACAACAAATACAAAAACTACTAGAAAACACATCTAACTCCTTGAATTTTTATGTTGAATGGAGAATCCTCAAAATATATAAGAAGAGTTTTATTTCTCCTTTTATATCTCTAGAGGGTTTTCATCCTTAGAAATTATTTTGCAAAGCTCTCAAGCTTAGAAAAAACTCAGAATTTTATAAAATGAAAGAGATGCTTTAGAAAGCCAAGCACACTTGGTTTTATAAGAAATCTTGGATTAGTAGCCACCCAAAACCACCAATCAAATGCATTTTCCCACATTTAATTATTTTTGGCATTTATTTCTTCCCAACATGGGTCACATTTTTCCCTAGGGGAAATAAAAACATAAAGTGACTTCTTTTCTTTTTTTCTTCTCTCTTTTAATTTCACTTTATCTTTTCTCCTTTATTTTTATTAAGTAATTAATATATTAATATAAGTGTTTCTTATAAATTTTCTTTTTATGCACTTTATAATAATTTATAATTTCCCTTTTATCACCCCTTAGCTTTCAGAAAAAAATTAGGCTAAGGGTCTTCGACCGATAAAGGGATATTACACACTTATTTATTGAAAAACTATGAATACAAGTCCATAAAATTAATGCTTAAGATTTTACCATCATTATGTAAATTTCATATTTAATTCACCTTCTCTCTTTCCAAAACTCAGTATAGTTCAATAAAGTTGTACAATCAGGTCTTGGTCGACATAAACAGTCTTGAACTAACACATTTCAAAGTCTTATTTTGATGCACTATTATTTTTGTTTGTCTTTTTATCCTACTAGTTCAGAATTATCATAATAAATCACCTTGGGAACCCTATATAAGCAAGTTAAACTAAACTCATTTGATAACTTGTCACTTTCATGAGATCTCATTGCAAATACTAGAACAAAAGGCACTCAAGGCTTCCTAAATCTTCCTAAAGCTGATACACATCCATTAGGCCAACCACTAATACAATTATGAAGGACTCAATAAGGTCTATGATTCTAGCTTCCTCACATCCAAAAACACCAAGTTCCCATTTATAACTCATAGAAAGAGCATAATCCAATCAAGCATGATCAAAGAGGTTCAAGTTGCCAACTAGCTACATTCATATAGATATCACATATTAAGTGGAGAACTACGTGTGACTTGATACCTCTTCAAAGTAGTGTTAATTTAGATGGTCCATGATGTGCACCAAAACCCAAAATCTAACCTTCTTATAGGGTATTACCACCCATGGTTAGGTTTTTAGAGTGATTAAGCTAATTAAAAATTATATTAAGACTATACAACAACTAGGGTTTAATAGTGAAGTACATTTTCAAGCCACCAAAGGACCCAAAAAGTTACAAAACCCCAATTTTGAAGGCATCCAAGACCATATAGAAGGGGCAAGAATGGATTATACATCATGACCAGACTATACAGTCTTACACTAGCAGTTTGTAAGTAATAGTTTTGGTAGTGAAGTTTCTTTAGGCTCTACACTCCCATATTCTCCAGCCTATCTTCCTAAATTCTTCCTGTATGGATCTATAAAGATAATGATATATCTCTATCTTTCTCTCATGTGTATTTTGAGCTTATATATATATCAAAATAAATAATACGTTAATTTGATTTTGTATAATTAATGTTGGAAGTTAATTAATAAAAATAGTTCTTGGTTTCCTAATCTTACATACTTTTTTATATTTTGTGTGTCACATAACAAAATTTAAATTAAACTTAAAAATGGTGTAAAAATTTGGTGAACCTGAAATTTGAATCAAATATTTTTTGTTTAAAACCCTACTTGTCATAGGGTTTCTCAAGTTATACTTGTGTATCCTTCTTTCCCTCATAGGGATCATTCTCCTCATTTTGGTTGCCTTTATGGATTCTCCTAGTGATTCTACCATATCCTTCCTTTAGTTTATGCAAATTCATCCTAAATATTATGATATGTTTTATGTATCCTTTCAAACTACTCAGATTCATCATCACATATCTACATATCATCTAAAATAATCTCACTTTTGCCCCTCCTCCCAAGGATGTTGTGGATAACCAATATTCCATAGATGATGGAAGTGCTACTCTTTTTAATATTATTGATGTTTTTTATTGTTTATGAACGTTTTTCCATATCTATAGATGATGTATCTATTGATCATAATATTCCAATTGATAATAATGCTAATAGTTTTGGTATTTTTAATCTTCTCTTGAAATATATGAAAACAATGATACACTTTAAACTCGTGTTACAATAGAATATAAACTTATACATGATATGCCTATTTGAGATACTTATCTTTTACATTGTAATGTGTAAATTTATTATCCAAGACATATTTATCCTATTTTTAATTATATTTCCCCTATGATTCGGGGTACCCATATTTGCCTTCACAATGTTACAATGGCCACAACTTTGAAATCTATCACTTGGAATAAATATTGATACATATCTAATGATATTATGATTTTTGATCTAGATGATTGTCTTGTTACCTCACCTAAAGCTACTAGTCCACCCCATTGGGAATATTATCTATAACGAATCATATTGATTTCCCTTCATGCACTTCCGTAAAGAGTTTTTATGCCCATATGATTACAATGACTATTATTACATCTAAAATTCTTACCTCTTTTTGGGAAACTCATAACCCCTTCCTAGTGTTACACTAACCATAGATTTTATACACACTCCTTTACACATGCCCAACTCCCTATCTAAAACTATGCAAATGGCTAAAATTACTTCTTTTGGTATTACATTTACTATAACTGATGCACGTATATATGATATGATGGTTATATCTTGTATGCATCATTTCATTCATGTTAATATTACATATACTACCTTAGATGTGCCTTGGTATTTTTCTATTGATCAAAATGATTCTATATCACTCCTTTACTTGTGGTTGGTCTTGTGTCTCTCCCTCTTTTTGATGTTGATACAAACACCCCTCATAAGCACCGAGTCTCTTATATATTTCTCAAAATCTTGGTTTCCTCTTGCTAGTACACGTGTAATTATTCTATCTCGTAGCTAATTATTTTATATCAATGAGGTTATCCCCTCATACTCCTATTCACCAATCATCCAAGTCACACATTTCTTCTTTTGGATCTAGTCCAACTTGCTCTCCCTCCCAAGTTTCTATGGAAGATGATATTACTATGACATAAATTGCATATGACCATTATTCATCAGCACACTTGGGTAACATGCCTCTCATTTCTCTTGGCTCAAATGTTCCTCCTTACGAGTCCCTAATTTGGTAGATATTATGCTTACCCTCTCTCTGTACATAACTATATTCAATAATACAAAAACATTCATATATTTACCAAATATACAAAACAATGACCTATAGATGTAACTTGCATTTTTGGAACTTTGCATTACATATGTTGTTAGTCACTTTGGTTTGATTGATATCCTATCTTTTCTGCTCTTTACACACATGCATTCACAAGTTATATTGAGCATAATGTAGGACACATAGATCATTACATGTTAATAGGATCTAATTGGGTTCCTTACATTTTTCTCTTGAGGCATCTCTCCACAATATACATGTGTTATTATTTCATTATAGTTTATTTCTACCTCCTCATTACACTTGATTATATATATCATGTATATGCTATTACAATACTAACACACATGTCTTTCTAAATGCTGACATATCTTGCTTCATGTGATCTCTTACTATTGATTGTTTTTATCATTATTTTCCATTCCTATTTTCTATACATGATTGATAGTTAATTTTGTTACTAATTACTTAATTCATTATGTATGATGGATAAAAGATAGGTTCCTAGATGGGTTTTTAAATTTAGGGATCCTATCTAAGAATGGCCACACCATGTAGATATAAAGGCACTCAGGGAGTGCTAGTGTCATAAATCTTGAGGATAATAGTCCTAACATTGGGTTAGTTATAGGTTTCCAAAGCCTATAACTAAGATAAAGAGAATTATATTACTAGGATTCTGAAATAGAGTGAAGAAACAAACCAAGAGGTGGATAAATCAGAGGGGTGTAATAATAGTAATATAATGTGATAAACCAAAACAAAAATACATCTACTCTAGTCTACAATGATGAATTACCAACAATCACAAATACATACATACAAAATAAGAGACTAAAGAGGGTTATAAATACTTACCTGCACTATGTGTGTGATTGTTGATGCATAATCCTCCCTAAAGATGATAAAAATGTGAGAGAATATATATGGGAGGAGAAGGGGAAATTTTAATAAGAATATCTCTAGTCATAATTCACTATGGTAATCCAAATGCAAAAGAGGTAAGATCCAAGGCTCCAAATTCAACTAAAAAGTGTGAGATAGTGTGAGAAAGGTTAGATCATGTGCAATTTGTATGTAAGTGTTTACCAAGTGGTGGTTATCCTAAGAGAAAGGTCAATCATATATACCCAACATGATAACCCGTGGGTGATAGCGTTGACTATGACTAAACCAAAATAGGCACTATCACCCATGGGTGATAGTGTCGGCCTTAGAGGATACCCTAAGGTAAAAGGATAAAAAACATGGGGAACATAAGCAGAAAAGTAAATGATGAATGCGGGATGAATGTCTCGAGTGACCGAAAGTAAGGATAATATCATGCAATAAGAAGAAGAAAGTATAAAAAGGGGATATTTGGATATAATGAGTGCAATGGGTGAGAAAAGGGAAGAAACAAGGAAATTATAGGGTGACTATGACTAATAGAAACATCTCTAAAATCATGAGGTTTATCCCTAATCGGGGATCATTTTTATATAAAAATTTCCCTAAACATCCCTAAATTGTGTCAGTGTAGAAGATATTTTCGAGATATTTCGACGACTATGAGAACGTGAAAAATAGACATTGGGAGCTCTAGTTATGTCTAGTCAAAGTTCAGTCAACAGAAAGTCAAATTTGGTCAACATGTCGATATTGGACCAATCCCACTGCGACACGTGGCAAAAAGGTGTTGAAAAAATTAGAGGGGTTTTAACTGCCGGTCTTCAAAAATCGTAAAATGGAATAACCTATTGGAACAAGAGGCTCAAATTTTGTTACGGGGGAGCCCGACCGCCGTGAGGATGATTATATTATCACCGACATGGTGGGTCCTCAAACCACCATGTGGCTTGCCACCATGAGTATAATTTTCCAATCGTGGGTCGATAGGTTGTCTTATTTCGTCATATTTCATGTGGGTCAAATTTCATATTATTTCCAAATGCCACACATTATGCCAAATACCACGCATATATATCAACCTCCACATATTAATGTTCAAACATTAATACAACCACCCATGTAAATCCACCCCCACACATATGTCAAGCACCCATATGGAGAGGAGAAGGAGGAAGGGGTGATTAAGCCTCAAGTGGTCCTTTGACCTCTTAAATGCGTGGAAAAGGCTTATTAAAGCCTAAAACATTATCCTTCCCACCTAATGTGGGATATTACCCATGTTTAATACATCCACATTCACATGGAAGTTGGAGGATTATGTGGGATATAACCCACTTAAAAATACATGCCACCCTAATATGGGATTTTAGCCCATTTTTCATGCTACGGTGAGGCTAATATTAGCCTTAGATAAAATTTAAAGCATTGTTTTTAGGGCTCCCTTTTTAATATAAACAGGGGACCCATTACATTATAAAACACACAACTTGGAAGCTCAAAGCAAGAGCTCGAGGAAGTCCAAGCAAGCGGAGGAGAGTTTTTATTTTGATAAGACCTATTTATTAGGCTTATTATAAAGTTGTGAAGACCTATTTATTTAAATAGGCATTAATGTGGCTAAAAGTTATTAATACTACCTATTTGGCCCATAGCTCCACAATAAATCATTAGAAGCCTAGAATATCAAATGGAGTGCCATAGGGCATTACGAAGCATCTGGAAGGCCGATTGATATTTGGAGGATTCCAAACAGTGGATCTGGGTACACATAGCTTGTTGAATATGCCAGGAAAGGGGAAGTTGGGTGTTATATTTCACCCTTGTCATCTAAAGGTCTAGATATTCTTATAAAAAAATGTTAATAGTTTCCATTAGGTTTTCGGTGAAAGTACTATTTTAACTTACAAGTTTTGATGGTGGAATGGTTCAATAAGAACCCGAAGATGTAGGTGATTTCCAAACTCTGTAATCAATCATTGTGCAATTTGTCATTATATTCTTGCATTAATTTTAAATTGACTACTTAAAAGAAGAAAATTATCGACAAATAAAATAATCCTATAGGGGTCTGAGATCAAGTGAATAAAAACTTGATAATTTTTAGATCAATTTTGGTATCAGAGCTGGTTTAGCTCCATTTTTACTTTAGTAAATCTGATTAACAAAGTGATTGCTTCAAGATTGGTGTAGTTGGTTCAATTTGTGTGAACAGGGTACAAGTGCACTATGGGAAAGATGTCTAAATAGGTGAAGCTTGATGAGGTTGAAGCTTATAATCACCAGATCCAGGAAGATAACTCTCTCCTATGATCAATGTATTACTCCTTAGAAGAGGAGAATGCTCACTTAAAATCAAAATTGCAAACCAAGGATGAGCTCTTGGAAAGGTTGTAATGTGGTGATCAGAGAAAGGAAATACCTTCAACTTTAGATGCAGTAACCATGGTAGATGATTGCACTGTAAGTTATTCACCACTGGAATCTTCTTCTTCCTCCCATTTAGTTTTGGATTTAGGTAATGAAGTCTTTGGTTTGTTTTAAAAACATACTAGAGGCATTAGATCTAAATTATTAGATAAAATGGGATTTTATGGAAGAGGCCTTGGTAAAAAATGGAAAACTCATTGATAACCCAATATGGGTCAAGGATCATCCTTATTTTGCAGGTTTGGGTTTTCTTAGTGTGGGAATGGAAATTGGAGAATGCTCGAGATTGCTGATGGAAGACAAGCTTCGAAAGAAAAGTGAATACCCCACTAGTCGTGCAAGAAGATTCTCGAGCAGAAAGTTGTGCGCCATCGTCATATGTAGGATGTGGTAAGATAAATCAATGAAGAGGTACCGAGATTCCACCTCCGTTTCTTACCATAATAATAAGCACAATTAAACTTTGATCCACTTTTTCACTTAAGAAGTATGGTTATGATTTTCGGAAGATGTGGAATTACTTTCCGTGTACTTTTTGTGGATTACATAATAATTTTGTGGCTAGATACTGGAAGAGAAGGAAATTGATGAAGTAGTTGATGTCATTCTTTAGGAACAAGGAAAATCAAAAATACCAATCTCATCATGCGAGTCAAGAAATGGTAGAAAGATTTCCTCATCCCATAAGAAGGAAATTAAGAGGAAATTTTAGGCTCATTGTCGTGGGAATGGGCATCGGTGGACAATTGCTTTGGAAAATACATCCATCTCACCATTAGAGTAATGGCAAGCCAAATATGGACTGTAGGCATATTACAAAGGTAAAGGACGTTTCTACTCCACCACCAGTTGACAATTCAACCCAGGACTAGGTAATACTTGAAAGTGAAAGTCCTTTAAAATTGGTAAGTCAATTTTTTTTTTAATTATATATTACATAATTCAGATTGATGAATAGTATGCAGTATCTATTTGGAGATCAGAATTTGTGAGAAAATGTTGAGAGAAAGGTTTACCATACTCAGTGGATTTTCTTACTTAGAAAATTTGATTAATGCTCCAAACATATCTCCTAATCAGCTTGTGAGTACTGTTACAACTTGGATACATGATTTGACTCATATAAATCTTGGAGATTGATATGCCATTTGTGTAGATAATGGAGTTTGCAGGAGTTATCTCAGAACTTCATTCTGTGTAGAGGCATCGTGACCGTGTAGCAGAATGGTAGATGTTATCCAAAATAAGCCCCTTGCTTATTTTGGATAACTCCTTCATTCCTTCCTCCCATGTGCCTCAGTCAGAATTTTTATTTTTAAGGCTCTCAAAACCTTCTGGAAATGGAATCATTGGATAGAGATCCTTCTTAGCTTTCCAGAAAGGTAAATTTTTCCTCCTAACTCCATGTATTTTTGAAGTTATGGCTCGGTGGAGTTTTTGTGGGAAATTTTCCCTAGACAGCCCACCGGCCAATCAGAAGGTGCCACATCGGCATCAGAGCATTGTGAGGAGGCAGAGGAAAATTTTGAATTTTTACCAAGTATTGGTGCAATGGGAAATTTTCCCATGGGAGGCCCACCAACCAATAGGGAGGCACCATGTGTCCTAGGGAGCGTCGGGGGTCAAATCGGTGGGGAGAAGTTGGGAATTTTTCCCAAAGGTTACCCCAAGGAAAATTTTGGCCCCAAGGCCTGCCAACCAATAGAAAGAAGCCATGTTGCCTCGGACGAGTGGAGCATGAGGGAAATTTTGGAAATTTTTCCAAAGACAAATCAAAGGAAAATATTGAAATGAAAGCCCACCCTCGAAAAGCCCGAGCCAGTAAAATCATGCCATGTGTCCACATGGCGACAAAATATAATGCGGGCTTGCAGAGAAAAATGAGCATGGAAGGCCCGCATCCAATAGCATCACACCATGTGTACAGTTTAGGGAGGGTGGTTGGAAGTGGTGGAAAATTTGAGAGTAGAGGCCCGTGACGAATCACAGCATGCCACGTGTCCTCAATTCATTAGGCCGACGGAGAATTTTTGGAAAATTTTCCAAAGGCCAAAATGATGGAAAATGAGGCGGGAAAGCTCACATCCAATCAAAACATACCACATGGCACCAGAGCGGTGGGGCATAGATATTTTTGGGGAAATTTTCCCAAATGCAAAAAGGTGGGAAAATTTTGAATTTTTGTCCTGCCAACCCATTTTCGGCCCTGTTTTGCCCTAAATGTTCAGAGGGGCATAAATTTTGATCTAGAGCTCAGTTTTTCACATTCTTTATATCATTGGAAATATGGTAAAATTATCTACACGATTTCAGGTTCAATTTTGTGTTTTGGTGGGGTTTGGAGAGAGAAAATTGGAAAACTCTTCGCATGTGGAAACCGATAGAAATGACATTTCAACCACCATTTTTAATGAAGAATGGCTCACATTCTCTCCCAGCATGGTCTAAAACATTGGGGGTGGATTTTTAAGGGAATCCATGCTGCTTTTATGAATTTTGTTGGTGGTTGAAAGCTCCTCTCATGTTTTCCCATGTTTCTCTCTCCTGAGCTCGAATTTGCATTGTAAAAGCCAGAATGAGCTCATTTTTAAGGAGTTAGACATTTTTCTTTCTCTGCAACTTCTCTTTTCTTCCTCATCAGGTAGATTTGTGGATTTTTTTACCTTTTCATGCAACTACAACATCCTTTTTTCCTCTTGGCCATTGTAATGCACTGTATTGGACCTGGAATGATAATGTATGCTCTGTGATTGAATTTTCTCAATCCTTTCATGTGTTTATCATTATTTCTTGATCTCTCATTACATTTTGGCAATTTGTGCATGTTTTGTGCTGTATTTTCTTGTGAATTGTGTGTATATCCTACAGTTGCAGATGTCTACTACTCCTTTAGTGCATCACCTTATTTAGATTAGGTTTATTTTTGCATTTTCTCAACACTGTCTCTTGGGAAAAGTTTGATTAAAATATAGGTAAACCCTACGGAGAATGTTATGCACACTTGAATAGAGTTGAGGAACCAACCTCTAATCTAGAGGATCTTTTCCAGTTCTACAATTCCCACACTTGTGTGAAAAGATCCAATGTTGTGCAATCACACTGGATGCTAAAATGTCAACTAGAAATCTGATAGAACATCCAGAGGGTGCTGCTGATTTGCACTAATAGTTTTGGCACACCGGTGGGACCTTAGAGGTCTTCATCTTCATTGCAACAAATTGATGTGCATTTGTTGCAAGTTTCTTGCTGAAAAGAGCCCTAAATTACACATCTGGCGACTCCAAGGAAGAAGAATCAACTGGTTTTAGCAGTCCAGACCTAAAAAATCATGAGAAGAATAACCAAAAGGTCAAGAGTTGGAGAGGAAGAAGTATTATTTGAGTATCTACAATTATCTCCAAGAAGAAGACAAAGAGGGAGGAGAATTCAAAGGTCTCCATCTCCACCAAACAAAACTCTATCAACTCCTCCACCTGGTAGACCTTTCATCCAATCAACAAGGGTTCTAAGGCCAATCAAAATGGCACAACACAACCCATATGTCAATTTCACTGGTAGCAACCCACTTGCTCTCAATGCACAAAATCCAATCCTAGTTGCAGCATTGAAGAACATTCCATACTTTACTGGAGAGAATCAGACCACTCCTGGTGATCATGTCAAAGATATTGCTAATATTTGTGCAATCCATGAGATTGATGAGATGCAAGTTCTTTGTCAAACTTGCTGGCATCTTCATTCAAAGGGAAATATTTGCAATGGTTTAAGAGCCTTGCTTTAGGCTCTATCCAAAATTGGAACTAGTTATGTATAGCCCTCCATGAGCAGTTCGGAGAAAAGGGAGATAACTTGTCCCTTTTGGAACAATTGACAACTATCAAGAGAGCTCCCAATGAGTAGCTGACTGACTTCAACTTCAGATTTCAAAGGACTTGGGAGAGAATTCCAATGGCAGTAAGGCCAATAGTAGAAGGTTCTTTTCTATATTACCTTAAAGCTTTAAATTCTGATATTTCTATGTTAATTCAATCCATGGGAGGCACAACTATCCCTGCTACTTATAGCATTTCCATTAGGGCTGAAAATTGTCTGATTCAAGATGGTAAGCTAGCTCCTAGGCCTCCAATGCCATTGTATCCAAATTTAGAAAGTCCAAGCACTATTCAAGTGCCTAATTTAGCTCCTACTCCCACTCTTAGAAATCAAAGTTCAAGTGAAGCTTCTACTTCATCTTCTAGTGCCTTAAATGAACTTCAAAAAGTCATGAAGAAATTGCAAAATTTAGGTAATGAGCTAGTTACACTCAAGAGGAAGCAAGCCCAAAGTTTTAGACCTTCATATCAGCCTCAAGCTCAGCCTAACAGGCAGCCATATCAGCCTCAAAGACCACCCAATCCAGCTGTAAATCAAAATCAAGCAAGGCCTCCTACCAACAGACCATTTCAGCCCTATAATCCCAATGTTGCATCTGCCTCTAAAGCACTAGTGCCAGTACAAAACAACATAGCTCAAGAGTATGATTGGTGTTTCCCATGCAATGAACCTCAAAACTAGTCTATGTGCTTCAATGGTGCCCTAAATCAAGCCTTAATGGTAACAAAAACTAGTGTGGAGGGTGAAGGGAGTCAAGGAAATAACCAACAACAAGAAACATCCTAGCAACAATCAGCTCCAAATGATACCACACTTGTAAACTGGCAGGCAGAAGACTTTTGTGGCATGAATCAAACAATCTCTCAAAGTGTTACAGCCAACACAAGGTCAAAAAGGAGAAATTTGGGTGAAGGACAACCATTGGCTCCAAGTAATCCACAACCTTCTACCACTCCACAAATTGTTGGCAAACAAAATGTAGTTCCAAACATGCAAGGACTGCCCAAACCAGCTCCTAGACCAACTCAGATGCTAGTTGTTGCTGCCCATGTGTAAGGAATGAATGTGCAGGACAAAGGGCAAAGTAGAGATATGCTTCATCCCCATTCAATTTCATTGATCATATGAATAAGAAAAATGTAAACATATCAATGTGGGAATCACTATCCATCCCAGGCCAAAGAGATTTGCTACAAGCTGCCATGAAGGACTGGTCAACTTCAAATCAACAGGTCCAAATGCAAGAGAAGGTACTCATAAATGCTGCCCATCCTGAAGGGAATCATGGAGGACAGCAAGGTAAAATGTTGAAGCCCCCTCCATTCTATGTTTCATTGATCATTAGGGACCAATTAGTACACAATTGCATGATTGATTCCGAGGCAAGTAGTTCAGTAATTCCCAAGCAAATAGCTGATCAGTTGGGGCTCCAATATGAAGTCATATCCAAAGGGGTAGTGTAATTGGATGGGACAACAGTGACAACAATAGTGGGAGTGATTAAAAACTTGAGTCTTACTTTGCATGCATGCCCCAACGTTGTTGTTTTGCAAGATGTCTCAGTGATAGATCTTCCACCACTCTTTGCCCTATGTTTGTCAAGGGATTTCATAGCTAAGATTGGAGGTTACTTATCTACTGATTGGTCACACATGTTGTTTAGAACAAGATATGGAACCAAGGCCACAATCAGATCTGAGCCTATTGCAAACTTTCACATTGAGCCTCACACTCCAAGCCAAATCAATACCAACTGTTCAGTGTTTGATCAAGAGGATTATCCAAGCACTAATGAAGCTGACACCAAAGTTGGAAGCATCCTAGATTTGAATCTTGATGAATGGGCAAGAAAGGTGCATGCTTTTGATCCTTATCAAGAAATAGAAGAATCTAAGCTAGGAGTCTATTACATGCATGAAGAAAATAAGCTTATTCCTAGCATCACCAAGCTAGACCACAAGGATGACAATGAGGTATGGCAATTGTTATTTGATGGATCAAGAAGTAGATAAGGCGCATGAGGGGGCTATGCTTGTTTCACCTCAAGGAGTTAAGTATTATTCAGCTTTTAGATTTCAGTTTACATGTTCTAATAACACTGCTAAATATGAATCTTTGATACAAGGATTGCATTGGTCAATCAAGAGAGGAATAAAGAACTTGCAAGTCTTTGGTGATAGTGAGCTGATTGTCAACCAAGTTAGAGGGCAGCATGCTACCAAGAATGATCTACTCAAGTGCTACAAAAATAGGGTGTGGGACCTCATTGAATATTTTGAGGGTTTTAGCATCAAATCCATCCCTAGAAAAGAGAACCAAGCTGCTGACAGGATTGCAGTAGTTGGAGCAGCCTTTGATGTTGTTGAAAGCATCAAGAAAGAAAAAGTACAGCCAAAAATTCATGTGATTATAAGGCCTTCAGTGCTAGACAACAATGTAAGTTGGCAAGTGTTTGAAAATGATCAACAAATCATCCATTTCTTGCAAGAAGAGGCTGAGTTCTCAGCTAAAAATTAGGAAAAGTTAGAACAACAGTATGGTGATCAAGTGGTATAGCTAAGAACCAACAAACTACCAAAGGGAATTGTCACTTTGGAGTCCATTTTCAATCCTAATGATCAGTTTAGGAAGGAGAAAGCAAACATCCAAGTCAAGGGAGAAGATTCAGTGCCCATCTTGGTGGGAGAAGGCAAGTCACTCCAAATTGGTAAAGTGACAACTGAGCAAGAAAGGTATGAGTTCATACAGCTTTGTCAAGAATTCCTTGATGTGTTTTCTTGGAGCTATGAAGATTTGAAAGGCTTCAATCCCAAGTTAGCTCAACACACTATTGAATTAGACCCAAGTGCTAAACCCATCAGGCAAAAACAAAGGCCAGTCAATCCACACATGGAGCCTCTCATGAGAAAAGAATTGAATAAGTTGATAGAGGTAAGTATCATATTTCCTATCAAGCATTCTAGTTGGGTAGCCAACTTGGTTCCAGTTAGAAAGAAGAGTGGAGAAATCAGATTGTGTGTTGACTTCAGAGATTTGAATAGAGCATCTCTCAAGGATCATTACCCACTTCCTTCTATGGATCATATTTTAAAAGTTGTTGTTGGATCTGAAAGGTTTTCATTGCTTGATGGCTATTCAGGGTACAATCAGATCATGGTGAAGGAAGAGGATCAGTTCAAGATAGCCTTCACAACCAAATGGGGGACTTATGCATATAGAAAAATGTCATTTGGGCTATCCAACGCTGGAGCTACATTCCAAAGGGCAATGGACATGGCGTTCAAGGATTTGATTAACAAAATGGTGCTGATATATCTAGATGATATCACTATTTTTTCAAAAAATACAAAAAATTCAATGCAGACCATCTCTTTCATTTGAGACAAGTGTTCCAAAGGTGCAAAAGATTTGGGGTATCCTTGAATCCCAAAAAGTGTATTTTTCTAGCTCATGAAGGAAAGATCCTTGGCCACATTGTCTCCAAAGAAGGGTTAGCAATTAATCTTGAAAGGGTTGAAGCCATAAGATCACTACCATTGCCAAGCCACAAGAGATCCCTTCAAAGTTTCTTGGGAAGGATAAATTTTGTTTGGAGGTTTGTCCTAAATTTTACAACCCTAGTCAAGCCTATCACCAAGATGTTAAAGAAAAGCATAGCTTTCAAATGGATAACAGAAGGCAAGGAAAGTTTTTAAACAATCAAAGAGGCTATCTCATAAGCCCCAACTCTCATTAACCTAGATTTCTCCAAAGATTTTATCCTCTATGCATTTGGAGGTGATGATACTATTTCTACAATTTTGGTATAGTAGAACAAAGAAAATGATGAGCAGCCAATTGCTTTCTTCAGCCAAAGCATAGAGGACTATGAGGTGAGATATTCCTTCATTGAGAAGCATTTTCTTGCAGTAATTAAGAGCTTGAAGAAATTTAAGCATCTAGTTTCAAACAACAAGGTTCAACTACTGGTTTCCCATGTGGGAGTTAAAGACTTCCTCCTCAATAAAGACCTAAATGAAAAGAGAGTAGGGTGGATTACTCGTGTCATGGAGTATGAAATTGAGATCAAAGTCACCAAGTTGGTCAAAGGAAAAGGATTGTGTGAGCAGTTGGTCTTGAGAAAGAAAACAGAGGCATGCAATGAGGAAGAGGTTGTTTTGGCGTTGCAAGACAACCATGAACAAGGAAGCACTCAAGAAGGAAATGATGGTGTCCTCACTCCTTGTTGGACCCAAGACATAATGCAATTCCTACACATAGGCCTATGCCCTCTAGAGATGAAAAAACCAAAAGGAGACACTTTTGATTGTAGGCTGTCCCATATGCCCTTATTGATGGTGTTTTGTTCAAAAGGATGTGAATGGGGTGCTACTTGAGATGCATTGGTACAAATCAGATTCACAAAGTGTTGGAAGAGTTCCATGGTAGATCAGCTGGGGGTCATTTTGCACCAAGAGTGACAGCTCTCAAGATCATGAGGGCTAGCTATTATTGGCCCAAGATTTTCAGTGATTGTTATGCATGGATCAAGAGGTGCAAGAATTGTGCATTCTTCATAGGTAAGGAGAGACTAGCCGCCCTTCCATTGCATCCAATTTTAGTTGACCAGCCATTCATGCAATGGGGTTTGGACTTCATTGGATTCATTAACCCAAATTCAAGCCAAGGACACAAGTGGATTCTAACAGCAATAGATTACTTCACCAAGTGGACTGAGGCAGTAGCACTCAAGGAAGCAAATGAATCTAGCATCCTAGACTTCTATGAAGGGATAGCAACCAGATTTGGCATACCTGCTACAATAATATCAGATAATGCATTGGCATTCATTGGATCCAAGGTAACTGAATGGGCTGTCAAGAATGGGATCTACCTAAGCACTTCATCAAATTATTATCCTTAGGGTAATGGCCAAGCTGAATCTACAAACAAGAACTTGTTAAGGATCATCAAGAGGACTCTTGATGAAAATCATAGGTCTTGGCATACTAAATTGAAATCAGCCTTGTGGGCTGATAGGATAACCCCAAGAGATCTACAGGTAATTCTCCATTCAAGCTTGTTTATGGAAGAGAGACAATTTTTCCCATGTCACTTGAGTTTCCAACATTGGAACTCATGAATCAGTTGGAGCTTGGGCCCATGGAGGTTAGGTATGTAGAATTGATGGAACTCCAAGAAATCAGAAATCAGGCATCCCAAGCAATGGAGAAGGATCAAGCTTTGATTAAGAAGACCTTTGATAGAAAGGCCGAGGATAGATCTTTCCAAGTTGGGGATCTAGTGTTAAAGTGGGATGTAGACAGAGCAAAATTAGGGAGGCATTCAAAATTTGATTCCATTTGGAGTGGCCCCTACATGGTCAAAAAGTGTAAGGACAACAATGCCTTCCAATTGTCTACATTGGATGGTGAAGAATTGTAGATTCTAGTCAATGGAATCCATCTGAAGCATTGCCACTGAAGAAAAATTCTCCACCTTGTACATATTAGCTTAGGTTTTCATTCCTCCAAGTGCTTATGCACATTATTTTGTTGTAGTTTAGCTTTGCTTTCCCTAAGTGCTTTGGCACAAGCTTGTTGTTCATGGAAATGCATTTTTGTAGGCCTTGCTCTCAAATCAGATGGTGTTCTACCCTCCATCTTCCTCCTTGCATTGTTCTAATTATTTGGGGTACCAAGCAGAGAATTTGATGACTCCATGCCCAATGGATTTCTTCAGAAACCTGTAACTTCATCTACCAGGAAGATGACCCCTATGAGTCACTAAAATTGTTATCCAAAATAAGCCCCTTGCTTATTTTGGATAACTCCCTTCATTCCTTCCTCCCTTGTGCCTCAGTCAGAATTTTTATTTTTCAGGCACTCAAAACCTTCTGGAAATGGCACCATTGGATAGAGCTCCTTCTCAGCTTTCCAGAAAGGTAAATTTTTCCTCCTAACTCCATGTATTTTTTAAGTTATGGCTCGGTGAGAGTTTTTGTGGGAAATTTTCCTAGACAGGCCCGCCGCCAATCAGAGGGTGCCACGTTAGCATTAGAGCATCGGGAGGTGGAGGAAAATTTCAAATTTTACCAAGTATTGGCACAATGGGAAATTTTTCCATGGGAGGCCCACCAACCAATAGGGAGGTGCCACGTGTCCCGTGGGAGCGTCGGGGAGAAGTTGGGAAATTTTCCCAAAGGTTAGCGCAAAGAAAATTTTTGGCCCCAAGGCCCGCCAACCAATAGAAAGAAGCCATGTGTCCTCGGACAGTGGAGCATAGGGGAAAGTTGGGAAATTTTCCCAAAGCAAAATCAAAGGAAAATATTGAAAGGAAAGCCCGCCCCCAAAGCCCGAGCCAGTAAAATCATGCCACGTGTCCACATGGCGACAAAATATAATGTAGGCCTGTAGAGAAAAATGAGCATGGAAGGCCCACATCCAATAGCATCATGCCACATGTCTAGTTTAGGGAGGGTGGTTGGAAGTGGCAGAAAATTTGAGAGCAGAGGCCCGCGATGAATCACATCATGCCACAGTGTCCTCGAGTCATCGGGCCGATGGAGAATTTTTGGAAAATTTTCCAAAGGCCAAAATGGTGGAAAATGAGGTGGGAAATCTCGCATCCAATCAAATCATGCCACATGGTACCAGAGTGGTGGGGCACGAAGATTTTGGGGAAATTTTCCCAAATGTAAAAAGGTGGGAAATTTTCAAATTTTGTCCCGCCAACCCATTTTCGGCCCTGTTTTGCCCTAAATGTTTAGAGGGGCATAACTTTCGATCCAAAGCTTAGTTTTTCACGTTCTTTATATCATTGGAAAGCTGGTGAAATTATCTACATGATTTTGGGCTCAATTTTGTGTTTTGGTGGGGTTTGGAGAGAGAAAATTGGAAAATGCTTCTGGCATGTGGAAACCAACAGAAATGACGTTTCAACCACCATTTTTAATGAAGAATGGCTCGCATTCTCTCCCAACATGGTCTAAAACATTGGGGGTGGATTTTTAAGGGAATCCATGCTGCTTTTATGAATTTGGTCGTTGGTTGAAAGATCCTCTCACATTTTCCCGTGTTTCTCTCTCCTGAGCTCAAATTTGCATTGTAAAAGCCAGAATGAGCTCATTTTTAAGGAGTTAGACATTTTTTCTTTCTCTGCAACTTCTCTTTTCTTCCTCATCAGGTAGATTTGTGGATTTTTTTACCTTTTCATGCAACTACAACATCCCTTTTTGCCTCTTGGCCATTATAATGCATTGTATTGGACCTGGAATGATAATATATGCTCTGTGATTGAATCTTCTCAGTCCTTTCATGTATTTATCATTATTTCTTGATCTCTCATTACATTTTTCCAATCTGTTCATGTTTTTTGCTGCATTTTCTTGTGAATTGTGTATATCCTGCGATTCTAGATGTCTAATAATCCTTTGGTGCATCACCTTATTTAGATTAGGTTTTTTTTGCATTTTCTCAACCCTGTCTCCTTGGTAAAGTTTGATTAAAATATATGTAAACCCTCTACAAAACATTATGAACACTTGAATAGAGGAGTTGAGGAATGAACCTCTAATCTGGAGGATCTTTTCTAGTTCTGCAATTCCCACACTTGTGTGAAAAGATCCAATGTTGTGCAATCACACTAGATGCTAAAATGTCAACTAGAAATCTGATAGAACATCCAGAGGGTGCTCCTGATTTGCACTAACATGTAGTTGAATCACTTTGTTGGCATTGACGCGTCAAGTCGAACTTCATTCCGTGAAGAGGCCATCATGGGTAAATAGAAAAATGGTACTGCTTATTTTTGTCAACAAAAGGAGCTCTCAAAAGATTAGCTCGAACGTTATATAGATTCAAGGCATTCTAACCACACATTCGAATGATAGTTAATCATCATACTTAGAATCATGTAGTAGAGGAGTTGAGGTATGCAAGAGACTTAGCACTACACAATGGATGCGTTGAGGTCTGCAAGAGAATTAACACTGCATAGCGAAGGCATTAAGGTCTATAAGATACTTAGCACTTCATAATAGAGTTGTTGAGGTCTGCAAGAGACTTAGTACTACAAAACATAGGTGTTGAGATCTCGTAAGAGAATTAACTTTGCGCATAATGATGTGTTGAGGTCTAAAAAGGGAAAAGTCATTGTCCATCATTGACATCAGATCAATCATAGCTCTAAGTAGCATGGAGTTCCTTCAAACCATTTTGGATTCTTTAGAATCAACTCAGAGTCGGGATCTATGTTATAGAGTCAAAGAAGATCCTTGTTGTTAAACATCTGGAATCTTAGCACTGCACAGTAGGAGCATAGAGGTTTCATTTAGAAAATTAGCACCATATAAAGGAGGCATGGAGGTCTTCTTTGGATATCAGAGTGGTGTAGCGGAAGCATCATGGGCCCATAGCCCATAGGTATAGGATAAGACCATAGCCCACAGTCTCAGGACAAGAGAAAAGTTGTCGAAGTGAGAAGGTTGTAGGAGAAGAGACCAAAGGTTCTACTACAACAACACTTCCAAGGTGGCAGTAGAGTTTCAGATTTAGGACATGATGGAAAAATGTTCCAATATAAGATTTTGGGACAAAAATCCTTTCTTAGTGGGGAGGTGTGATCAGGGGATAATTTTTGATATCAAAATTTCCCTAAACATCCCTAAATTGTGTCATGCAAAAGATATTTTTGAGATATTTCACGACTATAAGAACATGAAAAATGGACATTGGGAGCTCTAGTTATGTTTGGTAAAAGTTCAGTCAACGAAAAAGTCAACTCTGGTCAACATGTCAATATTGGACCAATCACACTACGACACGTGGAAAAAATGTGCTTTGGTAAAATGGAGGGGTTTAATCGCTGGTCTTCAACAATCGTAAAATTGAATATCCCGTCGGAACAAGAGGCTCAACTTTTGTTATGGAGGGGAGCCCAACCACCGTGAGGATGATTATATTATCACCGATGTGGTGGGTCCTCAAACCACCATGTGGCTTGCCACCATGAGTATAATTTTCCAATCGTGGGTCGACAGGTGGTCTTATTTTGTCATACTTCATGTGGGTCAAATTTCATATTACTTTGTAATTATTTGCCATACATTATTTCCAAATGCCACACATTATGCCAAATACCACGCATATATATCAACCTCCACATATTAATGTTCAAACATTAATACAACCACCCATGTAAATCTTCCCCACACATATGTCAAGCACCCATGTGGAGAGGAGAAGGAGGAAGGGGTAGTTAAGCCTCAAGTGGTCCTTTGACCACTTTACATGTGTGGAAAAGGCTTATTAAATCCTAAAACATTATCCTCCCCACCTAATGTGGGATATTTGTTATGCCCTTAATTATATATCTTACATGGGATGGATATAGCCGACTTGTTGCTATCATAACTTAATATCATGATGTATCTCTTTTATATATGATCTATTATCATTGGTTGGTCGGCCTTGCTGATGGCCATAGCATAGGAATAGTATAAATAGGGGTTATAGGTAGTGGATGATCATTATGTTGAGTATTTGAGTCTTATTATATGTTCTAGAGGTTTCCCCCTCGAAGTGGCCAAGCTATTATACTTTCATATTGAGAGAATTTATCTGCAATATTGTGTTATTTGGTGTTCTATTGCTGGTGATAATCATAATTAATCAAGTAATTTCATTACAAGTGGTATCAGAGCTTGATCTCGGCTAGGATGGCGTCAAACCCTAATTCTGAAGGTTCAGCTATATCTCAAGATTGGTAGCAAATTTTTCTCGCGATTTTTTTGGCAAGGAGAAATAAGTCAAGTAAGCTTCTCTCCAAATTTCAATAAGTTTTGACTTGTTTTACAAAATTTATTATGGTTCTATATTTATTCATAATTTGTCTCCCTAGGGCATAATTTTTGGAAATTTTTCAAATTTCTTATATTTTCATAAACCCCTCCAAAAAATAGCTAGGGTTTTTGTTTTATAAATTCCTATATTCGAACAAAAAAATTATGAAACCCTAAACCCTAAAATTCTGCCCTATTAAGTCTACCCCTAGGCCCACATCCTTCATCATGGCTGGTAGATCTACCCGAGGCCAAGGAAAAGGACAAGAAACTCTAGGAATGACCCCAAATAAGGAAGATATGGCTTTAGATTCTACTAGTTTGGGAGTATTTGAGGTGGTCATCCATCTTCAGGAAAGGGTAAATAATATGGTGAGTAACGATGACCTTAATGTTGAGCTTCATCAACTGAAAGGTAGCCTGAGGAGTGAGATTCAGAAGGATTTTCATGCAATGTAGTAGGAGTTGTTGAATGCTATTTCTAATACAACTTCCAATGTTATTCATATGGGTTCTACTAGAAATGGTCACACAGATCCAAATCACTCAAATCAGGGAGGATCCTTTAATCATTCAAGTGGATCTTCTCACTAATAGAGGGGCATGATTCTAAAAGTTGAAATGCATAAATTTGATGGAAAGGATCCACTCAATTGGATTACCCAAATGGAAAATTTCTTTGATCTCCATCAGATCCCAAGAGGAAAAAAGGTAACTATGGCATCCTTATACCTAGAACCTGATCAATTTTTTTGGTATCATTGGTTATGTGCTCAAAGGCAGAAGAATGGCCTAAATGTCACCTAGACAGTGTTCACTGAAGATCTTCAATTACACTATAGTTCTAGTGTTTTTGAGAATTACTTCAGCCAATTAGCAAAGTTACGCCAAACTAGTTTAGTTAAGGAGTATGTCCATCAATTCCAAACTTTTTCCTTGTGAGTGGAGGATATTACAGAAGAGTGTTTGAATGACCTATTTCTTGGGGGTCTTATGGACCACATTGAGTATGAGGTACGCATGTTTAACCCACTCAAGGTTGCTGATTCTATTATCATGGCACGTCGAGTAGAGGAAAATTTTCTTTCTAGTAGAAGGTAGACATTTTCTAGCATAAAATATCATAACACCTTATCTCCTTCTTACCCTCATCCAATTCGGTTGACACCCTAAAAAATTGAAGAAAAAAGAGCCAAAGGGTTATGCTTTAATTGTGATAGAAAATATGGACCAAATCATAAATGTTCTGAGAAAAAATTGTTCTACATTGAAGGATTTGGTGATGAGGAAGAATATGAGGCAACATCAACAGAGGAAGTGGAAAAATTAGAGGAAGAATCTAGAGATCCTCAACCCACTATTTCATGCCATGCTCTATCAGGTATTAGTACTCCACAAACCCTTCAAGTTGTGGGTTATCTTAAGAAGTAGAAGGTAACAGTCTTGATTGATTCAGGGAGCACACATAATTTCATCAATCATAAGTTGGCAACAAGACTAAATTGTTTCATCTACCCAACACTTGAATTTCAAGTAATGATTGTAGATGGTGGCACAGTCCAATGTTTAGGTAAATGCCATAAATTCAAAATCATGATGGGTGATTACACATTGGAATCTATGATGTTTGCTATTCCCATGGGTGGAGCTGATATTGTCTTAGGTGTTCAGTGGCTCACTACCTTGGGCACCATAGAGATAAATTTCTAGGAATTGTTCATGCAATTTCATTATGAGGGTAAAAAATTTGAACTTCGAGGTCTACAAGCTAAAGATACTCTAGTTGTGAGTTCTCACCAAATGCAGAAGATTCTTAAAAAGGGGTTTGAAGGTTTTGTAGCATGATTATTCTCTATAGAAGTCTAACCGCAAATGAAGGTATTGTATCTTGATCTTCAAAATGTTATTAATCAACATGTAGTTGTCTTCAAGGAACCAAGAGGATTGCCACCTGAAAGAGAGCATGATCATGCTATTCAGTTGATTCCAAGAAGCCAACCCCCCAACATCAGGCCTTATAGATATCCATATGTGCAAAAGAGTGAGATCGAGAAGATGGTGGAGGAAATGTTGGAAATGGGTATTATTCATCATAGTCAAAGTGCCTATTCTACTCCCGTGGTGATGGTGTGTTGCAAGGATGGAAGATGGTGCATGTGTCTAGATTATAGAGAGCTTAACAAGTTCACTATCAAAGATAAGTTTCCTATTCCCGTCATTGATGATTTATTAGATGAGTTACATGGTGCCATTTATTTTACAAAACTAGATTTGTGTTTTGGGTATCACCAAATTAGATTCAAGCAAGAAGATATTCATAAGATAGCTTTCAAAACTCATCAAGGCCATTATGAATTCCTAGTGATGCCATTTGGCCTTACCAATGCTCCCTCCACATTCCAAATCTTGATGAATTCAGTATTTAGACCATTCCTAAGAAATTTTTCTTAGTATTTTTCGATGATATACTCATCTACAACAAATCGTGGGAGAAACACTTACATCACGTCAATATTGTCTTAGAAGTCTTAGAGAAACATCAACTTTATGCCAAGCCTTCAAAGTGTTCTTTTGGGGTACAGGAAGTGGAATACTTGGGCCATATTGTTTCTCATGAAGGTGTTAAGGTGGACCCTCACAAGATCCAGGCCATGGTGGAATGGGAAACCCCAAGAACCCTCAAACAATTACGAGGTTTCTTAGGTCTCACAGGGTATTATCATAGATTTGTCAAAAACTATGGTAGTATAGTAGCACCACTCACAAAATTATTGAAGGACTCCTTTCAATGGAATGAGGAAGCATCTAGGGAATTTGAAAAATTGAAGGTAGCTATGTGCACCACTCCAAAGTATTAGCAACCCCAGATTTCTCCAAAACTTTTGTAGTTGAGTGCGATGCTTCAGAAATGGAATCGGAGCAGTACTAATGCAAGAAGGACACCCCATTGCTTTTGAGAGCTGACAACTAAAAGGAAATAATTTGTTAAAACCCACATATGAAAAGGAAATGATGGCAATACTACATGCAATCAAACAATGGAGACCATACTTGATGGGTAGACATTTTAAGGTAAAAATTGATCATGATAGTTTGAAATATTTCTTAGAACAATGTCTATCTTCAGAAGAACAACAAAAATGGGTCACTAAGATGTTGGGATATGACTTTGAGATTGTTTATAAGAAAGGAAAGGAAAATTTGGTTTGATGCTCTGTCTAGGAGGGATGAGTCCACCGAAGCATTGTTATGTGCCATCTCTATACTACATGCAGATTGGGTAGATCAAGCATGAGAAGAATGGAAGAAAGATGCAACCACACATACTCTCATTCAAAATCTCCAGGTAGATCCATCCATATCAAATCAATTTATATGGAAGGGGGATACATTGTGGTACAAAGATCGAGTTATATCTATGTAAGAACTCTACACTTAAAAATCATGTTCTTTTAGAGCTACATTCTTCTCCAATAGGTGGCCATGCTGGGGTCTGAAAACATATCATAGAGTTAAGAAGGATTTCTTTTGGGAGGGGTTGAAAGGAGATGTTCAAAAATTTGTGGCAGAATGTTTGGTTTGCCAAAAAAATAAGGGCAAGACCATTAAGACACCTGGTCTTCTCCAACCTCTATCTATTCCTAGTGAGAGATGGGAAGAGGTATCAATGGATTTCATAATAGGATTACCTAAATCAAAAGGGAAAAGTGTCATCATGGTTGTGGTAGATAGACTTAGCAAAAATGCTCATTTTTGTGTCATGGCTCATCCTTTCACAGCTAGTACCATTGCCATCTCTTTTATGGATACAGTTCAAAAGCTCCATGGCACACCAAAAATTATAGTAAGTGATCATGATCCAATATTTACAAGTAACTTTTGGAATGATCTGTTCTCTTGTCTAGGTACCCAACTAGCCCAGAGTTCCTCTTATCATCCCCAACCAGATGGGAAAATTGAGGTGGTAAATAAATGTTTAGAGGGATATCTTCGATGTTTTACTTCAGATAAAAAAGAACGTTGGGTGCAATGGTTGCCACTTGCATAATGGTGGTATAATACTTCATTTCATACCTCCTCCAAAATGTCTCCATTTTTGGCACTTTATGGGTACCATCCTCCATCACTCATATCTATCTTGAAGGTCAAACCAAAGGTGAGAGTAGTCAAAGATCACATTCAGCATCAACATGAGGTACTCTCTAGTCTTAGAGAAAATTTGGCACGGGCACAAAACCATATGAAGCAACAGGCTGATCAACATAGGAGTGAGCAACACTTTGAAGAGGGAGACTTTGTTTTTGTAAGGTTACAACCATATAAGAAATTATCCTTGAAACAACAGCAAAAGGATAATAAGCTTTCTCCTAAATACTATGGTCCTTACCGAGTTTTGTAGAAAATTGGTAGTGTGGCATATAAGCTAGAGCTCCCTCCAGGAAGTAGAATACATCTAGTCTTCCATGTTTCTTGCTTAAAGAAAGTTATTGGGTAAAAAATTTCCACCCAATCAGTGCTTCCGGAACTATACGTGGAAGGAAGGATCATATTGGAACTTGAAGGCATTCTTCAGACATGCACCAAAAGACTAAGGACCAGGGTCATTACCGAGTACCTGATCAAGTGGAAGAATATGAATATTGAGGATGAATCATGGGAAGATAAAGCATTCATGCAGTAACATCTAGGGCTTCCCAACATTAGGGACAATGTTTCTTTGAAGGGGAGGGGAATGTTACGCCCTTAATTATATATCTTACATGGGATGGATATAGCCAACTTGTTGCTATCATAACTTAATATCATGATGTATCTCTTTTATATATGATCTATTATCATTGGTTGGTTGGCCTTGTTGATGGCCATAGCATAGGAATATTATAAATAGGGGTTATAGGTAGTGGATGATCATTATGTTGAGTATTTGAGTCTTATTATATGTTCTGGAGGTTGCCCCCTCGAAGTGGCCAAGCTATTATACTTTCATATTGAGAGAATTTATCTAAAATATTATGTTATTTGGTGTTCTATTACTGGTGATAATCATAATTAATAAAGTAATTTCATTACAATATTACCCATGTTTAATACATCCACATTCATGTGGAAGTTGGAGAATTATGTGGGATATAACCCACTTAAAAAAACATGCCACCTAATATGGGATTTTAGCCCATTTTTCATGCTACGGTGAGGCTAATATTAGCCTTAGATAAAATTTAAAGCATTATTTTAGGGCCCCATTTTTAATATAAATAGGGGACCCATTACATTGTAAAACACACAATTGGGAAGCTCAAAGCAAGAGCTCAAGGAATTCTGAGAAAGTGAAGGAGAGTTTTTATTTTGATAAGACTTATTTATTCAAACTTATTATAAAGTTGGGAAGACCTATTTATTTAAATAGGCATTAATGTGGCTAGGAGTTATTAATACTACCTAGTCGACCCATAGCGCCATAGTAAATTATTGTGAAGCCACGGAATATTGACCAAAGTGCCATAGGGTGTTATGAAGCGCCCGGAAGGCCGATCTAGATTTGGAGGATTCGAGCAAAGTGGAGATGGGTACATAAAGCTTGCTGAATATGCCAGAAAGGGAAGTTGAGTGCTATATTTCACCCTTGGAACTGAAGGTCTAGATATTATTATAAGAAAGTTCTTAATAGTTTCCATTAGGTTTTCTTGTAAATGTACTATTGTAGCTTACAAATTTTTACTAGTGGAATAGTTCAATATGAACCCAGAGACGTAGGCAATTACCGAACTCTGTAATCAATCATTGTGTAATTTTTCATTATTTACTTGCATTAATTTTAAATTGATTACTTAAAAGGAGAAAATTATCTGAAAATAAAATAAGCCTATAGGGGTCCAAGATTAGGTGAATAAAAAATTGATAATTTTCAGATCAAGCCCACATGATCAAGCCTTATCATATCCCAATCGGGAAGGCCCCTTAAGGCACCTTCTCGGGAGAAGAATACATCAATAACCCTCACACAAAATAAATGATTAGCAAACATAAAAATATGATATATGCATATGTTCTAACTGAAGATCATCATGTTTTGTAACGATGAAGCATGAGATGGTCTATGAAAAATATCTATGTAACACGAAATCGAAAGGAAATGATGAAAGTAAAGTGTTGAAATAGAAGTGCTAAAAGGAAGTAATGAAATCTTAAATGAAATATACCTACCTCATACTTACTTTTCGGTGTTACTTGGATTGAATGTGGTGGGTGTAATATCTTCTTAGAACCATGAATAAAAAAGATTGAAAAGAAACACTAGAAGATAATAAGTAAAATAAGACATAAATCACCTAGCTAGGAGGGTCGTGGGAGGGATGATATCTAACATTGAAATGATGGGAAAATGAGGTTTTCAGAGAAAGGGAGAGATATAGAAGTGCAATATGGTTAAAGGAATGTATCATTTCTAGGATTTTCACATAATTTTTATAATGTTTTTAGGGTTTATAGAGTGAAATACATGAAGGTTTTAAGATTGGAGGAGAGCATATTGAAAATCGGTGTAAATGTGGCAATAAATAGTAAAGAGGAAAATTAAATTGTCACTTTGATATTTGAGTTGAGAGAAACTAAGATCCAAGAATACTCAAATTTATTGATTTGAGTGATGATAACAAGAGTACGAGGTGGCCGAGATGAGGCACACAGTGTTGTAAATCCCATAGAAGGCGATGTTTTAAAATTAGGAATGGGTAGCTAGGGATAGATGGGAAAATGTGTGTTGGGGAAAATTTAGCTAGTGAAATTTTCCCCAAAGGTAGTAAAACATATATTAGGTTGATATCTAGGTGGGTTTGGGACCATTTTATTTTTAGAATTATTTAGGGTGAATTTTTGAATTAAATACAAAAAAAATCATGGGACCCTAAAACAAATGGGATCAGCTATGCTAGAATGAACATCTACATCAGGGCCAATGGCATATGGCTAAGTGATATTTTAAGCATGGTTGATGGAATTTGTGCCATGAGGGATGATAATGTAGAAAATTTGAATTTTTCTTAGGGGTTGATGACGTTAAGCCAATAGGGATGATGTAGTAGGGAATGTAGGATATTTTTGTTATTAATGTTTTAAGTGCATTTTACTAATATTGATGATGGAATTGGATTCATATATGATGTGTAATTATTGTTTGATATTTTTTAGGTGCCATGACGAATCTAATTATGGAGATCCATGGATGTAACATGGTTTCCTAATGTACTTGAGGAGATTGTCCGTACATGAAATTACACAACTATAGAGCTTGATTTCACTTTTTGTGAATTTCCAATTTCATTACCTTTTAAGATTTAGTGTATTTCTAATTTACATACATAAAATGTCGGGACAAGGGGTGGAAAATATACTAACCAACTTAATTAAATTTGAAATTTAACATTATTAATAATCTGTAAATATAAAATTGTACACAACATAAATAAAAGTAAATAACAAAAAAACAAAGTGACACCGTTTATAACGTAGAAAACCCCTAAATGTGTAAAAGCACAGAGAATAAATCCACTAAGTAAGAAACGTTTACATCCCAAAGTAAGTCCCTCCTCACTTTTATTCTTTGTTTTTACCAGATTTACGCTCATATTCACATTTGAATATTATTATTTGATCTATGATCAATATTCGATATCCTAAATATATGACCTATAGTCATATTTAAATAACCCAAAGGGTTATGAACTTCTTAAGTGACGGGGCACACCCTGATTTAATTAGTTAGTTAATTAAATTAACTAACCACCTAATATAAAGTTTATATTTAAATAATAAGAATATAGATTATTCTATATTATTTAAATATAAACTATATATTATGATACACTTAATATTATAGTTCTAACACTCCCCTTAATATTAAGTGGGGATCCATATGCCAACATTACTTGTTTGTACAACATGATTTACAAATCCATAAACCCTAAAGGTTTAGGCTAGCATATTTATTTTTGAGACTAAATCTCACTGTTTCTTGTGGAAATATTCTTATACCGCATCTCTAGGAGCCTTTTATAACACAAGAACCTCCTTTAAAAATATATGTACACTGGATCGCATTTTATGTAAACTCTATTAGTTTACATAGATCATACAATATCTTTTTATATGGATTTTAAACCAAAATAGAAGTATAGAGGAGGATTAAACAACTATTTAGCCATTAGGAGGTGGCATTGCCATGCACACTCCCCCTCAATGGAAACTCTAAAAGGACAAACATTGCATGAAACTTGCAAAACTTTTGCAACACATAATGGCTTTGTGAACAAGTCTCAGAACTTGATCTTCGGGTTGGGATGTACTAGAGATCTATATCACCACAGAGAACCTTCTCATGAATAAAGTGCATATGTATCTTGATATGATTCATTCTTTGATGCTGAACTGGATTCTTAGCAAGAGAAATGCAACTCTGGCTATCACACAGAAGAGGAGTACTTCCTTTAGCTTCCATGTGCATCTCTTCCAACAACCTCTTCAGCCACATGGCTTCTTTTACTACTTCCATTGCACTTCTATATTCTACTTAGTAGAATAAATTGAAATTTGTGGCTACTTTTATTGCTTCAAGTAGAGGAACCTGCACCAAAATTGAACACATATCCAGTTGTAGACTTGTGATCTATCACATCACCAACATGGTTATAATCACAATATCCATATAAATATGCATTGTTAGATGAAATATAATGTAAACCAAAATTAATTGTTCCCTTTATATAACGTAAAATTATTTTTGCTAACTTCTAGTGATCTTGATAATGTTCTTGCATAAATATTAAAGAAATAGCTACTACATAAGCAATTTCAGGTCTAGTAATAGTTGGATAAATCAAACTACCTATAAGTTTTTGTACAAGGTAGGATTATATTTTTTACATGCACATTTGGGATCAAGTTTACATCCTACTTCTATAGGAATAACATCTAGTTTACAATCAAGCATATTAAATATTTTAAGAAAATTAGTTGCATATTGTGATTGAGATACTACAATAGAATTTTTATCTTGAAATATAGCCATGCCCAAAAATGATGCAATAATCCTAAGTCTGTCATCTCAAAATATTGCATTAATTTTTCTTTAATTTTTGTAATTAAACTGTTAGAATTACTAGTGATAAGTAAATCATCAACATATAATACAATGAGAATGATAACATTTTCTTCAATTTTAACAAATAAATCATTGTTAGATGAACAATTAGAAAAACCAACTTCATTGAAAAAACTATTAATTTTAGAATACCAAGCTCTAGGAGCTTGTTTTAAACCATATAAAGATTTTTTTCAATTTAAAAACATACATTTCTTTACCTAGTTCTTCAAATCCTTTAATTTGGGTCATATAAATTTCTTATTTTAAATCACCATTCAAAAAAGTATTTTTACATCCATTTGATGGATTTCCCAACCATACTTGAGTAGTTAAGGCAATCAAAATACTTATTGATCTCATTTTTGCAGTGGTGCAAAGGTTTCCATGTAGTCGATCTTTGGATTTTTGAGTAAACCATCAAGCTACTAGTATGGCTTTGACTTTATCTACACTACTATCTCGCAAGTTGTATTTTATCTTGTATAGCCATCTAGATCCGACTATACTTTATTTTTCAGGAGGAGGGACTAATTCCCAAGTTTTATTTTTAATCAAAGAAATATATTCATATTTCATAACATCTATCCATCTTTCATCAAAAGAAGCTTCTTTGAAATATTGGGGTTTAGGTTCATAAAAAGTCATCAAAGCATGATATGTATGATGACTTCTAGTCATTTTTTGAAGGTTTCTAGATTAGAGTCTTGAATAATAGACTCAACCCATCTAGGTATTTTAGTTACAAAGGAACTAGGAACAATCTCATTTTCAACTATAGGTTCAACACTAGTTTCTTCATCACATACATTATTTACAAAATTTTCATTTTCAAATTCATTTTCATTTTCATTAGAATCATCATAAATAACAAAAGATGTAAGAGAAGAAGAACAAAAATGTTTTTCCAAGATTTTAACATTCATGTTTTTATAACTTATCTTTTTGATGGATCAAAGATCCTAAGACCTTTAGTTTTTACACCGTATCCTATGAAGATACAAGGAAAAGAGGTTTGATCAATCTTCTTCCATTTTGATTTCAGAATGAAGAGGGAAACATGGATACCAAAGATTCTCAAATGAGATACACTAGGTTTTTGGTTTGACCACTTTTCCAAAGGATTTGAATTTACTAAGGATTTAGTGGGAACTCTATTTAATATATGAACAAAAATGTTCATAGCTTCATCCCAGAGGAACTTAGGAACTTGAGAAAAATGCATCATGGTCCTATCCATTTCCGAATGGTGTAGTTTTTCCTTTCCACAATCCCATTCTACTGAGGGGAATAGGGAGTAGTCAGTTCCCTTTGAATGCCACATTTAACAAAAAATGAGTCAAATTCTTGACTGACATATTCTCCCCCATTATCAGTCCTAATCCTCTTAATTTTATAACTAGAAGAGTTTTCAACTAAAGCTTTAAATTCCTTAAATTTTGACAAGACATCTGATTTCTTTTTAATGAAATATGACCAAATCATATGAGTGAAATCATCAATGAAAGTGACAACATACAAATAACCATTAAGGGAAGGAACTTCTAGGGTCCTCTAACATCACTATGGACAAGTTCCAAAGGTTCAAAAGAGTTATCATCATGATGATTGTGAAAAGGATTAGCAGATTGCTTACCACGTAAGCATCCTTCACATGTTTCATGATTTTGGGAAATAGGTGGTAGACCAATCACTAGGTTTAGTCAAGACATGTCGTACATGCTCTTGAAATTGACATGACCTAGTCTCTCATGCCACAATTACATGTCACTTCTTTGATTTTTCAAACAAGAAGCAGAAGGAAAGCTAGAAAACACATACAAACCATCTCTTTGAATGCCTTCAACTATAGTAACATTATGTTCATTTTTAATAAACCATTTATCCTTTAATAATGTTACACTATAGTTATTTTGAGTCAATTGAGAACAAGAAATAAAATTCATTTTAAGTTTAGGAACTAACAACACATTGTTAATAAAACCATTTACAACTTTTGATTTTCCCGACTCTGAACATGGAGAATGGAATGATCACCCAAATAGATCTGATCATTACATTCACTAAGTTTAGATAGGATATCAGATCTAAAAGTCATGTGCCTAAACGCACCAATGCCTAATATCCATTAATTTCATTTTGTAGTGACAAAGGCAACATAAAAAGTAATTACATTTGATTTTTGACTATTTTTCGATTCTTGTTTTGGTTTTGATTTTGGTTTTGGTCAGATTTGTTACCCTTTTGAAATTTATTTATTTTATTATTTTTAAATTTTCAATCCTCTTTCTTGTGTCCAAATTTACCACAATAATGACATTTTCCATCAAATCTAACTCTTATATTTCCAGGTTTCTTATCTTTTCTAGGAGTTTAAAAAGTTTGCTTTTGGTTTTTGTTGAATCTAGAGGTTTTACCTTTTGATTTCTAAGCGAGAAGTGCCTGAGTGGCATTCTCCTTAGAATCAAAATTTGACATTAATTTTTCTTCTCGTACCTTCATGCATCAATTCCAATTGAGCCCAAGCCTCACTCAGACTCTCTTGATTCCTAATATGAAGCAAAAACTCATCCCAAATTAATACCACATCCATCTAACTTGCTAAATAATTTATTGTATGCTTAAAAAATAATGGATATCACCTCTTGTGCTTTTATTGATACATAATGACGTTATAAGCGGTTGTGTCTTCGGTAGGAGCTCTCTCAATTCCATTCAAAATTGCCCATAATTTGTGAGCCATGAATTATACCTTCAATCGAATCTTCCAAATACTGTAGTTGTTTCCATTCAACATCTGAGATTTATCACTTAAAAATCGATTAGACCCCATTTTTGTGTAAAATAGAGATAAAAATAATTAATAAACAAGGATTAAAATAAGAGTTTTATAGAAACCCCCTTGTCGTATTTTAATCCTCATAATCGAACATAATCAATTTACGCCAAAAAGAAGGCCCTGTTAATTGAATAATCTATACACGAATACATTAGAATGATATCAAAAACTTAAATTGAAATGTAAGTGTTTTTTAGTTTTGTAACAAAATGATGATGAAAAATTTTCGTCGTATCATATCATTTTAAACAAAAATGATACTATATTACTATTTTACACAAATAATTTTTATAATTTTTTTATATTTTTGAAAACAATAAACAAATAATTTATACATTTTTCGAAAAAAAAGATTTATTTACAAAAAATGGAGCTCTTGCTCCTTTAGGTAGGATTTTCTATCAACTCGGCCAAGTTGGCTAACCAAATTGGTGAGTTATCCACCGAGTCACAATTACCACATTTCATTACAAAATGAATTAACCATTTAAACCACAATAACCAATATATATGCCAACTAAGCTACTTATAATACCATCGCCGAGATGCACAATGAGACAAAACAAGCACCCGTAGCTGATCTACTCATAAGGAACCTGGGCTATGTACCGAGTTGTTCCTATAAGGGCATAAAGCAAAATGGGGTGGTGTGATCATAGTCGCACCACCAAAACCTTGTGCTAAGGCTTATAAATCTTTTAAACTTCCCCCACTGTCCCAATGTGGGACTATTCCTTACACTGAGAGGAGAGGGGGTCATGAAAAAATAGTGATGAGGGGGTCCCATGAGGGAAAAGTGGTGAACGCAGGGTAGGCTCATAGGGTTGAGCAGTGGTGCCACTGACACACAACTAGGAGGGATGTGGTGTAGAGGGGGCCCCCAATATATATTTTCTTACATATATATTTAATATGTGTTTTGTTTAATATAACAATAGTCATGACATAATTTTTAGGTTATGTTATATAGGTTCGGTTTTAGGTAATATAGGTTTATATTTTTATATAGTTAAAATTATATATATATATAAAATACGAAGATTTTATAAAAACTATACAAATATTATAGTTTATATTAAACTATAGGTGCAAAATAATTCATAGAGGCCCTATCCAGGACATGGAATAGGGTTTTAGAATTCATAGTGAAATGTAAAAAATTATGTATTATGGGGACAAGAATTTTTACCCAACCAATGAAAAAATTTAAACAACCTATTTTGTTGAATCTTGTCTCCCCTTGTAAACTTGAGTTTCACTTTGAATTTTTACTTTCCTCCTTTTTGATTTCTTGAATTCCCTACACACTATATAAACTATATAAAATATTTCACAAAAATTATAACCCTTACCTTAGTCCTGGGTAATTCCCGAACATGAATTTTTACACGCAATTGAAAATCTCAAATAACTTTCCACTTGTGTAACCAACATCAATCCAACCATATAGAGAGGGAAGGGGGTGGTTAAATAACATTCCAAATAACTTAACCACCTAACTTCCCAACCATTACAACCTTAGGTTATTTAGGATTAAATTAATTTATTAATCCCACTTTGGTACCATGTCAGGACGAGGGGTGGAAAATATATTAACCAACTTAATTAAATGTAAAGTTTAACATTATGAATAAATGTAAATATAATTGTACACAACATAAATAAAATTAAATAACACATAAAACACAGTGACACCATATATAATGTGGAAAACCCCTAAATGGGTAAAAACCATGGAGAATAAATCCACTAAGTGAGAAAATTTTACATCCACCAGTCTAGTAACTCCCTCCTCACTTCTATTCCCTATTTTTACTAGGATTTACCTTCATATTCACATTTGAATATTATTATTTGATCTATGATCAATATTTGATATCCTGAATATATGACCTATGGTCATATTTAAATAACCCGAAGGGTTATGACCTTCTTAAGTGATGGGGCACACCCCAATTTAATTAGTTAGTTAATTAAATTAACCAACCACCTAATATAAAGTTTATATTTAAATAATAAGAATATATATTATTCTATATTATTTAAATATAAAATATATATTATGATACACTTAATATTATAGTTCTAACATAAAAAATATGAAATAATGCAACAAGAGGCTTTTTTAGATAGATAAACATTTTTACCAGAGCTATGAACCGAGCACATTCAACCAAGATATATCATTTATGCTAAAAAATTAGTGAACTAGATCCACCACACATGAAAAGACTTATAGCATAGCCAATCTTGAACCAAAATACACCTCTATTTAATTATCCTGCAAGTTTCTCCACCTTGGACAGCAGTACCACCCCAAACGGGGATCATGCCTAAGTGAGATTTGAACCTAGGTGGAGTCAGATACAACCATCCAAATTAACCACTCCACCCAGATCCCATCGGCTAAAATTTGGATGGTTAACAATTTTAATATACTAGAGCTATAAACTGGAGTAATGGAAGAGTGATTTTTCTAAGTGGGACATGAGGGTGGTTTTGGGTCCTTAATGTCCTCCGAGTGATCCATATTCGAGCACCCCGCTATTTTAAACTTGGTCAATATGGAGAAGTTCGACCCCTACCTCAACGTGTCCACATGAAAACTTATTGAAAGCATCCAATGAGCTCAATGGGAATGGAACTTGGGTTGATGATTACAAAGTACTTATAACTCACCAATAGTCCAAGACCTTGATTTCAAACAACAGGAGGCTATTTTGATCTAACTATCTTCCAAAATTAATTTTCCAAATTAAAATTATGATTTATAAAGTGACTATTGATCTTGAGACTATCAAAACACAAACGAGAGATTGCACTTAGCTGATTACGTGCGTATCTAGGATGTTCGAGTGATTTGAGTGAAAAATGGGATAATATGATATCTGAAGTTTCTTCATTAGTGAAATTGGTACCAAAAATTATACATGGTAAAAATAGTAAAACTAGGTCAAGAACGCACGTATAGTTCTAATCATTTTCACAATCTTGGACCTGATTGGACTCCAGTTCTATAACTTTTTGTGTTTCTCACCTTCCTAGAAATGAATCGCAATGTGTGTTGGTCTTATTCCATCTCCTTTGGAATGGCTCTATAAATTTGATCAAACCCTCAAACCCTTATAGTAAAAGATGGAGTTCTTGTAAAATAAAGCTAGGTGGGTTGTGGGCACCCCTTTGTACCACCGAAGTCACCACTACTATGAAAAGGGCTCAAAATGCACATGTTCTCCTAGAATGTGATATCTACCATAGTGTAATCAAATCTTTAAAACACATTCTTTGACAATATCTTTCTTGAGTTTCACACTTTCTCAAATGCTTATGGATGATCACTTTGCTTTCTTGTAGAGAGAACATGGAGACTATTGGACCTAGTAGGTAACTTCGGACATGTAGAGAGTACTAACCCAATGGATGTGCATGAATTGTTTCATAGTTTTAGGATCTTGGAGTCCCTTTTGTGCTTGATTTTACATGAGGAGCTCTTAAAATGTTAGGGCACTAAATGAGGTGTGATTGAATTGCTTATATAGGATTTTGATGGTTATTATTTCATGAAAGGCCGACTAAGAGGGAATATCATTCCATACAAAGATGATGCAATTGAAATTTTTAGTGCATAATGCGTCAGTCCAAAATCTTACAATAGGGTTAAGTTGTAGATTTTGACAAACTGACCAAAGTTGATGTTTTTGAACTAGAAGGAAAAAGTGGATTTTGATTTCATGGAGTTGGGGATAGATGTTTCTAGGTATGTTTTGTGCAATTAAACCTCATAAAATGACTATAGAAAGGAATGAAAAGATTAAAAAGTGACCAAATGGCTATTAGGTTGTGCTAAAAAAGAGCGAGGAGGGTGTATTTGTGCATACAAGTGTGTAATGTCAAGACTAACAATGTTAAATGATAGATTTCAAATTTGAGTGTTGACATTTCTCCCTGTAAGTATGAAATGAAAATTGCATGCTTAAAGGAAAAGATACCTAAGTGTGTAGAAAAATTGTATTTTATTTTGATAAATTTGTTTTGTAGTATCCCATTATATTGGTGTTGACAAGCTCCAAAACCAAACCTGTAACACAATGTCTAGTTAATGTCAAAGATAGGAAAATGAAATTTAATTCAAAATTCAATGAAAGTATTTTAATGAAATGTGCAACAAGAAATGATAAAAGAAATACAAAACATGAAAGGAATACACCTATTTTTTCTTGCAAAGGGAATGTTCTCCCATTCTTGTGATTTGGAGATTCTAAATGTTTTTTGATCTCTGATGAAGGATTAGGAGTGATAAATCCCCAATTTGTGTTGAGGAGAGGTTGATGTGCAAGGTTTACTAATCAAACACATGAATGTCAAAGAGAAGAACCAAAAAGAGGATCCGAAACACCCTTGCCAAGGAGGAAGACCATGTATCAAAGTCATTTAGAAAATTAGATATGTTCCCTTTAGTTACAAAGAGGATAGGAAATCCTTCCCATGAAGAACTTAGTTGCTTCGCTTCCATCCATAAATCTATGGACTATACCACCGGAGATGGACATAAGCCCAATTTTTTTAACTTGAGACACATAGTAGAAAAGAGAAATGAGTGCCCCCATACTCTTCCCATGTGACATACAACTTATTAGAAACTAAATATAATCGATTGCATCTTTGAAGTCATGAAATCACATAATTTCTACTTACATGATTCCTAAGAAAGAAGACTAGACATTAACAACACTTTTAAACTCTTTCATTATTTTTATCTTTCCCATGATCTTGTAATTTAATTTTATAGAATGAACACTTTACTTTTGAACACTAGACAACATGTGACCTAGCTCTATATTGACATTACATATTTTGAGTATCCTAGAAATTACCGCCCACTAGGGACATAAGCGCCCCATGCGCCATCTGTCCCCTTTGGGAACTTTTTTCCCCTCCCTCTTTTTCTTGATTTTGAATTGTCACATCATTTGGTGTCTTTTCTAGAGTCTCTTTTATCACTTTGGGTCATATTTTTAGTTGTTAATGATGAAATTCAAACAAGGGAATCATATATATACATGACTTACTCAATACTATTAGGGGTTGGGCAATTGGGAGCTAATATTTACTATCTTTCACCTGCACAAGGAATAATACTCAAGGAATACATTTGGGATACTTTATTCATTGCATATGAAGGGTTATATCACATATTTTATGTTAGGGGAAAAATTAGTTGTAATCCACTATCTTGGTGTGACCGACATAAGGGAAACCTAGCTTTAAGGGAAAATTAAAATGACACACTCACAAGAACTACATAAAGTTTGAAATGTAGTACAACACTTAGTGAAAATCAGATGTGGGTGACCATCAAGGTTAGTCCAAATCAAACATATAAATTATTTATTTCATCTAATGTTTACTTGAAATTTGTGCATGTATTTAGGGTTTGTTGTATAGGAACATGTTCGGTACATGAACCTTATAAAAAAATGAAGTGATAATTAATGAAAGGAAGGAGCTAAGTATAACACCTAAAAATACCAAAACTGGAGCTACTACAAGGACACTAGTGCCCAGATAAGAAACTAGTGCCTAGGGTGGTCCTATCCTCCTATGGGAACTTGTGTTTGAAGAAATACTAGTTTCTCGAGATAGAGCCTACACAATCCAAATACAACCTTTTCAGCCTTTGTTTCCCAACCCAAAATTAGCCTCGATCTTCTAATACAAGCTATGTCATCGTCATTCTCCTATATTGTATACTTGGTTGCATTTTCATGTTAGATTTTATTTTTCAGTTCTACAATCAATTGATCCTAGTCCTATGATACAAGATTTAAATTTCTTTAACTCATTTGGTGAACTTGATCCTTACATGCCCATTATATGTAGTGGTTTCTTTGGTATTCCAAAACATACTGGAGATCCTCCCGCAAACATGTAATCATTCCAATAATATGGATGAAACCACACATGATATTCCTTTATTCAATTCCCATCAGATCCTCCTCCATGACATAGAAAATTTTGATGGCGAACAATCTTATAATGAATACACTAATATGGATCAGCACAACTTGATGCTCTCATCACTTCTCGTTCTACATTATGTGATAATCCCACTCATGTACCACATGTCCTTGATGTTTTATTAGCAACTCAACGTGCCCATGACAATTTTTCTCATGTTAGTATGGTTCATACCTTGGAGCTCTCTACTACTATCACCTCTTCTATTCCACCTTCTTCTTCCCCACCACTGTGGGGATATCCACCATTCATATGCCTATTTCTGCACCCACTACTCACTTTTCTTCCCCTATCATTTCTCATATCCAACCTAGCACTTCTTCAAGAAACCATGCCTTAGATTCTTTGTATCATGATTTATAAGCTCACTTTTTTAAAGTACAACATGCCTCTTCTTCTTATTCATCCATTGATTCTTCACTTCTTCTTCATAGTTCTCTTACACCCAAGATTTATTCTTATCCACTCCCTCCCAATTTTTCCTCACCTAAGTTTCCTCTTCAATGGTCACGAATATTCCTAATAACAAGTACCTTTGATCATTTCATGTGGCATGTTTGGATTATGCTTGTGATGACACACTCTTGACCAAGTTATTCCCTAAGAGTTTATAAGACTATACCTTATGATGGTTTTACAATTTTCTCTACATTTTATTTGATATTTTACTCTTGCAAATATATTTTTAGCTCATTTTTATATGAATATTGGAACAAAGATATCATATTTGCAAATGGACAAATGAGGCAAGGAAATAATGAACATATTAGTGACTAGGTGTTGCATTAAAAGACTAATTTTTCTAAAATGAACAATGTATTGGATGATTCTAAATTGCAAGATATTTTCATTCAAATCCTATTACATCCTTTGCAAGAGTGTGTACTATTTGAACCTTTTCACTCTTTTGATCAGATATGTCTTACTTTGAAAATTCATGAAATCAAGTTACTTTCCTTGGACACTTAAATATGGTGCTATTTTTTCGATCACCTAATAACAAGCTCCCAAACAAATCTTCCTTTAAGGGAAATCCTAGTGATCCTAAGCCTACTATCAATGCTATATCTCAACCTATGAATCTCCAATTACAACCTACATGCCATACTTTTACTAAATTTCCATACCCACCACATATGTTGTTGCCTCAACTCCTAGAAATAAATCTATTTTCTCTTTGAGATCCTTTTGAACTAGATCCTAATAGACCTCACGGTAATAAATTTGATGAAAATTCACATTGTGATTACCTAAATACAATGATCATTATATCGATAAATGTTTCAAGCTTAGATATATCATCCAATATATGATTAGAACCATGACAATGATTTTCTCGTGATATTGTTTCTATTCTAAAATCTATTAATGACAATGACAAGCTTAAAATCTTCAATGACCCTTTACCTAAGCACAAAAAATCAACTCCTGAATGCTCTTCAAATCATTCATATCATCCTCTTGGATTTATTATTGGTATTACGATCTTCCTCTACTGTCATTACTTTCACTGATGCTGATTTTCATACCTCTTTTTCATCGTATAGACTACACATTGATGCTTATGTTGGTCCTCATTCTATTAATAATGTTATGATACATCCTACTTATAAGTACAATGCATGTTCACTATCTTTCTTGTAAGCCATTGGATTTCCCGATCTCATATGAACCGTATGTATCTTATTTCTCAAAGGCATGTTAATATACCTATCACTTTGTTGGGATCCTCACTATCTCCATGTCATTCACTATTGGTTCTATCATTGTGCATTACAACATGGTATTAGGACTCCCTTGGCTTAGGGATGCCAAATTCATACCATCCATAGTTCACATGTGCCTAAGTTCTTACATTATGACCACATTATCACTATTTGAGGCATTCCACCATGGAATCTTTTATCATTGGCACCTATTATTGCTACACCTTTAGTTGTTGATATCACTCGTGAACCTATTTCTACATATCCTCTTGACAATACCATAACTATGGCATATACTTTTCCTAGTGATAATTTTACACATACGATTATATCTCCTCCACATGTGGCTTCTTCTTATCACTCATAATGGATACATTGGTCTCATACTCAACCCCATAGGCACAGGTCTCTTCCTAGAGCACATACTACCCATGGTACATATAGGCCCATTTTTCTGTCTCTTTCTGTACATACACCGCCCTATGGCCATAAAGTTTGATCATGATCACATGCGTACCCTTATTAAAATAGAAGATATTGGGACCTTTCCACTTACCATCATTGGGTAGGTCACGCAGCAATCACACATGGGGAGCATACTATTTCACTTGTTACCCGATGCCGCACACTTGTTATAGGTCCAAACATGACTTTTTAGGGTGCATTTACCGATATGGATTTCCCTTTGCACACATACAATAGGGGGAAAAATTTCTCCCCTCTCATAGCATCTCTATTTCATGTTCACATATTTACAAAAATAAAAAATACTATCTTATATCTTGATTTTATGTACTCTTATTTGCTTATATTTCATGTTGCGTATGTTACTTATCATGCTACCTTGATTCATACTATGCTTTATCTTTTTCCATACACATATGTGCATTCACATGGTACTCTTAAGGTGAATGTAAATTAATTATAGGTTCTTACACGATGCATGATGCTTGAACTGTACTTTACTAGTCCTACCGAGGCTCTTAGGGGTATTTATTGTTCCTATTTCTCTATATTCAGGTTCTATCACCACAACATTTAATACTTTCATTAATATTTATCCGTTATATACATTGTGGCATACTATCAATTTTTATAACACACTAATAAGTGTGATTATTTACTGGCTATGACCTATGCTCTTTACTTGTTTTCTTGTATCACCTTGAAGGATTTAATTATCTTGTAACACCCCGAGTGGTGTTTCATGTATTCGAGCAATTACTACTTGTGTCTTTACAATGTTACCTAGTCTTGTGAATTGTTTCCATTACATCATGTATGTTTTCTTGTAGTGACACTTTTGGCTAGCATTTTCCCCATTGTTTGCATATGCCATGGTTTTTACCATGTGTATTACCTATCCCCACTTTGTAGGATTTCTATTTCAGATGTGCACATCAGTTTCATCTTTTCTCGTTTGGGCCACACTCACCTTTAATCATTTCACATGCCCCAAATGAATGGGGACAATCATCAGTGACCATTCCACCCTCTCAATATTCCATGAGACTAGATATAGATCGTCAAAAGAAAAATAAAGATAAACAAGAGATAAGAAACAAGTTAAGAATCATACTTGAGCTAAAATTTAGTATGGGATAGAAGTACCCAACTCGAGATAAGAACAATGTGTGCTAGTGTCCCACCAGGGCGCTCTTGTCCCAGGGGAAAAAATAGGAACATTATAGAATCAAAAAGTTTTCAATGAATATTTTCTCTAATTCAAGCAATACAAACTCAGTAATAGATAAAAATTAGTGGTAAGTTACAACAGAACTAATTCCTTTGTTTTTCTCAAGATCAAATAAGAAAGTGACACTTAAGGAATATACGGGATAATGATATATTTAGAACAATGTTTCACCCATGATATGTTTTAATTAGGTTTGTGATAATCTATATTGGTACTTATCCATAGAGAAACATTATCGGTTGGAGTCAAAATCCTATATCTCTCCTAATAATATTACTTTGGTGATATGATTCCTAAATCCTCAGTTTAGTGACAAGAAACTCAAATCCTCATTTTTGCAATAGGATGCCTAAATCCTCCGTACTAATACAACCATCTCTAAGGAAAGAAACATACATGCATGAATTCTATCTCTCTTCTCACAAAACACAAGTGTACTCTATCCTCAATTTGCCTATTTTTTAAATAATAATTTCTATTTTCACATTTACTAAGTTAAAGTTCAACTTCATTTATCATGTGCATTGAATACACTTATCTTCTTTTCCAAGTCTTACCTTACTCCAACAAAAAACAACATAAAAATGAAATGAGAAGCAATCTCAAGCACAATGACGCTTTGAAAAAGGTAATATCTAAGGAAAAAACATGTGTATCATTCTTACTATGTAAACCGAGCCATCCCTAAGATCCTTATCCTCTTCTAGATTCCATGATACAAATTCTATAATCTCCATTCAACATGATATCAATTACAATTCTTATTCAACATGCTATTGGTTACAACTCCTTCAACTCTCCATAAGGTATGATCTTCTTATCTACTTTATGCTACTGAATATTAATTCAAAATCATGTAATTTTTACTTGCACAATGCCTTAAGTATTTCATTATATACATGATTCCTAAATAAGAAGACTAGACATTAACAACACTTGTTTTACTCTTTCATTGCTTTTATCTTTTCCACACTCTTATTATTTACTTTTGGATAATAGAAGACATGTGACCTAACTTTGTATTGACCGTTACATCTTCCTAGCATCCCCAAACACTACCTCCCATTATGGATAGGTGCACCCTAGGTGCTACTTTGTCCCCCTTTAGGCACTTTTTTCTCTTTCCTCCTTTTCTTGATTTTGAATTGCTACATCATTTTGTGTCTTTTCTAGAGTCTCTTTTATCACTTTAGGTTATATTTTTAGTTAACAAAAAAATTAAAACAAGGGAATCATAGATATACATGAATTTCTCACTACTATTAGGGGTTGGGAAACTGGGAGCTAAAATTTACTATCTATCACATGGACAAGGAACAATACTCAAGGACTGCATTTGGGCTGCATTATTCACTACATAGGAAGGGATATTTCTAAGTTCCATATCACACATTCTATATTTGGGAAAAAAATATTTGTATCATGTTATCTTTTTGGGATTGGAATAAGGGAAACCCATCTTTAAGGGACATAATTCAAATCACACACTCATAAGAACTACATAGAGTCTGAAATGTATTGCAACACTCAATGACAATCACATTGGGATGAATACGAGGTCATTTCGACTCAAGAATACACATTATTATTTCATCTCATTTTTATTGAGCTTTATGTAGGTAGGTAGGTTTTTTAATAGGAACATATGTGATACATGAACCCTATAATAGATCTAAAGTGACAAATAATGAAAGGAAGGAGAAAAATATAGACCCTAAAAATACCAAAAGTGAAACTACTACAAGGATACTAGTAGGTCCAAATTAAACACTAACTACGGGCAGTCATGTCCTCTTGTGGGTGCTCCCGCTCGAAGAAGTCCTAGATCCTAATTTCTCGGATAGAGTATGCATGGTACATATATAGCCTTCTTATCCTATTTCCCAACCCAAAATCAACCACATCTTTTCATACAAGCCAAGTCATTCTAATTCTCCTATCTTGCATACTTGTTTTTGTTTTACATGCTAGATCTTGTTTTTCACTACTACATCCATTTTTATCTAATCCTATGATACAAGATTTAAATTTATTTAAATAAAATGCCAAAATATGAGTGGAGAAAGGATATCCACACCCCAAATGTGTCCAAAATCGGAAGTGAAACTAAGTACTGTGGAGAAGGCGAGAATGAAATACTTTATGCCCCCTAAAACTATGCAAAATTGAGTCAATATGAATATGAAATAACATAAAAATGTTGTAATAATGATGATAAATATGAAATTTTTGACAATTATGGAATATTTTCCTAGGGAAAACCGTATGGTAGGGTTAGAACCATCGTATGGTCCTAACTAGGATGTAAGTTTTTGACCGTCTTTAAAATTTGGTAATTTTTGTGCACGAATCTGATTTTGAGGCATTTTTATACCCATGTATGTGAATACACCGAGAAAGATACACATGTTTTTCGGAAATGTAAAATAAAACCGAGATGTTTTCCTCCTCTTTTGAGGTGTGTGCGATGAATAATTTGAGCATGTAGATAAAAATAAATATATATACTCATGTTTGAGATGCTAATAACATGTAGATAACCTATGAAATTCTGATGTGGTGTCCACAAAAAAAAAAAAAAACCTACAAATGGGGATTTTCATGACGAAACCATGCCATAAAATAATAACAAGAAGCATGATAACAAGAATAGTGTCAATGTAGTAAAATAGCAATATGTAGACACAAAATCATACACTTAGTACTATTACATCATTTCCATAACATGTCATTATATTCATGATTCCTAAGAAATAAAAAAACATTAACAACACTTGTTTTGCTTTGTATTTACATTGATTTATCTTTTTATGCTTTTGTCCTTTACTTTTCTAAAACTATCCCTTTACTTTTGGATGTTACACAATGTGTGACCTAACTCAGTGTCTTTTATTTTATCTTTGAAGCCTCTCGAACACTAGAACCTAAAGTACGAACAATATTTACCAAGTGCTACTACTCCTTATGGGCTCTTCTATCCTATTTCCCTCTTATCTTATGTTTTGAAATGTCACATTGACCATTCTCTTTTCTAAAAATTCAATCATCACCTTGGATAATATTTTTAGTTTTTAATAACAAAATTCAAGCAAGGGAGTCATATATATACATGAATTAATATTATAGGGGCTAGGAAATATGAGCCACTACTCCCTATTTACTTCTTGGACAAAGAACAACATTCAAGGATTATATTTGGGATACATCATTCACTACATAGGAAGGAAAAATTATGAGTTCCATCACACACATTCATCTTAGGGGAAAATTATGTTATCTGGTGTGACTAGCACAAGTGCATCTAGCTTCAAGGACTCAATTATATCACACACACACAAAAACTACATTGAGTCTTAAATGTAGTGTAATTCTAGGTGACAATCACATTAGGGTGATTACCAATGTTAATACGACTTAAGAATATACATATTTTATTCCATCTAATGTGTGTTTGAGCATTGTGTAGGTAATTAGGGTTTATTTTGTAGGTACACATGTGATAGTGAAACCCCACAATGAATTTAGAGTAACAAAGAGAAAAGTGAAGGCAAGATTATCTAACCTAGAAAAACTATATCTAGGCTCACTACTAGGGTGCTAGCGCACAATACAAACACTAGCACTTGGGTGGTCCTATCCTTTTCTGGGAACTATTATCTAGAAGGCTTACAGATATCTATTTTCCAAATGAAGCATATACAGCCCAAATCCAACATGTTATAGCACTATTCCATCCTAGATCCAACATAGAAAATGAGTTATCAACTAGTTCACTCTCATCCTCTTAGTACTTACACATGTTTACCATTACATGTTAGATATTATTAATTTCTAATCTTGTATATTTGATTTCATTCCTCGATAAAGATTTAATTTATGTTAAATCATTTGGTGAACCCATTCATTGCATGCCCAATATTAAATTTATTTTTCCTATCTCTAGTGGTTATAAGTATTGTGTGCTTCCTCTTTCATGCCCATTACCTATAGTGGTTTCTTTGGTCTTCCACATCATATTGAGCTTCTCCCATAGACTCGTAATCATTCCAATAGTATGGATAAAACCACACATGATAAGTCTCTCTTCAACCCCCGTCGGACCCCGATGACATGGAACCTTCGATAGTGAACATTCTTATGATGAAGACACTAATATGGATCAGGCATAACTTGATGCTCTCACCATTTTTTTCTACATTAAATGATAATACCACTCATATACCACATGTGCTTGATGTTTTATTATAATCCCAACATTCTTGTAACAATTTTTCTCATGTCAGTATGGATTTTACCTTATAGATCTCTATTGTTACCACCCCCTCTATCCCACTTTCCTCTCCTCCCACCAATGCGGGATATCCACCATCCATATGCCTATTTCCACACCTACTACTCACTTTTATTCTCCCATCATTTCTCATATCCAACCTAGTTATTCTTCAGGCACCCATGCCTTAGAGTCCTTGTATCATGATTTACAAGCTCAAATTCGTCAATTACAACATGCTTATTCTTCTTCCTCTCCATCTCTTGATTCTTCACTTCTCCTACATAGTCCTCTTGCACTCAAAGTTTCATCTTACCCACTTTTGCCCAACTTTACTTCACCTAAGTTTCCTATTTTTGATGACCATGAAGATCACAAGAGCATCTTAGATCATTTCATGTTGCATGCTTGGATTATGCTTGTGATGATACATTATTGACCAAGTTGTTTCCTAGGATCTTACAAGACTATGCTTTGCAATGGTTTTATGATTTTCCTTTACACTCTGTTAGATCTTTCATTCCTCTAGAAAATATATTTTTGGCCCACTTTTCTATGAACATTGGAACTAAAATTTCATATGCACAAATGGCCAAAATGAAGCAAGGATCTAATGAGAATCTTAGTGACTATGTTTTGCACTATAAGAATAATATTTCCAAAATGAATAATGTCTTGACTGAATTTTAATTACAAGATCTATTTATCCAAATTCTATTACCTCCTTTGCAAGAATGTGTGCTCTTTGATTCTTTTCATTTTTTTGATCATTTATGTCATAATCTTAAAGCACGTGAAAATAAGTTACTTTATATGGGCAAGATTAAGTATGGTGATAATACTTCCAATCAATCTACTAACAAATTTCTAGAAAAATTACCTTCAAAGTCAAGCCTAGTGAGCCTAAGTCTAATATCAATGTTGTATCCCAACCTACAAATCTCCAACTACAACCTACATGGTGAAATTTTACTAGATTTCCATATCCACCTCGTATGTTGTTTCCTCAACTCATTAAAAGCAATATGATTTCTCTTCCATCTCCTCTTGAGCTAGATCCTAATCATCCTCATGGAAATAATTTTGATGAAAATGCACATTTTGATTATCATAGATGTAATGGCCATTATAAAGATAAATGCTTCAAGCTTAGACATTTGATCAAAGATTTTAATTAAAACAATAAAATTGAGCTTCTTGAGCCTAATATCTATATTTATAAATCTACTAATGACAATTCCAAGCTTGTAATTTTCAATGTTCCATTACTGAAACATGAGAAAAAAATCTTGAATCTTCTTCCAATTATGCTTATCATGTGGTTCCACCTCCATCATCTTATGATCATCCTCTTGGGTTTCTTGTTTGCACCACTGATATTACTCCATTTTTTATTACTTTTATGGATGTTGATTTTCATGTTTCCTTTTCATCACATAGATTACACATTGATGCTTCTATTGGTACTCATGTTGTTAACAATGTTATGGTGCATCCTAATTTCAAGTGTAATGCATGTTCATTATCTTTCTTGTGATCTATTAGATTTCCATTATCCCAAATGCCACTTATATCACATACTATCATGGGCATGTAGTTATCTAAATAATTTTTGGTCCTCTTACTATATTTATGCCTTTATCTCATTAAATTTGAGGTTATGCATTGTGACATAGTCTTATGACTTCATTGGCTTAGGGCTGCCAAAGTTATCATGTACATACTTCATTTATGCCTTAAGTTCATACATAAGCATCACGTTTTCACTATTCAAGGTATCCCACCATGGACCCCTTTATCTTTGGCACCTCTCACTGTCACATATTTAGTTTCTACTACCACTAGTGCACCTACTTCTACACCTACTAATGATAGTTCATAGCTTTGGTATATAATACTTAAGAATTCAGAGATTCTATCACTTCTTGTGCTACTTCCACACCTCCATCTTAATTGTTTCATCCATTAGAATTTATCTCTATCATATATTCACACTCTTTACCTATAATATGCATGTTAATCTTGTTCATTTAGGGTTTTTTTTTTTATCTCAACCCCGTTCTAGATTCATCCATTCCAAATGTTTTTACACATAGTATTTTCTACAAGCTTATTGATGGCAAATACTCCTTTTGAAGAAGATCTCTCCTTAATAAGAAAGTACTAAAATTATTTTATTGGATATTTTATCTACCCATCTTAGTCTAATGTGATGATCCCTTGCATCCTACTAGTGATACAGGGATAAGATTTAGGGTAGACTATCTTTCCAAAAAAAAAGCATGATACACAAATAAGGAAAAATAAATAAAAAAAATTCAAAGTCATTACACCTTTCACCCTTCACAATATTTGGTGTTGAGTCCAAACTTCTTACTCATAGTGAGAGTGGGAAAAGAGAAAGGTTACCTTACTTGTATATGTCTTGTCTTTGGTGTTGAAACCTTACCTCTTCTTGGTGGTTTATGGCAAAACGTAGGGGGAATTTCAAAAAAATAAATCAAACAACAGAAAGCCTTCAAAAATTGAATCAAAAGTGCTTAATCATACAAAATACAAAGAATCAATTTAGTTGCTCATGTTAAGAGAGACAACCATCCCTTCAACCAGATCTTTCCAAATAGTAGGACACCTGAAGGTTTAAGTCTAGTCATGACCTATAAAGTGAAGACATCTTGGAATCAGTCAAATAATATTAATCGAGAGATGAGTCACATTTTCCCAAATGGACCATTGTTAACCTCATGTATTTAAATTTTATTGACATAAAAATGTGTAGCATGAAAAATTCAATTTTTTTGTCATAATAACCTAGACCTCATTTGAAAATCCCTCTCCCGGTTAATGTAAACCTATCTTCCGACCAACTCAATTATTGTGTTACTCTCATAATGGCCATGAGGAATGTGATAATGTAATTTTCAATTGTTTTTCATGTTTAAGGGATCTTATTAAATTTGATTCATGGATATATATGGACGCAAGAGAAGATAAATGCTTCCGAGGCTCCAAAAGGGCTATTTTGACCTTTTTGCACTTGGTGAGCACTCTATGGGAACATACAAGGAAAATGTAAAGCACCCAAGAAGTGAATGGAAAATATATGTAGTCATCCAAGGTATTTTAGGAAATTTTTGCAAGAATAATCAAGTTTAGGAACAAGTTATGTAATACGGACTACTCTTAACATGGTATAAGGAAATGAAAGCAATGAAAAAGCTACTTGGCTTGTTTTGGATTTATTAGAGCCTCGAGAGGAGTTTTAAATAAATCAGATATTCATTAGAAATATAAGGATGTCTAATTCATTGTGCAAAAGGTTTCAAGGGATTCTAAGGAGCATATTTGCAGATATGGGCTTGAAAGTGCAGATAAAGACCTTTGATCCTAGTGGAGATTCAATTGAAGATTATAGGATTTCCAAGGATATTTGGAGGTTGATTAAAAGTAAAATTTGGATATAATGGAACCCTATAAATTTTCCATATGTTTGGTTAGATAAAAATATAAATTTCCTTCGGTGGCCTTGACCCGGGAACCACCGTGACCATAATTGAAAAGGGGCATAAATTTTACAGAAAAAAAAGAATCATGTCTTTAAAATTGTGTAATTGGATTCCTTTGGTGTTTTACACTCAAAATTATAAATTTTGGCCTAGAAAACACAAAGGGAAGCTATTAGGGAAAGAAGGCACTCTAACAGGCTATTTTTAGTAGTGCAATGGTGACACCCAACTTCCAAAAGTAGAAAATGCACACTTGGAGACCCCTGATGTCCCTTTTCACATTTGAAAAATTAAAATTGGACATGGGGACATTATAATGTACCAGAAAATGGGTAGGATGATTTGGGTCACTTAAAATGACAACTTTGGGTGTTAGAGATGTGTTTTCCACTCACTTTAATGACTTGACCCCTTTCTCATGTTGAGATGATTCTTGGATAAATTTATTCATGCTTATGTCCCTTTTTTTTAAATTTATAAAGGGAAATGCGGGACACTATATTCCACCACTATGGAGGAGGGATAATTTGTGTCACTTAAGTTGTAAACTAGGGTGTTAGGGAAGTGTTTTCAACCTCTCAACCTCACCCATGCCCTTCTCATGATGATCCCTACCCATGAATTTTTTTAAACCATGATGTCCATTTTCCTTTTTTTTACCTTACTAAATTTGGTAAGGTATATGAGGGGTCTTGATACCCATTCAATAAGTTACAACCCCATCCTCTCATCTCATCTAACATGGGTTAGGCATGGTGGATCAAAAGTGAGTTAGCTAGGTTTGTGAAGGAGGGATGAGTATAATATTCATACTTATCCATTTTCAACTAATTTTTCATGTTTTATCATCCCCCATTACTTATATTATGTTGTTATGTCACCTAAAGTTTTTAGATACCCTCCATTGTTGAAAACACACTTTTGTTCATAACTCTTAGATCCTAGCTTTGTTTTCCATAAAATGTTTCCCAAAGATTTCTTACCATAACTACACTTGGAGATGAAACAGAGACCTTGTTCCCATTTATTCTCTAATTTTTACATCAGAAACATGAATATTTCCATTTTTTTTTCCTTTTCAGACCCTTAGAGTTCATGTGATTGAAAACACCTAAAAATTGGAGCATAAGATCAAAATAAAAACCTAATCTAACAAAAGTGATTTCATCTCAATATGAAACTAAAAATAACACTTATATTTTTAGTAATTTTGAAATACATCCATTCTAAAAATAGTAAGTTTTGAAAACCACATAATAATAATTTTAAGACATCTGTGTGATTCCTCAAGTCTAGAACTCAACAAATTGAGAAAATCTGAAAATTGGGAAAATTGCCTAAAAATATAATCTGAAGGTGGCGTGTAACTTACTAAAAATAGTAAGTATCCAAATCAGATCCAAATTTAACACATAACTCCATCTCTTCATTCCCTCCTATCTCCATCCATCACAAAGATCAAGTACACCAATTTTGCAGCTAATATCCAATGTGGGAGATTGATGTATCCAAATATTGAAGATAGTGATTCAAGACAAGGATGCTAAAAGAACCATGACTATAATTTAGAGGACCAAGAAATGGTATAAAAATAATAAGGTTTAAATAATTTAAGGTGGTGAAACACTTGCATTTCCTAGGAAATATCCTCTCACTTCATCTCACAAGGTCTCTGATGAGGTGTAGGTTCATCTCATTTGGGAAAGAGAAAAAGAGGAGGAAGTTGATGATGTTGAAGTATCTCCTTTGAGAGGTATATAAGAGGTCCAAGGTAGAGAACACCCTATGGAATAAATTAAACTAGGTGATATTGATCCTTTTAGTCTCCTAATCATTGGTAGATCCAGGTGTTTATACTTGAATCACTTGAATCAACTCATCTGGTCATGCTTTGGTCCCTTACCAAGCACTTGAGATGCCTAGTTTCATTTCCACACCTATTAAGCCTTTTTCATGGGTAAATGACTTACTTGGAGAAGAATCAAGGAAATTGCAAAAAGTAAGTGTCACCTATCCTTTGAGGCCATCTCAAAATACATAAGGACCAAGAAGGGTAAAGAAAGCACAAACAACTTCCCGTTTCTACACCGAGGCTTTCGAAGCTCAATATGTGGAGGTGACACATCCAAAGGTAAATAATCTCATGAAATAAATGACACCTGATGATTATGTAATGATGAAGGTATCTTTGGGTCAAGCTACCCATGAGGGTGATGCTCACTTGTTCAAGGAGTCTTCAACTCGGATCCTTGCACATAGAATGAGGAATACAAGCAAACCATTGATCAATTAGAGGAGCATGTTAGGACTTTGTCTTCATATGTACAATCATTTCTTGAACCAAGTTCATCATCCTTTCCTTTAATTGAAGAAATCTCTCCCATTTATAGATTTGATTCCTAGACAATCAAGAGAGCTTAGGTGTTCACCATGTAGGAAGATCCAATGATAAATGGGTGGACATGATTATTGAAAAGGGGAAGACTTTTCTATTGCCTAAGGTGCTTTCATTGTTTCAATATGTCTTGACTATTATGTTAAAGATAAAAGATACTAGGAGAGAGATTGAGAAGGAAAATTCCATTTGGGAAAGTCTTCTCCCATTGGTCTCTGAGATGACCTCTCTTGACTCTTACTTCTTAGTGAATCATAATGTGTTTTCATCCATTGTTAAGAACTTTGTCCCCATTTGGTCCCACACATAATGATTGCAAGGTGTGATGTGTTGAATGATGTCATTTTGATTGAGGCATGTGAAGAAAATGTATCTGGGATCTTGGATGAGATTGTCAAAAGTGTGCAAGAGTTGGGAACACCTTCACTCAATAAGAACACATCCTCAGAAAGACTCTTGATTTCCTTTCAAGAGCTGGTCCAGATAGTTGTAGGAGAACCCTCTTCATTCAATGAAAATACTTTGGAATCTCTCACATAGAGATTAGAGGCTCTATTTATAATACTGTAAAAGATCATGAGAATTAGTTCACATAGTGTAGAAGGATTGGTAGCATTCTTGAGACTTGGCTTAGTAATTTGGAACATGTGTACATCCCACATTCTGAGAAGGTAGCATTTGCAGTGGATTGATTCAACAAGGAGGTCAAGGGCACAAATTTCATCATTGGAGATCTTTACATGGAAGCCAACTAGATGGAGTTGATTCTTCATCAGAGGAGGCTTCTTCATCAAATAGTTAATCAAATACCTTCTTCTTCTCCTCTCTCTCTTTCTTCTCTCCCCTTTCTAATTCTTCATTGTATGTAATCATGATTTTTTATTTTTTCACTTAAGTGACTCTCTAATGTTATATTGTAAAAGTACCTTTTGATTTATAAAAAGGGGACTTATTTACTTACTTCTTAGGAAGATGAAAGTCACAAGTGGAATAATAACTTGAAAGTCATGTGGGGGTAGATGAGAAGACAATTTGTAATGCTATAAATTGGAATGGATTATCCATTCCAAAGACAATTAAAAGTTAGTTTTTCTAGTAGCAATTGTGGATTGTTGTAGGTTGTTGAGATTTTGTATCACCACTACACAAGAAATAAGAGATGAATTTCTTCCATTTCATTTTCTTATTTTCCTCTATTCTCTCTCTATATTCTACAACTTTACAAGCATAGTGATCTTGAATAACCAAAAAGGAACTTTGTGTCCTTGATTGATGAATCTAAAGAACTGTGTGTCTCTAGTTTGTTAGTCTTGCTAATTGCTTACATTTTTTTTTCTTCTAATTGAATGTAGACCTACTCTGGTTATTGTGTGTGAACTTTCTAGTGCCTACTCACAATAATAACCCTCTCTTTCCTAATTTCCCAACTCTCCTTTATCCCTCATCACTGCAAATTCCTCCCTTGTACTTTATAAATAATTTTCCATGGTTCTTAGTGAAGTGTTCTTATGTGATCCCTAGCCTATTGGCCACCCCAAAAATTAGGATAGTTTACATTCAATAATGGGAGCCTCCCCATACACAAGAAGGAGGGGATTAACCCCATGAATGTTAGTGGAAACTCATAATTTGCAACATGAAAATTATTTCACCAACAATTTTTGGCCAATCACTGGGAGAGATTTACCCTTGTGCACCCATAAATATCTCAAAAAAATATTAAAAAGTATATATTTAAAAAAAAAAAAAAAATCAGGTTTTAAAGTAAAATCATTTTTGAAGGTGACTCCATCAAGGAACAAATCCATGTCATGTTTTTTCCCACATCACAATGATGAAGTTTCAAGATTGGTGTTCAGCACCAATGAGTGAAAACAACCATGAAGAATAATATGAACACAAAGACCTATAAATTTTTTGACTAGCCATCATTCTGGACCAACTCTTGCAAGGTAAGGATTCAGGAACAATGAAGAGGTCTCTTTCTTCAAAAAAAATATGTAATCAGCCAAGGGAAAGAAGGTTAGTGGCATTTTCTGTAGTAGTCATGGAAATAATGTCTAGAATGGAGAAAATTGTTGTCTATGAAGATCTTGTCATCAAATCTTGGTGGATTTCAATTCAAGTGGACTATTGCTAAAGGAAATAAAATGGGACTTGCACCTATTGATGATCATGAATCCAAGAGCTTAATGAGGAAGATGTAGAAGAGATACAAGATGTTATATGAAAAGAATGAAGATGAAGAATATCCTGAAGGTAATGTTTTTAACTTCACATAATGACTAAGAAACTCAAAGCATTATATTTTGTCTCCCTTCCTCTAGATGATTTTCTTGCATATGAAGATGAGGAAATGGAAGCCTTGAAAAGAGAGTTCATGCAAATAATTTTGAGCATTGCAGAAGGAAATTATAATCCCCAAATCAACCTTGAAATTCTGAATTATGTTGAGGCTATGCAAGAAAGATATGAGCATCTTGAAGCACTTCATAATGGTGAAAAAGAAGAAACTCATCTTTCAAAATAAGATCATGATGATTGTCCGTATTATAAGGTGTTTATTCCTAAAATATTATTGTGCACTTCTCATGAATGTTATCCTTGAACCTTCTGATGAGATTAAAATCAACACCTTGGAGGATGATGAAGAAAGCATGATAGTTGAGCCTCCATTCATAAATTCATTTTGGCTTGAGGCACAACCCTTTGGAGAAACAAACATGTATACAAGAGATGAAGATTCTTGTTCTATGACAAATGAACCAATTCTTTTGAGGACTCCACCAACCATGAAGATATTCAAGAAATAAATTCTCCATCCCAAACTCAAGCTATTCAAGAAGATGAATTTGAGGTAATCATTGATGATTTTCTTTCTGATTTGGTCTCTCCTTTTGATTCACGGATGACCAATGATGAGATGGAGAATATCAAAGAATCCAAACTTCTTTCTTGAAAAATCATGGATGAGAAAATTAAACAATACCTCTCCGAGGAGTTGATGTCCTTATCTTCACCAAAAGGGTGTAATGTTGATCACCATAGAAAGTATGGAGTCTTTCCTTTTCCTTGTGAACAAGAAGAATCTATAAGGAATGATCAAGATGGAGAAAATATTTTTCTCATGTTGCAGCCCCAATGTTGTATTCTTCCCCTATCATGAGAATGATCTAATGGACCTTGAGCTGAAAGGTGCATCCTTTCACGTATACATGGATCTCTTCTCTCTGTCTAAAAATGATGAAGACTAGGTATTCCCAAGAGAAGGTAACTCATGGATGGAAAGAAGTATGTATCATAAGGAGGAGAATTTTTCAAATGAATTTTGGCCATGTGTAGATCAGATTTCCATCCATCTCCTTGAGGCTCAATTTGAAGACTCTTCAAATGAAGGTGAAAGTAAGTACATGGAAGCTTTGAAGGAGGATTTTATGTGAAAAACATCTTGAATATTATGGAAGAGATTGAAGACCCTCAACTGAGTCTTGAGATCTTGACCCATGCCATGGATATGCAAGATAAGTATGATTTCAGTCATGATCCCTCTTTTGATGCATAAGTACAAAAATGAGATAGAACAAGAAAATGAGCTCAATGTTCTCTTGAAGCCTTGGTGGATGAGAATGAATGTGAAAATGAGTCTCCCTCTTTTTCATTCTATGAAGAAGGTTGTATTCATGGTGAATGGAAAGAAAAGAAAATTGATTAAATATCCTATGGATACTTTCAGTCATGAAGATAACACCTCCATCATTGAAAATGATACTAAGGCCGATGTTGAGATGGTTTGTATAGAAAGCAATTGTTTAGAACAAAAAGTGAGAATGTGCAAGAGCCTTGTGAATGGATTCAAAATCATCTTCATTTCAACATTTCTAAATCCCTGCTAGTTTTGAGCATGAATCCATGCTACGAAATTCACTAAGTATGATGAATGCCTTCATACTAATGATGTATCCTCCATTTTTGAAAGCAATTATTTAGAACAAAAAGTGAGAGGCTCGAAGGAGATTTTGAATGGGAAGAGAATCAAATTGTTCTCACTACTTCTAAGTGCCCTATTGATCCTTGGAATGATTTCATGCTACAACCTTTCACCTAGTAATGGTGAATACCTTCAAGAAAAATTAGAGATTCTATTTTTGAGAACATGGAGGAATGAATTCTCATATTCACAAAACATCGGATGGAGCCTCCTAAAATAAGACCTCTAAGCATGTTACAAAGTGGTCATTGGATGCAAGAGTGTTTTCCATGAAATATTAGTATAAATATGGAATCTTGGTATTTATCCTTCTTCTCAAACCATGCAAAGCCATCACAAGAGCATGGCATGATCAGATAATGATCTTTAAGCTTCAGAGGTTTGAATTCAGCCCATTGTTCCATGATGGTACATATTTCTCCCAACCCATTTTTGGGTATGTGTACATTCTTCCCCCACCTCTCTAAATTTCCCTTCCTATAACATAGTTTCCCTTTTGTTGTGTGTTTTTTTTCCATTTTTGTGTGTTTCCTTCCATTGGTGTGTTTTTTGTTTTCCCATGTGTGCTTTTTTTTTGTGGTGAAGAAATGACTTTATAAGCCCAATGGATAAGGCATTGGTCCACGTAATGTCTTAAGATTCTGGATTTCCTACTTGTCCTATCCTCATTATGTTTGATCCAAAACAAGTCCCCAAGATAGATCTAATTATTGTCATGCAAATTTTTAGCATGAAAAATTCAATTTTTTTGTCATGACAACCTAGACCTCATTTGAAAATCCTCTCCCAATCAATGTAAACATGTCCTCTCGACCAACTCAATTATTATGTTACCCTCATAATGGCTAAAAGGAATTTGATAATTTGATTTTCAAGTGTGTTTCATATGTAGGGATCTTGTTCAATCTGATTCATGAAGATATCTAGATCCAAGAGAAGATAAGTGCTTTTAGAGGCTCCAAAAGGTTATTTTTGACCTTTTTTTGCACATGGTAAAACACCCTTGGGAATGTAAAGGAAAACATTAAAGCACCCAAGAAGTGTGTGGTATAGATATGTAATCATATGAAGAATTTTAGAAAATTTATGCAAGAAAAATCAGGTTTAGGAACAATTTATGTAATACCGGGCTATTCTTAGCATGGTATAAGGAAATGAAAGTGTGAAAAAGCTACTTGGCTTGTTCTAGATTTAAGAGCCTTAAGAGGATTTGGAAATAAATTAGATACTCATTTTAAATATATGGATGTCTACTTCATTTTGAAAATGTTTCAAGGGATTTAATGAGAGATCATTTACAAGATATTGGCCCGACAGTGCAGATAAAGACCTTCGATCTGGTGAAGATTCAATTGAATATTTTGAGATTTTTAATGAGATTTTAAGGATGATTAAAATAAAAATGGATAAAATGGAACCCTACATATGTGTTCCATATGTTGGATAAAAAAATACATATTTTCCTTTGGTGGAAGTTGAACCTTTCAGGAACCGCACGTGACCAAAATTGAAAAGGGGCATAAATTTCAAAAATGAAGTAGAATCAGGTCCTTAAAATTGTGGAATTGATTCTTTTGGTTTTTACACTCAAAATTATATAAGGTTAGCCTAGGAAACACCAAGGGAAGCTCTCGGGGCAAGAAGGCACTCTAACAGCTATTTTTAGTAGTGCAATGGTGACACCCAACTTCCAAAAGTGGAAAATGCACACTTAGAGACCCATGATGTCCATTTTTCCATTTTTGAAAAAATTAAAAGGGTATATGGGGACACTATAATGTGCCACACATGGAGAGGATGAGTTGTGTCACTTAAAATGCAACTTTGGGTGTTAGAACATGTTTTCACTCACTTTAATGACTTGGCCCCTTTCTCATGTTGAGATGACCCTTGGAGAACTTTTGTATGATTATGTACATTTTTCCCTTGCTAATGGGAAATGGGGAAACAAGAATGCACCACCATGGAGGAGAGAGACTTTGGGTCATTTAATTTACAAACTAGGGTGTTAGGGAAGTGGTTTCAACCTCACAACCTTATGCCCCCTTCTCATGATTCTCTTACCCATGGTTCAATTTTACACCCATGATGTCACTTTGTCCCTCTTTTCCCTTAATAAATGTGGTAAGGGATATGAGGGTTTGAGATCCATTTGGGTAAGTTTGGAACCCCATCCTTCATCTCATCTAACTTGGGTTAGGAAGGGTAGGTCAAAAGTGAGTTAACTAGGTTTTAAGAGAGGAGGGGTGAGTATAATATTCATAATTATCAATTTTTAACTCATTTTTCATGTTTTAATCCCCCACATATGCTGGTATGCTGTTTTTTTACCAAAATTTTTAAAATCCCCATTGTTGAAAACACACTTTTTCTCATAATTCTCGAGATCCTAACTCCATTTTTGCCATGAAAAGTTTTACGAAGCTTCCTTTCAAGAACAGTTGGAGATGAAACAAACCTTGTTCCCATTGATGCTCTAATTTTTTTACAAAAAAACATGAATATTTCAGCAAATGTTTTTCTTTTTAGATCCCTGGAGTTCATTTTTAATGAAAACACCTAAAAATTTGAAGTATGAGATCACATGTTAAAAACCTAATCTAACAAAATTGATTTCAGCTCAATCTAACACTCAAAAGGCACACTTATATTTTTAGTAAGTTGGCACTAGAGCCATTCTAAAAATATTAAGTTTTAAAAAATAAAGAATAATAATTTTAAGACCTCTATGTAATTCCTCAAGTCCATAAGAAACAAAAAAATAAAATTTGGAAAATTGCCTAAAATAGAACCAAGGGGGGTATGACTTACTAAAAATATTAAAAATCCAAATCAGGTCCAAATTTCACAAAACCTACATCTCTCCATTTCCCTCCTTGTCTCCATCCATAATGAAGATCAAGTACATTAATTTTGAGCCCATATCCACTTTCAGCATCGAGTATCCCGAATGTGGGAGATAGTGATGTGGCATAATCTGGACTGGAGGATTTGAAGACAAGGATGTTGAAAGAACCATGATTGTAATTCAAGGACCAATAAATGGTAAAAAAGAAGGATTTCAATCATTGAAGGTGGTGAAATACTTGCATTGCTTACCTAGGAAATATCCTCTCTACTTCATCTCACAAGGTCTTTGATGAAGTGCATGCTCATCTCATTCAAGAAAGAGAAAGAGGGAGAAAGTTGATGATGCCAAAGTATCTCCCTCTATGGAGGTCTATAAGAGGTCCAAGGTAGGATATAACCATATGGAACAACTTGAAAAAGGTGAGATTGATCCTTCTCAATATCCTAATCATCTGGTAGATCCAGGTGTTCCTATTGAAGCACTTGAATCAACTCATCTCGGTCATGATTTGATCCCTTACCAAGCACCTGAGATGCCTAGTTTCATTTCCACACGTGATAAGCCTTTTTCATGGGTAAATTACTTAACTGGAGAAGAATAAAAGATGGTGTAACAAGTAGTGACTCCCTATCCTCGAGGACATCTTAAAATACATAAGGACCAATAAGGGTAAGAGGCAAAAATCAATTTCCTAGGTTTCTACACCGAGGCTTTTGGAGCTCAATATGTGGAGTTGACACATGCAAAGGTAAATAAGCATGTGAAATAAATTACACCTAATGATTATGTAATGATGAATGTATCTTTGGGTCAAGCTACCCATGAAGGTGATGCTCACTTGTTAAAGGAGTCTTCAAATTAGATCCTTACAGGGAATGAGGAATACAAGTAAACCATTGATCAATTGGAGGAGCATGTTAGGAATTTATCTTCATATGTACAATCATTTATTAAACCGGTTTCATTATCCTTTCCTCCAATTAAATAAATCTATCCCATTTGTAGATTCAATTCAAAGAAAATAAAGAGAGCTCAGGTGTTCACCATGCAAGGAAGAGCCAATGATAAATGGTGGACATATTATTAAAAAGGGAAAACATTTATGCATGAAGTGATTTCACATTGTTTCAATATGTCTCTTGCTCCATGTGTCAAAGATAAAATATACTAGGAGATAGATTGAGAAGGAAAAGGCCATTTTGGAAATTCTTCTCCCATTAGTATTTGAGATGACCTCTCTTGAATCTTACTTCTTAGTGAATCATAATGTTAATTTTTTCATCCATTGGTGAAAATTTTCCCCATTGAGTATCACACAAAGATTACAAGGTGTGATGTGTTGAATGATGCCATTTCCAAGCTTGAGGCCTATGAAGAAAATGTATTTGGGATCTCAGATGAGATAGTCAAAAGTGTGAAATATATGGAAACACCTTCACTCAATAGGAACTAATCCTCAAAAATAATCTTTGTTTCCTTTCAAGATCTAGTCCAGATAGCTGCAGGAGAACCATTTTCATTCAATGAAAATATTTTTGAATCTCTCATAGAGATTAGAGGATCGATTTATAATATTGCAAAAGATCATGAGAATTTTTCACACAGTGCAAAATTCTTGGTAGCATTCCTGAGACTTGGCTCAGTACTTTGGAACATGTGCACATCCCACATTCTAAGAAGGTAGCATTTATAGTGAATCGATTAAGAAAGGAGGTCAAGGGAATAAATTTCTTCATTGGATATCTTTGCAAAAGAAAATTGGAGTTGATTATTCATCATAAGGACTTATTCATCAAATATTTGATCCCAAATCCCTCTCTTATTCTCCCTCTTTCTAATTCTTCATTTTATAAAACTATGAAATTTGTCTTTTCACTTAAGTGAATCTCTAATGTTATATTGTAAAAGTACCTTTTGATTTATAAAATAGGGGCTTATTTACTTACTTCCTAGGAAGATTAAAATTCATAAGTGGAATAATAACTTGAAAGGTCATGTAGGGGGTAAATGAGAAGGCAATTTGCAATGCTATAAATTAGAATGGCTTCTCCATTCCAAAGAAGCTTGAAATTTAATTTTTCTGTAGTAATTGTTGATTTTTTAGGTTATTGAGATTTGTATCACCACTACTTAAGAAATAAGAGATACATTTCTTCCATTTCCTTTTCTTATGCTTTCCTTTATTCTCTCTCTATTTTTTAACTTTTCAAACATAGTGATCTTGAATAACCAAGAAGGAAATTTGTGTGTTTGATTGATGACTCTAAAGAACCGTGTGACTCTAGTTTTTTAGTATTGATAATTACTTACATTATCTTTTTATTCTAATAGAATTTGGACCTACTCTGGTTATTGTGTGTTAACTCTTCTAGTGTTTACTCACAACAATAACCCTCTCTTTTATAATTTCCCCAACTCTTCTTTATCACTCATCATTGCAAATTCCTCCCTTGTACTCTATACAATAAATTTTCCACGAGGCTCATTGAAATGTTCCTTTGTGATCCTTGACCTATTTTCCACCCCACATAAGTAGGATAGTTTATATTCAATAATGGGAGATTCCTTTACAAAAAGGAGGGGCTTAGCCCTCATATCATTGGTGGAAAATCATAATTTGCAGCATGACAAATTATTTCACCTAGACATCCATCATCCTCATTTTCACAACACTATCTCATTTATATTATGTGCTTCTTGGATCTTAGTGTTGAGTCCTTACATCTTACTAGTTGTGTGGAGTCAAGGGCAGAGTAAGACATCCTATCACTATATCATCTACATTACTCCAATGGAGTGCAATTTTTACAATTGTTTGAACTTAGGTTTGGGTAGTACACCCTTTACCAAGAAAAATCCAAAGAAAAATAATATATTCTAAAATCCTTAAAAATACAAATAATCTAAAATTCAAAAAACAAAATCAAAACATCATTCAAATTTTAAAAAAATTAAAATAAAAAAACATTCAAATTTTTTTAAAAAATATCAGTAATTATTAAAATAATTTGATGATATCAAACATTCAACTCTATCCTAGTGATCGTTCCAACTATCCTATGACTATCAAACAATCCTCTTACCCTAGCATGTATCCTTGCTTGGGGGCAAGTCAAATCAAACCCTCATGTGTATCCTCGCTTGGGGAAATATTGACTCTCATGTTCTTCCTTGCATGTATCCTTATTTGGAGGCACTGACCCATTCAATCTCAAATCTATATTCAATAGGATCCAACAAGAGTGTCACTTAACCCCACTCTTTAGTCTGATCCAATAACCTTACATGTATCCTTGTTTGAGGGCATTCAAATATGTTAAATCCTCACTGTGGAACATATTACGGGCATAGTTAAATGTTTTAATTTAAAGTTTTGTTGCATGGTTTTTGTTATCGACCAATTACAAGTATTTATGTTTACATCTTGGATTAATCATAGCCTTGGTTCATACATTTACTTGTATATTTTAGGTTTGCTTTACTTTTGTTTTTTTTGTGTTTGACCAATTGTAAATTTTTTGTTAACATATTGGTTTATTCATAACCATGGTGTATAAAATACTATGTGTATTTGGTTTGTTTTAATTTTTATTTGTGTATGTGTGTGTGGTGATTTGATAATGATAATAAGATAATGACAATGTAATTTAGAATTCAAGAGGGATGGAGAGATACCACTCTACATTATAGGTGGCCCAAAGCTAGAGATGTGCCGAGCTTGAAGTCTAGGAAATAATAAAACTAAGCTTGTTCCATTGTGTCATGTATTTCACGTATCACTTCAAGTTGATCTTTGATGTCTTTTATTTTTAGTGTGAGTGCAATGGCTCACAATCTGAGCTCGTGTGAGATGTCGAACTACTCCCACATGAAAGGCTATTGTATGATCAAGATATTGTATATGTTTGTGATGGGGTGTGGTGGACATGGAATAATCATATACAAAAAATAGATTTTTCAAGATAAAATATTAGTCCATAAAAATGGTAAAAATATGATAAATTCTAGAAATGAATAAAAAAGATAGGGATTGATGGCGATCAAGGAAAAAAGGGTTACTTTGATAGAAGCTGATAACACATGTTGTAATTGATGCAAAGTGAATTTTGACAAAGATAAGATGAACTAGTGGGATTCTAGAAACATGTGAGGTTCAAAAATTAAATATTTAGATGTATTTGAAGGGATAATGAGAAATAAAGGGGTTAAAACACCAATTGAATATGACCGGGAATCAATGACAATCAATGTTAAAATTATAGATATTCTAAAACTTGACCACATGATAAAACAAAGGACTAAATTTAAAATGAGTATGGAGGATGATGTAGATGATTTATTATAGAATATAATTAATGAAAAATATGATTGAAAAGATAAATAACAACGTACTAATTTTTTTGGATGTTTCTAAGGGAGACGAGCTCCAAAAGGCTTAAGCGATGATTTGAAATGATTTATCCAAGGATTGGAAGTGGAGTGTTGATATTTCCAAGTGTAGTGATGTCGTATGAGGTGCAAAAATTCATTCCCAAATCTAGTATTTGACTAATTGGGAAATGGAGGAAGAAGGTGGCTAAATATAATCGACGACATCTATAACGATCGTCAATGATTTGTCTAGAGATGTAAAAAACAACAAAAGAAATATGTAATTTGGTTGAAATCACTTGTCATCCGAGGATTAAGGTTTTGATAAATGGTGGGAGGTTAGGAATCTAGGTAGGAAGAGGTTAGGGGGTTAGGATGGGTAGGATAAATTAAGCTAGGTTGGTTTTAAGTTGTTAGGGGAGGGTAAATAAATATCTACACGGGTAAATTAGGATTTATAATGGTAAATGAGTTTTTGTGATGGTAAACTATAATGTACTTAGGATAGGGATAATAATGTTAATAATGATGGTGTGATTAATGTGTGCTAGGTCACCTAGGGGTGAAAAAGAGGTGTCTACATTTTCCCCTTTTTGTTGAGCTATTTGTATGCGCATGATATGAGACAAAAACTAGTCTTTGAGATGCCCCGATTTTGTACCAAGGATATTGTTGCCCCCTCAAGCCAATGACCAAATTTGTTGGTAATTGGATTGAAGAGAGTTATAATATTAATTAGATAGGTTTTCTTTAAAGATGCTCCAGGAATTGATTGTAGTCTGAAATGACCATGTTGGAGGGGTTTGTAAAGATGGTAGTAATCTTGGAAACACTTGGTAGGGGACATTATATCTGACCTCATGAGGGAGACACTTAATGTGGAAAACCTACATACATGTGTTTTGGGAATACCAAAGTACATGGAGAATATCTAATGGGATTGTTCTTATGAGGATGTGTGAATCCATCAAAAAAGGTTCAAAGGAAAACATCCACAATGTGTGAAAAATTTGTTGTATGGTAAAAAAAAGAGTTTTGACAAGGCAATGTGTATCAAAGAAAAGGTATATAAGCTCTTGATGGTGGCATAGTGTGATTGAAAAGGTCTAGGTGACCACATTTGATAAGGTGTGCAAAAGGGATCGAGATTGGTAGAAATTATAGATTTAGACGGTTAGGGTAGTGAGATCAATGGTGATTTATGATCACCGAAATCATAGAAATAGATATTATAAAATCCAATTCAGAATCGCAAATGGCTAGTTTGTGACATTTTGTTTTGTGATTCGAGAGATCCGGTGCATCAATTTTTGTTTTTGAGAGATGGAGGCAAGTGAAAGTGGCAAAAAGAGGAAACAAATGAGGAGAGGGGTACCTAGGTTTAAGATTTTGTAGTTTGTTTTGATTTTTTATGTTTTATTTTATTTTTTGTACTTTTTGAAAGGGTTAATGTGGGAACACCCAATCGATGGTGATCGGGTGGATTGTCATTGATCCGTGTAATGAAATAATCATAAATGGTGATCAACAATGATTTTTGATAAAAAAAAAAATCTAAGTGATGTGTTTTTGTTTGTTTTTTTAGGTGAAGGACACCATATAACTATGTGATAGAGTCCCAGAGATGCTAGAGAGCATCATGGGAGATGTGACAGAATCTTGAGTGTCAACATGTGACCATTATTGGATTAGGAGGATTATTCCATTACTATCATATTACTTGAGATGTCAGGTTGATGGTTGTATTGCTAGACATATGGGAGCTAAGTACAAGGAAACTTTGGTTATGTATCGGTGAGATGGTTATTCTTGTGGAGGATATATAATAGATTTTGTGATTGCGTATACGGGGTGAGTAAATAGTTCTCATTACCCAAGAGACAGTCTAGATACTATGAGATAGTTATATAGAGATGATGCCCCTAATATTGGATACACATGGGGTTTCCACATCGAGAGTTACTATGATGCAAATGTGTCGAGGAACCTGGCTGATGTTAGTGGTCATTTTGGATATTTCTTATTACGCATTGCGGACTCAAGGGGTAGAAAATTTCCATGGACACTAGTAGGTGTCTTGGCTAAGATTATGGAATATTAGATGATGTATGCTTGGGGATGTGCATTAATAGATCGATTGTTACATGAACTATGGATGTATGTGACATTTTAGAGGTTTGGAATGGATATGGGGTTTCATTTGCATTATTGGGTGTATGAACACATAGTTGTTGTGAGGCCACCGAGTATACCTTAGAGATCGGAACCTTGTAAAGTATGTGGTGGGATTTATGAGATGGATGTTTGACTGGATGTATGATGATGGGGTAGAGAGGGATCATGCCTATTATAATGATCACCTACATGGTTTATCAATGGAAGATGTAGTTTGGAGGCCGTATGTGAGATTTTCTACATGGTATGACATGGATGTGGAGTTGGTAGGGTTGAGAAGGGTGTAATGTATTCAAGGTAGGAGGGTGGATATGATTGAGGAGGTGCACTTCCCTAGGGTGTGAAGGAATTTTAGACTCCCATAGTAGATAACAGGTGAGCCAATTATATATTGAAGAGATGATTTCGAGAAGTACGTATCGACACCGGTGGTAGATGAGGTGGGGAATTAAAAAGAGGAAGGATAGACATAGGGCATACATTTTGATGATACTAACATCATAGAGGGTTTCAGTGAGTGGGGGATGCGGCGAAGTAGGAATCCCATGAAGATAGAGCGGGGTTATGATAGAGGGTGGGGAGAAGGAGGAGGAGGATTGTGATGATGGTGATGATATGGAGAGATTAGAGACATCATTTAATCCAATACACCTAGTGAGGGATGTGATGATAGTGGAGTGAGGTGCCACTCATTCAAAGCGAGACACCTTACAACAAGAGTGAGATCAAGCACACTTAGAGTGTGATACATTTCAGTAGTAGAGGGACATGTATCGTCAACAATGGGAGGCACTATGGGAAAAGTATGGGGAGGTGGGTTAGAGGCCTCAGGGAGTGTATCCCATGGATCAAGGATGAGTGTGGGGTAGGTAGTAGTACCTAATAGATGAGCACCGGTAGTAGGTGGAGAACATATAGGACATATAGGTTTTATGATTTTTGAGTAGTATTATGTGTTAGGAGAGGAGATGTGCTAATATGAGTGGTTAGTGATAGAAAGTTTTCTGGTGTATAACATTGTGTTGAGCATAGAGTTAATGAGCCGATGATTAGGTTGACATGCTACTTTAGAAAGTACTAGGAGTAACACACAACATCAAAGACGTTTGGGACTGAAAGAGGAGTGGCAAGAGGCCGGGGTGGAGATAGGATATTTGATTTTGACTTTACCACATGAATGTTGGATTTCGTACATGATTTAGATGTATATGATTTTTATATGATCCCTTTTGAGGAATTTTGCATAAACATTAATGATCAGATATATATAGATGATTGTGATTTTAGATCCACGTCTTATTTATTTATGCTGATATTGTATAAGAGTTTCTGATGATATTTTGAAATGTTGAATAGATTATATGCATTTGATATGATGTTTGATGTTGATATGATTTTAAATGTTTGATGTGATACGTCTCAAATGTATTGATCTTGATGTATGTTTCAAAATGTAGTTTATCATGGTTAATAATAAATGTGAAATGTTTTCTTTTGGAACTAGATTTTATGATGGTAAATTTAATGATAATGATATAGCACTTGAGGCCTTGTAACAAATGTGAACATATAAATAATAATAATTAGTCACATAGAGGATCCATTATATATGTGGAAACGATCTTATGTAACTTATTTGAATAGGGGAAGGGTTCATATGTAGTTTGTACAAGAGGAGTAGGTTCTCCTTTGATGGCTTATAATCTTATGCTCTAGCTATATTATAATTTCACAAATTGAGGATGTGGGAATTTTGCTTTTGATGGGAAAGATGATCTATGTAGGAAGATTTCATAAGATGCTTTTGATTATTTTGACTTTGATTTGAAGGTTGATCGATGTGGGAAGCCTTTTGTATGATAATGGGTAGCCATCCTTTGAGGGAGTGGTCTACGATTTTTTTTGGATTTTGATTTCGGAAAGCCATCCTTCATGGGATCGGTCTATATTTTTATTGACAAGTATCCTTCGAGGGAAAAGTTTGTATTTTTATAGTATGATTTATAGTTTTCCTTTGTGTGATCAATCTATATTTGATAGTGTGAATCCATATATATACTTTTTAATTTTACTTGAGATGAAGGCAGGCCTAGTAGACCATTTGAGGAGGGGAAAAGACGTGTGTATAAAATACACATGTGTACCCCTATAAATTTTCATTTGGTAAATAAGGGAAGATGGGAGTAATGATTTTGGGGTTCCTTCTTATAAAGAGGAAATTTTCCATGTGGAAAATACAATGAGTAGAGTCGTGGTGCTCATTTTGAAGGTCATAAATTTAGGATAATGACAAAAGAAGACCACATAATTCCATATCATTACAATAGTGTATGATAGGTTGGTGATGGAATGAGATATTTGATGTGACTAATGTCATGAAAGTAGATGCATTAACAATAGAAATACCACAATTGTAAATAATTTGAAGGATCCTTTTCAGTTTACCATTGAGGAGGATATGCATAGGATCCGACCCATATTTTTGAGTGATGACATATGGAACGATCCATTAGGGGAAAAATTTCCATGTTTACTCCTTTCCAGAGTAGTGAAATTTTGATTCTCTTTAAAGACAAGATCACCAATGTTGAAGTCACGTTCTTTAACATGATTATTTTATGCTCTTTTAATGCATTCTTCATAGGCATGATGTTGTTTAAGGGTGCTTAGGTAGCGTTCATCTAATAATTCACATTGTGCTAAGTGTTCTTGATGATAATCCTCGTCAAAGATAAAATATTTGAGGGACACACATAGGGATGGAATTTGAAATTCAAGGGATGGAACTACCTCAAATTCACATACTAAAGAGAAGGGTGTGCCACTTGTAGGAGTAAAGATGCTAATAAGATAGGCTCGAGAGAGAATTTTTTTTGGAGATGCCAATTCTTACTTGCTTGATCAACACTTTTCATAAGGATTTTTTTTGAGTGTTTTGTTAGAAGATTTTTTTGACCATTTTCTTATGGATAGTAAGGAAATGAAAAGATAATCTTGATGTTGTAGGTGTCATGCAAATCTTTTGAATATTTTTAATTTTTGAAATATTTGTAATTATTTGTGATAATTTTGTGAGGAATGCCAAAGCGACATATAATGTGATGGTGGATAAATTCAACGATCTTATCATCTTTAGTAGTGAAAAGGGAATATATTCCACCCATTTTTTGAATTATTTAATAGCGGTGATGATAGAGTGATGTCGTTGTGATGAGTGAGGGTTGATGAGGCCAATGAGGTCAAGTCCCCATTATGGAAAAGGCCATAAATCCTTAGTGGTTTAGTGGTCCTGACTTCCAATGTGAGTAATATTGGAGTGTTGTTGATACTTGATGCATTTATTAACATATGAATAACAATATTAGTTGAGGGTAGGACAATAATATCCCATCGTTAGTAGGACGCATTTAACAACAACCAAACCAATGAAGTGTCTACCACTTATACCATCATGGACTTCTTAGATAGATTTATTGGATTCATGACATTTGAGGCATCAGAGTAGGAGGATTTTTGTAGAAGATACTTCCTACGATGACATATTAGTTAGCACCTTGTAGAAAATATCTTTTAGCATTCTTAGATAGGTCAGATGAGATTTTAGATTGAGAAAGATAGTCATAGAATTGAGTGTACTAAATATTTTCTTGTTTTTTTTTACAAGATTAATAAAAGGGAGTTTGTTGGTATGGGATGGTTGATCAATTCTATGCATAAAAATGAACAACTTGGAATCTTTAGTTGATAAGGGGATAAGTGATGCAAGATAATCCATAGTGTCTAAGAATTTTTAGGATGGTCAAGGAACTATTTGGATTATATATTGATCGAAAGCTTATAAGAGGAAGTTAAATTTTTTTACATTTTTGTAAAATTTCATTCTTGCATTGATAAGTACCTTTGATTTGATTGATGATAAGTTGAGAGTCTTCATAGATATTAAGGATATGAAAACCAAGTATGAATACTATTTGGAAACCCATAATGAGGGATTCATGCATGACCATGTTATTGGTGCATTCAAAATTTAATTTGAAGGATAGAGGGATATGATTCCCCTAAGGAGGTATGATGATGATACCGACACCTCCCCTGTCTGACATTTAGAATCATCAAAGAAGAGTTTCATGTTGAGGGGAGTGTATTCTTGATCCATAGTGTTGATGGATTTTTTTGGGAATTGTTCATGATGTAGTTGGTTACGAGGAAGGGGAGCTTATGCGAGTTAGTCAGTGATGTCTTTCACCTTGATAGATTTCTGTGACATGAATTCTAGGTAAAATTCATTGATAAGCATGAGCCATAGAGTGATGAAATCACTGTGGTATGTTTAGAATGCATAGATTTGAGAGGGTTAAAACTGGTGACGACATAAGTCTTATGCTAAAGGAGATAATGATGAATTTTGGAAGTTGTGAAGTACAAGGTAAAAATAACCTATTTTCTTGAGTGTAATTATTTTCATAGTCACGAAGAAGGCAAATTACGTAATAGACGACCTTCTCTCTACCCTAATCATCTCGATGTGCTATCATGAAACCCGGGGCATGGTCAGTGATAGATATATATAGATAAAACATCCCTCCATCGCATGGAGGTGTGAATAGGGGTGGTGCTAGGAGATATTTTTGAGGTCTTCAAAGGCCTTTTTATAATGAACATACCACTTAAAATGGAAATCATTTCAGAAGAGATGACGAAAAGGTTGACAGTGACCTAAAAGTTGAGAAATAAAGTGGTAAATTGATTGGATTCTACCTTGTAGACTATGAAGTTATTTGATATTGGAAGGAGGGGGCATCTTGATGAAGGATTTTATTTTTATATGGTCTACTTCAATACCCCTAGTATAAACGATAAACCCTAAAAGCTTCTCGGTGAGAACACTGAATACACATTTGGTTGGGTTAAGGCATAGAAAGTATTGAATAAGGTGGGAAAAAAATATGCCAAGGATAAAGATATGGTATCTTCAATGTTTATATTTTCCTAGGAGATCATCAAAATAATATTTGATGGTTTTATGGATGAGGTCATGGAATATATAAGTCATAACGTGTTGATAAGTGGCCCCTATATTCTTGAGTGTAAAGAGCATGATACGATAGAAAAATGTCCTCCAAGGGGTAATGAAATATGTCTTTTGTTGGTCATAATTGTGATTAGAATTTGATTGTAGCAAGAAAAACCATCCATCAAATATAAAATTTCATGGCTTGTCATGAGGTTGACAAGTTAATTGATGTTAGGAAGAGGGAAGTCATCTTTAGGACAAGTGAGATTGAGATCTTGAAATTCCATGTAGATGCGTAAATTTTTAGAGGCCTTTGTTACATGTATGATATTAGAAACCAACTATGGATAATCAATGGCCATGATGAAGTTAGCAGAGAGAATACATTGTAATTCCTCTTTGATGAGGAGGGCTATGTGAGGGTGCATTCTACGTAGTTTTTTTGACATGCTTAGCATTGGGGATTATGAAAATGTTGTGGAAAAAGATGATAGGGTAGATTCTTGGTATGTCACCGTATGGCCATGCAAAAGTCCTGGATATGATTGGAAAGGAAGGCAATAAAATCCTTTAATTCTTCTCGAATCTAAATATTGGCCAACTTTGCCTATGTGTGGTTCATGTGAAGTTCCTATGTTGACATCAATAATGGATTCGTTAAGTATTTTTGATGTGCCACAGAGTAGATTATTTCAAAGGTAATGGTCCTCTCCCCCATATAGGATAGGATGGATTCATCATCATGATATTAAAGAATGCTGATGGTAGGGGAGGCTTCCTCTATCATTTTAGATAATAAAATTGGAAGGATCCTAGTGTTGTCATTAGTCTAATAAGTGAGTTGTCCTAAGGTGATCACATTGATTAAAAAAATAGGAGGGATGGAAATAGTTTCATTTGTGTCGATAGAGTTATCATGTGAAGATGGAGAGGATGAATCTGGTTCCACTATGGATCCAAAAGTGGTGATCACGGAGGTTTCTAAGGAAGGTTTAGTAAAACATAATCCAAAATTCTCATGAGGCTTGTGAGACTGGTTAAATACTAAGTCATGTATTTTTTGTTCATACTAAACCAAAACCTTTCCAAGCACAATGATGAAGATACATTTGTGTGAAGGATTGGTTATATAAGAATGAGAAATCAGATATAAAGGGTTTAACATGATGTTGATTATCATGGTATGGGGAAGGATGATCGATCCCTTCATAGACGAGGTTAGTTTTAAGATGGGGAGAGAAAAATTAAATGATGTCTCCAAAAATTGGTTCAAACATAGGTTGTTTTTAGGTCTCCCATACGTCTTTGGTGTAAGGAGTGAATTGAGAGATAGAAGGTGGTACTCCCCTAACAATAGACGTTGCATAACATATTTGAAGGAGTTGTCATCGGGTAGCTTAGATGTGGTGATGGAAGGGATGGTAGAAGCTTCGTCGAGAGGGCCTGATTTTTCTTAGGAATGAGCATGTCATTATGTTGATAGGCCATACGACATGTTTTAAAAGGATTTGGGTTGACAGGGAATAGTAAAGGTTTTACCTTTATGTTCGTATTTTAGACATGTAGTGTAATGTTGATGGGATACAATGCATAACGCATATCCAAGGTTGACCTAACAACATGTTGTACTAAAACTCTCCTTATATGAGATATAAGATCTCATGAAGGATTTTAACACCCACTTTTATGGGTAAGATGATTGTGCCTAAAGTAGGGGCAATAGTTTCGTTAAAGGCACACAACATACAGTAATTGGGTGATGATGGTGTTAGGTAGCTGAAGCTATTTAAAGGTATGAGTTGATATGTTGTTAATACGACACTATTGTCAATCATAACTCTCTTGATGAGAGTATTGTTGATTTGGGAAGTGATGAAGAGTGGAAGGTCATGGTCTTCATATTGCAAGGAAGGGATTTTAGAATTATTGATAACAATAACAAAAGATATTTTAAGGGTGCTAAAAAAGTTGGAAAATGGTTGAAGGAGATTTGATCGAACTAATATGGAATGGAGAGCTTCAATCACTAATTTTTAGTACTATGGATAAGTTTAAACAAGTTCATAGAGGGAAATATTCATAGGAACTTGGTGGAGTTGCTTTATGATCGCATTTTGTACAAAGGTGGTAGATTGGGTGCGTGGGGTGGTGAGGATGGATACCTTATCCTAATGGATTAGGTGATTAAGGAGCTAAAGAGATAGAGACTTTAGTCCTATTTTGGTTTAAGGCCTTAGGGTGTTATGTGTGTGCTCTTGTGGTTATACAAACCATGCCTATTTGATGGAGTGGATTTTTAATGGAAGAAGCCTCAATCTTGTTGGATATGGATTTGGTGTTGGATGCTAGTTTTAAAGAGGTGGATTTATGGTCGAGACGGTTTGATTTGATTTGATTTGGATGTTTTGGATCTATGGGAATAAGTTATTTTCTATCAAGGCATCGAATTATGGTGTGGAGGGAATGATAATCCTCGGTGGAATGTTTTGGTGTCCCATGGTATGCAAAAATGCTTCATAATTGTACCAAGAGGTCTTCCACCCTTGAGAGTTAGATGAATTAATAGGTATTGTTTCCATGGTAGATGATTAAATGAGATTTTATAGGATTCTAGAACATTATATTGTTGAAGTTTTCTCGAGATGATGATGGTGAAGGGATCTATACAACGTTTGATGATTTGGAGGTTAAAGATAATGAGGCCACATTTTACGTGAAATGTTTAGGTGCTGGTTGGGAATGCCCTTAGATTTTGTAATAGTGACTATGAATTTGAATGAGGGATGAGATGGAAGACAAATTCTGTACATTTCATGGTAAAGTCTTTTGACGTTTTTGTGTTAAAGTTTCTATTTTTTTGGATGAATGGTTTATGGATTGTGTTTTGAGATTCTAGATGTGGTGTTGGGTGGCATGGTATTTGAAAGAGATTTTTGATTTTTAATATGGGATTATTTTATAAGAATTTCAAAGAGGCAAAACGTGGGTCCGAAGAAGATGTGATAGATGTAGGAGTGTCCATGATCTTGTACATAATAAAATTTGGAGAAGTCGGGCGATTTAGATGGTACTTCTATGGAAGAACCACTAGGTGTTGACAATTTAAGTGAGAGATATTTAAAGGTTTTGATGATAAGATGAGAGGTGATGGTGTTGGATTGTGGTTGACTATTGGATGAGGAATGATTTAGGAAAGGTTGTTTAAAGACATCCAATTTTTGTTTAGGAGGTGAATTCGGATTGTCAAGTTGTAACTCACCTCGGTCAATAAGATCATGAAGGAAGTTATTAAATGAATGATAAATTTCAATGTCGTGGCTTCAAAATTAATGGCAATTAAAATATTCATTGTCTTGATACCATGAAGGTTTAGAAACAAACACTTCAATAGGGTGGATAGGGGAAGTTTTATCATGCACGTGGTTAGGAGTTTATCAAAGACTATCTTTGTCATATTCTCCAATGGGTGTATAGTTACGTTGAGACTAAGCCTATTCAAAATATGAACAAACTTTGGATTTGTATTTTACGATGACCACATTTATTCATCCTTTGGATTTATTATTACTAGAATAAGGTTTAAAGGGAGATTCAAGTTTTTGTGCCAATGTGTCATTATTATTGTCATTGATGTCAAGTAACATTGATGTCAAAGAGTGTCTAGGTGGAACATGTGTCAACATAATGATTGTAATTGATTAATTGATATCAAATGAGGTGTGTACCATGATGGGTTGCATTGGTGAGTGTTCATTGATGATGTATCATGGTGTCTAGGTGAAAGTGCATGTTCTTGATGCATAATACAAGCAATATGGTGTTTTGTATGAGCTCCAAAGGTTTTATGAAGGTTGTTATGAGGTCTATCAAGTTCAAAGTGATGTGGTAGAAGTGTGTAAGTGTCCACAAGGTGAATAACATCTCATTTTATCCAAGGCATAAGTTGGAGGAAGCCATTCTAGCCCTAATCCTAGACCTAGTGCAAGTAGATTGCATGATTACTTGAGGTATGAGGTAGATCAAGTTAATATGAGTATGTGAAATTTGTTTTAAGGTTTCAAGGCATGTGTGGAAGATGTCAAATTCCATAGTTCAAATGTATAATATAAGTTCAAGATCTTAATAAGCAAGTTATACAAGACAAGGCAAGTAAAGAATAGGAAAACCATGATGTATGGATATTTTCAGGAGTGAGAAAGCATAGATAAGAATTTTATCTCATTAAGGAGGTCATTAAAAAATTTTATATTAATTTTCACGATAAGAGAAAAGAATAATGCATGAAAAATTGTATTTTCCCTATTGAGCTCTCAAAATTGCTATTCCTAGCTTGAAGGTCAACTTTAGATGCTCACCCACATGTGTGTGCTTTGTATGGGGGCATGATATTTTTTTTGATGTTAGGTCATGAAGCTAACAAGTTTTTAAAGAATAATGAGGTCAAATGGACATCAAAATTTTATGAACCATTGTTAAGAAGGCAAGTGGGTTTAAACCCTCACTAAACCCTAGTTTTAGAGCAATGGAGAAAATATAAATATTTTTGGTATGTAATCACATGGGAAATCTAATTTGAAAGTTAAATGTTGTAGATAATTCATCACGGGTAATTTTGGTGGTGGTTTCATGTTTCAAGTATGTTACTAAAGTACATAAAAAACCCTTATTTTGTGAATATTTTCTATTACGAGTTAATTTTTAGGTTTCATGAAGTGAAACAAATTATGGGAGAAATCTTGGGATGTGAGTTAAGCACTCATGAAAAGATCTAGGCAAATTCAGTGTAATAAATTGGTGAAATAGGTCTTCCAAGTTGACCTACCGTAATGGCCTAGAAGGTCTAAAACTAGTCATGATGGTCTGAGAAGTGTGTGATAGAAATACATAATTTAGCAATGTTTTGTGATTATTGTTAGGGATTTGAGGTCTATTATGATGTGCTTGAGCTCTTAGAGTAATTATATGAGGTGTACTTTGGTTGAAAACCTAATGGCCTAATCAGTCATATTAAGCATGTCAAGAAGGTTTGTTGGTACAGTGTATGCAAGGTGATTTTTCTCCATGTGACATATACATATGAGTGTTTGAGGAAGTGTGAAAGGATTACCTTAAATTGTTCCATGTAGTGGTTATTCCTATAATTTACCTTGTAGGTGTTATAGGTTGATGAGCTCAAGACAGGTTCTTGATTCCTTGAAGCAAGTTTGAGCATTTATGAGATGAAGGTGTTCTTGAGAGTTGTGCCTTGATTTGGTGGTTGCCATGAGTTTTTCACTTGATTAATGATGATACCTTTCAAGTGACATGAACCTTGATGAATTATTTTTGTGTGTGAAGTTTCTTGTTCTTGGAGAGTGGTATTTAGGTGTTTAAGACCTAATAGGATTTTCTTGCATTTTGGAGTGTTCCATGGTGAAGATGGATTTTACAGAGCTTCTTATGCATTGAGATGATGTTGAGAGGTTGATGATGAAGTGTCTAGATCTTGTGTATTATTGGTGATGCTACCTTGTGCCATTTTAGTTTAGTTTTTGATCGTTGGCGTGAAGACTTGCTTTTAGACTTAATTATGTAGTATTGTAGTGTTTAGGCATATGCCAACCTATATGGTATCTTTATGTCATTTTTATGGATATGTGAAGGGATGTTTTAAATTTTTCATGATTGACATTAATGATATTTTCTGATCTAACGTTATTTTTGTGATGATTCATGTATATAAAGCAAGTGTATTTTCTCATTTGAGCTAGTGAAATGAATGGAGTTGTGAGTGAGCTAAAGGAAGAGAGTGAAGATATTAGAGGTCTCTAGAGAAGAAATAAAAAGAGGTATGAGGATTTTATAAGATAAGAGGAACATATATTCAAGATCATTAGACCTAATCAACACATGTTGGTGTATATATGAGTGAAGAAGGAGAGATAGTTTTTTGAGAAGGTTTTGAGTGAAGAGAGCTAAGAAAGCGATCACAATCAGTTGGTGGAGCAACAATGACATTAAGTGATCTTCATTTCAGGTGGCTGAGTTGGTTCTTGGTCATCTTGGGGGTTGTATCCTCCTTGTAGAGTTACTGCTATACTAAATTAGGGATTGGTGCTCCTTGTATGGTTGGTGCTCTACTAAACTAGGGGTTGGTGCTCCTTGTAGGGTTGGTGTCTCACTAAAAAAATATCTTGTGATGTGTAATATTCATGAGAATCATTTATGTTGAGTAATATATGTAGATTTTTAGTGGGTTTTCTTCCCCTTGAGGGTTTTTATATGCCTGAAAATAAACATGTGACTTTAGACGCACACGACCTCCCGAGGTCGTTTGGGACAAGGAATGTGATGGATGATATGGTAAAATAGTAGATGGATAATGTATAGGTGGGATAGATGATAATGATAGCAAGAAGTCAAGGAAATCATATATTCTCAACCCACAAAATAGGGATCTATTAAATGAGATAAATGAATGCTTGTCTAACTTGTTTGGGGTGATACTACAATCAAGGATGGTCGCGGTGCATAGGTTGGTGTCAATATCTATAGAACAAAAAAACAACTTGGTTGTGGAAGATGAGGAAATTATCCTTCATTGTCTATGAATTCCTCTCCAAAGAGGTTCATGAAGATATGATAAGGAAAAATAAAGGGTTTTGGGGTCTAATTTGGTCTACCTAATTAGTCCAATATTCCTCGGCAATATATGATTCTTAGTTCAAGGAAATGATTTGATCAATGATTGTACGAGGCACATGTGTAGCTCTAAAAAACAACTAGTGCAATCCTTGGTCAATATCAGTTTGGTCTCACTCAACATTTGGTTGTCTAATAAGTGGGTCAAATATTCGAATGTGTTGTTGTGGTGGGCCCGGAATGGTCATGTGGGTGCTAAAACAAGAGAAATGGAAATAAACAAGAAAGCTGAAATCCAAAGGGGCTGAGAACTAATATCTAGTAGCCTAGGCCACTAAGGAAGTATATGTTGTATTCTTTCCAATCTAAATTACTTTAATTCCTACTTTTAAATCATAGAAGTAAATAAATTCAAATTAAGTAAAAGAAAGTTGATTTCCTCTTTTAATTAACTAAGTTTGATTTACGAGCATCTAATTAAATCACAACAAAGCAACAAGCTATCTAACTTTTTTGTGTTTTCAATGAAGCTTTGAAAGAAATAAACAAAATGAATCTACTCTAACTTCTAATTTATTTTTTTGTTCTTTTCTAGTTATTGGAAATTAAATAAAATAAATCTACAGACAAATAAACTAATTAAAACAAAAGAATCTACTTCTATACTAAATTAAATCAAACATGGAATATTCGAATGTGGTTATTCCTCTGTTGCAGGATATGAAGCTAATCTAATTTAAACAAAGATGTTTTCTAATTTGTAATTGTGGATTTATACTTCTTCTAATTGCTTCACCTCAGAATCATGGGAAGAAATAAGTCTCACCGTAAGCAATTTATTCTTCCTCTCGATACTTCCTCAGTAAAACCTCAAAATGCATTAAATAAGCTGATAATGAAGAATTTAAATGAAATACATAGACACGAAGCTTCCTCAATATTATTTCCTAGAAGATCCATATGAATAAGCAAGAAATAATATTTAAATAGAATTTTGTTCATACGCAAATAAAAACTGGAAATGAAGAAATGAAACACACATGTATTTAAAATGAAGAAGTAAATAAGTTCTTTCATAAGTTCTTTCACAGAACCTTCCTCCAAATTATTTCTGGGAAAATTAACAGGATAAGCCGAGAAGAAAATATCAATGGAAATCTTCTTACGATATGTAAATTCTACTCCTTAAGACAAATGTATCTAACGACAATATTCTAAAGAAATGAAAGCTTTGAAAGAATTATAAATGCACCCCAACCTAGATATGTAGAACTATGACAATATCCAAGTATGGTGATGATTTATTTGGTCTCCTCAACTTCCTTTCTAGATGTGAGAGTCTAATTGATCCATAGAAAAAGTTGGATGATTATAGAAGAATTCAAGAAGATGCTAGAGAAGACTGGTTACAGGATAGTTGGTCACAAATGCAGACAGGAAGAAACAAAGCAATGAACTGAGTTATTTGTGTACTTCTTGGAAATATTTTGGCAGAGTAATGATGTAATTCAAATCAAGAATCTCCAACCCATCACATGGGTAAAACTTGGATTTTATAGAAAACTATAAGAGAAAAGTATAGCACACTTAGCAATAAAGAAGTGTTAAATCATCCCAAAGAGGGGATCTCAACATTCTAATAATAGTAAACATGGAAGAGGATTTTAATAGGTACCAAACAAGTTAGGAATTGAGTGAAATGGTCAAGAAATGGGTGAGAAAGAAACTTTAAAACTTGAGACATGCTTACAAAACACTCAGTTTGGATTCTTAGGAAAATGTGCATGAAGGTTACCCAACCACCAATCTAGATAGATCGGTGATTAAGTAACTTTCATAGTAGTTGCAGAACAACCATGATGGTTGTGTGAATGAAATTCATAGAAACCTCAAAATCATAAGAAAATGGCTCGGAAAGACAAAAAAATATAAGACAAGGATAAGTTAGGAAAAATAAGCATGCTTAGAGAAAGGGGAAAATATTTTGACTTCATCGCTTTTCTGGAAAAGAGAAAATCATCATCGAGTCTTTTACCATTCCACCGATGTGGCACTGTACAATTTTGGGTTTATACAATTTCCCAATTAAAAATGGTGTTCTTGTGTTCTCTCTTGTTTCATGCTTATGTAGATGGTTGATCTGATGCTTGATGGTTTGCAAAGATAACTAATAAGATGACAATTGGTTAATGAATGTTGAATGAATGCTTGAATTATGTATGCAATTTAAACACTACCAAAGAAAAATTTTTAAAGGACTGATTCACCCCTCCTCTCGGTCATTGTGCTTCCAACAAGGTTTGGGTTTCTTAGACCATATTTTAACATACCATCTTTGAGAGAAAAAAATTCTAATTTACGGGCCATGGTAAAGGCTTCATCGAACATATGAAAATATTGGATTTGAAGTTTTGATGATATATGCTTAACACAATAACGAGAAAATAACTCAATCACTTCATTTTATGGGAGCAAGAAAGATAGTTGATTGATAATCATGTCCCATCTAAGGACATGGGGAATGTCCTCAACATGAGATATTAATTGTGGATGATGAAGTAGCATGCATGGAAAAAAGCTTTGATGTGTTGTTGAGGGTCCTCCTAACTTTAGAATTTTATAAACTTTGGGATTTCCTAGTGTGGAAGATAGGATTTTAAAGGTACTAATGGATAGATGGGCATGTTGCAGATTTATTCATATGATAGGGTACTTTTAGTACCCATGATAGTGGCTTCAAGGCTTATAATCCTATTCATGAGTGTTTGTAAAGGGTCATTTTGAGGTTGTTGTTGAAGGTTTGAAGATGATGAACTAGGTTGATTATAAATATGTGGGTTTGGTTACTGGTATAGCTGATATGGTAACGATACATTATGATGAAGATGGGTACTTGTGGAAAAATTATGGGGATGTTGAGGTATTAAGGGTTGTGAGTATTGAATGTATTGGAAAGGTATGGGAATATAATTATTAATAAAATTTGGAGATGGATATGGTATATATTGAGATGGAATAGAAGTGTTGATAAGAGGTTGGGATGGTTGCATAGATGTAGTGGGAAGGGATGTTGCTAGATTGTGAGAGAGGGAAGTAGATTCCTGCTATGAAAAGGGGTGAGTACTAGAAATAGAACTTATATTAATGAGGGGTATAGATGCGGGGATAGACATGACTAGATTCTGGATTGAAGATGTAGGTTGTTGTGATGGGATGTGTTGATATTCAATAGAAGAGATCGTAGTAAAGGGAATAGAAATTGAGCTTATGGGAGGTGGGAAGAAGCACCTTTGGAGGCTCCAAGATTCAATATAAAAGGAGATGTGTTAGTGTTGGTTTGTGAGGCCATTGAGATCGATTATAGATTCAATGATGGAGAAGGTTATTAGTGGATGTGTCTTGTGACGATACAACATTAAGGTCAAAACTAATGATAGGGGCTGATGAAGTAGGGACTAATGTTCCCAATTCACCAGTAGTGGAGTAGGGATGAATTTGTTGGATAATAGGCTCATGATTGGGGTTAATGATTTGGGAAGAATAAAAGGTGATAGTAGTAATGGGAGGTTGATCTACAAGTTCTATTTCTTTGTAGGAAGACACCTTGGGAAGTAAGGTAAGCATTAAGGGCCACTGGGTTAGAATCCAGGATTTTTGTGAAGACTGGATCACCACTATTGAAGAACCATGGTCTGGGTGGATCTGGGATTTTTGATGTGGATAACTGGGTATTAGGAGAATGTGGGGGTTCTTGGTTTGTCATCGAAGATGATCGAATTGATCAATTATGCCCAAGATTTATTTAAGGTGAGATTCAATATTATCTAGGGATTATTGAAGATGGATTATTATATTATTGGTGTTTTTAGATGAGATTTTTATCTAGTTAGAACCATGAACCAAGTAGACAATCAATGAAAAAATAAAAATGATTGTTTAAACCAATTGCAAGTAAGTCATACAATAATTTTTTATTATCTTGATTAATTTAAGAAAAGTGTGAAATGAGAAAAATGTTTGAAAGGTTACTAAGAAAAGGTTATCTAAGGCTAGTTTGAGATGATTTTAAGGAATAAATCCTTGATATACCTAAAGGTATATGAGGCCCAGATCTTTGTTAGTGTTTATACTAGGCATGATATTGGGGCCTATCCCCTCACTTCACATCCCATAATGATAAGGGTGTCAGGTGCTTAGCCGATATACTACCCACCATATTGTTTATATTTGGCTAGTACACTAAGTTGGCTTATCCTCTTGGTGATGAAATACAAGTAGGTCTACATGGGAAGGATTGCTTAAATGTAAATTTGATGTGATATGTGGTTTGATTGTGAATGAAGGGAGTTTTGTAAATGTAATTCTTTCAACTCCTACTTAAACTATGTGAGAAAACATGTATAAATGTTCATTTTAAGACCCCAATAGAAATGTTTAGTTTGATGAGAAAAAATCACACAAGACACAATACCGAAAGGAAAAATGAAAGAAAAGGGGCACACTGTGATTGCTATTCCTTTTTTGATTTTAAATTTTAATTTTAAGAATTTTTGAAACAACAACAATGTGTCCAAGCTGAAATGTTAGATGATATTAGCAAGAAAAGAAATAAAACTTTATAAAATCTAATTAAAAAGGGACTAAAGGTCCCACCAGGTCTTCCAAGATGTTTATGGTGAATTCAAGTTAGTTGCTATAATGATGAAATACAATAAACTCAAATAAAACAAGGTTTATCAATATCTACATCGAAAAATTTAATGTGGGGATGGTTGGACACAAGAAAAATGCAAGATTCTCCTTCTTTCCATAAGTGAGAAGACCTGCATACAAAGACAACTAAATGGGGAAATATTAGATAAGGATTAAATAAGTGGCTCGACAAAGGCCTATCCTAGGAATACAAAGGGATTCCTTGAAGGTTTTTAACTCCTGTTTTACAATCAAGTGATTTGATAATGGTAATAAGATAAATAAACTTGAATTTAGAATTCAAGAGGAATGGAGAGATCCTTCTCTATGTTATGGGTGGCCCAGGCTAGGGATGTGGCAAGCTCAAAGTCCAGGAAATAGTCAAACTAAGTTTTTTTGTTGCATCCTATATTTCATGTATGACTTTGAGCTGATCTTACATGTCTTATATTTCTGTAGTGAGTGCGATGGCACACATGTTGAGCTCGTGTGAGATGCAAACTACTCCCACATGAAAGGATATTGAACAATTGGGAGATTGTATATGCTTGTGATGGGATGTGATGGAATTGTAATAATCATCTATAAAAATTACTTCTTGCAAGACAACATATTAGGCCATAACAAGTTGATGAAAATATGATAAATTCTAGAAGTGGATAAAAGATAGGGATCAATGATGATCAAGGATAAAAAGGGTTACTTTGATAAAAGCTGATAAAAATGTTATAATTGATGTAAAGTGAATTTTGAAAAAGCTAAGATGGACTAAGGGGATTCTAGAAACATGCAAGGTTCATAAAATAGAGATTGATATGTATTTTAAGGGATAATGAGAATCAAAGGGGTTAAACAAGAATCAATGATGATCGGGAAATGATGACAATCATGCTAAAATTGTAGATATTTTAAAACTTGACCAAATGATCAAACGAAGGTCCGAATGTGAAGCGAGATATGGAGGATAATGTAGATGACTGATTATAGACTATAGTTTATGAAAAATATGATTGGAAAATATAAATAACAACATACTAATCTTATTGGATGTTTATAAGGGATACGAATCTACAAAAGGCTTGATTGACAATTTGATGAGATTTATCCAAGGCTTGGGAGTAGAGTGTTGATTTTTCCAAGCGTAGTGATTTCATACATAGGTAAAACAATTTGTTCCCAAATATAGTCTTTAAATACCTAGAAAATGAGAGGAAAAGTTGGATAAATAGAATTGACAACATTCGCAACGATTGCCGACAATCAAGAATCAATGGTGATTTGTCGAGAGATGTAAAAATGATAAAGGAAAGATGGAAAATGGTTGAAACCACTTGTCATCCAAGGATTAATTTTGTTTGATAAATGGTGGAAGGTTAGTAATCTAGGTAGGAATAGGTCAAGGGGTTAGTATGGGTAGGATAAATTATGCTAGGCTAGTTTAAAGTGGTTAGGGGAGGGTAAATAAATATCTATGTGGGTAAACTATGATTTATGATGGTAAGTGAGTGTTTGTGATGGTAAATTATAATGTACTTAGGATAGGGATAATAATGTTGATAATGATGGTGTGATTAATGTGTTTTGGGTCACCTAGGAGTGGAAAGTGGTGTCTATAGTGTCTTTACGCACATAATGGGTTGTTCATCATGATTTTTTAATAATCATGGTGCTAACTCCATTGTGTAACAAATAAAATAGGTTGTTCTCAAAATATAAAATCTGAATGAAATCTTAGCTACAAACATAATCAATCAATCATATCATCATTATCATATCATTAATTCAACATACATAAATGGAAATCAATAATCATCCATCGAAGATAATTAGACATGAGTGACACAAAAATAAAATAAAAATCATATCAATAAAATTCATTAATCACAAACATCATTGTATGTCTATCATGTATTATCTACCATCATCAAAAATATATTAGAAAAAATGACCAATGATTTTTTCTCACACCCAACCCTCTATTCAGTCTTAAATCCTATTTTTGGCCTTTGACCATCTGCATGTCATTTTTTATCCCATTTTGTCTCTCTCATCATCCTTCTTCACCTTGTTCCTATTAAGTGGCTATCCACCTCTTTATCACGTCACCAATCTACTTGAGGGGGCACTCCCTTAACATAATATACACTGATGGGGCATCCAAATGCTTCATTGGTGAAAATTAGATAGTCCACCATACTTCCTCATCATTTGTTCACCAATCTACATGTGTATACTAGATTTAAAGTTCTATTACTTCATAATAGCACTTTAAAGAGGGGCAAATGTAGACACCCTAAAATATTGCATTACACATTCTAAACCTCTCGAAATCATCTCATAATTACTTCACAGTTCATTATGACCATTTTCCACCACCTTTTGATCATTTTTTATATATTCTGCTATTTTGTGACCTTTAATGACATGCTATGACATTGTCCCGCAACTCCCCTAGTCATTACTATCACTCACACATGGTATTGAATTATTATATATTCACACTATGGACCCTATTACACCCCTATCCCATCCCTAGGATTAATTAATTAATCATATCATTCTTATTATTCATCTTCTATCTAATTAACTAATTTTATTAGCTAATTTAATATCATAATAATTAAATAAATCTTATATTATCCATTTACAATTCACCTCTTATATAATTCATTAATATCACTTCACTAGTCAACATCTCAAGTTAATTAGAGAAAAAATCAATTAAAGATTAAATCATTAAATATATGCAAGAGGACAAATTTAGATTAAATCAAATCATGCATTTGAGTTAACTAAACATATCTCCCAAAAAAATGGCATTCTAAAAATAAATCAAATCAATGCAAAAGCTAAAGGTCATATCCACTCCTTTAGGTGAATAAAAAAATTCAAAGAATCAATATTAAATTATAAAAATACATAACCATACACAAGGCATTATGCCACAATCATTGGACACCCACAATGTCTCGAAAAAGTTAAAGGACCTTAGGCTACAATCAAAGGAGAAAACAAATACACACACACAACTAGCAAACATGGATGAAAAACAAGAAGAACAAGATGGGAGGAAAAAAATATGATATATGATATATGAAGGAGATGACAATGAATGTAAACATTACACAAGAAACATGTGTTAGTCTGTTATTTTTAAATATTAAAAATACAGGATATATATGTAATTGAGCGTAATGAGAAAAGAAAGGAAACATAATGGAAATATAACACATGAATTTAGTATGCAAAATGAAGATGCCTCAGAGGTTAACAATCTAAGTAAAGGGTAGGACAAAAACTATTATCATGTACCGCTTTGTAAATTTCTTATATCATACTCAATATGCCATGTGGATTCATGTCTAAAGAAGAAATGATATCCATCAAACCGAAGGAGTAAAAACATGTATAATGTTAAGTGTGAACAATGCATGCTATAAAAATAGGTCTCGATTTTTAATTCTTGTAAATATTTAAATGTTTTTTGTTTTAGGCCCTCCATGAGGGCATACATGAAAATATATTCTCCAAAGAGAAGGAAGGGTGATCAAGGATTCCCCGGTGTATGTGTGCAAAGTGAGGCTCAAGTGTAGAACATCTCCCTCTATAGTCAAGTTGAACCTAAAAATAGAGTACATCATGAGGAAATGAGTGGAGGATAGTATAAGAAATATCAATCTTGCATAAATGGGAGTGGCCTAAGAAGGTATAGAAGCCGAGGCTATAAAATCATATCATGATAAATGCTTGATGGAGGTAAAATATGCAACCATGAATAAGTAGCCTGAAAGCCAATGTAATTTTTGGATATAACATGATGATGATCAAGGGGTCATGCTTAGTATCTATCAAGGGTGCATATGTGTCATAAGTAGTATCAAGATAATGGTGTATAAATGTATCAATAGTAGCATATGGTGTATAAGAAACATCAATGAGTGTAGACATAGAAGATGGTATAACTAGAGGATGATGACTAAGAGTAGCCTCATGATGGGTAGACATATAACAAGTGCCATGCCATGTAATAGAGATAATATGCATAGGTAGTGAAAGATATTGTGAGGGTCAAATAGATATGTGTATTGTAGATGAAACAAATACTTGATAATAGTAGGGGAAGTAGTCTATAAATTATTTGATTAAAATATAGCAGATGTAGAAATAGATGAGGAAGAGAAGTCCCACTCAATGATGTGCAAATCAATTATATTTTTAATAATATATTGCAATGAGGTACATCAATTGGTATGGTGTACAATTTAGTGGTAAAAATTATACTAGAGATTAACATTAAAATTCTTACTAGGAGGACGACTTATAGAAAACTTAGACTATAGAGGGAGAGACACGAGACCATGATCAAGAAATTTTTCAATATAGTATGTGGTGGAAAAGGTAAACATGTGAAATAAAGATTATAAAAAGTAGGAGAGATAGATGTAGATGTATTAGGAGAACCTTGGGATTGAGAAGAGTGATATCCGAAAGGGAAGGATACCATTTATATAAATATGTAGAGTCATGATAATATAATTGCAAGCTTGTAGGTTTAAAGTAATTTGTGTTGCATGCACCCAAGGGATCCCTAGAATGATGTTATAATTAGGATGATAAGGAACAACATAACAAAGTGCATCAAAAGTTTTGTTACCAAGAGTGATCGAGATATTGATAAAATGTAAAACCTTGTGAGGTACATTATCGATGCATGAATGCTAATATTAGAAGGATCCAAGGTGCTAATAGTAATACCTAATTTATGCACAAAATAGATAGTACACACATTGAGGTTAGATGCTTTGTCAATAAGAACACTCTTAACCAAAGTTTTATGTACCATAACTTGAATATAGAGGGGGAGTCCATTGTTAAGGAGGGTTTATGGAGGGAAAGCCTCAAGGAGGGGAAAAAGAGTCTTGTGAAGAAGAGAGTCTATATCTTCCCTATATGCATTCATGGGATTATTATTTGACATAATATGTCATGAATTACATCCATACACATGGGGTGATATCTAAGGTACTCTAAGAAGGCGATAGATAAAACACTAAAGGAAGCCATTGATATAAAAAAATTAGACCTGAATGCCAAATGAAATCACTAGGGTTAGGGTTATGATGTTTTATTATAAAATGTTGGGTTCACCAAATAATTTCAATTTTTATATATTTCCTATTTCATTCCATTTTAATACTTAGTATGTTTTTAGTTAACATAAACAAAAAGTATGCAATAATGCAACAAGAGGATATTTTGATATAATTAATTTCAACATTAATTAACCAAATCAAAATTATATTGTAGATAAAGTTACTATTGATCTAGAGCCTATCAAAACATGAAGGAGAGATTACACTTAGCTAATTCTATGTGGATATGGGAGGTTTTGAGTGATCTAAGTGCAAAAACAATTTGATCTAAGAATTAAATTACTTCATTGTTGAAACAGAACTAGAAATTGTACTGGTCAAAACTATATAACTAGGTCAAGAACATCTATACGGTCTTGGACCTACTTGGATTATAGATCTATAACTTTCGTGTGCCTCACTTAATTGGAAATGATTGTCGCTTATGTGTAGGTATTCTTCACTATAATTCATAATGGCTCTGTATTTTGATTAAACCTCAAACCCACATATTGCAAGATGGAGTTCCAAAAAAAAAAAGTTATGTTGGTTATGGGAATTCTCGTGCACTACCGACATCGCCACTACTCTGAAAAGGTCTCAAACCACATGTTGTTCTCCTATCATGTGATATCTACAATAACACACTCCAAATTTGAGAGAACATTCTTTGAAAATACCTTGCTTGAGTTTTACACTTGCTATAATTGTGAGAGAAAAATTGGGTCACACTCCCCTTGGTCCCCTTTCGAATAACCAACTTAAACACATTCACCTAACCATGACCCTTATACCCCACATTAATATTAATTTAATTATTTACAATTAAATTAATACCCATCTTCACCCCATTATTAATTTAATTACTTTAATTAAATGGATGGACACCTCACCATAGACCTATTTATAGCATGTTTCCATAAATGAATAAGACTTGGTTTAACCCCAAAAATCAAGGCCTATTGTTCCTCTAACCACCTTCCCGCTCATGAAAACATAACAACCATTCTGATGCAGTAAATAAATGGGTAGACTTGACCCAAATGATTGCAAGATTTTTCATTTTAAGTGAACCTAGGGAATCCCACCTTAACTAACACCGGTCAACCAGAACCATCATTGGTTACCATTTATTCACTTTGCAACCTTGTTTTTGGGTTGTCGGATTCTAAGATCAAAGAGAAGAGAAGAGAGTTGCATGCAAGCAGAACCAAAGTATTTTCACACCTACTGCAGACATCCATATCCAACACCAGGACATATCTACAGTATTGCACTCGCAGTAACATTATGGGAAGCACCAGTGTGGCACCAAGCTCCATCCCACCAATCAATCATCACCACCACATAGTCATTTAAACTGAAACACTAGTAAGTACATTTATCACCTATGTTATTTTATCCTTGCCCTGTTTTAAAGGTTTCTATCACATTTGTTGTCATTTCCTACGTGTATGCCCTTTCCCCACTATTCCCCTTTCGTAAACCTCCACCCACACCATAAAACCACCTATACTCGACGCCCGCATATTTTTTAGTGTTCCTAAGATCCCCATATACCTCATTATGCCCTTTGTCATCTCTTCCGACCTTAGCTAAACCTTATTAACAAATTTTATTGAATCTTACCAGCCCACCTCTCTACCGATGCGGTTACCCATAACCTTTGTCGGCTCGCCTAACCGTGATCGTTCATACCTCGACTGACGTTGGTCTCTATGTTTACCAACACCATGTAAACCAACAACCACATACCAACCAAGAAAACCCAAAAACCTTACCCACCTTGCTAAGACCCTATTTGTGACCTACATGACCACTTGAACAACCTACAAACTTGACTGAAGATCTTAACCCGTATAGGTTATAGTATTTAATTGGATCGACATTGATAGTGATATGAGGTACCAAAATCGAATAATAGCACTAGATTCATTTATGTATGTATTTTAGTTATTTCATAATTTGTTTTATAAAAATAGTGGGTTGACAACCTTCTAGGAAGTATCACACTTCCCAAATCTAGCATACACTAGGTAGTCCATTGTCATATATTATTTAACTCTTCTTTGGTGGTCTTGTTTTCTATTTCAGGTAGTTCCTCCTAGCCAAAAGGAAGCTCTCATAGTCAACATCGGATCGAGAAGTCAAAACATGCACATCAACCTCTAAACCAACACAATAGGTATTCCTCCTTAGCCCATAACACTATCTGTTTTGTCACATTCAGAAAATGTAAAGAAAATGGTGAAAAAAATTGGCACACCCGGTGGGAGCCATCCAGGGTTCCTTACATTTTCTTCATTCCTAGGTAAAATTGTGTGTTTTTTTCCCTTCAAAAATCTTACACATTAATTTTTCTTCTCTGGAATCATTCTTCCTCTCTTTATTGTCTAAAAACAATCATGTTTTTGGTGCTTTAAAAGGAACACATTCTTCTTTCTTTTTTTGCATTGCATTAGTGAAAGAGCACGTTCTTACCTATTCACCATTTGCTTCATCGAACGTAATTTGTCATTTTGGGCTTAAAATCAGTTGCATTTCATCCTTGTATGCTGCATTTAGCTCACATTAAAATGAGGGTAACCTCTATGATGGAAGTCATGCCCAACTGATGGTTGACACAAAGAATCGTAGAAATAACTCTTACTAGGAACACCTATCCACATCTTACCTAGGAACACCACAACGATCACATGATCGAGGATTGGAAAGTACTCCCAAACTGGTTATCTCTATCTAGTACCCCATCAGAGATCACCCCCACCATAACCTAACTTGAAACCTCACCTTTTAGATATCCTTCTTCATAGGATGCCTTCCCAACCAACAATTCTATTTTGGATTCACATGGTCATTCTAGAGAGCATAAGCTAAACAAACATAAGAAAATCACTCTTAGGATAATGTTTTTCTTATTTTTTCTTCTTGATTTGTGTTTTGAGGTGTGAGACTATGAATCTACATTATTCTTCTTCTTTTCACACTCCACCATCGTAGTTGGAGTATTATGACTTTGTCTGAGTGTGTCGAGGACTCCACATTTCATTCTCAGATTCCCGAGTTTGAATCTTTAGTTTATTTAAATTCACAAAATTTAGTTTCTTCATCACTCTCTCATTTCACAAGAACTCGGTGTCATTCAAGCAATCGTCATCGATTACACCTAACCGGTGTCACTTACGGCTTTCTAGTTATTTTTCCTGGAATAGCCTTCATCACTCCTTTTGTTCTACTTTTTGCCCTCGGGATATCATCTTATCCCCCTATTGATATTTCTATCATAACACTATTTCCTCATTTACATATTCATCAATTCTGTTTCACTTTGTGAAATTGATGTTTTTTTATAGTGATCGACATTGGTTTCAAAAACTCGACATCGTTTCCAATTAACCGCCATCGGGTCACCGACTAACGTCAATGTATGGTTTAGTTTTCAAAATTCAAACCTTGACCAAATTCACCCTCCTAGCCTCATTTTTCTTTGTTCCTACTATTTTCTATGTCATTTATAGAATACAGTCTTTCCAGGTCAACACTTACTCATATGGTGTTGACTCACAACCAAACTAACACTCTTATATTCCATGTCAGTCGTCAACCACTCCCACTTAGTCCTTCACCACATTTTGTCTTATCACCCATGGATCCAACCCTACCTACCACCATTACTACAAGTGACAAGGAGTTCACACGAATCCTTGATCAGAATCCCTCACCTTACAATTCTACCTTTCCCACTCTTCCACTTGGGATTCCTCAAGTCAATTGATATATGGAATTCATGTATCCATCTCTCCTACCCTTATCCCCACTTCTACATTAGCCCCTACTAGTTTAGTGTTACCTTCACCTACTTTACCCCTAGTGGTTTTGTAGCTAGGCCCCACACCCGCTATGACAGCCGCATCTACAACATCAGTCACACCCGTAGTATCTGTTGTTCCTTCATTGACCACCTAGAGCATAACCCCATCCGTGCCCATTGTCTCACTAGATACCAATTACAACACAACCACCCATGGTGTCGGTGACCCCTACTCCATTCTTGTATCTTTTCTTCTCCATCCATCCCGCAAGATTTAACCCCAATTGCTACTAGAGTCACTGCAACTACCCCACCTACATATACATATTATCAACAACCCCCTATCTCATTTGTCATTCATTCTAGATATATTCCCTCTATGTTGGTCCCCTATTCTCAACCTTCCTATTCGGCATCACCATACACTGGAATTCCATCCACATCACATGTTCAACACCAGCCCTCTTACGATGGAAAGGATGCATATACTAGAAGCATTGGTTTTCGGCTCACATAATTCTCTCACCTATGATGAAATCTGTAATAAGCCCATTCATCCATCCATTCCTACTCATCCATACCCTCTACATTGGGAAAACTTCAACCGCTTCAATAGTAAAGAATATCCACAACAACATTTGTGGTCTTTCAAACAAGATTGTTACTTGATCACTCATGATGACACTTTAGTCCTGTGGACCTTCCCGATGTCCCCGACAGACTGTATTATATTGGTATAGTGGGCCACCTAGACATTCCATCTACTCATTTAATTAAGTAGCCCAAGCCTTCTTATACCACATCTCAATCAACATTGTTAAGAAAGTCACCATGACTGATCTTTGCTCCACACGACAAAGATGACGACGAGTCTATTGCTGACTTTCTCGCTTGTTAGTGCAGCCTAATTAACCAACTCACATTTCAATTACCTTAAAATAAGCTCATAGATTTGTTTACTTTGGCTTTCACTAGACACATCTCACCAACCCTACAGGTGAAAACCTTCTACACCTTTGACGAGGAATTCACCATGGCACAAAAATTAGAGATTCGTGCTATCAAAGAAAAGAAAATTCAGCTACATAACAAGAACATTGCATTCAAATAAAATAATGTTTCTTCATCTTCAAAACCCGTAACAACTAATAAAAACCAAAAGGATATTCCAAATCCGTATTTCTCAAGGATGGACCCTCTCACCCATCAAACTAAGAAAAAGCATCTTCTAATCTCTCTCTTGTCCAAGCTTTCCATTTTAGATGAGAACAATGAAAGTATACCGCAATAGGGGAACCTTATTCTTATATTTTTGAAAATATTATTAAGGATGGTGCTATTACCCTTCCACCTATTAAACCATGCCCGTGTGGTATAAAGAACATGACTTTTGTACCTACCATCGTGTCAAAGCTCATAATGACGGTAGAATCGCATCACCTTCAAGAATATTGTCCAAGAAATGTTAGAAAACAAAGATCTAGTCTTGGATAACCCAAATGCACCCACTAACCAAAACCTACATATCTTCAAAAACCATTCCCTAATCATGCCCCATCTTCCAACCAAACTGGTGACACTTCAACCAATGATAGCAATGTCTCGGGAGGTCCACACTATTTTCGATGACATACCAGTTGCTTCCCAATTGCCCCTATTCCTTCCATAGATGAAATCTTATCCTAAGCTCCCCTACCTACACAGGAACCTATTTCATCTACTCCTCCACACATAGAATAACCCCTTCATTTTCTCCTTCATTCGTGAAAGAGCCCATAATTATCACTCGATTCTCACCCCTCAAATTACCAAACGGTCATCGCAGTAGCAACTCTCCTACTCATAAGGGATACGTGTCCACTCCTATACCGTCACAAGGAGAGTCCTCATCGTGCCCATCATCTCCTCTACCCATAGAGGATCCTATAGAAACCCCATTTCCTTTAGATGACCATTCTCCTTTGGACTTTTAAGATCATGCGATATTCTTTCCTCTCTCTTACCCACAAAGTATGAATCTAGCCATTTCCCTATTTCTCAAACACATTTTACAAGGATTGCTACTCGATCCACATCGGCCTACCTTACTGACAGCACCATTTTCACACTTTTTTCGATCTCTTGGATTATGTAGATAGAGCCTTACTTTGGGTACGTCTTCTACCTCTTGCTTCAACCCAAATGCAGTTGTCACTCAATGACACCTCCACAATCTATCCAAAAGTGTTTCAAGTAGTTAAACCAAACACAACCATGACTATTAGAACACCTTCCATGTCATCACCCATAGTCCAACACATACCTCTTCCCATAACCCATCACACACCTCTATCCATAACCCAACACACACCTCTCGCCCATAGCCCAACACACACCTACACCCAAACACCTTCCCACACCTATATCATCTCCCTTACCTAAACTCATCACTCCCTTAGGGGTCATGCCGACATTAAACCTTACTCACCCATCCATCAAATTATATTTAAACACATCTTCCCAAACCAACACTAAAATTCTTATAGCCCCTAAATGCAAGACCTAACCTCTTAGGCCTCATACACCAATCCCGCCTACAACACCATTGTCACCTTCACCTCTTCTCGTCCATCCTAGGACCTCACCCCTAAACCCCGGCTAAGAAAACTTCTTCCAATGGTAAATCAAGAATGCAGCAAATCACCTCCTCATCACGGACCTCTAATATACCCAAGTGATCCACACAACCCCCGCCATCACCCGTGATCTCTTTACCACCCATACCACCACTACCTTCCATAACTTTTTCACCGCCCATGACACTCTCTTCTCTTACACTCACACCTTCTAACCAACCTCTCCCAACCACCTCCATCTGCAACTCGGTTGCCCCCATGGGTAACCTATCCTCTTCCACCATCTTCTTTTTCCTCTACATCCCATACTCCCGTGTCAAATTTTCCCAAGATGGTGCAACCGAAAGCTAAGAATATTTTTACCCTCCAATAAGGTAGTCAAACCAATCAAACCTTCCATCGCCAAATTTTTTCCCCGCCTTTACCCAAAAAAATTCCCGAAAGACCTAAGACCACTCCACATACCAAAATACTTGAACTACCCCATTCCCTCTCCTGTAAAACCTCTTTCTTCGTAGTCGGTCCACACTCGAACCCAAACCCATACTCACCTCCCATTGTAATTCGTTAATGTGGTCCTACACTAAGATTTTAACCAATCTTTTAGAGACTTTTGTCATCACGTTTTGCACCGCTTTGACCTTACAATCCTCTCAAACCCAAACCAAAATGGTTTGATGAGACCAAGATTTGTGCCTATCATCGTGTGCCAGGACATGATGTTGAAAATTATAAGGCCTTGAAAACTGTTCTTATCCAATTTTGTCCTCCTAAGAAAAATTTCAGCGACAAAGATCTTCTAGATGAGGACCCCATTCCACCTTCGCCAATCTCCCTAAATCTTCTTCCATTACCTACTCAACGACCAGTATCTCCACCCCCACAACTCTTTTATCCACCCCCAAAATTCAAAATTAACATGGTCCATATTACCATCCACTCTCGAAAGACAAGGGAAAAGAAAAGGTAGCTAGCCCATCAACCAACCCTATACCCAACATACCATCTACACCCACACCCAAAGTCACCATTCGAGGTCCTGTGTATCCTATTTCGATGGGGTCACACATCACACAATGCTAAAACAATTACACCAATCCTCCCTCAAAATGTCTTTATATGACCTCATCCAAACCTCTAAGTCACACCGTCAAGCCCTCATGTAGATTCTTCAATATATCAAGGTTTTACCGAATGACCCCACGCCCGTAACCTCCATCATTACCCCTCGTCACGAAGCTTCTTTCATTAATTTTTCACCTTCCTATACACCTCCACCTACTTGCCAAGTAGTCACCCTCAAATTTTCGGATGAAGAGATCACTCCCTTCTAGTCTAATGACCCCGATCCCACTCTTTTCATCTTCGTATTTATCGATAATATACGTATACGATGCATTATGATTGATGGTGGTGCTAGTATTAACATCATCTCCTCCCATGCATACAACCAAATGCACATACCTGCCAATTACATGCATGATAACCCAATTATGTTGCACTCCTTCAATGATGCCATGACCTCTACCCTAGGTACCATCATTCTCCATGTCCGCGTGGGTCCCCACACTATCTTGAAACTTTTCTATGTCCTAGAAGGGGATCTCCAATATAATTTTTTGCTTGGATGACCTTGGATCTGTGTTATGGGTTGTGTCCCTTCGAATTTACACCGCTGCATCAAATTTGAACATGAAGGACATAATTACACCATCCTGGCTGACCCATCACCTTTCAAGACCTGTAATATGCTATACCGGCCTAATGATGTGCTTGTACTAGTCAAGGCATCTACCACTATCCCCACTTCACCTTCACCTATAAGCCCATCCACCAAGACTTCCATCACCTCTCCAACATCTAACCCTACTATCCCTACTACCGCCGCAGCCTCTACCACTACCTCACCTGCTTCCCCATCATCTAGCAAGTCATCTATCCCTGCTACCCACATATCGACTATTGACCCCTTAGAGGGTGTTTTTAATGCCTCAATATGGGGGAATACTACCTATACAATATTGACACTTTCCTCACTTCGTAAGAGTATGGGAACCTGCATCAACACCCCAGTTATGACATCCACGTAGGTGAAGTTTTTCCTTATGGTCCTCCCCACCTTCGCACTAATCTAACATATGGGGGACTTGATATTTCCACTTATAAAACCAAACCTCCATCCCAAACACAACCATTTTCACCGACTTACATTCCCTTACTAACCTGCCGCTTCGCTCACACTTTCCTCCACAGGTGTACATGGAAAGGATTTGGCTTCATTTTTTACAAACAAGGCTGCCATATTATCATTTCTTGTAGCATTCATAAACAAAATGATCGTAGTGGAATTGGATTTGATGTGCCATCTCCCAAGAAGGCTTGCATCGACCTCATTAAGTAAGACAAAACCTCCCCACCTCATTCACCCATGTCACCATATTCACCCACAGAGTCCATAGATCCTGAATCTATTCCTCCTAACTTTTTTTCTTCATAAGCATAATTTTCCTAGGACCTCTGACCAATCAATGCGATGGCGAGGCTCCCTCTTCTCTCCCACTCTCGTATCCTAACATGATTGATGACGATACACCTTCTATTAATGTCGCGTTCAATGTCAAGATGATGAGTCCGTCCTTACCTACCCGGGTGCGAGATGATTCTTATATTCACCAAATGTTACCTTCTAAGGCACAAACCATGTTGAATGAATCGACTATTGAAATCAAAATTAACACCGAGGATAATCCGCAAATTCTAAAGATAAGCCAATCTTTAGATGCTACTGAATAGGAAGCTTTTATCTCTTTCCTTTGGGACCATAACAACACTTTTTCCTGGTCCTATGCCGATATGCCCAGTATTGACCCAAAAATCATGGTCCAAAATATTGTAACCATTATTGATGCAAATCCCATCAAATAAAACCTATGGAAAATGCATCCTCACATTGCTTTTGGTCAAAGAAGAGCTTTAGTGCCTTCTCTTAGTTTCCTTCATCCTACCCATTGACTATCCCCAATGTATTTCTAACATCGTTCATATCACAAAGGAGACATGGGGACTCCGCATTTGCACGGACTTCTCGTGACCTCAACCTAGCTTGTCCCAAAGATGACTTTCCCCTCCCAGGCATTGACCAACTAGTTGATCTCACCACTAGCCATGAAATGCCATCACTCATGGACGAGTTTCTTGGGTTATAATAAAATATTACTGGCTCCAGAAGATCAACACAAGACTTCCTTCATCACCCCTTGGGGGTCCTTCTACTATCGAGTTATGCATTTTGGACTTAAAAACACCGGTGCTACATACCAACGAGCCATGACTTACATCTTCCATGACAACATGCATCACATATTGGAAGATTACATAGATGATCTTCTTTCCAAATATAAACATTGAATCAAACACTGACCATCCTTAAGGTCATATTTGACCACCCCATCAAGTATTGTGTTCATCTTCAACCAAAGAAGTGCATCTTTGTGGTACTTTTTCGGAAAAATCTTTGGTTTCATCATTTCTTTACATGGCATAGAAGTCAATCCTGCTAAGGTAAAGGCTATTTTAGAAATGAATCCATCCACTAATCTCCATTAAATTCAAAGCCTACAAGGTAAGTTGCAATCCATTCTTCGTTTTATCTCACAAACTTTTCGATCATCACAACCATTTCATCATCTTCTCAAGAAATAAGTTTCATTCAAATGGGACGATGAATGCCATAAAGCCTTTGAAGCCTTAAAACAATACCTCCTTCAACCACTGGTGCTCATTCCTCCTAAGGATGACCAGCCCTTCTACCTATATATTTCCGCCACTGACCATTCTTTAGGTTCCATGCTCACTCATCGTGATGAGCAGTAATGAGAGTAAGTGGTTTATTACATAAGTCATACCCTTCTAGACTACGAAATGATATAAACCCATGCCGAAAAACTCTACTTAGCCTTAGTTTTCATCGCCACCAAACTCCACCATTACCTACTCAACCAAAAACCTTTTTATTACTAATCTGACCCCTTACACTATATGTACGCCAAACCCCATCAACATCAACGAGTTGCACGTTGGGTTATGCTCCTTGCGGACCTCGGCCTTTAATTCATTCATCAAAATTCAATCAAAGGACAAGTTATCACTAACCAACTAGCCGACATGCCTCTTTCTAGGAATCAACTCTCTAACTTTGATTTCCCAGACGAATCCATAACTACCCTCTCCTTAGATGAACCCACTTACCAAATGAAACTCTTCTTCGATGGCTCCAAATGTCAGCATGGAGGTGGGGATGGTGTCATCCTCATTCCTCTTGATGGTGAACCTATGACTTTGTATTTCAAACTCAATTTTGATTGTACAAACAATATTTCCAAATATGAAGCACTCGTATTGGGCCTCCAGGTTGATTATGGCTTAGATGTTAATTCTATGAATATCTTTGGTGATTACTAACTAGTCGTAAACCAATTCAATGGTATATAAAAGTGTTGTAATGAGATACTTCAAAAGTATAAACATCATGTAGATATACTTTTGATCACCTTTGACCTTAAAAACTTCAAACCACCCCATGTTCTACCAATAAATTTGTAGATACCATGGCCTACTTGGCTTCTCAGATACCTACTTCTCCTACTGAATCTAAAATCTTTGTCACAATACAAAGGCTTTAATAACCCTCTTATTTACCTCGTGAGGTCTACTCCATTGAAACCATTACACTTGACCCTCATGACCTTTGGTACACGCAATGTGCAGACTATATTTCCCTTTTAGTTCTACCTATTGATTTCACTCGTAATGGACAATGAGCCTTTCTTAAAAGTTTTTCTCGTTATGTCATCATGGGTGGTCTTCTTTATAAGTGTGGCTTTTTGGTATTCTCTTATGATGCCTTACAAGTTCTAAATTCCCTACACCATTAAAGAAACTCACGATGGAATTTGTAGAGGCCACTTTAGTGGTTTAACTATCACAAAATGCATTCTTTACCTTGGCTATTATTGGCCAAACCTAAACCGTGATTTTTTTGACTATGTCAAACATTGTTTGAAATGCCAGAAACATACTAATCTCCATCACACACCTAGTCATGCTTACAAGTCGCATGAGACCTTTGGCCTTTCTCTCAATGGGGTTTGGATCTTGTCGATGAGATCAATCTCCATTCTTCATAATGCCACCAATGGATTATAACTACTACTGAATATTATACTAAATGGGTAAAATCCATCACCCTCATTTCTACAAAAGCCAATAAAATATGTGAATTCATCAACCATCACATCATTTTTTGGTCCGGTGTTCCTCACCACCTCATCACCGATGATATGCGATGATTTTGGCATCCAACTCAGTTTCTCATCACCTTATTACCCACAAACCAATGGTCAAGTAAAATCGACCAATAAAACCTTAGACAAAATTATTATGAAGGTAGTCAATGATACTAGGAATGATTGGAATACACACATTCCTTTCACCTTGTAGGATTATCGCACTTGTATTTGCACTTCGAATGCTGCCACACATTTTTTTCTAGTCTATGGTACCGAGGTTGTCTTACCTCTCGAAAACGTGATTCTATCTCTCCACATCTCACTACAAGACATGCTCAATGACGATGACTTTCTCCATGATAATTTGGCACAACTTGAGTTATTAGATGAATGTCATCTCAAAGGTCTTGACCATCTCCAAATCTACCAAAAACGTATGAAACATGCCTATGACAAATGTGTTCATGAACGAACCTTTTAGGTCGGAGACCTCGTCCTAAAGGAAAATCAACATGTAACTAAAGAAGAAAAAAAAAGTAAACAGGGAAAATTTTCTCCTAATTGGTTTGGGCCCTAAATCATTACCCATGCTTATGGATCAAGTGCTTATCATTTATCTTCACTCAAGGTAAACCCTGAACTCGAGCCCTCGATGCCTTACATATTTGATCATTTTATTGTTGACATAAAGTCCTATATAACTTTATGTCAGTTGATCGCTTGTCCTTTGAGCATTATTCACCTTCCATATTACCCAATTTTGAGGATCCATGAATAAACAAGAATCATGTGATTACCGGTCATCTTATAGCCTTATCTTCAATATGAGTACCACAGATCTACTCATAGCATGATTCTCATGGATACTTTTCATCTTCTACAAGATGGAATCCCATGGTCGTTCGTCACTCAAAACCACCCCTTTCATAATTAACCCCTGTGTACTATGGTTTTATCTTCCAAACAAGAGCCTACTCTTCCTCTATATTATTTTCCATGACTTAAATTTCCAAAAACAAAAAGGGATTCAACTCCTTGATTCAAAATTTTAGTAAAAGATTAATCCTTCACAAAGGGACATCTCCTCACTCTCTTTCCGCCACTATAAATAGACTGTTCCTGAAGGAAAACTATATAAATCCATTGAAAAATACAATAAACATACCCAGAAGCTTCCCACATCGATCGATTCACAAATACCTCAAGGAGATACTATACACGTCCCATATAGACTTCCCGCATTGATTAGTCTATTAAAAAAATTGATGAAATTGTTGTCATGGACTTGCCCATTTTTGGATCCTGGGTTTCTTGCTAAGAAAAATATGCTATCGTACACTAAGATTATGCTAAACCATTGAATTTCACCTCATTTCATTTTGCACCCTAGTTTTCTCTCTGCTCAAGGGGACTTGTTGCAAATGTGACATTTCATGATCATATGACTTTCTTCACCTTTATAATAGTCCATTATGCAACGCCTTTAGGGTCTTACGTTCATAAGCCCATCTTGGGTATGGTAGACTCTTTAGGTTCTTATCAATTAAGTGGTTCTTTTACCACCTCTTACCATTCTCCTCCCTCATTACTTATTGATTATCCTATACAGGACCAGATCATTGACACCTATATTTAAAACAACTCAACCATGCCTATGACCTAAACTCAACCATGCCTATGACCTAGAATCAACCATTCCTATGACTTGAATTCAATCTTGCCTAAGATCCCCCATCCCCCTAATTCATCATATTATTCCCTAGCTTATGGGAGAACTACATCGGCCTGAGGCCCCTTTTGGCTAGGGCTATGTAGGTAGCACTTTGAGGGCATGGGGCTCTTAAAGGTTAGCTCGGACACTCTTCACCCTAACCTATTTCCCCCTTTATTTTCCTATTCACATCCTACCTTAGTTCGTTTCCATTTTATATCAACAATTGGAAATTAAACCAAACAAACAACAATTGATGAACATTTTTACCACATCATTCATTTATCATTTTCACATTTCCACTATAGAAAATATTGGGAAACTTAAACCATAACATGCATATACATCATCATTTATGTCCATCATGCCTATGACCTAACTCCACCATGCCTATGAACCTGACTCCACCATGCCTATAACTGACTCCATCATACCTATGACCTCGACTCCACCATGCCTATAACCGACTCCATCATGTATATGACCTTGACTCAATCATGCCTAAATCAACCTAACTCAATCATACCTAAACCAACCTAACTCCACCATGCCTAAATTGACCTCGACTCTGCCATGCCTACACGACCTTGACTCAATCATGCCTAATTCACCTAGTTTCCATCACGTACACACATAATAACAGAAATTAAAAACAAGTACACCAACCATACCACAAATATCATCATATCTCTCTCTCTATATATATATATATCATCAAAATCTGTGTGTCCATACAATGCATACTTCGATGTTGAATCCATACAAATATCTCAAAACTCTCATATACATCCTCACTATCTTCAACATGCAGGCCAATGTATATATAAAAAAAATCAATATAATGACCATCTCTAGTGACTAATCGTCACCCCACCTAATATCCTCTGGGCCATTCTTTTCGCCCCCTCCTCTACTCATGTGCGGCGTCTCGCTAGCATCTCCCCACCCACCATGGGCCTTGGTCTAACCTCTAATGACCCCTCACCTAGAGCTAGCCTCCATACACTTTGGTGGCATCACCTTTCCCCTATCTCTCGGGCTCATTTGGCCCCCTGTACTCTCCACACTATGAGTGTGGGACCTGGTCCTCTCACTCGAAGCCTGATGTGCTCTATACTCAGTATAAGATGAGACATCTATCCTTGCAGCCATCAAGTGGTCCTGATAATATCGTGCCTCACCCAAGGTGTCCCTGAACCTAGCCATTGGTACGGTCTATGGAGGCACCATCGGTCTCGGCCCCTGTACCGATCTCTCGGGACCCTGTCCCGATGCTACCTATAATAAGGGACCCTGTCCCTGTGCATGTACCTATACCAAGGGACCTTGTCCTACCCCTGTCTATAAAATGGGATCTTATCCCTACACTTTTATAGGTACTTGTGCCTCGTCCCTACGCTGTGTAGGTTCCTGTGCTCTGCTTGGGCACCGTAAGGCCACAATCTATACATGTGTAGTGGGTAGTTGGCCCTGCAGCCTCGTAACCTATACCGTAACATGGCCACCTCTACCTGTGACCCCATCACCACCCCCGTAAACCCATAATCTGGTCTTGTAATGTAGCCACTCATCCCTATAATGTGTCTCTCTACGGGACTATGAGGGTAGCCGCATCTAGTTTCCCTGGTCTAGGTGATGGTGCTTGTAGTTGGGCTACCCAACACCGTCTATATGTATCCATGTAGATGACATCATCTATTTATCGGTCCATCGATTGCTCCTCCTACCCTCACAAGATCTGGTTATGGTAGATGCATAGGCCTCTCCACGTCATCTCTCTTATACTGAGGGAATGGTGGTGGCACATCCTGAGGCAGCCCAAACTACCGCCATACTCTATCTACTAGTATCATCTTGTGCTCCCTGACATGATGCCCCTCTATCCATCTGAGTAGATGTAGCTCATCGAACTCCATAGCCATACGACTGTATGATGGATATACCACATACGACCTCCAGATAATGTCTACTCCAGATAACCCTCCAAAATCTACCTGTAGTGAGCCACATCATGTGTAGCCCTAGCCCCTTGGTGCACTCCACCAACTAGCACCCAACACCTATAACCAACCTAGACCCTACCTAGCTCAAATGCATCTAGTCAGGGCAAACCAATCAGCCACACACACACAATGTGCTCGTAGGCCCAATAGTGAAGAAGGAAAGTGCATCACACATTGAACCTCCATAGCCTCCCGTAGGCCCATAGCTCCCTGTATAACTACACCAGGTAGGTTGGTGCCCATGCAAACCAAGTCCTGTCCTCCATCATATCATGAATAACTCCCATCAGTGCCTATGGGAATCTCCTACCCTCTGCATCCGATAGTACAAAACAACACACTGCCTCCATAATCTAAATAATTAACCGTATCTCCTCGGGATGGGCCGCGTACATCTCTCCATAGCTCAGGATCCTATTATGGAACCTCATCTCGGTAAGCCCCTCCCGAATACTATCAACATCAGCTCCTCAGAGGCCTCTAATGAAATGGAGTAAACCTACACTCCCATTACCGATAATTACGGGATCATGTACACATCCTCCGAGGTGACTGTGATCTCACTGTTGGAAAATGGAACGTGTTAGTCATAGAGTCCCATCTATCGATAAGAGTGACCATCACACTAGGATCACACACTATATGCCCATATCATTAGATACTAATTAGATCGACGTTGATCACGTGCCTCCACTCCTCATTGGTCGTCTCCTCGCACCACTAGCAATAAGGGTGGAACCCTATCGTGCATCCGTAACTGGTCCCTCGCCTGCATCCAACAAACCATCACATTATTAAAACTTAACCATACCCACATTCACCCTTGACCCCCCACCTATAATTATTACCCTACCTATTTTCATTCAATGATACCTTCCTATCTCACCCACCCACCCTTACTCATCTTCTGGCCCATTTTTCTCTCAATGCTGACTGGCATTAGTTCCTCTTCACCAACACCAATCTCCCAAAGCGGCATTGGTCACCCCATCTGTGACCAATGTCAGCTAGCTCCCACTAACATCGGCCAATCCTCAACCAAATTCGGTCACATTGCGGTTATAATCCACAAAACTCGACCTATTTCTCTCAAAAATTATCATTTCTACCTAACTACCCCACCCATTCCTACCCCAATCTCACCTAAATTCATCCCCACCCCTCTTTAACCTACATACCACTTCCTACCCTTCTTCTTTCACCCATTTTCTTCCAAATTTAAATTTAATTCCTCCCCCTAAACCCACTTCTACCCAAACCCACTTTTTACCAACAAATTCACCTAACCAACAAAGAATGAGATCGAATCTTACCTCATCTTGGTGTCATCTCGCGTGGTTGCAGGATTGGCCATTATCTTGGTGGCCCACCCGAACCTTCTCCCACCTCTTCCATGCCAAAATCTACCTCGAATCTCTCCACCAATCAACTCGGTCCTCCTAATCTTGTGGACCCGTCTACCTAGCTCCTCTCACCAACCGGATCTCTCTACCTCAGCTGGGTAGACTCCCTCATACTTTCCTCTTGAAAATCACCAAAAGTCAAATGGCTCTATCATTTTCTCCAATGGTAAAACACAACAATGATTTTGTAAAATATGGATTTTTGTTTTATAAACCCAACCCAACCGATCGACTCTAGTCCCATTTGTTCCTTAGCCAATCGATGTCGGTCACCCTATAAGCGACATCATCAAACCTTATAATTGTTTGGTTTTTATAAAATTCCAATTTCTTGTAACCATTCATTCCCATGTCCCTTTTTACCATCCTGACACCCATTGAACCATACCTATAAACCCAACATACCCCTACATTTCCTTTGCTACATCTTAGGAGTTGTTATTTTACCTATACCTTGGCGTTACCCATACCATTACCTATATACCTTGACCTGAACCAATTTTTGTGACCTTTGACCCTTCATGCTCATTATACCTTGCGACATGGTTACCCGTGTTTTTCATCCTACCGACCTTACCTTTCCTATTTCTATGTTGTTTATCCTGACCTAACCTTTGGTGTACCAAAACATACCTAAATGTTCTTGCACCTGACCTCTGTTGTGTTTTTATACCATATCCTATACCTTGGATACTAGAATCACTTCAACCCTATTTGGATAGACCTATCAACCTTAGCCAACGTAGAGTTTGAAAGCTTCTCAACCTGGTACCATGCCACAGTTTCCAATGTGTGTGTGTGTTCAACTGCCACTACCTTTGACCCTGGCCATTTACTCGTTATTCGATTTGACCTTTTACCTTTACTGAATGCACCCACTGATCTTAATTTTCCCACCTCCTCATTTTATCAAACCACTCACTACTTTCGTCTCTCACCTCATCGGTTCCTAGTTTGAGGGGGTTACCTTCACCCACGCTTGGGGAAACACCACCCTCACTTACACTTGACACAACCATTTCCTATTTTTGTCAGCATCGCTTACCAATACAAGCTACACAACAAAAAGGGGCAAAATGTAGACACCAAAATTGGGTCACACTCCCCTTGGTCCCCTTTTGAATAACCAACTTAAACACATTCACCTAACCATGACCCTTATACCCTACATTAATATTAATTTAATTATTTATAATTAAATTAATACCCATCCTCACCCCATTATTAATTTAATTACTTTAATTAAATGGATGGACACCTCACCATAGACCTATTCATAACATGTTTCCATAAATGAATAAGACTTGGTTCAACCCTAAAAATCAAGGCCTATTATTCCTCTAACCACCTTCCCGCTCATAAAAACATAACACCCATTCTGATCCATGAATAAATGGCGGACTGACCCAAATGATTGCAAGATTTGTCATTTTTAGTAAACTTAGGGAATCGTGCCTTAACCGACACCGATCATCCCTAAACTGACGCTGGTCAACTGGGAACCATCATCAGTTACCATTTATTCACTTTGGCAACCTTGTTTTTGGGTTGGTAGATTCTGAGATCAAAGAGAAGAGAAGAGAACTTCATACAAGTAGAACCAAATTCTTTTCACAAATACAAACATCCATAGCAAAGCACCGGAGACAGATCTAGACGTATTGCACTCACGTTAACATGCAGGAAGCACCACTTTGTGGCACCAAGCTCTATCCCACCAATCAATCATCACCACCACATAGCCATTGAACCTGTAACACCAGTAAGTACATTTATCACTGTGTTATTTTAGCCTTACCCTATTTTAAAGGTTTTTATCACATTTCTTCTCATTTCCTACTGCATTCCCTTTTCCCCACTATTCCCCTTTTTATAAACCTATCCATTCCTCCACCCACACCATAAAACCACCTATACCTAACCTCTACATATTTCTGAGTGTTCCTAAGATCCCCATATACCTCATTATGCCCTCTGTCATCTTTACCTGACCTCAACTCAAACCCTATTAACAAATATTATTGAATCTTACTAGCCCGTATCTACCGACGCCGGTTACCCATAACCGTTGTTGGTTCTACCTAACCATGATTGGTTATACCTCGACCAATGTCGGTCTCTATGTTTACCAACACTGTGTAAACCAGTAACCACATACCAACCAAGACAACCCAAACACCTTATCCAACCTTGCTAAGACCATGTCTGTCACCTGTAGACCACCTGAACAACCTGTAACCTGACCCGAAGACCTTGACCCACATAGTTTTTAGTATTTAATTGGATCAACACTAATAGTGATCTAAGGTACCCAAATCAGAATACTAGCACTATATTCATTTATGTACATATTTCAATTATTTCATAATTTGTTTTATAAAAATAGTGGGTTGATAGCCTTCTAGGAAGTATCACACTTCTCGAATCTAGCATACACTAGGTAGTCCATTGTCATATATTATTTAACTCTTCTTTGGTGGTCTTGTTTTCTATTTCAAGTAGTTCCTCCTAGCCAAAAGGAATCTCTCACAGTCAAAGCATCGGATCGAGAAGTTAGAACATGTGCATCAACCTCCAAACCAACACAATAGGTATTCCTCCTCACTTATAACACCATTTGTTTCGTCACATTCGAGAAAACATAAAGAAAATAGTGAAACACTAAGACTTGGGAAGGGTCACTTTGCTTGCTTGTGGAGAGAAGATGGAGACTCTTGGAATTGGTAGGTGACTTCGGACTTGTAGAGAACACTACCTAAATGGATGTGCATGAATTATTTCACAGTTTTAGGAAATTGGAATTCCTTTTATGTTGGCCTTTACATGGGGATCTATTACAATGTAGGGCTCTAAATTAAGTATGATTGAATTACTTATATAGGATTCCAATGGTTATTATGTCATGAAACGCTGACCAATAGGGAATATTATTCCATATAAAGACAATGCAATTGAAATTTTTAGTGCAGAATGTTTCAATCTAAAACCACACACTAGGGTCGAGTTGTAGATTTTGATAAGTCTACCAAACTTGAAGTTTTCAAACCGAGAGGAAAATTTTGATTTTGAATTAATGGAGCTGGGAAAGATGTTTTTAGGTATGCTTTGTTTAATTAAACCTCAAAAACTTACAATAAAAAACATGCTAAGATAAATAAATGAAAAAAGGCATATTATGGTGTGTTAAACAAGAGTGAGGAGGGTGTATTTGTGCATTCCAATGTGTAATGTGAAGACTAACAATGTCAAATCATATATTTAAAAATTTGAGTGTCTATAGAGCCTTGGATTTGGAGGCATTATGCAGATGGTACGAGTCCCACTAGATGTAAAATTGATTCATATGTTCTTGATGTACTAGGATTTCAGGTCCAACACCTTTAGGTGGAGGACCGAAGGATAGATAATGGAGGTTACAAAGTGACACTGCAAGATGTACATGCCATTCGGAATTCGCTGATTTAGGGAGTATACATATTTATGATGCGTAGATGGATACTAATAGGGGAGAACACTAACAAGATGGGATACATGTGTAATTATTATTATTAATCAATATCGTTGATAATTAGAATTGAGTGTCATTTATGCTACAAAAATTTTGGATATCCAAAAAGTGATCATTTATATGGTTCGCCATGAGTTTTATGTCACAAGGACAATGAATCTGTGCCCTTTTTGTATTATTAGAATGTATGGATGCATTAGAGGTAGGTATCCAATTCAATTGGAGTAGAACCACATGGGTGTAACTAGTGCATGATTTGTATAGGAGTTCGTGAGACAAAAAGGTTTGTAGGACACATCATATTGTTTTCATCTTAGATATACAAGTGATATTCAATGTAAAGGATTATGGGGATACTATTATAATTCGAAAGATATGCCTTAAGGATACTATAGTGGGAGAGAGGCTCGAAAGTAAGGCTAGTGGTTGGATTTAGGAGGTTGTCACAGAACAACAACAAGAGGTGGTATGGGATCCATATAGAGGGACAATGGACCAATTGGCCAAATAAAATAGTAGCAAAGGGGAATTTAGAGTTAAAATGCATTATGTGTGGTGGGTGGAGACACACCTAGTTAATAGATTACCATTGTAGTTTGGGCATCTAGATCATGTGGTTACCCAACTCTCCTAGAGTATCATCACCATTACAACCATAATGAGTGAATTGTGCCCCATAGCTAGGTGGTAGATGATAGAAACAAAGAGGATCGGGAGGTGAAGAGGGACCTCAGAAAGTAGAGGTAGAGGAAAATAAAGAGACATTATGTAGAAAAGGAGTAGTAGGTAGTGATATCTCACAAGTGGCACCAAGAGTTGTACCGATAGAGACTTGGATGAGGCTATTTTTCATATACAAGTGCCCAAATTGCCACCTTTATGATGGGACAACCAGGGGTATATGATAGAGGCTTCTAGGATATATCTCATGATATTTGTACCCAAAGACAAGTGGTCACAAATTATAGGATCCCACCAGCTGAGGTATGATTAGGTTAAGGTGCTTTTAGGAGGAAGAGAAGACAAATATGACATGGTGAAGAAATCAATGCAATTAGGTAATATTTAATAGTTGGATTCTTGTAATAGAATGTTGATGACTATAGAGATGAAAATGGCTAATGCATATAAGGTGTTCTTTTCTAGGGCATAAAATTCACGAGTGGCATTAAGATTATAAATGTCATGCACCATAAGATCCTAGATGGTGTCCTAGAACTGATAGATATTGCCATGATGGAATATATAGTGTCAATGATGACCAAATATTTAGTGATTGATTTTAGGTTGGTTGGGGTAGAAACTCACAATCTTAAAAAAATAGATATGTTTTATCAATAGTGAGTACAATAGATATGTCATCCTTAGTGCAAGGACTTCTCTAGAAATAAATAAAACTAGCATGAGGTCGGGAAACAAGACTATTAGATGCACATGGGATAACATATCACCAAGTGACAGATGTAACTCACATTGTAGCATTAGAGGTCAAAGTGGAAAGATCAAAGGGAGTGGTTACAGGTGCTTGGTCTAGAGCCAAATCTTTAACACAATCCCTATTTGCTACTATCCAAGAACCTCTAGCTAAAAACATTGGAAAACCTCTATATAATGGAGGGGATTCTTGAGGGATGGTTGATTATATGAATTTTTAATGATTATGATGTATAAATTGATTCGATATATATATATATATATATATATATATATATATATATATAAGAGAGAGAGACCATTTCTATTCATATCTTGTGGATGAATGTTGTGTATTTTCTTTTATGATTCCATGTTCTTATATATGAATTTTTTTATGGAAATTAATGACTAAGAGAAAATTTAATGTTAAAAGGTTTATTGATATAGGTAGATGGTGTACATAAGAGAGGATGGGAATGAAACCAATAATAATGCCAACTCAAGAAATAAAAGATAATCCCAAATGGGAGGTAAGAGAGAAGAAAGGGTCATAGTATCCAATGTAGGAAGCTATAATCGTAGAAACCCAAGTGAGGAGGATAAACCAAAGTGAGAGGATAAAACCCAAGTAGGAGATACGAATTACCATAGTATCAAGATACAAAGAAATGGTTGTATAAACCCAAACAAGAAGGATAAACCCAAGTTAGAGATAAATCATGATATATCAAGTAGAATAAAGTGTATCAATGATGATGTGCAAAGGATTAACATGTGTCATTGATGTAGTATATTATGTCATGCGATATTTATTGGAAAGTATGGATCATGAGGTCCTCAAGGTTATCTTGAATGTTATTGATACAATGATGAGCTTCTAATTGTGAAGAAAATAGGGAATCGTCAATCCTAGAAAAGATTCATTTCGGGATGTTGTGTCTTTGAATATCATCAAGAGAGGGATGAGGAGAAAAATATTGAGTGTAAGTGGATGATATGGAGTAATGTGTAGGAGGGGATCAATCTCAACAATTAGATGCATGAGGAAAGGGTTCTTGAGCCAAACATTTGAGAGAGTGGACTTGAAAATTATCTTGATATGTGAGCAAAATACATATTGAGAACAAAATTGGTGTAAAAAGAGTGGGTTACATAGATTGCTATTATTTATTTCTCCTAACCTCTACCTCAAGCTTCTTCATATGTCATCTATAATCTCTATAATTAGAGACATCTTTGCCAAGAGCCTTGTGTCATGTGAAATATGGCTCGACTATGGGTGGGATGGAATTCGTAAATGTAAGAAGAATTGGTGGTGATTTTTGGAAGGTAGAGGTGTAGAAATATGTGGAGGATTATGAGTGGTAAGATAGGGGAAGGTCCAATAGGCACCACAAAAGGGTTAACCGAAGGATCAATTTTTGGCTCATGCATCAAATTTCCAATAAGGGGGTGTAGTGAATAAGATCATCATTATATTTGTAATCAATTTAAATATTTTCATCATTTATAAGATCATTGGACTTTGGATCAAAGGTAATATGTGAATCAAGTGTGGAGATAGTGATAATATTGATGCTTTTATGACAAAAGGAAGAGAATAGGGTGTCGTGGTAGCGAAGAATTTCCATGTTCTTAGCCTATACATAACCAACTAATAATGGATTTTCAAGAAAATATCAATCATCGTAATACATCATGGTAATATCGAGATCACAAAAATAAACAATAGTATTAGGATGGACTAGATGTTCTACGGGAGGACACTAAGTTTGAGTAATAAAGTGATAGGTATACGATCATCATCCTTCTTACATAATCACATTTGTAAGGTGGGAGGTAATTAGAAAATGATGACATTGGGAAGTTCATAGGTGTTGATTCAAAGGTTGAGCTTATCGAATCATCATCGTCAAAGTTGAAAAGGTTTAGCGAGTACAATCGATAACTTTTAGATGACCATTATAGCCATGAAGAGAGTCTATTGGGTGTTTGAAGCATTAATATTCTCAAAATGGGATGGTACAAAGTTCTTCAAGGGTAGGAATTTTAAATGTCCCACAATTCTAGAATTGGTCATAGTTCCAAGCAATGGTATTTCCTTGCACCTTAAAGATAGCTCCAAGGTGTGCAAAATTAACACATTGACAAGTGGATGATGTGAATACTTGCATGCGGTGGGTCCATGATCATCCTAGGAGAATATTATAATATAAAATGAAATTTAAGACCATGAATTTGATGTGAATGGTACGAGGAGGCACGGTGATAGGAATCCATCGGTAGATCATAGGAAGCATCGTGTCTAATTGTATCCTTGGCATGTGATTTTAGTGGACTTAAAACTATCTATAGAGTAACCTAATGTCTTGATGAAGTCAAGAAAGTAGACACACATATCATATCCTTTGTCAATGCGGGTTCTTTTGATTGTGGTATGGCCAATCTATATTGATATAAACATGGGGGTCATCAACATGCAATAAAATATCATCAAGAATAATGGAATCAATGGGGAATTAGATGCATGACTAATGGTTAGTGGAGAGTTAAATGGAAATGGAGAGATCTTTGCATTCCCACATGATTCTTTTTTTTGACCCAAGTCAATCGTGATGCTTCCCAAAGTGGTTGGAAAGGGAATTTTCATAGAAAAAGAGTATTCATAATATTTTTACGATGTTATGGTGAGGATCAATGAATTTATAAGAATGTAACTATACTAGGTAGGTTAGAAAGTTCCTCAATGGGATTCCAATCTCTAGAGATGGGTGTGTAATGTTTTGAACCTTGTGGGGATCGGTTTGATATAGGTATGAATAAGAAGGACTAACATAAGGTTATGGGAATTGTATTTTAGTTGTTATCCTGATGGGATCACCTATGGTAGAAGTGATACCATAGGGTACGATGTTTTGGGGATCAATAGAGGGATAGATAGATGAGATTGACTATGTAGGAATGTCGACACATGGGTCAATTACGTTCACCTAGACTAAATAAATGGGTAGAGAAGTTGTTTCTTGAGGTGTTTGGCATGATGAACATGCATATATGATCATGTAAGGGATAACTTGAGATGAAGGAGTATATGAGGGATCAATATAAGTGATAATTTGTTTAGATCCACTCATTTGAATTGAAATTTAGGTAGATGCACTAGTAAAGGGATATGCAGTATTAATAAGGTGAGTGACTGCTTTACCAGTGTGATCAATGTTAGATGGCTCAAGCTTGGAGTGATCAAGAAGAGGGATCATTATATATCTTAAGGTGCTCATTGGATTGATGAATCACCTCATGGCAATCACGTTGTTGAGATTTGTCTCCCATTTGGGTAGCTTCATCTAACCTTTCCCATGTGGTGGATTCATGCTTGAAGTTGTTGCAAGGAGGAAAGTGTAGGAAAAGGAGTGAAGAACATGAGAATTATCATTAGAGTGGCCTCAATTGGCATGCCACCAACATAATTTTCTCTCATCATTCCATTGAGGAAGAGGACAAGAGGGGTATATCACAATAGTCAATGGATGAGGTAGACGTTGTCACAACTCTTCCTTGGTTAAAGGTTGGTGATAGTCAACTTGGAAAGAAGTAGAAGATAATTGGGTAGTGGAATAATAAATGTTATGGATGTTCCTATTAGAAAAAAATTCCTCGAGGAAAATCATTTGTGATTTCATAATCATTTAAATTCTTATTTATAGGTATCATGAGGACTTGGACATTCTTAGGATTTTTCTGTTTTAGAGAAGGTTTTCAAACTCTTCCATGAGATAGTGTTGGAACTTTGTGTAGCCTTTGTTTTCTATGCTCAATGCCTAGGTGTGTTGACACTTCATTGACATGATTTGAACACTCATCGGAAGTACAAAAAGCCTACCAGTCCCTCCTTTATGCTATCTTGTCAAGATGTTAGCATGCATGTTCATGATTACCATTATCAAGCATACATTCAAATGTAGATCATTAAAAATATCATAAGGAAACACATGTAATAAGGAAACATAACAGATCAAACAATTACTAAGATCAATTGCACTAGGTGATCACCATACTCAGATACATCAATTACCAGAATCCATCCACAATGATCCATTCATAACATAAATATTACATCACAGAAGATGAATACATAACAATAATCACTAGAGAGTCATACACGCATAACATCGAGAGAATAATAACCCTATTACATCACACAGTGTCCAAAACTATGCGAGAATAATACATACATATAAACATACATACATATACACACATACATATATATACATATATTCATATATACATATATACATACACACACACACACACATATATATATACACATATACATAAATACATGTGTGTGTGTCTATATGGGAACTTTCCCTTCACCGCCCATGTATTCTCAAAATAGACTATATGCTCTAAAAACAACCACGTGTACATACAAAAGTAGTCACAAAGCATGTGTTCTTTCTTTACAATCCTAATAATAGATTAAATCTATAAATCAAATCTACTTTAATCCTATTATTAGCTCAAACTATGCATGACCTTTGATCTTCACATGCATGTGCGTTATTTCCCAAAATAGATGTTCCTTTATCTTCAAGTCTTCATGCTTTCTTCTAAATTTGGAATGTTTCTTGAATGCCACTCAATCTCGGCATTGTCTATTTTTAGCCTGTGGCTCTAAAATTGGCTAAGTTTGGGATAGTACCTACTTGGGCATGAACCTTTGTGCATGTCTGTTATGTCCTATGTGTGCACCTTCACACCTACCTTTTACACACCTAACATCTTCATGCATGGCATGTACTTAGTCAATATGGGCCTTCAATATTACCCCACACTAAATTAAATTTCCATCCTTGGCAATATATTAATCACCAAAAACATAGGTGATTGTCAAAAAGAATTCAATGCCCAAAAATATTCATCTTACCCAACTCAAAATAAGATAAGGTTGACGGTTGTTAGAACTATTCTGGGAAATCAACATTTATTTCACTCTCAACTTTCTTCCATTCTTCAAGCTCTGCCAATGCTTTTCTAGGTTCCGCCTCTAAAATTCTTGGTACTTGGTCTAACGCCAATTCTTTAACTCTACTCTTGAGCTCTGAATAACCAATTTCAAATCTGTGCACACTCCCTCAATCACGTCCATGTGGTCCAACAACATATTCTGAAACATACATATCCAAATCTCTAACTTGTCCTTCTTGGCCTTAATCACTTATTACTATTTTATTTACTTAGACATAACTCAAGTACACTTAATTTTATTTGTGGGCATCTTCTCCTAAATATTATTGAGCATTGCTTCTTCATCACTCACGCATACATCAAGAATATGTTCACATTGCCAACACCTATTAAAGGCCACATCAGTCACATGCTTCCTTGAGTTGTGTGAATAAATATTTAAGCTTAGTAATTCTAGCCTAAATAGTGACATTATTATCTTCCTTCTCATTTTCAATTTCTTCTATTGTAGGCCCCAGGCTACTCTTTATGTTCACTAGAAGCATGTCGAACAGGTCTTCCAACTACTCCATTTTATCATTGTAATCACACTTGGCTCGGCTCACTAAGGCTAGGCACTGACCTAATACCTGTTTCACCATGGTGCCAACCCTATCATATGCCTCATTCATTCTCTTCCACTCACCATAGAGGTCCTTCTTCAAAGCCTCAACCTCGCACTTCTTTTCTTTCTTATCTACTACCAAGACTTTCATAGTATCTCCTACATCCAAATTCCTTTTCCCAACATTCACAATCAAATTTTTCCAAGCATTACATTCCTATTCATTAGTTAGGTACATGGGGTTGACTTCCTTATACTTCCTCCCTAGTTGATTCTTCACCTTAATAACACTGATGGAATTATTACTTACTTCAAACTCAAATTCTTGACATGTGTATGTAGATTCCAACTCAACATCTTCCTAGTTCTTGGTACTCCTCCATCCTTTTCAGTAATTCCTAGGCATGTAACTTCTCATTGGATACTGTGATATGGAAATGACCCCACAAAACCTTCTTTGGGCCATCATAAAAATCCGTATCCGGTGGGTGACTTGGGCATCCATCTCTTCCTAACCGTCTTCACTTTTGTTCTTTTCTTATTCTTGGTAGATGTTCCTGCACTTTCCTAACTAATGCACACTTGTCTTCTATGATAATATAAGTGTCATTTGTCACCTTATCTTCATGTGCCTCCTCTTCCACATGTGTTTTATATTTGGGTGGAATCTTACTCACTTCTCCCTCTATGGCACATGATTGCTCTCGCACCTCAATATTATTCTTCTATAACTACTTAGCCCAATCTTTCTCAATCTCCTCACGTAAGGTTTCTCCTTTCATCTCCAAATCATGCTCCTCACTGTCTCTCGAGATGGAAAAAAACTTCACCCCTCCATGCTTGACATTTTCTTTCTCTTTGTTATCCTTAGATGAATGAGATGTACTAGCACCACCTTGATACTTCTCCTTATATAGTACATCTTCTTCCTCTTAGACTGGTCAAGGCCACCTTCTTCTCCTTTTTCCTCTTTCCCCTCATGAGTAGCCTCACAAGTCTTTTTAAGTGGTGGCACAACAATTCTTCTAGGATGTGGTAAGGCGAGTCTATAATCTCCATCTCTACTCCACCTTGATTTATAGGCCTTAACACCACAAAGACTCTACATATGATTCCCCTAATGGTAACATTCATATGGAGACTCAAATCTAAGGTTTTAGGTTCCAAAGCATCTCTAAGTATGTAAGTCTCGCATCATACCTTTAGGTTGCGCACAAAATATGTAAGTATGAATCAATCTTATCCGCATCAAATGTGAAATTCTATGCATCTTTAATCCTATTCACAACACTCTTGAAATACCGTGGAGTGAATGAAAACAACATCTTGCACCAAGGACTCATCTACCCATATTTAATCTTGAAATTTGCAAGGATGCAATGCCGCATCACTACAAACCACGCATGTTCCTCAACCTATGTAGGAAATTAGTGTGGAATCACCACTCATTCTAAAATTCATTGTTATCTAATATTGTACTAATGGAAAAATTACACAACATGGGTCAATCGGTCAATCAGACCCTAGAAATGAAAAAATGCCTTCATGAAAATTTTTGGGGAAATTATAGGAAAAGGCTTGTGTTGAAGGCACATCTTGGCATTATGGGAAATTTCGGGATCGTTTTGGAGTATTTTCCCCATTTTGGGTCTTAGGGGTTAATGAGTTTTCTCGTAGTGCTAAGGTTGACCTCTGTGGGCCCACTTTCTACCAAGGATTGCGAGAAATCAATTAAAATTGAGAAATCATGTTTAAAACGTCCTATGATGCTCCCATTATCTCTTCAATTTCAACAAAACATAATGAGTTACAACTTAGAGCAAAGACCATTTTAGTGAGCTAAGGAGGCATCAAGCTTAAAATAGCTTACTGAGTAGCTTAGTGAGCTACTCGACAAGCCAATATGGTGTAAAAGGGATCGAGCTTGGTTGTAGCTCGTGCAAATTAAGAAGTATAACAACCGAGTAGTCTTGATCGAGATTTTTCCATGGTTCGGCAAATGGACAATGCATCAAGGGATTGTGCTTGACATATGAAAAATGGAGGCTCGATAGTGAAGGGAGAGCTCGGGCTAACTAAAGCAAGTCAATATAAAATACATCAAGCCCGAACTCGGGAAGTGTAAAATGAAGCTCAGCAAGTTTCTCACGGGAGCTCGAAGGAAGATAAGGTTTCCGTTGAGGAGCGAGTTAAATGTTGAGGAGAAGGGAGGACCAGGTTTTGTTTAGAACTTGGAAAGGGGACTCAGAGGATTCAAGCTGGAAATGAAATGATGCAACAGAGAACTCGAGGCATCTCGGGACATAGTTGGCATCCGGAAGGAAGAACTCGTGAAATTAGATGTAGAGAAAACAAGTCATAGTGAAAGGGTGACGAGCCATAATAAAATGATTTGAATCTGAGTCATTGGTTGAGAGAGATGGTGATTCTAAGCTAGTCTAGAAGTTAACTTGGCTCGTAAGATCCAACTCATGCTAAGTTGCACCATTGAATTTGACTATGTTACAATTAGATGTGGAGCCGAGTCGGGTCAGTGTAAGAGCTCGGTAAAAATACAAGTCAAGCTGACAAAAGTCGATGAGGGGGACTTTCAGGCCTTGAGGCCATGATGGAGATAATGCCATGGTAAGCCAATATGAGATTTCTATGTGTGGGAAAAGTTCATGATGATTTCCAAGTAGTTTTTCATTAATGGAAAGCCAAAGCATGAAATCTACGCATGACAAGTTTGAGAAAATATGGTCAAGTGGAATATTAAAGGTGGCAAACCAAGGAACAAATTCCACAAACCAAACATGCCGATAATAATTCCAAGTCCATTACCAAGTTATTAGGTGAGTCATCAGGGGAGTTAAAGCACATTTGAATGATTGAGCGGTTGTAGACAAGACGACGAGTCATTCACCAAGCTATGAGGAAGGTTGATTGGCGAGAATGAGTCACATGGTGATGGTTGATGATAGTGGTGCATTGATGTGAAAATAGTTTCGTGAATAGACCGAAATCAGTTAACTAAGTAGGAATCTAACCGACACGGAGAGTTGAGTCGATTAGTGAAGCTTGAGATCACACTCAGAGTTGTAACATTGATGCGAGCCCTTCAAATGATGCAATCATAACAAGTCAAATGGAGGTGCGTAATGTGAGATAGATACAAACCAACCAGAGAGGGGATGGTCAAAATTATGTTTAGCCTTATCATGAGCTCGAGCTTACGTGGGGAGAAAGTTAAAGATAACATGACTCACTGTGGGCATTTAGATTTTGTAAATTCAGTGAACTAACTGAGTTGAATGGAGCTCGAGTCGAGTTGGTCGACAATTCATTTGATGAAGCATAGCTTGAGCTTGGTCTAAGAAGATAAATCATCATTAGATGATCTCACACTAGGATGGTGACATCGATTTCATGCATGAATAAAATTCATTTGGAGGTAAATTTGAGTCAATCCATCGAATGGTTGAGTGAAAATAATGTTAGAAAATTTGTTAGATGGGCAATGGCTTGCAAGAGTAGAATGCTATAAAACCGAGTCAACATGAATCTCTATGGACCGAGTTGGGATTGCATGATTGGCTCGGTAATAGGATGTTAGTGATGGAAAGATGATGGCGAGGAGATCTTGGAAAAACATAAGATGAGTTACATGAGCTATGCATAATCCTGAGACATGGTCCATAGCACGAAATGACTTCACGGGTCTAATCTTGTAGAGCTCGATGGTTACATCATTTTGGTCTAATAAAGTCGGGTCATGAGTTGGCCACAATGGCACAGAAGTTGAGATAATTCAAAAGAAGATTCAGGTTTGATAGTTTTCCATTCAGAGGGTTCACATCATGAAATAAAATTCAAGAGAGAGCTTACAAAGGAATTGATAGGGACGTTTGTAGTGAGCTCATGCTGAACTCATGTGATGCATATAACGAGATCTTGGAGGCACACAAGGAGCTCAGGGATCAAGTTCAACACTGAGTTGTTGAAGGGCTCTCCGAAGAGGAATAAGTGACCTGAATTTTAAATGATCGGGTTGAGCTTGACGGTGTTGGGGGATGACCTCGACATTCTTCAGAAGGTGGCGTAACTCACAGGTGTTCGGCGAACAAGGAAGTGTAGATGATGGAGCTCGACATTTGTGATGCAGTGAGTCATTGAAGCTGAGTCCAAGGATATTTTTTGGAAGTTGGCATGTGGAAGGAAGGCATTGTGGTCCAACTTAGTGGAGCTGAAAAGGACAGCTTTAATGGATCCCGATCATGTGGAGCTTAGCATATTTGCTGAGGATTTGGTCACCAAGAAGATGGAGCTTGGTTTGGAGATCAGTTTAAAGCTCAGTGGAGAGCTTGTTTTGTAAGCTCGATGTGGAGAGATCGGTTACAGTGGATGGTGGTAATGAGACCATGATGCACTCGATTGATATGGAGGGGAATGAATTATGAGCTTGGTTGGTATGATGCATGGGAAGAGACTTGGGATGATTCGAGTTGAAGTCGATTCGCTTGGTGTTGAGCTTGCAAGCGGAGATCGTGGAGTCGAACCAATGGAGTAGATAAGCAGAGTTTTTCAGAGTGGGTTCATGGGTCTATGCGATGGCGATGGGCTTAGCCAATACACACGTTGGAGGAGCTTGGACCCAACTCGGTGAGTTGTCTCGGTGAGCCAACCACCGAGTTGGGCTCTTTTTGGTATTTTAATCATGATTCCCCCTTCAAAGACAAATCGGTCAATAGGGGGCCCACCAAAATTGTAATTAAATTAATATTTTTATTTTAATATTTTATTAATAATATTTATTATTATTATTAAAATATTTTATTTAAATATTCTTTTAATTAATTGAGAAGATTAGGTCAACCAGAATTGATGGCACATGATGGAAGCTTTTCAAAGTAGTTCAACCAACTGTAATAAATACATCACGTGCCTTCAATTTAGGAAGGGAATTTATGACTCTTTCTCTCTCTCTTAACTTCTTCTATAAATTTAAGTTAGAAGCTCATTCTAAGGGGTTCCAATAGGTGAGATAGGTTGGATAGTTAGATATTTGAGATAAGTGAAATTTTTCAAGAGCCCTCTCTCTTCTGCAAGTTGGCCTTGTATGTTGAGGGAACTTTCAAGCCTCCTTTTCAAGACCGTAATGGCAACCATTACCTCTTATAAATGTATTATCCATTATGTATGTTATTGAAGTAATAAAAGTTTGTTTTGTGACTAATCTCGGTCCTTTTATCCTTCTACACTTCTTTATGCATTTTCTCATGCTTGCAGGTACACTGTGCAAGTTCACATTTCTATTGTAAGTTCTTAGAGCTCTATACTTATCAAGTGGTGGAGCATTACATGTAGTTGAGTTGTGGTGCTTGTTTACCCTTCTCAAGTTCATCCTTCTTCACTGGAAGAATGATAACTTGTTTTTCTAATCGAGTTTAATAAGGGGAATGTGTGCTTCCTTGTCTGTGGTATTCTATACCCTCTCTAAGTTGCAGTAGGTGAAGTTGACTTGTGGTGCACACACCCTCTTCAAATAAACCCTTCTTGAGTCTAGAAAAACCCTTTATTTGGTGCATCACCATCCCTAATATAGTTTCATTTCTTACAAATCTCTTTCCCTAAAACCCATGAAAATGTTAACATAGTTCTAGATAACCATTTTATTGTCAGACTCGGGAGTAGTACAACACTTAGTTTAGGAAGAGGAAGTTGGCCTTATCTAGAGGATCACCTCGAGCCCAAGTCCCACAGCTTGAGAGGTGATCCCATGTTTTCTAATGACACCAAATGTTTTGTTTACATTCTGGCCATTTGGAGGGTGTAGTGATTTGGCGACAACAATTTTTGGCATGCTCGGTGGGACAGAGTTGGTACTTCTCTTCTCACTTACACAAGTCAAAGTACCTGGTGAATCTATATCTCTGGATTCCAAATCTTAGTGCGTTAACTTATGTGAAGAATTTAGACAATAGCTTCTTCAAATTAAGGAAATTATCAGCATATCAAACTTTCCTTGTCTCCTCCAAAGAGAAGAAGAAGAGGCATTTCAACATCACCAGTTACAGCTTTACCTCATAGGGGTCATTCAAATCCTCCGTACGAAAGGTTTCCTCCATCAAGGAACAATCAACCTCTTGTTGTTATGGCATGAAACCAAGTTTTTCCCCCTTTCAATGTAAGCAGTCCTCTTCTATTGGCTCAACATGACCCTATACCTATTACGGAACTCAAAAGTTTACCCTTTTATAGGGAAACTCACGTTACTCCAGTGGAACATATTCTTGATATAGCCAACATTTTTGATACATAATATCACAGAGGAAAATGTTGCAGTTAGACTTCTTGCTACCTATTTAAGGGAAAATCAATTCAATGGTTTTGAGGGTTAAGTGTTGGCACCATAACCACTTGGGACGAGTTAGGAGAAAATATTTGTAAATAATTTGAAGACAAGAGTGATCATCTATCACTTTTGGAACAACTCACTACCATGAAGAGAGTTCCCAAGCATACATGAGTGATTTCAAATTCCGATTCCATAGGACCTAAAATAGGATTCGGCACTCATAAATCCTTCTCCAAATAATGCATTCTTGTACTATTTTTGAGCCTTGAATAGTGATGTAGTAGTTATGTTCCAATCCATGGGAGGGACTACATTACCTGATCCCTACGATGTTACTATAAGAGTGGAAAATTTGTTGATTCAAGATGGAAAGATAGCTCCACAACTGGCCATGTCGATGTCGTTGTGTCTGGATCTTACGAATAATCAGCCTATCATTTCTCCTATTCCAATAGCCTCTAATAAACCAACTCAGTTTTCCCCTACCTCTTCAAATGATTTATTTTAAGTCAAGTCACTACTACAAAATTTTGGAAATGAGATCGTTGCACTAAAGAGGAAATAGTTTCAATATAATCATCCATACCAGCCACAAAACTAGTAGTATCAGGCTAACCGTCCTCCTTTTCAAGGGAAAATCAGCCTCAAAATCAAACTACAGGTCAAGCTACAAATGTTAGGCCTTTGAACTTTCAGAACCCTCTTGTTGCTAGTTCATCTAGAGCCATAATACCTATCTAGAATAATCTAGTTCAAGACTACGAATGGTTCTATCCTTGTTCTCAACCCCACAATCAAAATCTTTGTCCCAATGGAGTTCTTAGCCAAGCCCTTATGGTTCAAATTGTATTTGCCCCTTTAGAGCTAATCAGAAAATTCATCTACGCAAGAAACATTAGATCAACCACATGCACCTAAAGAAACCACTTTGCTAAACTGGAAAGCAGAAGAGTTTTTGGGTTGAATATAGATTCCTCATCGGTGAAAAAAATACTCATTCCAAGAAGAGAGAAATGGAACCTCAACCTTCCAAATCTGATCAACCATCCACTTCATATCCTCAAACACAAGCGGCGGTTGATAAAGATGTGGGAAAGAAACTACCAGAAACACCTGCTAGCCAAGTTACGAGGAAAGAAGGTTCTTTAGGCATCATGGTACCCAACAAGCACTTTCTAAAAGAGGATCATAACACCCAAAGAAATTCCCTTCAGCATAGTAGAATAGATGAAGAATACCAACCTGAGAATTACTATCTAGTACACACTCTCAATTCCTTCTCAAAGAATTTTTTTATGAGAGGCTCTAAATAGTTTTGTACAACCGAGGATCACTGGGTCATAGAGTAGCACCTACTATGAATTTTTGTCAAGCTGGAAGGGAAAATTATTGCTAAAGCCAACAAACCACCACCATTTTATATTTCCCTTATCATTAGCAACCACCTGGTTCATAATTGTATGATCGATTATGGTGCCGGTAGCTCAGTCATGCCCAAACAAATTGCAAATGTACTAGGCATACAATATGTGCCATTCTGCAAGAGGAGTTGTTCAATTTGGATGGCATAACCATTAAGATTGTTGGAGTTATCAAGGTAAATTCAACTTACCATCCATGCATTCTTGATTTTTTTAATCACCCAAGACATATCGATTAGTGATCTCCCTCCTCTATTCACCATCTTCCTATCACGAGATTTCAATGACAAGATAATAAATTGCAGATGTAATAGGCATACAATATGTGCCGATTGCAAGAGGAGTTGTCAAATTTGGATGGCACAATCGTTAAGACTATTAGAGTTATCAAGGGAATTCAACTTACCATCCATTCATGCCCGAGTTTTCATTCACCCAAGAAATATCGGTCAGGATCTCCCTCCTCTATTCACCATCTACCTATCATGAGATTTCACTTTGCCAAGATGGGTAGTTACCTATCATCGATTTTTCACCTATGATTCTTAGGACTCGATCCATAACCAAAGTGACTATAATGGTAGAAACAATCTACCATAATCATGTAGAACCCTACATTGTTAGTCCTATAAATGGGAATTACACCATCGAGATCCGAATAACAAGATGTTGATCATGAACTGACCACTCTTGTTGAAGAAGTCCTCGATACTATGCTAGATGAAGTAAGTGGAGATCATTAGTATGATCCCTACACTTATGTGTTGGAAAAAAAAGAAGAAGTTTTTTCTATGTTGGAAGAAACGGGATTGGGTACATGTTACATTCATGAAGAAGATACAATCATACCATAACTCATCAAAACACCAAGCAATTCGAAGAACTGTGGTAATTTTTCTTTGATGGCTCAAGAAGTAAGAATGGATCTAGTGTTGGTGTTATGTTAATTTCTCTAGAGGGAGATAAGTACTTCTCATATTTCTGTTGCAATTTAGTTGCACTAAAAATGTTGTTGAATACGAGGCCCTTGTGCAAGGAATTCAGCTAGCCCAAAAGAAGGGAATCAAAGCCCTGACTATTTTTGGAGACAATGAGTTAGTTGTTCATCAAGTGATGACACACAATGCATCCAAAAATGATCTTTTAAGATCATATAAGAACCAAGTCTAGGACTTGATTGAAGATTTCGAATCTTTTGGGATCCATACGGTTCCTAGAAATTAAAATCAAGATGTTGATAGGCTTACTACAATTGGCTTGCAATATGACATACATGTTGATATCATGAAAGAAGGGAAGCAATTTGTCAAAATGGTGGTTCGACCTGCAGTCCCTGATAATGTGAGTAGTTGGCAAGTGTTCGATAGTGAAAAACAAATTTTCCTTTTCCTACAAGAAGAGGTGAAGTTTGCTACAAAAAATCAAGATAAGTTGCAAGAGTCATATGGTGATCAAATTATACAATTGAAGATAAATAAACTACCAAAAGGATTAGTCACTCTAGAATCCATATTCAATTCAGATGATCAAGCCAAAAGGCAAAGATCTAACATGGTGGTCAAAGAAGAAGATTTTGAGGAAGTTAAGGTAGCGCATGAAAAGTTTTTGAAGATTGGAAAAGTGTGTACTTCAAAAATAAAGAAGATTTCATCAAACTTTGCCAAGAATATCATGACATTTTTTCATAGATCTACAAGGACCTACATGGTTTCGATCTAGGTCTAGCACAACATACCATCGAACTGGATCCTAATGCCAAGCCAATTCATCAGAAACAGAGGCTAATTAATCCCAAAATTCAGCCACTAATGAGAAAAGAGATAACCAAACTCATTGAGGCTGTATGATTTTTCCCATCAAGCATTCCTCTTGGGTAGCCATGTCGGTACCGTAAGGAAGAAGAATGGATAAATTTAGTTGTGTGTAGATTTCAGGGATTTGAACTGTGCCTCGTTAAAATACCATTATCCTCTCCCATCAATGGAGAATATTATTCAAATGGTGGTAGGATCTCAAATATTTTATTTTCTCGATGGATATTTGGGTTACAATCAAATTCTAGTCTAAGAATCTGACCAATTCAAAATGGATTTCACTACCAAGTGGGGCACGTATGCCTACAACAAAATTCCATTCAGATTGTCCAATGTTGGGGCTACTTTCCAAAGAGCCATGGACATGGCATTTAAAGGAATAATCAACGATATCATCTTGGTTTACCTAGATGACATAACTATATATTATAAGCATGCAAACAATCACATCGTGCATCTAAGGAAGGTTTTCCGAAGGTGTAGGGAATTTGGGGTTTCACTTAATCCCAAGAAGTGTATTTTTGTAGTGCACGAGGGAAATTTGTTGGGGCATGTTGTTTCAGTGGAAGGAATATCAATCGATCCATCTAGGATTCATTCAATTATGTAAATTTCGTGCAGAGATTCATCCCTCAATTCGCGACATTGGCTAAACCACTGACAACCATGCTAAAGAAAAACATGCCATTCTCATGGAAAAAGGAAGGACGAGAGAGCTTCAAAGCCATCAAAATGGCCATTTCTCAAGATCCCATGCTAGTGAACCCTAGGTTTGATAAATACTTTATCCTTTATGCTTTTGCAGGTCAAGAGAGCATTTCAGGTATCCTCACCTAGCAAAAACGACAACTTGATGGAGCAACCAATTGCTTTCTTCAGTCAATCCCTCAAATACTACGAGCTCAAATACTCATTCATTGAAAAAAATTCTTTATGGTTATTTGAGATTTGAATAAATTCAAGCATATGTTGTCCAACAACAAAATTCATCTAATGGTGTCTCATCTAGGTGTCAAGGAATTTTTTTGAACAAAGAGATGAATGAAAAACATACTGGATGGATCATGAAGGTGATGGAGTATGACATACATATCAAAGTTACAAAACTTGTCAGAGGTAAATGTTTGTGTCAACAACTTGCTGTAGACATGGAATCAAAAGGTGATGAGGACGCGACACTCCTAAACACTGATGAGAGTGATGATCAAGTTGACTGGTTATCCAAAATGAAGAATTTCCTCTTCTCGGGGTATATCCTATGAACATGGATAAAAATCAAAGATGAACTTTCCATATTCATTCTCTTCCATATGTTCTGGTAGAAAATGTTCTCTTTCGAAGGGATTTGAATGGTGTTCTCCTTTGGTGCATGGGATTGGAATAGGTAAGCAAGATACTAGAAGAGTTTCACAATGGCCTATCTGGAGGACATTATTCTGCATGAACAAATGCTAAAAAGATCATACGAGATGGCTACTATTGGCTGGATTTTTTCAAAGATGCCCATCTCTGGATAAGGAAATGTAAGGAATGTGCCTTTTCGTGGATAAGTAGAATTTGGTAGCTCTTCCACTGCATCCAATTCAAGTGGATCAATCCTTTGTTCAATGGGGGTTGGAATTCATCAAAATGATTAATTCTCCATCCAGTGATGGACATAAATGGGTCCTTACCTAAACAGACTATATTACTCGTTGGGATGAGGAGATAGCATTGAAAGAGAACAATGAGACGGTGGTTCTGGATTTATTGGAAGGTATAATGACAAGGTTCGATGTTCCATTTACAATCAATTCGAGACAACACATTGCCTTTTCTTAGTATGAAATTAAGTGAATGGGATGTTAAAAATGGGTTCTACCTCAATACTTTGTCTAATTACTATTCGCAAGGAAACTAATTGGCTGAGTCTAGTAACAAAAACCTTATAAGGATTATTAAGCGCATGATGGAAACTAACAAGAGGACTTGGCATACATAGCTTAAGACTACTTTATGGGAAGACAAGATCACACCTAAAAGGGCCATCAGAAATTCCCCTTTCATTATTATATATGGAAGAGAGGCAAAACTTCTGCTCTCCTTGGAGTTACCATCTTTGGAGTTATCTCAACAACTTGAAGTTATGGAGAATGATCCTTTGACAGTTAGGTTTGCTGAACTCATAGAGTTAGAGGAAGTATGGAACAAGGCCATGAGAACCTTGGAACAACATCAGGATCAGGTTAAGAAATCATTTGACAAGAAAGTGTCGACAAGAATTTTCAAGAGGGATATTTAGTTCTCAAATGGGATGAAGACATGGCTAAACCAAACAAGCATGCTAAGTTTGAATCTCTCTTGAGCAGGCCATACATCATCAAGAGTTGCAAAGAGGTGAATTCATTTCATCTATCCAAGCTCAATGTAGAAGAAATTCCCATTCATGTGAATGGGATACATCTCAAAGATTTCTTTTGAGATCGTTCTACTCCTGTACAGTTTAGTTAGGTGTTTTCCTCCAAGTGCTTATGCACATTGTTGTGTGTTGTTGTTCTTTTGCTTTCCTTTTTGTCATGTTTTGTGTCATTCTTACACATTATAGCATCATTGGAAGGTGTCAAGGAGAAGGAAGGTTCAAATATTCCATAAGAATTTCATGATCTTCTTCAATCAAAATTCTGCGGTATGTCATAGATGCCAAGTATTCATTAGATTCAATATACTCCATGCTTAAAATTCCAAGGAGGTCCAAGATCATATTTTCTCAAGGGGATTCCAAGATGTATCAAAGAATATAAAATTACTTTCAATGTTTCAACATTGACTCCATGCCCAATGTATAAATTAAGGCTACTAGAGTCATGCTTAACAAGAAATCATCCCCGAGAGGTCGCCAAAAATGTTATCTAATTTTTTACTCATTGAAAAAGTAGACACCATGGGTCAATCGATTGACTAGACCCTAGAACCGAAAAAACCCCTTCATGAAAATTTTTGAGGACATTATAGGAAAATTCTTGTGTTGAAGGCACATCTTTGCGTTATGGGAAATTTCGGGATCATTTTGGAGTATTTTCCCCATTTTGGGTCTTAGGGGTTAATGAGTTTACTCGTAGTGCTAACATTGACCTCTGTGGGCCCACTTTCTACCAAGGATTGTGAGAAATCAATTAAAATTGAGAAATCATGTTTAAAATGTCTTATGATGCTCCCATTATCTCTTCAATTTAAACAAAACATAATGATTTATAACTCAGAGCAAAGACCATTTCAATGACCTAAGGAGGCATCAAGATTAAAATATCTCACCAAGTAGCTCGACGAGCTACTCGGTGAGCTGATATGGTGTAAAAGGTATCAATCTTGGTTGTAGCTCATACAAATTAAGAAGTATAACAACCGAGAAGTCTTGACCAATTTTTTTCCATGGTTCGGCGAATGGACAATGCATCAAGGTATTATGCTTGACATATGAAAATGGAGGCTCGATAATGAAGGGAGAGCTTGGGCTAACTAAAGCAAGTCAATATAAATTACATCAAGCCCGAACTCGGGAAGTGAAAAATGAAGCTCGGTAAGTTTATCATGGGAGCTCGAAGGAAGATAAGGTTTCCATTAAGGAGTGAGTTAAATGTTGAGGAGAAGGGATGGCCATGTTTTATTTAGAACTTAGAAAGGGGACTCAAAGGATTGAAGCTAGAAATGAAACAATGAAACAAAGAACTCGAGGCATTTGGGATATAGTCGGTGTGCGGAAGGAAGAACTCGTGAAATTAGATGTAGAGAAAATGAGTCATAGTGAAAGGGTGGTAAGCCATAATAAGAGGAGTTGAATCGAGTCTTTGGTTGAGAGAGATAGTGAGTTTGAGATAGTCTAGAATTTCACTCAGATCGTAAGATATAACTCATGTTATCGAGTTGCACCATCGGATTCGACTCTATTACAATTAGATGTGGAGATTCAATTTAGTGTAAGAGCTTGGTAAAACTACAAGTCAAGTGACAAAAGTCGATGAGGGGAATGTTGATGTAAAATCACAGCACCCCTGGATGTTGATCAGATTTCTAAGTTGATCTTCAGGCATCCAGTGTGATTGCACAACATGGAATCCTTTCTCCAAGTGTGGGACTTGTAAAGATGAGAAAGGATTCTCCAGAGAAGGCTGGTTCCTATTCCTCTATTCAGATGCACACAAAAACGTAGAGGGTTTACTCAAAGCCTAATCTAACTTGCCAAGGAGACAGGGTAAGAAGATGCATAAAAATAAACCTAAGCTAATAGAGGTGATGCACCGAGGAATGAAGAACATCTATCTTGCCAATAAACACAGACCATTCAAATGTGATGCAAGATCATGCACAGATAACAAAATTTGCAGTGAAAGACCAGGAGGATGCAAATGAACATAGAGAGGGTTGAGAATCATCCACAGACATGTATTACTTGCTCCAAAGATTGATACAATACACTACAAAATGCCAAGAGGTAGAGTCACATTACAGTTTCAAATGGGAGGTTCGAACTCCACAAATTCGCTTGATAAAGAGAAGAAGGGAGGAGCAAAACAGAAAATGTTTGACCTTTTTAAAGAACCCCTCTTTACAATATATAAGAAGAATGAGAGAGGGAAGAGAGAGGAAAGTCGAATCTACCATAACCACTTCTGGATTGCATTTAACTCATCTCATTATGGCAGAAATGGTGGATCCTGGCAAAACGGTGGACTATCTAGTAGAAACGGTGAACTGTCTATTGCATTAAAGTTGGTTGTTGAACGCCAGTTCTGGTCATTATCACGTGTCAGAGTCATTTCTTAAATTTATCTCTCCAAACTGAACCAAAATGCAAGATTGACCCCGAGAATCATGTAGAGAATTTTTCCATCTTTCCATTGATATAAAGAACGTGCAAATCCGAGCTCTGGATCAAAAGATATGAAGGTCTGAAGATTTAGGGCAAAAAACAAGGCCAAAACGGATTTTGAATTTTTTCCCGCGCTCTGCCGCTTAGATGACACATGTCGGGTGCTGATTGGACGAGAAATTCTCTCTCCTCTGCTTCCCATGGGTTTCCCTTTGAAATTTTGATGTTTTTAACTCTTTGGAAAATTTTCCATTTTTTCCCCACGCCCCCACCACTTGGGACACGTGGCATGCTTTGGTTGGTTGACAGGGGTGTGGGGCATCTTTTACCTTTTAGTTTTTTGGCCAAAAATTTTGCCAAATTCTTTAAGTCCTCCCCGAGATCTGCACTCCCCTTCTCCTTAGGACACGTGTCCTGTTTCCATTGGCTTGGGCCAATCCTTCAAACTTCGCCTTTGGAAACTCGGCAAAACATTAAGTAAAAATCTCACCCTTTCCTCCGCTGCTCGATCCATGAAGACACGTGGCACGTTCTGATTCATCGGCGGCTCTTTCGGCTCCCCGCGTCCCTCACATATTTTTGGCCCGGATGTCCCAAACCATCTCGGACAAATTTCTCCGATCCGCCCGATTCGGGCTTCCCTGTCCCTCTTTGAGGCGAAGACACGTGGCACGCTTTCATTGGCTCTCGGCTCTTCCGGCTTTTCACGTCCCACACATCCCTTTGTCCCAACTTTCCCGGATGAAAGTTCCTAGCGCCGGCCAATCCGGGCGGTTCGCGTCCTTCACGTCCTCATGGCCCAGATGTCCCACTGCTTTTGCATGGTGGTTAGTCAATTTTGTTTTTACCTTCAGCCGGTTTGCCCTTTCGCGTCCCCACGACCTAGATGTCCCTTTGTTGCACGGACCACTGGCGGCCTTTCGGCCGGTCGTGCCCCGACGTCCCAATTGTCCCACTGCTGCGAGGACTAGGACTTAGCCGATTTTCATGATTTTTCTCGCCCCAAGCTTGTTTTTGCAACTTTTTCACCCTTTTTAGAACTTGCTCTTTTCTTCTTGGATAGGAGAGTTAGAAAAGGTGGGGACCCGAAACATGATTTTTGTCCTTGAATCAATCTATTTGCCTAGGACTTGAGTATTCTGATGCATGTTATCAAAATTACCCTGGGGGTGAATTTTGGATAACAATTTTGGTGACTCAGTGGGGTCACCTGCCTGCTAGGTAGAAGATACCAGTTGCTGAAGCAGTCCATTGGGCATGGAGTCATCAAATATTCTATTTAGAACCCCAACTGACTCAGAATGTGTAAGGAGGAAGATGGAATATCACCTGATGGGAGCAAGGACTGCAAAACATCTCCATGGACAGCAAGCTGTGCCAAAGCACTTAGGGAAGACGAAACTAACCTACAGAAAAACAATGTGCACAAGCACTTGGAGGAATGAAAATCTAATCTAATATTTACAAGGTAGTGAATTTCCCTCTAGAAGCAACACTTGAGATAGATTCCATTTACTGGAATCTGTAGTTCTTCACCATCCAATGAGGCCAATTGGAAAGCATTGTTGTTCTTGCACTTCGTGACCATGTATGGGCCACTCCAAATGGCATCAAATTTTGAATGCCTTCCGGTTTTGCTCTATCCATATCCCATTTCAACACTAGATCTCCAACCTGAAAAGATATATCCTTGGCCTTCCTATCAAAGGTCTTTTTGATCAAAGCTTGATCCTTTTCCATTGCTTAGGATGCTTGATTTCTGATCTCTTGCAGCTCCATCAACTCTGCATACCTCACCTCCATGGGCTCAAACTCTAGCAACTCCAGCTGCTTCATGAGTTCCAATGTTGGCAACTCAAGTGACATGGGCAAGATTGCTTCTCTTCCATAGACAAGCCTGAATGGAGAGTTACCTATGGATCTCTTGGGAGTTATCCTATCAGCCCATAAGGCTGATTTCAGTTTGGTATGCCAAGACCTCTGATTCTCGTCAAGAGTCCTCCTAATGATTCTCAACAAGTTCTTATTTGTAGACTCGGCTTGGCCATTACCTTGAGGGTAATAGTTTGATGAAGTGCTTAGGTAGATACCTTTCTTGACAGCCCACTCAGTCACCTTAGATCCAATGAATGCCAATGCATTATCAGAGATTATTGTAGCAGATACACCAAATCTGGTTGTTATCCCCTCATAAAAGTCTAAGATGCTAGACTCATTTGCCTCTTTGAGTGCTACTGCTTCTATCCATTTGGTGAAGTAGTCCGTGGTTATCAAAATCCATTTGTGCCCTTGGCTTGAATTGGGATTAATGACTCCAATGAAGTCCAAACCCCATTGCATGAATGGCTGGTCAACTGAGATTGGATGTAATGGAAGGGCAGCAAGTCTCTCTTTTCCTGTGAAGAATGCACAATTCTTACACCTCTTGATCCATGCATAGCAATCACTGAAGATCTTAGGCCAATAATAACCAGCCTTCATGATTTTTAGAGCTGTCACTCTTGGTGCAAAATGACCACCAGCTGGTCCACCATGAAACTCTTCCAACACCCTTTGAATCTGATTTGTGCTAATGCACCTCAGCAGCACTCCATTCACATCTTTCTTGAACAAAACTCCATCAACAATGGCATACGGGACAGCCTGCAATCTGAAGTGTCTCCTTTGGGTCTTGTTCATCTCCGGAGGGCATAGGCCTGTGCCTAGGAAGTGCATTATATCTTGGGTCCAGCAAGGAGTGGGGGCAACATTGTCTTCTTCTTGATTGCCACTTGGCTCATGGCTGTCTGGGTATCAAAACAGCCTCTTTTTCATTGCATACTTCTCTTTGCTTCCCCAAAACCAGCTACTCACACAATCCTTTCCCTCTTACCAGCTTGGTGATTTTGATCTCAATGTCATACTCCATGACACGAGTGATCCAACCTGCCCTTTTCTCATTCAAATCCTTGTTGAGGAGGAAGTCCTTAACCCCAGCATGTGAGACCAGCAACTGGACCTTGTTGTTTGAGATTAAATGCTTGAATTTCTTCAAGCTTCTGATTACTGCAAGTACATGCTTCTCAATAAAAGAGTATCTCACCTCATAGTCATCTAGGCTCCGGCTGAAGAAGGAAATTGGCTGCTCATCATTATCCTTGCTCTGCTGTACCAAAATGGCAGAAATAGTGTCATTACCTCCAAATGCATAGAGGATGAAATCCTTGGAGAAGTCTGGGTTGATGAGAGTTGGTGCTTGAGAGATGGCTTCTTTGATTGCTTCAAAACTCTCCTTGCCTTCTGCTATCCACTTGAAAGCCATGCTCTTCTTTAACATTTTGGTGATGGGCTTGACAAGGGCTGCAAAATCTGGGACAAACCTCCGAACAAAGTTTATCCTTCCCAAGAAACTCTGAAGGGCTTTCTTGTGGCTTGGCAATGGTAGTGCTCTTATGGCTTCAACCCTCTCTGGGTCAATTGCTAATCCTTCTTTGGAGACAATATGGCCAAGGAGCTTTCCTTCATGTGCAAGAAAGATACACTTCTTAGGATTCAAAGACACTCCAAATCTCCTGCACCTCATGAAGACTTGTCTCAAATGAGAGAGGTGGTCTGCTGCATTTTTGGAAAAAATAGTGATATCATCAAGGTAAATCAGCACCACGTTGTTAATCAAACCTTTGAATGCCATGTCCATTGCCCTTTGGAAGGTAGCACCAGCGTTGGACAACCCAAATGGCATTTTCCTGTATGCAAAAGTTCCCCATTTGGTTGTGAAGGCTGTCTTAAACTGGTCCTCTTCCTTCACCATAAAATGATTGTAGCCTGAGTAGCCATCAAGTAGTGAAAACCTCTTGGAGCCAGCCATAACTTGCAAGATTTTCTCCATGGAAGGGAGTGGGTAATGGTCCTTGAGAGAGGCTCTATTCAAGTCTCTGAAGTCAACACACAATCTGATCTCTCCACTCTTCTTCCTGACTGGAACTAAGTTGGCAACCCAACTAGAATGCTTGATTGGGAATATGATCCTTGACTCAATCAGCTTGTCCAATTCTTTCCTCATGAGAGGCTCCATGTGTGGATTGACTGGTCTTTGTTTCTACCTGACAGGCTTAGTATTTGGATCCGATTCGATGGTATGTTGAGCTAAGTTGGGATTGAAACCTTTCAAGTCTTCATAGCTCCAAGCAAACACGTCAGGGAACTCTTGACTATTTGTATGAACTCATACCTTTCTTGTTCAGTTGTCATCCTTCCAATTTGCAATGGTTTGTTCTCTTCTACCAAGATGGATACTAAATCCTCTCTCTTGACCTAAATGTTTACTTTTTCCTTTCTAAACTGATCATTGGGGTTAAAAATGGACTCCAAAGTGATAAGTCCCTTGGGCAGCTTGTTAGTTCTCAGCTGTACCACTTGGTCACCATCTTTCTTTGTTCCAATTTTTCATGATTCTTGGCTGAGAACTTAGCTTCTTCTTGCAAGAAATGGATGATTTGTTGGTCATTCTCAAACACTTGCTAATTGACATTGTTATACGGCACTGAAGGCCTCACAATCATGTGGATGTTTGGCTATACCTTGTCTTGTTGAATACTTTCCACAATGTCAAAGGCTGCCCCTACTGCTGCAAGCCTGTCAGCAGCTTGATTCTCTTTCCTAGGAATGGATTTGATGCCAAAACCCTCAAAATCTTCCATGAGGTCCCACACCCTGTTCTTGTAGCACTTGAGTAGATCATTCTTGGTAGCATGTTGTCCCTTGACCTGATTTACAATCAATTCACTGTCACTAAAGACTTGCAAGTTCTTTATTTTCTTCTTTATTGCCCAATGCATCCCTTGCACCAAGGCTTCATATTCAGTAGTGTTATTGGAGCATGCAAACTGAAATCTAAAAGCTGAATAGTACTTTACTCCTTGAGGTGAAACAAGCACGGCTCCACCTCCTGCACCTTGTCTACTCCTTGATCCATCAAAAAATAGCTGCCATACCTCATTATCATCCTTGTGGTTTGGCTTGGTGATGCTAGGAATAGGTTGATTTTCTTCGTGTATACAATAGACCCCTAGCTCAGATTCTTCCACTTCTTGATAAGGATCAAATGCATGTACCTTGTTTGCCCATTCATCAAGAGTTAGATCCAGGATGCTTCCAACCTTGGTGTTAGCCTCATCAGTGCTTGGGTGATCTTCTTGATCAAATGCTGAGCAATTGGCATTAATCTGACTTGGAGTGTAAGGCTCAATGTGAAAGTTTGCAATAGGTTCAGACCTGATTATGGCTTTGGTTCCATACCTCGTTCTGAATAGCATGTGTGACCAATCAGCAGACAAATATCCCCCAATCTTGGCTGTGAAGTCCCTTGACAAACATAGGGCAAAGAGTGGTGGAAGGTCTATGACTGATACATCTTGTAAAACAACAACATTTGGACATGCATGCAAGGTAAGACTCAAGTTTTTAATCACTCCAACTTTTGCCATTGCAGTCCCATCTAGCTGCACTACCCCTTTGGATATTGTTTCATACTTGGAGCCCTAGTGATCAGCTATTTGTTTAGGCATCTTGAGCTACTTGCCCGGAGTCTATCATGCAATTGTGCACTAGCCGATCTCCAATGATTAATGAAACATAGAAAGGAGGGGTTTCAACATTTTACCTTGCTGTCCTCCATGATTTCCCTCAGGCTGGGCAGCATTTGTAAGCACTTTTCTTGCATCCGAACTTGCTGATTTGAAGTTGGCTGAGTCCTTCATGGCAGCTTGCAGCAGATCTCTTTGGCCTGGGATGGATAGGGATTCCCACATTGATATATTGACGTTTGTCTTCTTCATCTGATCAATGATACTGAATGGTGATGAAGGATCTCTTTGCTGTCCCTTTTCTTGTACATTCATTCCTTGCATGTGGGCAGCAACAACTGGTATTTGAGTTGGCCTAGGGGCTGTCCTTGGCTGCCCTTGTGCATTTGAATTTGGACTTTGCTTGCCAACCATTTGTGGAACCATGGAAGGTTGTGGATTGGTTGGGGCTGATTGTTGTTCTTCACCCAAATTCCTCCTTTTTGACCTTGTGTTAGCTGCAACACCTTGAGAAACTGCCTGGTTCATGCCACAAAAATCCTCTGCTTGCCAATTTACCAATGTGGTGTCATTTGGGGCTGATTATTGTTGGAATGTTTCTTGTTGTTGGTTGTTTCCTTGACTGCCCTCACCCTCCACACCAGTAGTTGTCACCATTAATGCTTGATTGAGAGCACCATTGAAGCACATGGACTGGTTATGAGGCTCATTGCATGGAAAACACCAATCGTACTCCTGGGCAATGTTGTTTTGTGTTGGCACCAGTGCCTTAGAGGCAGATATGGCATTTGGATTATAGGGCTGAAATGGTCTATTGGCAGGAGGCCTTGTTTGATTTATATTTACAAGCTGGATTAGGTGGCCTTTGTGGTTGGTATGGCTCCTGTTAGGCTAAGCTTGGGGTTGATAAGAAGGTCTAAAACCTTGGGCTTGCTTTGCCTCTTGAGAGTAACCAGCTCATTGCCTAGGTTTTGCAATTGCTTCATGACTTCTTGAAGCTCATTTTGGGGCACTTGGAGATGAAGTGGAAGCTTCATTTGAACTCTGATTTCTAGGAGTGGGAGAAGGAGCCAAATTAGGTGCTTGATTGGTGTTTGGATTCTCTAAACTTGGAAACAGTGGCATGAGAGGTCTAGGGGCAAGTTTGCCAGCTTGGATCAAGCAATTTTCAGCCCTAATGGCAATGCTATAAGCCATAGGGATAGTTATGCCTCCCATGGACTGAATCAACATAGAAATATCAGAATTTAGAGCTTTGAGATAGTAGAGAAAAGCACCTTTTTCATTGGCACGATCGCCACTGGAATTCTCTCCCAAGTCTTTTAAAATCTGAAGTTGAAATAGGTTTGCTCATTGGGAGCTCTCTTGATGGTTGTCAGCTGCTCCAAAAGAGACAAGTTGTCTCCCTTTTCTCCAAATTACTCATGAAGTGCTACACACAGCTGATTCCAATTTGTGATAGAACCAGCTCCAAGGCTCCTAAACCATTGCAATGCTTTCCCCTTGAATGAAGATGCCAGTAACTTGACACCACTTGCATTTCATTGATTTCGTGGATTGCACAAAGGTTGGTAATGTCTTTAACATGATCACTGGGTAGTATGATTTTCTCCAGTGAAGTAGGGAATGTTCTTCAAGGCTGCAATGGGAATTGGATGTTGTGCATTGAGGGAAAGTGGGCTGTTGCCTGTGAAGTTGACATAGGGGTTGTTTTGTGCCATTCTAATTGGTCTTAAAACCCTTGTTGACTGAATGAAAGGCCTATCAGGTGGAGGAGTTGAGAGAGTTCTGTTTGGTGGAGATGGAGACCTTTGAATCCTTCTTCCTCTTTTCCTTCTTCTTGGAGATAATTGCAGGTATTCAAACAACACCTCTTCTTCTCCAACTCTTGACCTTGTGGTGACTCTTCTCATGAGTTTTCAGGCCTGCACTGCTGAAACCAGTTGATTCTTCCCCTTGGAGTTGCCAGATATGCAAATAATAGATCTTTTCAAGCAAGAAAATTGCAATAGATGCAAATCAACTTCGCTGCAATAAAAATGAGACCTCTAGGGTCCCACCGGGGGTGCCAAAACTGTTGATGCAAAATCACAGCACCCCTGGATGTTGATCAGATTTCTAAGTTGATCTTCAGGCATCCAGTGTGATTGCACAACATGGAATCCTTTCTCCAAGTGTGGGACTTGTAAAGATGAGAAAGGATTCTCCAGAGAAGGATGGTTCCTATTCCTCTATTCAGATGCACACAAAAATGCAGAGGGTTTACTCAAAGCCTAATCTAACTTGCCAGGGAGACAGGGTAAGAAGATGTATAAAAATAAACCTAAGCTAATAGAGGTGATGCACCAAGGAATGAAGAACATATATCTTTCCGATAAACATAGACCATTCAAATGTGATGCAAGATCATGCACAGATAACAAAATTTGCAGTGAAAGACCAGGAGGATGCAAATGAACATAGAGAGGGTTGAGAATCATCCACAGACATGTATTACTTGCTCCAAAGATTGATACAATACACTACAAAATTCCAAGAGGCAGAGTCGCATTACAGTTTCAAATGGGAGGTTCGAACTCCACAAATTCACCTGATAAAGAGAAGAAGGGAGGAGAAAAACAGAAAATGTTTGACCTTTTTAAAGAACCCCTCTTTACAATATATAAGAAGAATGAGAGAGGGAAGAGAGAGGAAAGTCAAATCTACCATAACCACTTCTAGATTGCATTTAACTCATCTCATTATGGCAGTAGAAATGGCGGATTTTGGCAAAACAATGGGACTGTCTAGCGTAAAGCGGTGGCTATGCATTGCATTAAAGCTGGTTGTTGAACGCCAGTTCTGGTCATTATCACGCGTCAGAGTCATTTCTTAACTTTATCTCTCCACACTAAACCAAAATGCAAGATTGACCCGGAATGTGTAGAGAATTTTTCCAGCTTTCCATTGATATAAAGAATGTGCAAATCCGAGCTCTGGATCAAAAGATATGAAGGTCTGAAGATTTAGGGCTAAAAACCAGGCCAAAACGGATTTTGAATTTTTTCCCGCGCTCTGCCGCTTGGATGACACATGTCGGGTGCTGATTGGATGAGCAATTCTCTCTCCTCTACCTCCCGTGGGTTTCCCTTTGAAATTTTGATGTTTTTAACTCTTTGGAAAATTTTCCATTTTTTCCCCGCGCCCCCGCCACTTGGGACACGTGGCACGCTTTGGTTGGTTGACAGGGGTGTGGGGCATCTTTTACCTTTTAGTTTTTCAGCCAAAACTTTTTCCAAATTCTCTAAGTCCTCCCAAGCTCGGCACTCCCCTTCTCCTTAGGACATGTGTCTTGTTCCTATTGGCTCGGGTCAATCCTCCAAACTTCGCCTTTGGAAACTCGGCAAAACATTAAGTAAAAATCTCACCCTTTCTCTCGCTGCTCCGATCCACGAAGACACGTGGCACGTTCTGATTCGTCGGCGGCTCTTTTGGCTCCCCGTGTCCCTCGCGTATTTTTGGCCCGAATGTCCCACACCGTCTGGGACAAATTTCTCCGATCCGCCCGATTCGGGCTTCCCTGTCCCTCTTTGAGGTGAAGACACGTGGCACGCTTTCATTGGCTCTCGGCTCTTCCAGCTTTCCACGTCCCACGCGTCCCTTTGTCCCAACTGTCCCGGACGAAAGTTCCCTGCGCCGGCCGATCCGGGCGGTTCGCATCCTTCGCATCCTCACGGCCCAGATGTCCCAGCTTGTTCTGCATAGCAGTTAGTCAATTTTGTTTTTACCTTCGGCCGGTTCACCCTTTCGCATCCCACGCGTCCCCACGGCCCGGATGTCCCTTTGCTCTGCGGACCACTGGCGGCCTTTCGGCCGATTCGCGCCCGATGTCCCAACTATCCCAGTTACTGCGAGGACTAGGACTTAGCCGATTTTCATGATTTTTTCTGCCCCAAGCTTGTTTTTTGCAACTTTTTCACCCTTTTTTAGAACTTGCTCTTTTCTTCTTGGATAGGAGAGTTAGAAAAAGGCCGAGGGGACCCCAGAAACATGATTTTTTGCCTTGAATCAATCTATTTTCCTGGGACTTGAGTATTCTGATGCGTGTTATCAAAATTACCCTGGGGGTGAATTTTGGATAACGAGGAAGTTTCGAGCCTTAAGGCCGTGAGGGAGATAATGCCATGACAAGCCAATATGAGATTTCCATGTGTGGGAAAAGTTCATGATGATTTCCAAGTGGGGTTTTCATTAATGGAAATCCAAAGCATGAACTTCGTGTAGAGAGGTCCAGGAAAACATGGTTAAGTGAAATATTAACGGTGGCAAGCCAAGGAAAAATTCCAAAAACTAAATGTCTGGTAAGAAGTCCGAGTCCATTACCAAGTTATTAGGCAAGTCATCAGGGGAGTCAAAGCATGTTTGAATGATTAAGCGATTGCTGCATAAGATGACAAGTCATTTCTTGAGCTATGAGGAAGGTTGATTGGTGAGAATGAGTCACATGGAAACGGTTGATGATATCGGTGCATTGATGTGATAATAGTTTTGTGAATAGACTAAAATCAGTTAACTAAGTAGGAATCTAACCGACTTGGAGAGTCGAGCTCATGCTAGGTAGAGCCGAGTCGATTAGTGAAGCTTGAGATCACACTCAAAGTTGTAACATTGATGTGATCCCTTCAAATGACGTGGTCATAACAAGTCGAATGGAGGTGGCTTGATGGGTTGAGAGATGAATCATGGTGGAAGATTCAAAACATGGTTTGCAGAGGCATTTTGGCATACATAACGGTGAAATTTTGGCTTAACAGAGATAGATGCAAACTAACCAGAGGGGATGGTCAAAATTGTGTTTAGCTTTATCATCAATTCAAGCTCACATGGGGAGCAAGTCGGAGATAACATGAATCACTGTGGGAATTTAGATTTTAAAAATTCAGGGAACTAATCGAGTTAAATGGATCTTGAGTTGAGTTGTTTGATGAGTCATTTGATGAAGAATGGCTCGAGCTTGGTCTGATAAGAGAAATCATCATAGGACGATCTCACACCAGGGTGGCAACATCGATTTCATGCATGAAGATAATTCATTTGGAGGTAAAGTTGGGTTGATCCATCAAATGGATGAGTGAAAAGAATGTTATAAAATTTGTTAGATGACGATGACTTGTAAGAGTAGAATGCTATAAAACCGAGTCAACATGAATCTCAGTGGACTGAGTTGGGATTGTGTGATTTTTACAATGCATTATTAGACCAATAATGGAAAGTTAGTGATGGAAAGGTGATGGCGAGAAGCTCTTGAAAAAACACGAGATGACTTGTGTGAGTTATGCATAAGCCCAAGACACGGTCCATGAGTGTAAGCTTGCGGAGCTCAACGGTTGACTCATTTTTGTCTCATAAATTTGGGTCGCGAGTTGGCCACAATGGCACAAAAGTTGAGATAATTCACAAGAAGAGTTGGGTTTGATAGCTCGCCATTCGGAGGGTTCACGTCATGAAATAAAGTTCAAGAGAGAGCTCGCAGAGGAATTAATGTAGCGAGCTCATGCTGAACTCACGTGATGCATGTTACCAGATCTTGGAGGCACATAAGGAGCTCAGAACAAGTTCAACACCGAGTTGTTAAAGCTCACTCTAAAGGGGAATATGCAACCCAACTTTGGCACAATCGGGTTGAGGTCGATGGTGTTTGGGGTAAGCTCAACATTCTTTAGAAGGTGGCGCAACTTGTAGGTGTTCGACGAACATGGAAGTGTAGGTTCGTGGGTCGATGTGATGGTGATGGACTCGGCCAATACATAGGTCTCGAGGATCTCCGACCCAACTTGGTGAGTTGGCTCAGCGAGCCAACCACCGAGTTGGGCTCTTTTTGGCCTTTTCCTCATGATTCCCCCTTCAGCACAAACCAGTCAACAGGGGGCCCCACCAAAAATAGTAATTAAATTAATATTTTTATTTTAATATTTATTATTATTATTAAAATATTTTATTTAAATATTTTTTTAATTAATTGAGAAGATTAGGTCAACCGGGCATTAATGGCACATGATGGAAGCTTCTCAAAGTGGTTCAACCAACTATAATAAATACATCACGTGCCTTCAATTTAGGAAGGGAATTTATGACTCTTTCTCTCATCTCTCTCTCGCTTTTTTCTATAAATGTAAGTGAAGCTCATTCCAAGGTGTTCTAACATTTCGGACAAGTTAAACAATTAGATATCTCGAGACAAGTGAAAATTTTGCAAGAGTCCTCTCTCTTCTGCAAGTTGTCCTTGTATGTTGAGGGAACTTTCAAGCTTCCTTTACAAGACTGCAATGGAAACCATTGCCTCTTCTGGATGTATGATGCATTTTGCACGTTATTGAAGTAATAAAAGTGCATGTTTTGTGACTAATCTCAGTCCTTTCATCCTTTTATACTTCTTTGTGCCTTTTCTCATGCTTACAGGTACACTGTGCAAGTTCATGTTTCTATTGTAGGTTCTTGGAGCTCTATGTTTATTAAGTGGTGGAGCGTTGCATGCAGTTGATTTATGGTTCTTGTTAACCCTTCTCAAGTTCATCCTTCTTCACTGGAAGATCGATAACTTGTTTTTCTGATCAAGTTTAACAAAGGGAACATGTGCTTCCTAGTCTTTGGTATTATATACCCTCTCTAAGTTCCAGTAGGTGAAGTTGACTTGTGGTAACACACCCTCTTCAAATTAACCCTTCCTGAGTCTGGAAACACCCTTTATTTGGTGCATCACCATCCCTAGTATAGTTTCATTTCTTGCAAATATCTTTCCCTAAAACTCATGAAAATGTTAGCATAGGTCTAGATAACCATTTTATTACATTGGGAGTAGTACAACACTTAGTTTACGAAGAGGAATCCTACCTTCTCTAGAGGTTCACATCGAGCCCAAGACCCATAAATTGATAGCTTATCCCATGTGTCCCAATCACACTGAATGTTTTGTCCACATTCTTGCCATCCAGAGGGTGCAATGATTTTGTGACAATAGGCTAGTCACGATATGTTGTACCACTTGTCAATTCTCACCTCGTACACATTTGAGATCATTCCTTCATAGGTATATCCAACAAATTATACCACGGGGACTTATTTATAGCTGGGTAAACCCACATAGCATCATCTAGAGCATTTATAACTCAAATATCCTAAGAGGATGATAATTAGGATTGATCCCCAAGTTATATTAACTCCTTCATTTTGTGTTTTGGCCTCCTTAATGATTCCATTCACAATGTATTATGCAATGTTGTAGCATTCCTTGTTTTCCCATTTTGTGTCCAATGTATAAAAACTTTTTAATAAAGTCTGTCCACCATTCTCAAGTACCTAACTTGCAATCGATCAATCTGGGTGCAACCCTAGTTGTAGGGTTTGTGAGGTTGTCAATAAGCATAGCCCTTCCTCCCTTCTCGTAATTCAATGTGGCCAATTCATCAATTTTGGTATTTTCCTTCAAGTCCAAGTCCAGATCCTCCCCTGTACTTCCTAAACCTGTGACTCACTCAATAGGTTGAGCTATAATTTGCATCCTCTAGACTACAAAATAGAAGAAATATTTGTGCACCCTAGACATGAGCCATTGGCATCAATTCACATGTTTTTTGAAGAAGGGAAGTTCGTATAATTTTATGACACCAAATTTCTCATATTCCTCCACATTGAGTCGCGTCTACCGATATTTTCCCTTCCTCGTTGGTCCTCGGTAGTTCCCACTACAAATCTACCTTGAAATTTTTTTCATGCTCTCGATCTCTGTGGTTTTAGTCACTAATTTTACAATTGGGAAGTTAAGACTTCCAAATCTAGACCCTAAGTACTCTAGGCGTGTATTACATTTCGAGTATATATCTTCTAGGGGATCTTCCACCTCGACTTCAACCCTCTTTAAGTGCAATGCTTTCTTCCTTTAGGTGCCATTGGTTTTTTTAAATTTGTGTTAATTCATTCCTAGGTACTCTGCCTCACCGCACTTACTTTGTTATCCAAGCACTGCGAACCCTAGTTGTCTAATTTTTCCCGCAAACCCTTCTCTTTGTGCCTCAACTACTTTCAAATTTTGGCTTAAACTTCCTACTTCACAAGGAACCACACATAATCTCATTCACACACATTGCTTTTATTTTCCCTTCTCATCTCTCTCTGTCACAAAAAGTCACTCAATAGATTGATTTCTCTAACTTCTCTTCAAATGCAAGGTGCCGAATGACCTTGAATTGCCCCCTTTTATAAATTTTCATACCTCACCGACTTACTTAACCCACAATTTTTCTATATTTAAAACTTGTAAGTTACTTTCTTGGTAAAGTACATTTTTATCTTTTGCTTTATTTCATGACTTCCTTTAACAGTTGCGGTGCCAGAACCGTATGGTACACCATGTTATCGCCAAATCACTGCACCCTCCGAATGGCCAAAATGTGAAGAGGACATTAAGTGTAATTTGGTAGTATGGGATCACCTATCAAGCTCGGGACTTGGGCTCGAGGTGAACCTCCGGAGAAGGCCGGCTTCCTCTTCCTAAACTAAGCACTACACTACTCCTAATGCAAGAAAAATAGCTACCTAGACCTATACTAACATTTCAAGGGGATTAGGGAGAGAGATTTGCAAGAAATAAAACCTAAATTAGAAGTGGTGATGCACCAAGAAAGGGTTTTGCTAGAAAAAATTTCGGCTTTCCAATGAATAAATATGAATATGGGAAGAATGGACATGCATTAAAAACCCAACTGCATACAATACTTCATTCCTTGAATAAGCACAATAACTCCCAAAACTTGCAAAAGAAACACTGGTTACACAATTCACCTACAAACATGAGAGAGGAAAATATAATGTAAGGACATATAATTGATCACAAAACATGATTTCCATTACTTCAAGCACTTGCACAATGCATCATTACAATAGGGAAAGGCATAAGTGCCATTGAAAAATTAATATCATAATTGCATAAAGAAAATTTGAAATCTTACTCTTTATTCTTGCTACATTCATAGGAAGTATTACATCCATTTAAATAGGAGATGTTGTTCCTATATTTAAGGAGATATAATCTCCATAAATATCTCCACACATAACTCCTAAAACAACTCCATGCTATTTTACGTGAGATTTTGTTTTCTCACAAAACTAATATTGTTAATGATTTGTTTACTCAACAACTCATAACAATATTTACTCACCCACTCATAATTACATTTACAATAATGTAATTAATTATTACAACACATATTATATTATCCTAGATAATATAATCACTTACATAATATTCTATGTTCACACTACAACATAGATATTCCTAACAACCATTACAATTTTGAGAAGAAAAGGGATTGAAAGCCTACAAATTCACAATAGCTCAGCTTGTGAATTGAGGGGAAACCTTTAAAAATGTCTAACCTTTTTTGAATAAGCGGCGCTTTACAATTTATAGTACTTTCACGAGATGAGGAGAGAAAGAAGGAAGAGGTCCCTAACAACTAGGCATGAATGTAGTAGAAAATTAATCATGTTCCCTTAATAATTGCAACTCCACCTTTTGAGGCACTATTTACGAGAATGAGGAAATATTATAGTTTTAGAGTACCAAAACCTCCTAAATTCCTTTATTGAGGATTCCATTGCGTAGCTCTCAATTTTCCATTTCCAACGACTACAATTATTTGGAAAAAGACAATCGGGAAAGAAGTTATGGCTTATTGAACAAAAACTACTTCTTGGGTATCCCAGGAATTGTATTCCATCAGCTCACCAAGTCACAAAATGGCTCAGCAGGTTACCTTTTTACTCGGTGAATTCCATGTTTTATGTTTGTAGCGTGGGATTTTACAAGACTTACCACCTTGTTTTTACACCTGTCGACTAACTCGACATTCACGTTGGTATTTATATATTGGCGGGTTCCTTTTTTTTATTTTGGATGCTTCATATTAAACTCAAACGATCCCCTTTGCAAATTTATCAACATCAATCATCAAGTTCTCCTCTTGGCTTGCATGCATATTATTTGTTCGCTCCACTTTGACATGTTGGGCCCGTATTGGTTGAAGCCCCAACCACAAATCTCCACTTTTACAGCTCGGCGGTCGATCTGGAATATCTACGGATCATCTATTTAATGACTTGTACCAACATCTGACATGGTGGATAGGCCAAGTAGCTTCATGCATTGACCGAGCAACTTGAATCTTCCCACCGATAGCATCAATATTTACTCTATAACCACCATGATGATGTGTTGGTCGAGTTCCTCATGAATTCTTTTGCCACATAGACCAGGTCACATTAAACTTCAGTGTCTAAGGAATTTGTAATGAAAATTTGGTGATCATGTGAAGCATCATGCACTCATCGCCCAAAATAGCGAGTTACCAAAACCTGAAATGAGCCAACTCCAAAATATAAAGTCCGTTTTGGACGTTGGAGTTCAGAACTTGAGCTTGTATTTTATCAAATCGTCACCTCAACTCTCCAAACCTTTGAAGAGTGTATGTCCTAAAATTTTAAGTCACTGTTCTCCTAAATCTGACCTCAAAACTAACTTGGTCTTCGACATCCGAAAACCATAAAATTTGCTGTGACGATCCTGCATTCAATCAATACTCTATCAATAAGCCATTCCGAGACATGAGCTGGATCTTGAGCTCTTGGAGATGTAAACTCAGCTCTGTGAACCTGGACCAATCATTCCGACCTCGCTCTCCCTCATGAGTTGTATCTTCCAAGAATTTGCACCAATTTTCGTTACCATGACAACCAATCTGCAACAATTGAGCTTGATTTCGAGATCTTCCTTTTCCATTCCAACCATAAGCTCATGCATTGAGTTCATTCTTTCAACCATCTGCATTCAATTGTCTCTTGTGATAATGTCGGATTCCAACTCCAAGAGCCAAACGACTCGCGAATCTAAACTCTTCTGTGATGCATTTCATCCTGAGCTCCACCATCTCTGAATCATCACTACTCATCCCCTTACTGACATGATTCACGGCTTCATAGATTAATACAACCAAAATCATGGTTTCAAATCAGTGTTATGAGTTGCTCCTACTAGCGATGCACTATGTTCCTAAGTTGAAACACCCCGACTTACCATTTTGATCCTTCATTCAATGCCTGAATCCTCAACTTGTACAAATTTCTCTATTTCTCCTGCAAGTTGTCATGCTCCGGGATCTCCTCTACTTATCTTGATAAGTTGATCTTAACCATACTATTCTAGGATTGAATGCCATGTATAATGTCGATGCCGATCTATTCTTCCTTGAGCTCCTTGTATCTTTCCATCGTGATCTCACCCTAGACATCCCGTTCATTCTGACCTTCTTCAACCTGTGGGATCTTAACCGATCTACCTCCCATTTTTTCAAGTCAGATATTCACTCAGTTAGATAAACTCTCCAAAGTCCGGTGCTTGCCATTACTCAGAGCTCGACCTGTGAGTTTCCCTTATCATCACCCGAGGTCTGGCCTTCACGCATTGTCAGCGAGTCAAGCTCGTCATCCTCTACACTACATCCTACCAATGTTAGCTCGATCTATTTCATGGATTTCTATGACAAGAACTTCTAAACACCTCGTCCTTGTAGGTTTCTCACTCTTACTTCGTCAAGCTATAGATCGACTCTCTGCGGTGTCCTGAATTCGACTCGATCTGAGATATCTATGCTGACATGGCACTCTCTCTCATTTCGTCTTGAAATGCCAAGTCTTGTCAATTCGCCTTGGAGTCATGTAAAATCATCGAAAATTCCTCGAGCTCCATTATCACCGATGCATGTTCTACACCTATCTGCCTCGGTAGATACCAATATCGATCTCTTTTCCTAAAAGATTTTTGATCCCCGAGAAAATCAAATCTGGCTCTTCTGAGATCTCTACCTTGACATCTCCTTTGCCATCTATGAACCGAGTTAAACTCACTATACTACCTGAGATCCAATTATTCCATTCCAAGCTCAATGCTTACAATATCCTTCAAGCGATTTTTTGAGTCTTCTAACCATGACTCTTGGCCACATGAGATCCTAAATCTAAATTCATCCTTCTTTGGCTTAATTAAGCCATTTCCTAAATGACCCTGGAGCTCCCTCACCATGATCTCTAGCTTGAGCCTTCACTGATTCACCGTCGACTTGGTTCCCCGATGCATCCAATATTATAAAAAACCATGCTATATGTAAAATTCTAAGCTCAAACCAAGCTCCTAATGTAGCTTGATCCTAATTTCTACCACAACCTAACATTTATCTCATCGAGCAGCTCACCGAGCTGATTGATGAGTTGTTTTGAGATCAATACCATAGCCCAGAGACTATCACATAAAGGAACACTTGTTGACATAGATTTTATGTAGTTAAAATTTTATTCCATAATCCTGTGACAACTAATACTTTTGTCTCGGGAAATGCTTCTTCAATTGTCACAAGTGGTGCGGTAGAGTCTTAAAACGATTCTTAATGGGAAGCTTACACATGTAACCTTGTTTTATAATTGAAATAGAAAAGTACTTGAACCCACAAACTCGGGCTCAATATCATAAAAAAATCGAGATATGGCATCCTAAACACCCTTTAGCGTACTATACACGGTTTTGAAGTAAAATTATGGAGGAATTTGCACAATGTCTTTAATATTTCTCCATTTACTCACTGTCTGAACCTTCTGATGCTGTGAATAAATAGTCTTTGTGTGAAATTGATTTCTTCAGTAACTCGTAGGTCACAATGGATTAAAAAACAATTTGAGCCTCATTCGATGAACCAACTTCATGAATTGCTCCATGAAGATCTTTTTTGGTCCCAAGGTGTAATTTACCACCGTTGTCCATTTTTTGGTGACATCTCGGGGATGATTTCTGCTAAGCATGTTTCAGTAGCCTTCAACATCCATTGGGTATGAAGTCATTGTTGATCTCAAAAGCGAACGCGAAGTAAACTATTTGATCTTGTCCCATGATCTCGGTGTTGTCAGTATGAAGCATATGGGAACCCATGATTGCTTGGAAAGCATGACACGCTGCAAAAATTTAAGTAAACAATTGTTGAGTTTGGGATATCATGGACCTCTATTAAATCCTATTTTTTTCCTTCTTTCGAAAATTCCACTTTCGACACGTTGTGCAAGAACAACGACGAAACACAACCCACACAACAATTGAAAATAATACATGATTCAAATGAAACATGCAAAGTGTTCCAAGAACTTATTTTGCTAAAAACAAACCTATCTCTACTCTACGCTGATTGGAGGCACAGGTGAGCTAAATGAACCCTGTAACTAGTTGTGCAAAATAGCTTCCCTTCCTCACAATGGGAAGCCATGCAAATGATTTGATAATGGACATGGCTGAAAGCATGAGTGAAAAAATGAAACAAGCCCAATTCTCCACTTGGTTTACCAAGGCATCAATTGGAAAGAGAAAATATGCCTCTTGTAGTTGCTCTACATTTGTTTTGTAGAGAGGCATTGCAATTGATTCTTGGGATTGTGAAACTCATCCTCACATTCTGAAGTGAATGTGGTAGCTACGATTTTTCTTTTAGCTCCAAAGAGGTCAAATACCTTATAGGACATGGTCTAACCCTTTGAATATGCCCATTGCTCCGAGCCTCAATTTTACCAGAAAATATACCGCAAACATTCCTAGAGAATAAGGTTGTCCATGATCCGACTTTCCTCTTGTTTCCCATTTACAACTCGACTTTCCTTCGAATGAGTGGTACCTAAGTGATGCCCCCTTGTTATCTTCTTTTCCCTCTTTAAAAATGAGAATTTCCTCTACAAAATGTAACTCTTTATCATTGCATGCAATCTCTAATGAATTCATTGGAAAATCACTGCAAGTGTTTGAAGCATACTGCTCATATAGGAGTTCCACTTCCATTTGAAGACAAAGTTGTTCTACATTTTTAACCTTCTCATCCCACATGAAACTTGCAAAGTTATATTCATTCACCTATTTCTTTTGAGGATTATAAGAAGCAATAATATCTTTAAAACTATTCTCCTTCAAACTGGTTCATTAACCAAAACAGGTTCCATAATTAAGAGCAAGAAACTCCCAATGATGTCATCTTCACCTAAGGATTCTAAATCTGGCTCAATTTCTCTCGTATGCTTGTTGGATTCTTTGAGATATGGAAGATTCAATTCCTCCAATTCAGATTCTAAAGGATTGCTTGGAGTGATGGGTTGTTCTTGAGTGCTTCCTTCCACAACAATAAGCACTTTGTGTTGGAGGAGATATTCTAGAATAGAAAAGTTATTGAAATTCACAAGCTTGTGCTCATGACAACACTCCTCCAAATCTAATAAACAACTTGCTTCTTCATTTCTCGACTGTGTGAAGGATTCAACCTCCCCTATGATGTTCTCTGAATTAGTAGTTGATCCACCATAACCTTCTTCATCTTCAAACATAAAATTTGCAAGATCAAATTCATCTAAGAAATTAGATTTTTGAAAGAATGAAGGAGGGGAAGGATTTGAAACCTCTTGTGCTTCTTGTTCCGTACTCAAAAGTGTTGAGTCTGCATTACTTTCCTTCACAACATGAACCTCTTTGTGGCTGATTTCAACATCCAATGAAGCTCTTGGAAAACTACTGCAATGTTCCATAAATGTTGCAATTTCTTGACATGCAAGACATTTAGGATCACTACAATCACTTAAAGCATATTGCACATTTGAGAGTTTTTCTTCTTTAACTAGAACATTCCCTTCTCTGAAATATGTGGAACTAAATCTTTCTCTTCCACAAATGACTTTACAACCATTGGGGAATCACAGGTCTCCACAAACATAGAACCAACATGTAGGCTGCACTTTGAACATATAGATTGATGCTCATCATCCTCTTGTACTTTTCCTTGTGCAAATGCAGTCTCCACCGTATGTTCTTGAATCTCAACCTTGGATAGAGGCTGAGTTAGGAGGGGAACTTGCTCAATGTTCAATTTCAAAACCCACTCCTTGATTCTTTGCAATATTTTATTTTCCAAGTTCCTCAACTTTCTCCTCTTCTTCTTTGCTATAATCATATTGTTTGTCTTCCCAAAATGGATTTGGGAATACAAGAGGAGAGATGGGTTGGGGCACAATGGCTTCCCTCACTCTTTGAGGTGGTGAAAGAGGTACAAAATATTTTCTTAGTGGCCTTTGCAGAAAAGAAGGAACTTTGGAAGAATGAGGAATAGAAGATTCATGATGGGATGGAAAGATAAGAGATGAAGGAATGGAATTCTCAACATGGGAAGCTAGTGAAAAGCTTGGAATTTGAGGTTTAGACTGAAATGACATTGGCTAGGAAATGGAAAGAGGACTCTAAGGTGGTGGTGTAGGACTTACCCATTAACAAGGTTTCCTTGCATCAAACTCATAGGCCTCTATCTCTTCGATCCAAGCTTCAAGTTGAGGCAACATTTCAGTCATAAAAGAAATATTTTCCTACAAGCTGTAAAAACTCATCATAGGGCCAACCCATGGACAAGCTACGTTAAAGCCAATCTTGAATGCCTTCATTTGAGTTATGGCTCTAGATTATACTATGCATGCATCTAGTTTTCGCATCTTAAGTCAGTAACTTTACATTTTCATCTCTAGGGTAGCCTCCATCATCTACATGTTCTTTGCGCTTGAAAATATACATAGTTAAGTGAACAATCAAAATGACCACTAATCTACTCATAGAGATATGCATGCTACTAATTTTTATCATAAAATGGAGCTGGAGGTAAGTTAAAATAGCTTAAAGATGGAAAGTATTGTTGTGTCTTTGCAAGTGGTAATTCCACTGTGGGAATGAAGCCATGAGTGAAAAACTTCATGAATTGGAGAAAATCGAAAGAGGTGGGAGAAAAATGGATAGAAATGGGTAGAAAATATAGTTTACAACTTAGAGAATGGGTTACTTAGACCAATGGAGTCGCCAGTTGTGCTTGGGTATAACTCTAAGTCTACGAAACATCACTAAGATACAACAACTTAATGAAAATAAAGTGAACACAAATACACACAATTGTGAAAGATATGACTCTTGTGGTCCCACCAGCTGTGCCAAAAACTGTTAGTGTTGGTAGCACGGTGGCTAAGATATTACAATGGGATACTAGTGAAATGTAGAACCTACTGTCCCATTGGGCATGCCAAAAACTGTTATCGCCAAATCACTACACCCTCCGAATGGCCAAAATGTGAACAAGACATTCGGTGTGATTGGGTAACATGGGATCACCTCTCAAGCTATGGGACTTGGGCTCGAGGTGAACCTCCAGAGAAGGTTGGCTTCCTCTTCCTAAACTAAGCACTACACTACTCCTAATGCAAGAAAAATGGCTACCTATACCTATACTAACATTTCAAGGGGATTAGGGAGAGAGATTTGTAAGAAATAAAACTGAAATTAGAAGCGGTGATGCATGAAGAAAGGATTTTCTAGACAAAATTTCATATTTCCAATGAGGAATGCTGAATATGGGAAGAATGAACATGCATTACAAACCCAACCACATACAATACTTCATTCCTTGAATAAGCACAATAAATCCACGAAACTTGCAAAAGAAACATTGGTTGCAATATTCACTTGTAAACATGAGAGAGGTAAATAGAAGCAACAAAAGAAATGTAAGGCCATATAATTTATCACAAAACATGATTTCCATTACTTCAAGCACTTGCAAAGTTCATCATTACAATAGGGAAAGGCATATGTTTCCGTTACAATTTTGAGAATAAAATCTTAAAAGCCTGCAAATTCATAATAGCTCGGCTTGTGAAGTGAGGAGAAACCTTGAAAAAATGTCTAATATTTTTGAATAAGCACTCCTTTACAATTTGTAATACTTTGACAATTGACGAGAGAAATAAGGAAGAGGTCCCTAACAACTAGGCACGAATGTAGCATACAATTAATCATGTTGCCTTATTAATTACAACTCCACCTTTTGAGGCACTATTTATAGAATGATGACATCTTTTAGTTTCAGAACACTAAACCTCCTATAATTAATTTATTGATGATTACATTGCATAGCTCTCACTTTTCCAATTCCAACGACTACAATTTTTTGGAAAATAGACAATTGGGGAAGAAGTTAAGGCTTGTTGAGAAAAATTTACTTCTTGGGTATCTCGAGCATTGTACTTCATCACTCACCGAGTCACAAAATGGTTCGATGAGTTACCTTTTTACTTGAAGAATTCCATATTTTATGTTTATATCATGGGATTTTACAAGACTTACCACTTTATTTCTACACTTGTCAACTAACTCGCATTCCACATTGGTATTTATATATTGGTGGGTTCCTTTGTTTATTTTGCATGCTTTATATTAAAATCGAATGATTCCCTTTGTAAATTTATCGGCATCAATCACCGAGTTCTCCTCTTAACTTTCCACATACTCGGGCATATTATTTGTTTGCTCCACTTTTACATGTCGGGCCCACATTGGTTGAATCCCCAACCGCTTACCACATACCTCCACCGATCTCCACTTTCTTAGCTTAGTGGTCGATTTGGAATATTTGTGTCTCATTTAAATGCCCATCCACTTAATTAATTGTACCAACATTTTATGTGGTGAATAGGATGAGTAGCTTGGCTCCTGGCTTCATGCATTGACCGAGAAGCTTGAATCTTCCGACTGGTAGCATTGGAATTTACTATATAACCACCTTGATGATGTGTTGGCTGAGTTCCTTGAGAATCCTTTTGCCACATAGTAAGCGAGTCACATAAAAATTTAGATTCGAGGAATTTGTAATGAAAATTTGGTGATCATCCAAAGCATCATGCACTCATCCCCGAAATAGCGAGTGCCAAACACGAAATGAGCCAACTCTGAAATCTAAAGTCCAAATTTCAGACGTCGGAGTTCGGAAGTTGAGCTTGTATTTTATCAAATCATCGCCTCAACTCTTTGAACCTCCAAAGAATGTAATTCCTATAAGCCGAAGTCACAGTTCTCTAAAATCGCTACAAAACCAACTCGGCCTTTGACATCGAAAACCATACAATTCATTACGACGAGCCTGCATTCAATCAATACTCCATTAATGAGCCATTTTGAGACATGATCACGGATCTCGAGCTCTCGGTGAGGTACACCCTCCATAACATTGTGACTTAGCTCGTGAGCCTAGACCAAGCATTCTCGACCTCACTCTCCCTCCCGAGTTATATCCTCTAGGAGTTTGCACCAATTTCTACCACCATGACAACCAATCAGAATCAGCTGTTGAGCTTGATTTTGAGATATTCCTTTGTTATTCCAACCACAGACTCATGCGTCGAGTTCATTATTTCAAACATCTGCATTCAATTATCCCTTTTCACAATGTTGGCTTCTAACTCCATAAGCCAAATGACTTGCTAATCTAAACTCTTTTGTTATGCATTTCATCCACGAGCTCCACCATCTCCGAATCATCACTACTTAGCCCCTTACCGACATGATTCATGAATTCATGGATTGATACACCTAAAATAATGGTTTTAACTCAGTGCTATGAGTTTCTCCTACCAATGATGTGCTATGTTATTGAGTTGAAACATCCCAACTTACCCTTTTGATCCTTCATCCAACACCGAATCCTAAAATCGTGTAAAGTTTTCTATTTCTCCCGTGAGTTGTCATGCTCTAGGATCTTCTCCACTTATCTTGATAATTCAAACTTAACCATACTATGCCAACATTGAATACCTTATGCAATGTTGATGTCAATCTATTCTTCCTTGAGCTCCTTGTATCTTTCCATCGTGATCTCAACCTAGATATCCTATTCATTCGATCTTCTTAAACCTATGGGCTCATAACCAATCTACCTCCCATTTTTTCAAGTCGGTGTTCACTTGGTTAGCTGATCTCTCCAAAGTCCGGTGCTTACCATTTCTTGAAGCTTGACTGTGAGTTTCCCTTAACATCGCTCGATCTTGGGCCTTCATGCATTACCGGCGAGTCAAGGTCGTCATCCTCTACACTACGGCCTACCAATATTATCTTGAACTAATTCATGGCTTGCTATTATGTGGCCTTCTAAACACCTCACCCTTGTATGTTTCTCACTCTTACTTCTTGAGAGCTACAACTCAAATCTCGTGGCATCCTGAATTCATCTTGATCTAAGATTTCTATTTATATGTGCCACTCTCTCTCATTTCATCTTGAAATGCCAAGTCTTGTCAATTCTCCCGAAGTCATGTAAAATCCTCAAAATTCCTCAAGCTCCATTATCACCGATGTATTTTCTACACCTATCTACCCCGAGTAGATACCAACATTGAGATATTTTCCAAGTAGATTTTGATCCCTAAGTAACTCAAATCTGCTATGCCAAGCTCTCTATCTTGATAGCTCCTTTGCCATCTACGAACCGAGTTGAAATCGCTACATTTCTGAGAGATGATTCTTCCATTCCGAGCTCGCCACTTACAATATCCTTCAACCGATGTTTTGATTCTTCCGATCGCAAATATTTACTACATGAGCTCCTAAATCTGAATTCATACTTCTTTGTCATGATTAAGCCATTTCGTGAATGAGCCTCGAGCTCCCTCACCATGATCTCTCGGCTTGAGCCTTCACCGATTCACCACCGAATTGGTTCCTTAATGCATCCAATGTAATATAAAACTATTCCATATGTAAAAGTACCGAGATCAAACCAAGCTCTTGATATAGATCGATCCTAATTTCTACCACAACCTAGCATTTAGTTCGTTGAGCGGATCACCGATCTGTTTGGTGAGATGTTTAGAGCCTAATACCATAGCCTTGAGACTATCACATAAAGGAACACTTGTTGACATAGTTTTTATGCAGTTAAGATTTATTCCATAATCCCATGATGGCCAATAATTTTTTCTCATGAAATGATTCTTCAATTGTCACAAGTGGTGTAGGTAGAGTCTGAAAATGATTTCAATGGGAAGGTTACACACGTAACCTTACTTTATACTTGAAACTGAAAAGTACCTTGAACCCACAACTCAAACTCAGTATCATAAATAAATCAAGATATGGTATCCCAAACACCCTTTAGCATACTATACATAGTTTCTAAGTAAAAGTATGGAGGACCTTACACAACATCTTTAATCTTTCTCTATTGACTCACTTTGTCTAATCTTTGTGAATAAATACTCATTGTGTGAACTTGATTTCTTCAGTAACTCATAGGTCAAGATGGATTCAAAAAATAATTCAGCCTCATTCGATGAACCAACTTCATGAATTGCTCCATGAAGAAATTTTTTGGTCCTAAGGTGTAATTTACCATCGTTGTCCATTTTTGCCCAAGTGTAGTCATTTTTACTCCCATCACAAAAGGAAGGAACCCCATGCACATTGGCCTATCACCCAGCAAAAACTGAGTGCTCACCTAAGGTACACACGGGTACCGAGTCTCTCTTTTATGTGAGTTTAGTGGGAAACATCATCTATGATTAGTGTAATATTTTAAGACATACACGAACCATAGGGCTCAGAATGTCCTCTAGATCCTTGTAGTCACTTCAGACTGAGTGCTTTAATAGAATCCAGAACATGTATTATGACAGAAAGAAATATACAAGCATTCATACTTAGCATTAAAGGAAAGAGACCTCATAAGAGAGAAATATGCATTAGGACCATTGATATTCATGTATATATAATATCAGGTAACCTCATTACATTCATTGAACCATTACAGGGTGTCACAGAGAAGTAGACCGCAGTCATGCAATTCACTGGACTTATGTAACTAAGCTACCAAAAGAAAATTTACAACTCCATGCCTAGTACATTCTCTCCTGAATCAACTATCCACTAACAGAGTCCTCGCAGCAATTCTGCAGAGCTCCGCCCATACTATATCTCAAACTCGCTATATCTTTTACTCTGCAGGAACTTGTATTTATCACTTTCCTCCACTACCAACTCACCCTCCAGCGCCCTCAGATCTAGTGCCAAGTGTCGAATGTGGTCCTTCATGTGAGCATGCTTCTCCAGGCCTGAGCTTTACACTTTATCTCATGATGTTCTTCTAGAATATTTCATCCAAGGCATGCCCCTATCATGGCCAACTTGTTGCTAGGCTAGCACCTTATCCATGTGCAACCGGTCATTCTTTTCACATGTTCTACCCTAGGTGCTCAAATTGACTAAGTCCCAAACCTCCTTTCACGCGCCGCACGTGCTATGTGCTTCCTTAAACCTTTCTCTTACGTGCTTTTGCCTTGTGTACCTTTCCATAATTGGGACCTTGTGCACCTATGCACCTTCATACTTGGCCAATATTCCAGGGGTCCAACATCACCCCACACTACGCCTGTTATCCATCCTCGGAAACAATTTACTCAACCAAGATGCATGCTGCCTTAGGGAACCAATGTATAATCTTACACTTTAAAAAAGAATAAGGGAATGAAAGAATTGGGGAAAGAATGAAGAATGGGGGAGCATTAATTCAACAAGCTAGGAAAATCCTTCCATAAGTCTGCCTCTAGCTTATTCCACACTTCGACCTCACCCTGTGCCTTCTGACAGAGGTCGCCCACCAAGGTGCTCACTTTGTCAAAACTTAGGCCAATTCCCTGGGTGCCCAAAGTGTCCACGATCTGCTCCATCTCTTTTCCCAGGTCTTCGAGCTTGTCCATCCTCCTGGTAATTTAAGGGTATAGTTCCTTTATCTCGGGCCTTGATTGAACTCCTTAAGGCTTCAATTGCCTCTGATTTTCTTTCTACTTTGGCTAGAAATTTGTCCCTTTCCACCCTGTTCCCCTTGTTCTTTTCTTAGAACTCTTTTAGCTCGCTTCGAGTGTGGCAACCAAGGAGCTTTCCACCTTATCTCTATCTGCGCATGTATCATACGCGGCCTCCACAGATTGGGCAGTGACCTTAACCTCTACGAGCACTTGGCTATACTTGGCAACGAGTGCTACCACCTTCAATCCCACTTCTTCTGTAGAATCCACGGCCAAAGGTTGTCTCTCCATAGTGAGGATGCATGTTAGATCTTCTATACATTCCAGAAGGGATGAGTACTTCTTGTGCGGGAGGCACTAAGTCTGGGTGCTTTAAAAGGATGACGCCCTTGATAGACTCCATTTTCTTGTATACTTCCTGCACCTTTATCTTCTCCTCCTTTAACTTGTGCCTTAGTTGTGTGCTAATCAGCTCTTCCTACTTTAAGCTTTGGGTCTTCTCTACCAGCTCCTCTTCCTTCTTCCCTAGTTTTTCCTCCAAGACTCTTATCCTATCATTTCGCGTGAAGAGTCTAGCCTTGGTCTCGACCATGACCTTGTTGAGTGCATTGTAGACTTTCTCATCTGAGAGCTCTTGAGCATTCACTAAGGGATTGACCCCCTTATATTTTGGCAATGTTATGAGCACTCCTTGATAGACTTCAAAGTCTGGCTCATCAATGTGGGACTCAAATGCCTAAGAGAGCATCTTCTTTGTTCTGGGGTACGCGCCTCCTTTTCAAAAGACCCCATAGCTAAAATCCTTTCGGTGGGCAAGTGTTTCGGAATCACACGTGTGCCACCTTCTTTGTGTCATCAACCTAGCCCATTACTTTCCTCTGCTCTGTATCAAGAGTCCTCCTGCCCGAGTGAGAAACTTACTGTTAGAGCGGGACCTCCTCCTAGGCTGTCATGCTCTTTTTCAATATTCTCCTCCTTCCCTTCCTTCAACACTATGTCCACGTTTTGCTCCAACTCTTGGTCTACCAGGACCTCGAGCATTCTCTGTGCTTCTCTTTCGCCACCTCAGTGATCTACTCCTTTGTAAAACTTATTGCTCCCTACTTTTCCCCACCAACCTCTTCATTCCCTCCATGTCTCCAGTGTCTTCCTCATCCTGTGCACCCTTGCACCACGTGAATACGAACTCCTGATTCTCATCTCCACTCTCCTCTTCCGAGTCGTAGACACTGAAGACTTGTGGCTCCTAGTCTTTTTCAGGCTCATCTTCCTCACCGTCATCTTCTTCACTCTCATCCCCTCTTCCACCCATGTACTTCTCCAAGCTGTTGGTCACCTCTCGAGTCACTTCCTCATCTACCCTCTACTTTTTCTTGAGAGGTGGCTCTGAATGGGGATTCGGCCTTATCTTCTCCCTCAGGTGACTCTTCCTTGGTGAGGGGTTGCCTAGGTGCCTCTACTTTTGGTGTCTTCTCCTTCACTAGGGACTTCTTTCTCTGTATGTAGGTGCTTGGCTTAGCACTTGTGGTTGGCATGCTCACTGTCTGAGCAGTCAACACACTTGGTGCTTCTTCTTCTCCTCTCCCTCTCTTCTTTGACGTAGGCTTCTTCCTACCCATGGGATCCTCAGGTATGGAGACTTCATTCTCTAGATATGCACCCTTCTCAAACTTCGGCCTTATGTGGAGGTACATGCACGCCGCAAATCCTCCAGTGATGGGTAGTGTCATCGGCCTTGTTATTTGGATCTCGTGCGACACATACCTCTCCACATACGTGTGCTTGCCACTGGGGTAATTCAACTTCTTTCTCATCTCTCTATGTTCCTGGTCCAGACTACCTAGTTCTAGCCTTAACTTCTTTGATTCCTTAAATCTGTTCACTCCCACTTGGAAGTATTGAGTAGTGAATGCGAAGGGAAGCTTGCACCAAGGGCTCCATGATTCATCTATCAGCTTGAACCTACCCAAGCAGAAATGTTGATAGACAACGAACTCAACTTCCCCTTCAGTGGCTGCTAGGAGTTGTTCAGGGATTCTCCACTTTTCCCCAAACACATTCCTCAGGTGTGTGTACCATTTCTCTAGCCGTGCCTTGTGGGGTGTTGTCATTGTATCACAAGAATACTTCTTGAACCTCTTCATGGGTGAAGGATCCTCGGTGGGGTACTCCCATACAAACTTGTCCAAAGGCATCAGGCACTCCAATCTCTGAAAATACAATGGTTAGGAGGATGTTGCCAAAGAGGATTCTGTCCCCATCCTTCGCATGCTAATTGACAATTTCCTCCACGATGTAAGCAAACAAGTTGTATATAGTGCCTTCTGTAATTTTTTTGCAAACATGCAGCCAAGGCTTATTGACCTGGGTCCACCTCTCCTGGCCATTCAGCGTAGTCACCAGATGTGTGGCCATTTTCATCACGGGGTCCTTGATGTCTGAAATGTTGTAATACCTTGACCCCTTCTTGTAGGCATATTCAGTGATGGTCTCTTGAATAGCCTCCTTGTCACTTAGGTCATCTTCCAAGCTATCTCCCTTACATATGAGGCCTATAAATTGTGAGATAAGATGGGGAGTAATGCACATCTTGTGCCCTGTAAAGTGAAAGTAATCCTCGTGTACATGCGACATTAACCATTGGTACAGGCGCTCTGGTTTTCCAAAATAGGGCAACTCATAGAGTTACAATAGCCCTACCTTCTCCATTTTAACCTTCACGTCATCATTATATATCGAAAGCCCTCTGGTGTTCGTTTAGTGGTGGGGTGCACTAATTCTAGTGCCATTTCCTTCTCTATTATCTTTGTTCCGTGATTATAATCAATTACAGGTACATTCCTCAGGTGGGATTCCCACTCCTTCCCCATCATCACCCCATCTGGGTATTGCATCTCTGCATACCATTCTTCATTTGTGTTTACTTCGGGTTCTTGTTGTTTCACCTTGCCCTTTCCCTTTCCTTTCTTGGGTGCCATAGTTGAGGTCTTTTTATTACTCTGTTCTTCCAATTCTTCTAGCCTCCGATCTCAAATCTATGATATAACTCTCTTGAACCCGTGCCCTAGTTTTCCGAACCCTAACTGGGATCAAATTAACTCCACAAGACGGTGCCTCCTTACAACCCTTTTCATGCCCATGTAACCCCTTCCTTCTAGTTTGCAAACTCAAACTGGTTGCTCACGCTTCGATCTCGTAGGTCTTTCTTCGCACGATCGAATCTGGAAACCCTAGTTTATAAAACTTGCTCCTTTCTCTATTTCACAAAGTGAAAATGAAAGAGCCTCGACCCTTTACTTATAGTTTTCTCTTTTTGAACATTAAATGCTACTTCACCTACCACCGTACTTTGTTCATTTAATGTGGATTTTTCAAACAAATCTTGTCTTCAGTGCTTTCACTCACGCACCCAACCTTGCACGAAAACTCCTCCAACCTTCTGGCACGCAACCAATCTAACATGACAAGAGACTCTTGTGTATGCATAACCCGTGCCGAAGGCACTTCTTTTGTCCTGATTCTTACTTTCACCTACCTTGTGTTGCTTAAATGTGCTTTCTCCTTAGTACGTGGGATCTACAAGTAGCTTTACCTTGGCACCAACCATTCATCTTCCATCTTTCTTCATATACCTCTTTCAACCGGGCCATTCAACAAGGATTTTCAACACAACTTCCTTGGTACCTTAATCATGTGCTCCTTCACATTTCTCCACCCCACACTTAAAATGATGTGCAGTCCTCTGCACACTCACAAATTCTCAAAAATAGCAATAAGGTTACTAGTGTCCAAGGTGCAAAACAAAACAACATCATGAAAGGGAAAGCATAAAGGAAACTTATAAACTAATTGGAAAAACTACCTTATTTACAAAAACCAAGAAGACTTATTTATAGTAGGGCTTCAGCCTACTCCCATTGAAGTATCCAGGAAACTTCGTCCCATATAGTGCTTGAAACTGGTATGCACCCGAATCAAGGATGTATGAGATTGTGTAAGGATCCAACCAATGGAATTTTAACTTCCCAGGATGGCACAGAAACTTAGAATCATATAGTAACACCATCTGCCCAACCTCAAACTTCTTGTTCCTAATGTGGCGATCATGCCAAGCCTTTTGCTTTGCTTTTTCTATTGTTTGGCTCCATCGGGCGAGTGATCGTCTCTCATCCAGTTTCATTAACTTATTAATTCTTTCTTCCAACACTTGTTCATCGGCTAATCCTCCTGCATGCACTATTCACAGAGAAGGCAACTTAAATTCAACCGAAATCAAAACATGACTTCCATGCCAAACACCAATTAAAATGGTGTGGTTTTGTTTATCCTTTTATACGTTGTCTTATAAGCCCATAATACTACGATACTTTGTCATCCCAATATTGTCTTCCGACATCACAAATATTGGTCAAGGTATGACTCAAGTATCTTGTTAAATTTTTCCACGGTTCCATTTGCTTATGGGTGATAGGGCATAGTCTTGTGATGATCCACCATGAACTCGATAATAGGATCCTTGTGGTCTCATTCAAAAATGTGTACCCCTATCACTTTGGTCAAACTCAACGGGCATCCATATCTTGTTATAATGTTCTCCCATAAGAACCTTGCCATTGTTTTGCCATGCGATCATTAGTTGGGACTGCCTCTTCCCACCTTATCAGTAATCTGTCATGCAAGTAATGACATAATGTGATCTAGTCCTATGCGCCGCTGCACAGTGCAATAGGTCCTACAAAGTCTATTGCCCACTTTTCAAAAGGCTTCTTCGTGCTAGGAATATAGCGCAAAGGCATTTCATCTCTCCTTCCTGGTTTACCAATGCACTGACAATGGTCACACACTTTACAATAATCTCTACAATATTTATACAAGGTTTCCCACCACAAAATTTCCATTAATATATTGCGTTCGGTGGCATCACCTGCATAATGCCCACCTGCACTTCCTCCGTGTGCTTCCTCTATGATGGCCAGGTGTTCATGCTCTAAGACACATGTGCACAAAACTTCATCACGTCCCAACCTGTATAAGTCTCCACTGATTAACATGTAGGGCATGACGCGTATGGCCAACTACTTTTTTTCCAATGTCTTCATTCCTTTCGCACAACACCTTCCTTTAAAAATATTGCAATCTCTTCCAAATCCGAGAGTGCATGATGTAACCTAAATAGTTACACGTCTAGCATTGTCTCCTAAATACTCTGCGCGTCCTCCCCTGAATCAATTCTTGATGATGATCGGGCCCACAATTTATTTTTCCAGGATTTACTACAACAATGAATTCAAACTCTTGAAATAACAACACCCATCGACATATGCCTCCTTGTAGAACAAACTTGTTCACTAAATACTTTAATGCTATGTGGTTGGTGTAAAACACAAAGGGTGTTGCCAGTAGATATTGTCTAAACTTGAAGAGCACATAGATCATTGACAATGACTTGCACTCAGTTGTGGTATAGTTTTTCTCTACTGGTGTTAGTTTCTTGCTTGCAAAACATAGAGGATGATCAACAATCCCTTCACATGGTGTAAGCATTGCTCCAATGGCGGTCCTTGAGGCATCTACATGGACATGGAAGGGCTTGTCCCAAGAGGGAAAACATAAAATAGGCGTGATGATAAGTATATATTTTAATGTATCAAATGCCCTCTACTACGCCTCTCCCCAATGGAAGACACTTTTATGTCTAAGCATCTCCACTAAAGGCACGATGATCTTGGCATATCCCTTAATGAATTTTCTGGAATAGCCCGTATGCCCAAGAAATTCGTGCACTGCACTCTAGCTAGTAGGCTCCCTTAACCCCATAATAACTACAACCTTAGTGGGATCTACCAGAAACCCCTCCTTACATATGATATGCCCCAATAAAGTCCTAAAGGGTGTAACAAACACACATTTCTTAATGTTGAGGGATATCCTCAACTTCCTACACCTCTCAAACATTAACCTCAAATTGTCACAATGGTCTTATTATACAATCATCCAAATAGACCTGAAGAAACTTATGGATGAAGTCTTGGAATGCTTGCACCACTATGCATGAAAAGATAGCTAGCACATTCTTCAATCTAAAGGGCATGACCATATATGCAAAACTTCCCCACTCGGTGGAAAAAGTTGTCTTCTCCTAGTCTTCCTTTGCAATCTGGACTTGGTGGTACCCTGAAAATCCATCCATAAAGGAATAGATTTCATGCCCAGTGACTCCTTCCAAAATTTCTTCAGTGAAGGGGGTCAGAAATGGATCAATGACACAAACTACATTCAATTCCCTATAATCCACACAAATCCTAATCCACCCATACTTCTTGATGCTAAGTACCATCGACTTATCCACTTCGATTCTTCCTTTGCCTTAATGATCCTATAAGCTATCATTTTTCTATTTCCTCCTTGACCTTCACACACAAATTGGGATTCATCTGGTAGGGCCTTTTCTTAACCGGATGTGCACCATCCTCACCATCCTTCAGTTTTATCTTCATCTCCCTAAGGAATGGTGAACACCTTTGAGCTCATAGTACTGTGTAGGAATAAATCTTCAAATTTGCACAATGATTAATGATCTTAGATACCTCCTTCTCCATCCAATAATCTCCAATAATGATTCCTTAGGTTCTTCTTCTAAAGCTGATGTTAACTTTCTTCGTTTTTAAAGGCTCGTGGTAGGCATGCGCATGAGTATCTGCATTGTCCACTACCTCGTGCGTCCCTAAAAAATGGCTAACATCTAAGCTTTTTGATTCCTCTCCATCAATCACATATACCAACTTTCCCTTCTCCTTTTCTAAACATGCGTGCTCAAGTTGTAACTCTTTTTCTTCCTCTACTTCTTCAAAGCGCACCTCCAATCCTGGTTCACCTAGTAATTCTAACAACCAATCTTCTACTTGGCACTATCCCCTATGGTAAGGCGCTTGACATCCTATAAGGCCTTATCAACTAATGGTTTGGTACTCTGATACTCAAAGGTTTGAATAAGGTCAGCCACAAGCTCTTGCCAATTCCTTGTTTGGCGGCATGTCTCCGAATGAATGTACCATGCGTGCGCGTAACCCTATAGTGTAGAATACAACTTGTGCACCCAGAGGGATGGTGGCAAAGCTTCTACGCCTTCTCTCTAGACCTGTTCACACTCCTGGATATGGAAAGAGGTGGGCTCCTTCCCATGGTACTCCTTGATGATGGTGGGTACATTGCTCCTAGAAAATCTGACAGAGAGAGTAATTCTTACCTCACGCCATTCTAAAAGGCTCTCCTGATGTGTGGCCCACCACCGAGTTTGTGTCGAGTAAGACATAACTTAACATCTCCCTCCGTTCCTTCTCATCCTTCCATTGAGCTTCCATCTTCTGTAGAAAGATCTCCGAGAAGGCTCCCCCTGAATACTTGTGCAATTCTTTTCCTCCAAGGTGCCGAACCGTGTGCATATTTTTACCTTGGTCACTAACCCTCTAAACTACAATCCCACCAATTCGTAAGTTCCATGTGCCCAATTTTCACATGCCATGTTGGTGGTATCACTCACTGACTGAGCATCTTCAAATTGGATAACTCCATTAGTAGGGTGTATCATCTCAAGGTCTCTGATTGAGCACACATAAATCCTATCTAGAACTTCCTCCCCCAATGGTTCAATATAGGGTGTTGATTTCCCATCAGCCATGGGTATAATGACCCATTCCTCCTTGTTCTCGAAGCTGATGTACCCTTTGTTGAACCGAAGGTCCGCATTGTTCTTGTAACACAAAGGGCACCCAAGTAGTGATGGGAAATTGTCTGCCTCGGCAAGCGCAAAGACTTTGAAGTCCCCAGTAAACTTGGCTCCCTAGATAGTAATATCTGCATCCTTAAAGACACCGATGGGCATTACCTTAGTCTTTTTATCCATATACAACACATTCAAAGATGGTTGTAATGTAGGTCTTCCTATCTCGTTGCCATGCATCCACAATCGAACATTAACCTCGTGCCTATGTCAATGAGGATATTCTTTGAGGAACCATCCATCTATAACTACATTCAACATAATCTCCTTATCATAATCGAGGCTATGAGGGGGAAGGCTCATGTGTAAGACATGTCTCTCGTGCTCTTCTCCAGTGTGTGGTACCTTCTCTCTCAACTAGGATCCTAGCAAGGGAATGATATTCTCATGCTTTAGCATTTTACACACCTACTTGACCTCATCCAAGTCATCCTTTTGCGCCTCGACCCTCCTTCCTTGTTCCTCCCTCCTGGATTTCTCCTTTAGACACTGGATCTCACCTTGTAAGCTCTGCATAACATCCATGGTGTCGTGATATATTTCCTTTTGATGCGCGGGATCTAGATACTTTCCATAAATGACCTCCTCCCTTAAAACCATCGGTTTTTGTCTTGGTACCTCTCTTGCACACGCAGCTTCTGCCCTTGTTGTTACCAAGACAGGTTCCAAACCTACATCTCATGTTACCCGAGGCATCCAATGTATGTCTACCTTCTTGATGTTGACCATCGTAGCGTCCTTGTCCTTCCAGTGCTGCTGATTCATATGCTCAAATAATTCCGGGCACTCCTCATACTTATGCTTCTTCCCACACCACGAGCACTACAACAGTCCTGGGAACTCATGTTTGTAATGTTCTGTAGATCCACAGTTAAAACATGTTCCACACGGGAACTCACTCCTTCCTCCTCCGCAGTTACCTCAACCATGGAATCCTCCTTGAAAACATCTTCCTTACGCGCCTCCATCTGCTCGCTCCTCGTAATTCCAATCATCACCTTTAAAACCACTAGAAATGCTAGTCTGTACACCCCATGATCAATGGCCTCATGGATCTAATCAATGAGCCTATAGTTCTCGTATCATGGGTTGTAGAGGTGTAAATTTTTCAATAACAATATACATTCTTCCGATTGTGTGTTGCGCAAGGATATCTACTTGCATCATGGTCCCCATGACAAATTTCACAATCTATTGTCATAGCGTGCACCATCCTCTGGGGGTAATTATCCTTAATGTGCCCCTCTACTTCACAATCTATGCACCACAAACCACTACGAGTCTCATGGGCTGAGTTTACGAGATAATTTTTCCAACTTCTTGGCCATAGCAGCAATCTGAGCCTCTAAAAATGGGCTAATGCTAGTATCAACACTACTAATAGCCTCGGTGCATAAGGCAGCCTCCAAAGCCTAGAGCGGGTCTGTAAAATTTTTATGAGACAAGGCCCTTCTAAAAGGGGTGATCAATCCTCCAACAAACCATTGTGCATGTTGTGAAGGGTGAATATCATATGATAATTTAGACAAGAGAGTTTTAAAGCATGCATCATACTCCGCACACTCTCTGCCATTCCTTGCTGAATCTCCTTCAAAGTGTTGATGCTCTTCTATTCAAACTCAGGAATGTGGAATTCTGCCAAGAATGCATTCTTTAAAGCAAGTGTAGTCCACCACCATTTGATGAGGGTCATACTTCCTATACCAACTATGTGCACGCCCTTGTAACGTGGTTACAAACTAACTAGCCTTCCGTTCTGGGGTTGTGATACCCTTCACCCGCCATATGCAGTTTCACACTTGTGAACATGTCTGTAGCATCCTCAATGCCCATGTAATCTAGAAAATGTAGATACATTTCAAAAATATACGAGGTGGTGGTGGGGTCCCCTGTCCTCTTGAGCGAGCCTTGGTTCCCTCCAGGTGTTTCTCTACCACCACGATCCACCGGGTCCACCATGTCCTATGCCTCCAGAGCCACTAAATCCACCGAACAACTAGGTCGATAGGGCATGTAGGAGCTGTGTTAGGTGCCCCTATGGTCCCATTGAGATGTGCACCGATGGTCTATGATAGCACTCCGCTACCACTACTATGTCCCGCACCACTCCTTGATGCAAGACCGAAAGCTTGTACACTTGCTCCTTGTCCAAAGACTCCTCGAATACTGGAATATGTGTAGCCATAGAAGAAGGAACTAAAAAATTGTATCTTCTAAGCATGGATCTGTCTCTTCCACTGATATCAATTGGGTCGATAACACTTCTTCTTGGTTTGGGAAAACCAACAAGTGCAGGCTCGATCCTTTGGGTGGGTTTAGATATGCACCAACAACTTTCCTTTCTCCATGTGACAAACTCTCACTAGAAGACGAAGGGGTCTCCCTCATGCACTTGCCAAGATGGGGTAGCACATATAGCTTAGGTTCCATGTCCTCTTTGTGAACCTCAACTCCTTCCCACTACGCCTGTCTCCATAGATCCATCACACTAGTAGCCTCGTGTCATCTAGCAATCTCCCTTTCACGCGCTTTACTATCCTTGAGCCGTCTCTCTTCCCTTTCCTTCTCTTTTGTGATATCTCCCATCTTCCTCCACCCAAGCTCCCTTACCCAGTGCTCAGAATGGTTTAGCTGGCCATTGGGAACACCTCTAAACTCATGGTAACCATTAATATCTTCATAGCTATAGGAATAGATCGTAGAAACATTCCTCTAGGTTCTTGTAGAAATTCAAACTCATCAACCTCCAGACAAGAATACATAGAAATGGCATACTCCATGGTGTAGCTAGCAAGACTCCTCTCCACCAATGATCTACAAACATGGGTCCACATCAAATTTGCGTCTTGCAACCTTTGGTAGTTTTCTTTGATCCACATATGTGATCCATAATGCCAACTTGATCTAGATGCATAGGATGAAAGCCATTCATATAGTTCTCTTTGGGAAGCAAGCGAGAAGGTCTCATATAGATCATGGCGAGATGTTCTCTTCTACCCATCTACGTGCATTAAACTTAGGTCCAGTGCTAAATCTATGAGAAAATTCATCCTCCGTGCTCTTAAACAATGATTCAACATTTTCCAATGTTAACCGCTCTGTCATTACTCATTACATAGATCATGATGTATGTTATATCCCACTACAACTTTAAAAAGAGGTCCCAGCAATGGAACCAAGATGTGTCATTTTTACTCCCATCACAAAAGGAAGGCACCCCATGCGAGCCAACCTATCACCCAGTGAAAGCTGAGCACTCACCTGAGGTACATGTGGGTACCGAGTCTCTCTTTTATGTGAGTTTAGTGGGAAACATCATCTATGATTAGTGTAAGAGTTTAATACATACAAGAACCATAGGGCTCAGAATGGCCTCTAGATCCTTGCAGTCACTTCAGATCGAGTGCTTTAATAGAATCCAGAACATGTATTATGACAGAAAGAAATATACAAGCATTCATACTTAGCATGAAAGGAAAGAGAACTCATAAGAGAGAAATATGCATTAGAACCATTGATATTCATGTATATATTATATCAGGTAACCTCATTACATTCATTAAACCATTACATGGTGTCACAGAGAAGCATACCGTAGTCATGTAATTCACTGGACTTATGTAACTAAGCTACCAAAAGAAAATTTACAACTCCACACCTTGTACATTTCTCCTGAATCAACTATCCACTATGATTCCTCACAACAATTCGCAGAGCTCCACCCATACTATATCTCAAACTCGCTATATCTTTTATTCCACATGCACTTGTATTTATCGCTTTCCTCCACTGCCAACTCACCCTCCAATGCCCTCAGATCTGGTGCAAAGTGTCGAATGTGGTCCTTCATGTGAGCATGCTTCTCTAGGCCTAAGATTTCCACTTTATCTCATGATGTTCTTCTAGAAGATTCCATCCAAGGCATGCCCCTATCGGGGCCAACCTATCGCTAGGTTGGCACCTTATCCATGTGTAACCGGTCATGCTTTTCATGTGTTCTACCCTAGGTGCTCAAATTGACTAAGTCTGAACCTCCTTTTGCGTGCCGCGCATGCTATGTGCTTCCTTAAACCTTTCTCTTGTATGCTTTTTCCTTGCGCACCTTTCCATAACTAGGACCTTGTGTGCCTATGCGCCTTCATACTTGGCCAATATTCCAGGGGTCCAACAAACACCCTTTAGCATTCTATACACAGTTTCAAAGTAAAATTATGGAGGATCTTACACAACATCTTTAATATTTCTCTATTGACTCACTGTCGATGTCTTGTGAATAAAAAATCATTGTGTGAACTTGATTTCTTTAGTAACTCATAGGTCAAGATGGATTCAAAAAATAATTTAGCCTCATTCGATGAACCAACTTCATGAATTGCTCCATGAAGAACTTTTCTAGTCCCAAGGTGTAATTTACCATCGTTGTCCATTTTTTCCCAAGCGGGAAAAACAAGATAACACACCCTACTACTTCACAGACACAAACCTCCTTAAGTTATGTAAAATGTCTATCAATACTTAATTTCTACAAAGCTTAGCAGATCCAACCTTCCTTTACCCACATTTATCACTATTGATGCAAATTTAGTACAATAACATGACTAGAAACTAGAAATACTACACGATGAACCTATGATCTTGCACAAAGGTTACAAATCTCAGCAAAGGATGATGTTTAAACAATGTAATTGTACTTAAATCATGTAAGAAACATTACTAGGGTCGGTATGTGTATGCATTTGTAAAAATAATTCCTAGCAATGGCACCAAATTGGTCTTTGGTACCCAAATTGATTCTCCTTTGCGAATGAGCAACATTGTAGTTTGAAAAAGATGCTTAGAGGTAGATAAATTATAGTGTGAGTTGTTTTGTACATGGGGAAGGATTTAACTAACTCTTCATTTACTCAGGCATGGAGGAACTAGATAACACCATGTACAGGGTTTGACCTACCCGGCTACTTTAGGTTGTGCCTTCAACCGGGGTGAGAGGACCCATTTTTTAACCTATATTGGTGGACAACACATGTAGATTTGTAGTATTTTTCTTTACTTTCACCAAAATTAATAGGATATCTTCAAGAAGTTATGGTCAATACAACATAGTCTAACTCTCACAAGTTGTCACTTTAGAGGACGAAGAAACCTTCTAGACAAGATATAGGTTACTAAAGGCAAGTGGTAAAAACTTATTGCTCTTGCATATTGAGGTAAGAGATTTGTAAATCAACAAATTCCTTAGCATTTATGAAAAAAGTGCAAGAAATGGTAGTTCATGTATGGTTAATCTTTGGATAAGTATTTTATGGTTCGAAGTTAATTTGGATAAATTTGATTATACCAAATATATGAGAACTTTAAACAAATGTTAATAGATCCACAAGGAAAAAAGACAAATAGATTCAAATAGTAAAGACGAACCTTCAACTAGAAAATTTTGCATCTATGAAAGCTAAAAGACACATGACTTCATACATTCTTCAAGGTTCTAACATAATAACGTGTGTTAAAGACTCAATTAAACTTTAGAAAACCCCTACTATATCACGCTCATGATACACTCATAAACTGAAAAATAATCTGTATCACTAAAATGAAAGTAAAGTGAATTTAAATCACTTATTGCATTATGAAATGAAATCTCTCTTCATAATGTAATTGCAAATTCCACAATACTTGTCATGAGGATGAGATTTTGTGTGATTTCAAAGGATTTCTAATGTAAGACTACAACAAGAACATAGATAACTATTTGAAAATATCTCAAGATGAAAATGGACATAACATAGTTCATTGATCTACACAAATTACTCAAGGTTTCTCAAATTTGATCAACAAGGGAAAGTTTGTTTACAATCTCAAAGTTTTGTCAATGGTTATACATCTGCAACCAACTTGACATGATCAATTTTGAAAGGAACACAAGAAATAACTGGTTTCTCAAAAAAATTCCTAAAAAAATGGCTTCTCTTGGCTCTTCTCTCCTTTTTCTCTCTAAATAAATTTCAGAAAAATTAACCCCCTTTTTGCATGGCCTTTTCATACTTTTATACCACTTGCTTTACTTCAAAGATTTTCCCCAAAAAACAATAATATTCCAAGGAATACTTTGTTCGTTACAAAATTTTTATGGAAAATGATATGAAATGAAAGATTTTAATTGCGTCCATGAGACCAATAAGTCTATGGGACCATAAAATAATACCAAACTGCCTTAGACAAAAGTGGGATTTTTGAATTCTTTTAGGAGGCTACTCCTCATTGACTGATCTATGATAACACTTCCCCAAGCTCTTTATTTTGTTTTCCTCAAATAGTTCCACCATGGACCCGCTAGGCTAGGATTTCTTCATATTTGGATTGAATACTAGTGAACTTAGGACATTGGAGAATAAAGTGTGCTTCCGTCTCAATTGCCCTTATATTGCACAATACACAAGTTCTCTCTTCCCATTGCTCCTTGGGTATTGTCCACCTCCCTGTTTCACACCTAAGATTGTGAGAGCTAGTCCTTAGTTGAGCAATGAGGATCTTCTCTCGAAAATTTATTATCATCCCCTATATAAGTTTTCTACCCTTGGTCTAGGTTGGGTTAAACTCAGTAATGTGATTTGACGCTCCTGTTTGTTTTCTTCTGCCACATCATCAATCTAAACTTTTCATTTACATAGTTTTTGATGTCTCTATTAAGCTTTGGGCATTCACTTAAGTTGATATCCCATTTTTCACTCATTTGTAGTTCTACTTCATCCATGCGTTCTTTCTTCTATTTAGATCTTCATCCATTGTAGCCTTAGGCCATCTTACTACTTGCATGTTTCAAAAATTTTCTAGTAACCTATGAGCCTGGTCATGACAGTTACCTCCAAGGGGAAAGAAATAGTTTTAGCCAAGATGATTTAATAGGGAATTGTAGCCTTGATTCTGAACTGGTGTGTTATAAGCCTTTTTTGGATTCTCTCTAGTTGTCTCCAATTTATATTTGTCATTCCACTAGCCCATACCTTGCAGCCATATAACAACACTGGAATGACAAGCAACCCAAATAGAACCTTAGTGGTCTTCCAATCCCATAATTCAGTGTTTCTGCACCTGTTTTGGAGTGCAAAGAGGGATTTCCATCCACCTTGTATTCATTTTGATTTTAGCTTTCACTTGCTCATACAATCTATGAATGACAACCTTGTAATGTGTTGGAACCCCTAACTCCTCCATTCTATTCCACATTTTGCTCCTTGGAACCGTGTCAAAAGATTTTTGAAGTCCACAAAACAATAGTAAGCATCCTTCTTTTGATCCCACCCATTTTCCACTAGATGTATGAGTGTGACACAATGATCAATGATTGAGTGTTTGGGTCTAAAACCAGCTTGTCCCTTTTATCTTTTCCCTCCACTCTCTACCCAACTACTGATCCTGTGCTCTATCTCGTGATATTTACAAACATCATCCCATATGGCTAGGTGTATGAAACGTGATTCTTTTCGATGTATTTCATCTGTGTCTGACTGGGAGATCCGGTCTTCACTTTTGGCAGGTCATCTGAAACATTCCCTTCTAATTTTGATTTGTTCACTCAAGCCCAAATCGGCTAAGTATAAAAAGGCAAGCAAAATCCTCCCAAACAAGCTTAAAATAAAGAATCCTAAACGAGCATAGGCTCTCCACGTTTTAGGGTCCGAGAAAATTGCACTAGTCATTTAAAAGTATAAGAATGGGAAGAGCCAATGGAAGCCTCCACGTGTCTCTTCGACACACTTTAAAAGTAAAATCAAGAGGTGGGTCCCCAAACGAGCACAGACTCTCCACATGCCTAGGGTCAGAGAAAGTTGCATCGGCCGTTGAAAAGTATAAGCATGGGAAGAGCTAGCGGAATCTTCCATGTGTCTCTTCGGCACACTTTTGGTATGAAGCTTAAAATAAAGAATCAAAGAGTGTAGGCTATCCATGTGTCTAGGGTCTGAAAAAATTTCACCGACCATTGAAAATTCTAAGCATGGGAAGAGCCAGTGAAGCCTCCATGTGTCTCTTGAGCAAATTCAAAAGTAAAATCCAGAGGCGGGTCCCAGGAAATGAGTGCATGCTCTCCACATGCCTAGGTTCGAGAAAGTTGGATCGGCCATTGAAAATTATAAGCATGGGAAGATCCAATGGAAGACTTCACGTGTCTCTTCGAGTGTAACTTCAAAGATAAAATTTAGGGCAGGTCCCAAACAACTGTAGGACCTCCATGTGCCTAGGGTCCGAGAAAGTTGCATCATTTTCTTTTGATCTTTGGGTTAACATGTGGCTTTACCTAGGCATCAATGGGGTAGTGGCTTACTTCTACAACTTTAATCCCTTTTCAAAAAAAATCCACACAAAGGAGACATGATCATGGAACACTCCCAACTACAAAAGTTTCACCATGGATAGAAAACTATAAATAATACCAAGACTCAGTGTGATCCACGACCCAAGGAAAATATCAATGACACCTTAGTGAAGGTAAAAATTTATGCACATCCACATAGGAAGACAAAAATTACATCAATCCAGGTGGACTGAAAATTTTTAAATAAAAAGGGTGAGATTACAATTGAGCACCAACACGGCTCTAACTTAGGGATGGGCACTCCCACATGTGCCACAAGAAAAAAACATAATGTAAAAAAATCAGACCATGTGCCAAAAATCCATTGTGCCACGAAGTCAAGAACTGAACTTTAGAGAAAAGTAACAATAGCCAACCCTCTAGGAACAAACCGTGAAACTAAAAAAACTTGTCACCAAGGATTGAGACAAAACGAAACAAAAAACACAGAAAAATAGAACAAAACCAAAAAATGTACATTGTACAACAATGAGTACCTCAGTTCGAGAAATCAATCAAGGAAATTTTTCAAGTGCCTACCATTAATAGGAAAATCAAGCATTTCTCCATCTAAATATTTTAGGAAAAAGGTATGCTCACCAATTCTAATGTCAATAGAATAAGGGCCCATCCATAATGCGTCGAAATTTCCATGTTTTCCCTTATCCTCATGTCTATTATCCTACAGTAGCACAAGATCTCCCACATTAAAAACTCTTAGGGTTACCTTTTTATCAAACATTTTTTTCAAATTTTCCCTAAAATTCACATGTCTTTGATGGGATTCTCTTCTCTCTTCATCTAATTCAAAAATTTGATTTATACAAGCAGCATAGGGACTAATATCTTGATCCTCCAACTATTGGATAAATTGATAAGAAGATAATTGCATATGCAGGGGGAGGAGATCCGAGTTCCATATACCAATTCAAATGGGCTCTTTCTAGTAGCTCTTTTAATAGTAATTTTGTCAGCCCAAATAGCAAACTTCAACTGCTCACCCCACTTTCGTTTATTTAATTCCAAGGTCCTCCTAATTATCTTCAACATATTTTTGTTACTTGATTCTGCTTGTCCATTACCTTGGGGATTGTAGTTGGAAGCATATGCTAAATTTATCCCATACTCTTAACACATGGCTACCAAAGGTTTAGCTCAAAAACTCATAGCATTGTCAGCAACTATTTTAGTAGGCACTCCAAACCTGTAAATTATATGATTTAAAATGAATTCCATGACAATTTGGTGGGTTACTTTCTTAGTGGGGATTGCCTCTACCCATTTGGTGAAGTAGTCAGTGGCTACCAATATCCATTTATGGCTGGCACTTGAAGAATCTGAAATATCCCCAATGAAGTCCATCCCCCACTGCTTAAAAGGGGATTCAATTGATATAGGCTATAATGGGAGGGATCCTGAAGCTTTCAATCTTCCTGAGAAACGTTGGCAACTCTCACATTTTCTTACCAATAAAGTTGTATCCTTAAAAGTGTTGGCCACCAGTAACCAACCCTTAAGATCTTATGGGTTTTCACTCTTTCAAAGTGAAATTCCACCCACAAAATCCTCCATGGAATTCAGCAATTAACGGGGCTTCATCTGAGTGATAAACCATAAGAGAAATCCCTCAAGTTTTTCCAAGAAAACCCATAATCAATGATGATATATTTTTGAGAACACAATCTAAGTGATCTCTTTTTTTTTTCTTAAATAATCTGGGCATTGCAAATGTCTGAGTTAAAAAATAATATCCCTGTACCAGTCAAAATTTATCAACTTCAGCCTTTCTTAATCAACTTCATTTATCTCAACCTGTTTGCAGATTGCTTTCTATCATTAACTTTTCCAAGCCCAAAATTCTAACCAATTTTGTAGTTTGGATGTCCACATCATATTCCTACAAATTATTTTCCCATTGGCATCTCTTACTAGAAATTTCCATTTCTGATAGGATATCTTTGACCATAGTATGAGGGACATACGCTATGACTTTATAACTTAAAATATATGGCCTAAAGAATTTTGTGGCTCGACCAAATCAAAGGTTTGTTTCTTCGTAATAGTATACTTCAACTCTGCCCCTTGTAATTCTTTACTAAAGAAAGAAATTGTCCTTTCATCTCCTTCATCTTCCTTCTATAGTAGCACAAATGCAATGGTATTCTCGAAGCAAAGGAAAACATTTGGAAGGCCTTTTTATAATCAGGAGCTGCTAGAACAAGGGAATTTTTCAATGCTTCCTTGATCCCAATAAAGGATTGAATATTTTCTTCTTCCCATTTGAGACTCGATCCTTTTCAACATACTAGTGATTGGGATAGTCAATTTAGCAAAATTGGAAATAAATCTCCTAATAAAATTTATTTTCTCGAAAAATGATTAAATTTCCTTTTTGGTTCTTGGAATAGGAACTTTTTAATGGCTTCCACTCTCTCAGGATCAATCATGACCCCTTCTTTTGATACAATATGTCCAAGCAACTTAGTCTTTTGAACCCCAAAATGACATTTCTTAGGGTTCAGTGAGATACCATATTCCTTACACCTTAACAACATCTTTTCTAAATGCTACAAGTGATCACTTCTCTTCCTTGAAAAATTCTCACATCGTCACGATACATAACAATGAAGTCATTTATATATCCTGATAATACTACATCTATTGCTCTTTGAAACATGGCTCCAACATTCATCGAGGCCAAACGAAATTCTCACGTATACATAGGTACCCCATGGAATAGTGAGAGCGAGTTTTGATTCTATCGATTGCTTCACAACTACTTGGTTATGCCGAAAAAACATCCAAAGTAGATAACAATTCTGAACCTGTAACCAATTGCAACATGTTATCCATATTTGGCAAGGGGTAGTTGTCCTTAATTGATGCCTTATTTAAATTTCTAAATTCAACACACAATCTTATGTCTCTGTTCTTCTTTCGAATAGGTACCAAGTTTTCCACCCATGAAGAGTACCTTGTAGGTTGTATGATTCCTCCATCCCTTAACTTTTTCAACTCTTCTTGCATTTTTAGGGAAAGGAGTGGATTAATTGGTCTTTGCTTTTTCCTAAACAGCTTGGCATTAGCCTCCAGGGGTATCTCGTGCTGAAAAAGGTCTTCCCTATATGCTTTCAATTCTAAATACGACCATGCCAAGCTAGTCCTGGTACTTTTTTAACAACTGGACATATGCTTGCTTTTCCTCTCTATCCAAGTTGTTACCTAACCATATTTTTGAGGTTTATCCTTTGTGCCTAGGTTATGTTCTTCAACATCTCTCAAGTTTGACATGTGTCTATTAACAATGCGGTTAACATTATCAAAATTTGATTCCAGTGTAACCAAACCTCTAGGAATAGTATTGGTTTTCAATTGAATAATGTCTTTACCAAATAGGGTCTCTTTTCCTTAATTTTCACAAACCATTGGTTCCCAGTCCATACTTTGATTGGTAAATTCTTCTTTATTTTGCAAAAACCTTTGGACCTGGGCATCATCTTCAAAAACTTGCAAATGCTTGATATTATCAGGGACAAACGACCAAGTCAATATTTCAATATCATATTCACAATAGGTAGATACTGTACAATTCTCAAACCTTGATCCCAACACTACCAATTTTTCTGCTACAATATTGTATTTCCTATCATGGTGTATTATATTGAAAGAATCAAACATTTTAATTAAGTCCCAAACTACATGCTTATATTGCTTCATTCTTTTATTTTTTGTTGCGTACAAATTTCTAAATTTTTTGACTATCAACTCTAAATCCCCTTTAACAATAATGTCTCTAACACCATACTTCCAAGAAATCCTTAAATCCAAGAACAATGCTTCGTACTCTGTAATGTTATTCGTGCACTCAAAATTAAGTTTAAAAGAAAATTTAAAATCCTCATGGCTTGGAGATATTAGGACAACACCAACACCATTACCAGATCTAGAACAAGCCCCATCAAACATCAGAGTCCAGGGAAAACCAACCTGCTCAGGATATTTGCACTCATCAATTTTATGCTCCTTAAAATCAGCATAACCCACAAAGTTATCAACATCAACGTCTATGTACAATACTTCATAGGAAGCATTGTTAATATCCTCAATGAGGTGTAAAATTTTATTCTCACCATACAATATCACAAGGTTTCCCTCAATTGGTATGGTTGCAAATGACATGTCCATTAGTGCACTTCCACCTACACTATCTCGCCCATTTTCTAGACACAACATTCCCCACTTAGTAGGACAGTCCACAATAACTACATTCATGGTTAGGAATTTTCTTGGATAAGCTACTAGTTGCACTACCATTCCTTTGACATATCCAATTACTGGCACTTCTCTTGAATCCATACCAGTACACTTCCCAAAAGCTGTTGTTACTTTTATATTTAAGTCATTCATCACCTCAAGAGGCATTACATTACATGAGGCTCCTAAATCAAACATACAGTTATGCACTAGCCTATCCTTAATAATTAAAGTGGTATAAAATGGATCCACATCAAGTTGAGATTCAACCAAAGATGTGCCCAAATATATCTCAGGTGATTCACCTAGTTCCTCAAATTATTGTGGTACTTCTAATTCTGCAATAATAGGAGGAATCTCTACAGTGTTTACACTTTTTCCCTGAGTAATATTTTCTTCCTTAAATCCCAAATATTCAAATGCCCTTTTCCTATGCTTGGGGATCCTGAGTAATTAAACAATGGGAATATTAACCTTGATCTGACTCAAGATTTGGGATATGTCACAAGGAATATATTTGGGCAGGACAGTATTAGGAGGAAGATTCACAATTTCATATGATAATATAGGAATTTTTAGAGTCTGGGCATGGGCAAGAGCACAAGTTTTATTTTGGGTAATTATGCCCTTTCTAGATGTAACTTTCTTAAGGGTTTCCTTCTGGATATTGTTAAGAACTAGAATTTTTGGCTTAGTTTGCGCCCCTCCCACATTGACAACCTTACTTTTAGTGTTATATTCTTTCTCTTGAGAAAATACTAAATTCATCAATAGTTGCATGTCCTCTTCAGAATGGATCCCTCCATCATACTTTTAAATCATCAAGGCACTTAAGTATTCAAAATCATGATTAGGTAAATCAAATTCTTGCACCATATCAATTTCAAAAGTATTAACAGGAGGAAGAGGTTATACCCAGTGAACACAATCCCAGAAATTTTTAATAGTTCTAGAACTTATCAATTCAATTGGTGTTTCCCCTTGTTGTGAGTTTTCAGGGCACTCCATCATACACACGTCACCATATGCCTCATCATGATTTGTTTTCTCACATTGGCCTCTTCTACGATAGTAATCCTATCAGTCAAAGGATCAAGAACCAATCTATTATCCCTGGGTTGAGGCTATTAATTTCCTGATCCCATGGGCCCCTTTCCTTTTTCATCTAGTCTATGATCACCTCTGGGATGATTTCCAAATCTCTCTTGACCATGTGGCTTATGTTGACCCTTGGAACTTTATCCTATCCCTTTTTCTGCTCTGGCTAATTTGTAGGATATCTCTTTAACCGCTTCGACCAAAGTCTTCACAACCTCTTCCAGATCCACAACTTTGTTTGACTGAGGCCTCTTAGGATTGATCAACTTGACACCCTCTCTCTTAGGAGGCTTTCCAACTTCTTTGATGTTATTTTCTATTTGTAAGCCCATGGTGAAAGCCTGCCTCAATGTTCCGGGTTCTTATCTCTCAAGTAATAAGAAGAATTTTTTATCAAAAGCGTTAGAATATTTAATCAAATAGGACTCATAACTTAGCCTTAGGATGATAGGTAACCTATTCAAGGTCTTATTAAATCTAGTATTAAAATCGTGTACATATTCATTTTGATTCTTCTTTATATTTTCAAACTCAGATAGAAGGAACTTGGGATAAGTTTTATCCCCATATTGCAATCTAAAAGTATTTTTCATCTCGGTCCATGAATCTATTGAATTATCTGGTAAAGCCTTGTACCAATCACATGCATCCTCTTCAAGAGTATGAATGAACAAATTTATATACACGTCTTCAAACTCAATTTCAAAATCTTCCATCATATTGACAAAGAGTCTTAAATGCTGGTCACCAGTGATGGCGTTATTCCCTTAAAATTTTGGCAACCTATTTCTGACATCTTGTGGCACCATATTAGGATATCCAACCATACCTCTGAAATTTATTGGTCTAAAAGTATTGACAACAAAAGGAGGTCTAGGTGGAGGCTGAGCCATATTGCCTTGAGGAGGTGATCTTGTAGGAGAATCAAAATGATAAGGGATGAGGGGTCTCTGGGGAACAAGATTATAAATCTCAAAGTAAATATCCTCTAATGACTCAGTTTCTTGAAAAACCCTATCAACCTAGAAAGAAGCAAGGAAAAACTGAGAGACATGCTTTTCAGACACAAATAATGGCCCCTCTCTAGTAGGGAATTTAAATTTACATGAGGAATACTTGGTTTAGAATCACTTGAAGATGCATGGTAATCTTCAACCATAGATTGATCACCTTTCAAAACTGATATCTCCTTTCTTGATTCTTGTTTTCTAACCACTTTCCAGACTTTTTTTCCTTCTAAATTTACTTTTCCTAGTTTTGGAAATAACTTTCTAGTAGGATCCCTAGTGAAGAAAGACCTTCTTCCCTCCAACTTTGCAAATATTAATGAAAAATTTCACTTGACATAGGTTAAGACACTAGTAATCATCAAAATTTTAAACCAATTCAGAGTCACCACCAAGGATTCTCACCTTAGATGTGTAAATGCACTATAAGTAGTTTGTCAAATGTCTATCAATACTTAATTTCTACAAAGCTTAGTAGATCGACCTTCCTTTACCCACATTTATCACTATTGATGCAAATTTAGTACAATAACTGCTAGAAACTAGAAATACTACACAATGAACTTGTGATCTTGCACAAATCTTACAAATCTTAGCAAAGGATGATGTTTAAACAATGTAATTGTACTTAAATCATGTAAGAAACATTATGAGGGTCGGTACGTGTATGCATTTGTAAAAATAATTCCCTGATAATGGCGTAAGATCAGTGTTGGTACCCATATTGATACTCCATTTGTGGTCGAGTAGCACTTTAGTTCGAAAAAGATGCTTGGAGGAAGATAAATCAAAGTGTGAGTTGTTTTGTAGCCGGGGAAGGATTTAAATGACTCTTCATTCACTCAGGCATGGAAGAACTAGATAGAACCGTGTATAGGGTTTGACCTACCCTGACTACTTTAGGTTGTGCCTTCACTCAGGGTGAGAGGACCCATTTTGTAACCTATATTGGTGGATAACATCTGTAGATTTGTAGTATTTTTTTCCTTTCACAAAATTGATAGGAGATCTTCAAAAGGTATGGTCAATACAACGTAGTCTAACTCTCACGAGTTGTCACTTTAGAGGACGAAGAAACCTTCTAGACAAGATCTAGGTTACTAAAGGTAGTGGTAAAAACTAATTGCTCCTGCATATTGAGGTAAGGGATGGGTAAATCAACAAATTCCCTTAGCATTTATGAAGCAGACATGCAAGAAGGGGTGGTTCGGTAATGGTTCATCTTTGGATATGTATTTTATGGTTGGGAAGTTAAGCAGGATAAAGTTGATTATACCAAATATCTGAGAACTTTAAATAAATGTTAACAGATCCACAATGAAAAAAATGAATAGATTCAAATAGTAAAGATGAACCTTCAACTAGAAAATTGTGCATCTATGAAATCTCAAAGACACATGGCTTCACACATTCTTTAAGGTTTTAACACAAGAACTCATCTTATAGACTTAATTAAAGTTTAGAAAACCCCTACTATATCACGCTCATGATACACTCATAAACTGAAAAACAATGTGTATCACTGAAGTGAAAGTAAATTGAATTTAAATCGCTTATTGCATTATGAAATGAAAGATCTCTTCATAATGTCATTGTGAATGCCACAATACTTGTCATGAGGATGAGATTTTGTGTGATTTCAAAGGATTTCTAATGTAAGACTACAATCAGACACATAGATAACTATTTGAAAATATCTCAAGATGAAAATGGACATAACACAAGTCATTGATCTAAAAGAATTACTCAAGGTTTCTCAAATTTGATCAACAAGGGAAATTTTTTTACAATCTCAAAGTTTTGTCAATGGCTATACATCTGTAATAAACTTGACATGATTAATTTTGAAAGGAACACAAGCAATAACTTGTTTCTCAAAAAGTTTTCCTAGAAAAATGGCTTCTCTTGGCTCTTCTCTCCTTTCTCTCTCTCGACTAAATTTGTAAGAATTAATCCCCCTTTTACATGGCATTTTCATAATTTTATACCACTCGCTTTACTTCAAACCTTTTTCTCCCAAAAAACAAGAATATTCCAAGGAATACTTTGTTTGTTACAAAAATGTTATGGAAAATGATATGAAATGAAAGATTTTAATTACGTCGATGAGACCAACATGTCTATGGGAAGATAAAATAATACCAAACTACCTTAGACCAAATTTGACTTTTTGACTTCTTTTAGGAGGCTTCTCCTCTGCCAAGGATTCTCCTACTGACCGATCTCGTGATAACACTTCCACAATGATATTTATCTCGGTTTCCTCAAATAGTTCCACCATGAACCCATTAGCTAGGATCTCTTTGTATTTAGATCAAATACCGGTGAACTTAGGACATTGGAGAATAAATTGTTGGAACATAATGATTAAGTGGTCTGCCAACCCTTAATGTATATGGGTCCATCACTAATATATAGGTTAATATTTAATAATATGAAATATTTATATTTCTCTATTTTGAGAGAAATGGAACGGGAGCGGGAGTGAGATTTTTCAAAATTTGAAAGCGAGCGGGAATGTCTGGAGCCAAATCTATAGGGAGAACATGAGAAAAACCTGGAAAGGATCACATGATTGTGGAGCCCATTAGAAACAGGGAAAAGGATGGGAGACCAAGCACGTGGGTAGAAATTTTAGGGGGAAAATCGGGATCCAGGTGTCTCGGAGAATCTGGAACCGGTTAAAGAAAAAGGTAATCTATCCCTCAAAATTCCTATCTCTTTTTTGGCTAGAACAAAAGTTTCCATGGAAGGGGCACTCTTTGCAAAATGTATGGGCTCTAGACCAAATATAGATTATTTTAGAGGTTGGGCAAAGAGACGTTGGGTGGCTAATGGTACCATTGAGGTCTCAGCTTACGCTAATGGGTACTTCTTAGCTATTCTGCCTAGTAAGGATCATGTGGCGAAAATTTTGGCAGAAGGACCATGGTTCATTGGAAAATATCATATAATTGTTTAGAAATGGGAGCCGAATTTCAATCCTTATGGGAATCCTATTACGGAGTTTCCAATATGGGTCAACCTACTGGGCTTACCATTGGAATTTTGGGAACCGGAGGTCCTTTTTGGTATTGTGAAAAGTCTGGGCAAACCTATTGCTCTGGATCCGGTAACTAAAGAAAAAACTAGACTCACTCATGCCAAATTCTGTGTGAATATGCATCAAGAGTCATGTTTGGAAAGTAATATTAAGCTTATGACCCCTGAGGGTGATTGGGTGCAGTGTTTTGATTATGATCCTACCCCCTTTGCTTGTAAAAATTGCAAGTTGGTGGGTCATGAACAACACTCTTGTCCAGATCTCAAAAAGAAGAAGCTTGAAGTAAAAGTCATGCCTCAAAAGATGGCAACTAAAAAAGAGGTGAAGGAATGGAAAAGGATTGGGAAGAATGGAAGGGTTGTTGAAATCAAGGAACAAGAGGTTCTCTAGATAAACCCTGAAGTAGAGCCCTTGAATCTACTTATCAAAACTAGAGAGGAAGGAGTGGGGACTAGTACTCAACAACAAAGAAGTACCAATAAAGAAACTAAAGAAAAGGATGATGAGCCTATTCGTCAGGTGTTGGAAGAAGAAATCCAAGATTCCAAGGACAGGGAAAGCAAAGATATGGAAGGAAAAAAAATTTCTCTGCAAGTTGCTGATGGATTATCCACTGGACAAAGTATCATCTATAGGTTAGAGCTCCTTTGGAAAAAGAAAAGAAGAATATTTAACAATGTCAAATGGGTTTGGGATCCTAACTGATTTTGTAGCTGACACCTATGAGGTGATAGGAACACCAAAGACACCTATGAGTAAACCCAAACCTTTCACTCATAGGAGCTCAAGAGATGAATTCGGTAAAGACTCCAGCCAAAAGGGCAGGAAAAGTAATAAGGAAGTAAGGGAGACAAGTTCAAGAAAGGAAGTGGATGCAGGTATTCAAAAACTATGGGGAATTTGTTCCCCGTAATAAGAAATGTTAAATGATTCTTCTCTCCTGGAACATTAGGGGGTTGAATAACCCCAGAAAACACAGAATAATGAAGGATCTTAGATTGAAAAATAAACCAGATATTTTCATGATTCAAGAAACTAAAATGAGTATGGAAAGATTTAAAGAAGTGGGAAGGTCTATTTGGAAAGATAGCTGTTGGGAAGGGTGCAGTTTGTTGGGAGCCTCTGGAGGAGTAGTCACACTTTGGGATCCCAACATTGTGTAAGGTATTCCTATCCTTGCAATTTCGGGGCATGTGATAATTTATTTTATGAATCTAATCTCAAAGAAGTCCTGTTATGTCTCTAACATATATGCTCCTAATCTAGTAAGTGAGAGAAGAAAATTATGGCAAGATCTCTCTAATTTCATGAATTTATTCAAAGATAAAGACTGGATTATTGGAGGAGATTTCAACTTCCCCTTTCTCCGGGAAAAAAGGGGCATCACTTCCTTTACTGAGAGTATGGAGGACCTTGCTGATTTCCTTAACAATAATGGTTTGGTGGATTTGGATTTGGAAGGTTCTAAGTTCACCTGGGCTAATAGGAGAGTTGGGAGAGAGCTTATCCAAATAAGACTTGATAGGTTTGTTGTAAGTCATCTCTGTATGATCAATCAAATTTACTCTCTAAAGACTCTCCCTAGAATTGGCTCTGATCATAACCCTATCCTCCTTAATCTAGGTTTAAATCCAGTCAAGAAAGCTAGACCCTTCAGATTTGAAAAGATTTGGTTAGACCACCCTGACCTCTTCAATAGAATACAAGAGTGGTGGAATATCAGGGTCTTTGGGGTGGCCAGTTACCGACTCAGTTACAAATTAAAGCATCTCAAAGGTTGTCTCAAAAAGTGGAACAAAGAGGTCTTTGGTAATATTTTCTAGGAAAAAGTAGAGTGGCTGAAGATTTAAGGAATATTGAGGAACTTATCGATCTTGATGGTCTTAATCCGGTTCTAAAGGAGTAGGAAAAAAATCTATTGGTTGAGTATCATGACATCCTGGCTAAGGAAGAAGTCTATTGGAAGCGAAGTCGAGGGTGAAATGGCTTAGGGAGGGGGACAGGAATACCAATTTCTTCCACTTCTCAGCCACCTCCTAGAAAAACATCCTCAAGATAAATGAAATTAAGAATGAGAATGGTGAGATCCTTTTGGAGAGAAAGGAAATAAATCAAGTCATCATAAACTATTTCAAGGATATTTTTCAGCAAGGTCAGGGGATTGAGGAGTAGAATCAAAACAATATCCTGAACCTGTTCCAGAAAGTCATCTCCCCTGAAGAAAATCATGAGCTCTTAAGGATCCCTTCTAAGGAGGAAATCAGATTTGTGGTCTTTGATATGGAACCTGACAAGTCACCTGGGCCTGATGGTTTTCAGGCTTTCTTTTACCAGAAATTTTGGGAGCTGATAAAGAAAGAAGTCATTGAAATGGTCCAAGATTTCTTCAATAATGGGAAGCTTCTCAGCTAGCTTAATAATACTTTCTTGGTCCTTATTCCAAAAATTGTTGGGGCCAATGAAGTCAAAGATTTTAGACTGATCAGTATTTGTAACACAAGTTATAAAATCTTGACTAAAATCTTAGTTGGAAGAATCAGATTGGTTCTCTCCCATTTTATCTCTGAAAATCAAGGTGCTTTTGTCCCATGTAGGCAGATTACTGACAGTATTGTGGTGATTCAGGAAGCCATCCACTCCATTGTTAATTCTAATAGATCGGCTATGTTCCTTAAGTTAGATATGCACAAGGCCTATGATAGGATTACTTGGTCTTTCCTTGGTGCCATCCTGAATAAAGTGGGCTTTGATAATACTCTGGTTAGAATGATTATGACCTACATATCTACTGCTAGTTATTCAGTTTTGGTTAATGGCAGCCTAGAGGGATTCTTCAAAGCTGGTAGAGGCTTGAGACAAGGTGACCCCTATCTCCTTTCCTCTATGTTATAATGGTTGAATCTTTGTGTAGAATTTGTAAGTAGGCTTTGCTTTCTAGGAGTATTCAGGGAATCAATATTTCTAATGGTCTCCCTCCGATTTGCCTCAACCAATTTGTTGATGATAACTTCCTAATGGGAAAGGCCTCTATCCAAGAAGCCACCAACTTCAAACTTTCTCTCAAGGACTATGATTCGGTCTTGGGGCAGATGGTTAATTTTCTCAAAAGTGTTGTTTACTTTATTAATGTGGATAAACAAGTCCAATTAAGGCTAGCTCACATTCTGGGTTGTAAAATCAAGTATTTTCCAGACTCTTACTTAGGAATGCCTCTTATCTACAAAAGGCCTGACATCTCTATTTGGAATGCCCTGTTGGAAAGAGTTAACAAGAAACTTTCTCTCTGGAAAGGTCTCCTTCTCTCACAAGCTGGAAAGATTCAAATCCTTATGAGATCTCTTCAAGGTGTCCCCATTTACATTATGTCTCTCTTTAAACTCCCGGCCAAAATAATTGACGCTCTAGAAAAAATTCAAAAGAGATTTCTCTGGGCTGGGGCCTCGGAAAAGTTTAAATTCCCTCTGGTGGCCTGGGAGAAGGTCACTAGGCCAAAGATGTGTGGTGGTATGGGTTTGAAAAGTATACCTATCATGAACAAAGCTTTGGTTGCTAAAGCTAGTTGGAGAATTGCTAGAGAGGAAGGACTATGGATTGATATAATAAAAAAGAAATACCGTGGAATTTAGGCAAAATTGACTCGTTCTTCTTTCATGAAAATATCCCTAGAGGATCCTTCTTCTGGAATTCTCTGTTGGAATCAAAATATATCCTCTCAAAGGGATCCTTATGGGAGATTGGAAAGGGGAACATGATCAGATTTTGGTGGGATAGTTGGATTGAAGATTCCCCTTTAGTAGATCAGGATATATGGAAGGAGGTGGCTCAATTCTATGAGGAGAATGGTAAAATCTGGATAAGAGATTTCTGGAGTTATGATGATAAGGTCCAATGGGAAACCATAGTCCCTCCTCCTGATTATGATGGTGATATCAAACCTTTTCAATATCTCAATAAGAAACTCAGGGAATTCCACATCCCCATCTTCCAAACTAAGGAGGATTCCATCATTTGGAAAGAGGAAGACTCTGGAAACTATTCATTAAATCTGCCTATAGCTTACACTTCAAGAAATATTTTCAAAAAGAGTATTGGGGTAAGTTATGGATCAAGGACTTGATCCCTAAGATCAATATTTTTTATTGGTTGGCTATTCAAAATAGAATCTTGTTAGTTGAAAATCTTATAAAAAGAGGAATGCAGATCCCAAATAGGTGTTCTCTTTGTCAGAGAGGGGAAGAGAATGTGAATCATCTTTTTTTACATTTCCCTTTCTCTAAAGGTGTCTTCTCGCTGATTTCGGAACTTTTCAACATGTAATGGATTATGCCTTGAATATGGAGGATTGTTGTACTCAATGGGAGAGCCCTTTTAGGTTCCCTTATCTGGCCTAGGCCTGGAAGATTACTCTACCTCATCTCTTATGGGGTTTGTGGAAAATAAGGAATGATAGTGTTTTTAGAGATCAGAAACCTCACGATCAATAAAGGAAAATCTCAAACTTTTTAAAGGTAAAACAAAAATTCCTTTCCTGAAATGGGAGCAAGAAGTGTTGGATAAGTTCACCTATAGTTCGGTCAAGATCAAAATCCCTAGTAAGGATGTTTATTGGATTAGACCTATGGGAAATATGATCAAGATCAATTTTGATGGGGCTTTAAAGGGGAATCCTAGTCAAGATGGGGGTGGGGGTATCTTAAGGAATAGTGAGGGTGATTGGTTGTTTGTCTATACGGGTCCCTTGGGAAAGTAGACTAATAACATGGCTAAAGCTAGAGCCCTCCTATGGGGTATTTTGGTTGCTAAGGAAAAAGGTCTTAAGGACATCCAGATTGAACGTGACTCCTTAATTGTTATAAATGCTCTCCTCAATAGGAGTAAGATCAATTGGCTGTTAAAAAACATTATTCAAGATATCAAGGAATTGCTAAAGTATTTTGATAAGATATCTATCAATCATACCTTGAGGTAGGGAAATAAATGTGTGGACAAGATGGCCAATGTGGGAGTCCTTAGTAATGAGTAAAAAATTTGGTGTAAAGGAGAGAGATTACCCTATAATATTAATGATGAGATCATTAATGATAGAAGGTGCTAGAATAAATGATGTCAGCAGGAGCGGGGATAAGTATTCCAGGTACCACGCTAGATTTTACAAAAATCATTGTTTCTGTTCAACCTTTGATAGGGAAAAAAACTTGTTGGTTGTGGAAAGATATTGCTGGGATGACAACTTTGGCAACATGCAGATGGGTGGAGATAGGATTCGAGTGGAACTCGCTAGTCAGAACATAGAGGAGAGTAACCAAGATATTTTAACCAAGATTAAAGTTGGAAGATTTAGCAATTATATTGCTAAATTACATGGTCACGACCTATCTCTGTCAAAGGACTTGATAAAGCCTGGAAAGAGGGGTTTTTACTATCCATGGTGTGGAGGTTGAGGTCTCGGAGTCCAATATTGCCAGGGTGACTGATATGAAGATGGAAGGGTTAAAGATCTACAAGGAAAGAACCCGTAGAGACCTCGAGATTGATTAATTTTTCATTGGCAAGGAGAAATGTTACTTCTTCATGGATGGCATTACACGTTCGTGCATTCCTGGGGTCTGGAAGGATGTTTGCCTTCAAGTTATGAAATATATTACGCTGGAGGGTAAGTATAGAAAAATCTATACCCATCACATGACCTTCCTCAACATGTTCTGTCACAAGTTTATGGCTAGTATTCCCTTTTTTCTTGCCACCTCTCTTTCGAATTCGTTGATGGATTTCTAGAATGAGAAAGTTGAGCTGCCCCTCCATGAGGGCCTGATTCTTCTTTTGGTTGAGAATGGCAAGCCGGTTCTAGATTATCCTTTGACAACGGTCCTGGAGGAGCAAGCCGAGGAAGATGATATTACTCTTGAGTGTCTAACTAAAATGAAAGTAGGTAAGGGTATCCTCCGAGGGAATGAGAAATAAAATGAGGGTGGTGTTGGGGAAGCCAACGCTTCGAGGAAGAATGAATGTGTGGGAGATCCCAATGTATTTGAATAATGGAGTAGGAAGATGTTGTATTTATAAGGGGTCCTAAAAGCCATGGAGGACACAAATGAGGGGCAAAGGGAGTCCATTCTGAACATCATCAACATTTCAAAGAAGATGGTCATGGATCAGGTCCAGATAAAACACAGAATGAAGAAGCTGGAGATTTAGGTTAAAGTTTTGCTTGACAGAGTGGAGGGGATTGAAGGGGAAAAGAAAAGGAGGAGATTCAACCTTTGCATAAGTAGCTCGGAGGAGGAGTAGGTGATGGATGGTTCTGGAATCCAGGATGGCTGCTACTGGCCTGGGGCCTCGGGGTTTTTGTTTGTTGTAGAGGTTTTTTGTTCTCTAGAACTGTGTGTGGACTATTGGTGAACTATGGTGTCCTATTGCTTTTGATTTTTTTGTCCTCTCTGGGGTCTAGATCCTGCAATGTAAGAGTTAATCCTATTTAACTCATCTTTCTGGGACCCCTTTCTAGTTTTTTTTTTTTCCTGTTTTGTTTCTGGTTGCGTTCCTCTCTTTTGTACTGGCCCCTAAGAGCCGATCACTATTTTTGCTTAATCTAATAAAAATTAAATATGCTAACCTAGGTATATACTTTAGGTTAAATATTTAATATCATGAAATGATTATATTTCTAATATTAAATATTATAAACCTAGGTGTATGTGTCAACTATTTTAGGTTGAAAAGGTGGGTCGGGAGACATACCCGATCACCTTATATAAAAATACTTTAGGTCCTCATTTGATATATTCGAGAAATATATCAAAGGTGTGTAAATCAAGTGATTTGGTTTTACCCTTGGTAAATAAGGTTTCAAAAGAGGAGGTGATCTTACTAGATGTAAAATAAGTTCTCTGAAGTAAAAGATTATTTTCAAAGTGGTTTTTACCCTATTGGGGTTTTCCACTATAAATATTATGTCACCTATGTTATTTATTTCTGTAAGTATTTATTTATTTACTTATGATATGATGTAATCTTTATTTAAATATTTATTGTAACATTATGTAATATGTAAGTTGATTAAATCCATATTTATTAGAATCCTCAAATTCTAACATGGTATCGAAGAGCGAGGTAAATTAAATAAATTAAAATAAAATGTTTTGTATTTTATTTTTTTAATTTGTACTGGTTTTTTTCAACCAACCCAAAAGGGTATTTAAAAGTATCAAGTCCCCTTCTTTTTTTCCCAATTTATTTTGGCATTACATTTGTACAATTAAACTCTCAGTAAATTTTGTAGGGATTTTCAATTTTTAATCCCTAATTTTTAGGGGGAGATGTAATATGATATGATTCTTAATTTCATTTACATTTTGTAAATTATATGGAATTAATGTTTGTTTAGAGATTGATATGTGCACAGGTGAAAGGAGCTTCAAATATTTACGTGTGAAAGTCACATATAAAAAAAAGAAAGGATTTATTACTATATAAAATAATTTTCATGTTTTCTAACTTTGGAAGGTAAATTCATACTTGTGTTCTTTGGTCCCCTCTAAAAGGATTTGATTTGAAAAACTATAGTTTATAGTTAATCTATAACTATATCCTATATAATTTGAAAACTATATTATTATTTTTAAATAAAAATATATATAATATAGAATAAGGTTTATATAATAATTTATATAAACATCATATTAAAATTTATATTTTTTTAAAAGAAACAAACCTAAGTTTGAATCATATTTTATATATATGGTTATTTTAAACCGCTTAAAATATAAATTTTATTAGATTTGGTTTATATATGTTTTAAAAAAATCAAAGTGCTTACTTTTTTAGTAAGGGGGCCCGTGTTTATTTCTTGGCCATGAAGGGATTACTTTTTAAATCTTAATACTTATTAAATAAAACCTAACATGTGTCCCTAACCATTTATATTATCCATGTAAGGGGGCGGCCCCATTCATTTAGATCTTATAGTTTATAAAAACTATATAAATAAACCTATTTAAAGGTTTTCTTTTATATAAGAGTGGGAGTGGAGAATAAAATGAGATAATATCTCAGGTATAAATGTGGAACTCTCAAGTATAAATAGAGAATTAAAAAAGGGGCTAGTTTATTGGTGGCCCATGTGAAGTGTGATAAATATTTATTAAAATATTGGTAGTTATAGCCACATAAAAGTTTTAAAGTTTTTAGCTTTATATAAAATATTTTACAATATTTCTATACTTTTAAATGTGTGCAGGGTAAAATTAAGAGTAAATGAAGGGAGGAGACAAGGTTCATGAAAATAGGGATTTCAATTTATTTCATTGGTCGGGTGAAATTACTTGTCCCCTCTATAAAATATGCAGGTTAATCTATGCTCTCATAAATATATTTGCACTTGGTAAAATTCCTTTAATCGGTTTATGTCCTTTAAACCCCTCTAATAAGGGTTATGTGTTTTTAATATAAAAATAATATACCATAGTTTATAATTTTTATGAACTATATGTTATTTTTTATTTTCACTCTATAAATTATATAAATTTGTTTTTATAAAAAAATATATTTTTACATTATAAATTATAATAGGTTATTATAATGTGTTAAAATATAACCTCCTTAATATTATATGGAAGAAGAAATTCTAGAATTTCACATTCTAGAAATACACAACAAGTTTTGGCTTCATTAAATTTGATGGTCAAATGACTGTCATGGTAGACCAAACATAAGACAATATGATGGTCATTTAGACGTCAAATTTAAGCTCGTAGGTTATAAGAAAATTTAATTGTGTTAAAATTGATGGTCAAATGACCATCACGATAAACCAAAAAATAAGCCATTATGACAGTCATTTAGACATCAAATTTAAGATGGCTGAATTTTTGTCTACATTAATTTTTTTCAGAAATTTGAAGTTGTTATGCATTCTTAGGAGTCTCTTCTTCACTTCTATATGGTTAAAAATATTTTTATATAAATATGGGGTATAATTTAGAGCCCTTTATAATGCAAGTTATTATTTTGATCATGGGAGGTTAATTAGTATGCATTGTAATGACATAATTAGTTATGATAATATAGTTTCTTTAGATCTATAAAATTTAGATCGATTCTATTAAAAGTGTTGTTTTTATCGATAAATATGTGTCTAACTCTATGGTATATTGTATATTATAATGGGATGTGTTTTACATGTTTAGGAAAACAATGACGTCCAACTATTTCTATCTTGACAAAACCTAGATCTTGAATGAAACCAACTACAACATTTGGGTCAAAATAGAATTTATGGTGAGGAAACTCTAGATGATTATTTTTGGATCTGAGGTTGCTCCCACTAGTCATCAAGAAACTATAGATAACATGAATGCATTCTTACAACAAATGTAAGATGCTCTTTCTATGCAAAGTGGAAGATGAGTACCTTCTACATATGGTAATATCAAACATCTGAAAGAGGTATGGACATAACTAGAATCCATGCATGAAGGATACTTGGTATATCAAGGATAATAATGAGAGTATAATAGCTGAAGGAATTCAAAGAAATGATCTATATATTTTTGATGATTTCTCTTCTACATCTTGTTTTATATCTTAGAGTTTGAATAATTCAAAACTATGGCATGAAAGGTTAGGACATGTTAATCACCAAAGATTATATGAAATGTATACATATAGTGCGGTGAAAAGTTTACATGTGTTGTCTTCTTCTCTTGAATTTACTTCATTAAATGCTTCTAAATGATGGTTTTGATTCTGATTTAGTAAATGGTCATGATGATGTTTTGATGTTATAGATATATCTGAAACTCTTATATTCCTAGATAAGAAATTAAATTAGGCTTAATCTATGTTAGAAAACTCAAATCCTATTAACCTTAGGAAAATTACAGAAGCCATTATATGTACCATGCATTAATTACCTTGTATGAACTTGAGCCGTGAAGTATTATAGGGTCTAGGTGGATATATAAAGTAAAATATAATGGTGATGGTAGTATTAACAAACATAAAACTATACTTATTGCTATAGGTTTCACTCAGAAACTTGGTATTGATTATGTTGAGACATTTCCTATAGCTAAAATGAGTATTGTTAGGGCCTTATTTGCAATTACACTCAATTTGGGTGGGAAATCCACCAAATGGATAAGAAAAATACTTTTTGAATTGTGATTTAAAAAGAAGAACTTTATATGTTTTTACCTATAGGATTTGAAGAAAGCTGGTAAAGAAAACTATGTTTGTAAGTTGAGAAATCCTTGTATGGTTTAAAACAAGCTCTTAGAGCTTGGTATGCGAAAAAATATTTCCTTATTTAAATCTGTTAGGTTTTGTTAATTGTTATTCTAATAATGATATATTCATTAAGCAATAAGACTTGCATATTATCATTATATGTTGATGATTTTTTATGTCTAGTATGACAATTCTAATTTAATTCATAGGATTAAAGATAAATCAAGCAAAGACTTTGAAATGAATGAGTTAGGTCTCTCACATCATGTTATTTGTATGATTGTATTTTATTCTATTATTTTTTTCAAAACACAATATGTAACCATTGTATTGAAAAAGTTTCTTATGATTGATTGTAAACCATTTTCTACTTCAATGAAAGTTGGAATAAATATTGATCATAAATCGTATATAAAAAGGTTGATCCTATTTTATATACATTTTTAGTTGATAGTTTGATTTATTTAACTATAAATAGATAAGATATTTCCTATACAAAAGGAATTACTTCAAGGTTTATGCAGGAACCTTTTTAGAGATCATTGGAATCTTGCAAAAAGAATTTTTAGATATTTGAAAGGAACAATCAATTATGGGTTGCATTATAATAAGAATGAAAATGCTATCTTATATGAATTTTTGATTCTAACTATATTGATGTTGTGTTATAAAATATATTGGATATGTGTTCAATTTTTTGGTGTAGAAACCATTACTTGGAACAACAAATACAATCAAAAGTCTCCATTTTTCTCTTTGAGGTAGAGAAGTACAATGAAAGAAGTAAAGAATCCATGTGGTTGCAATGGCTATTAATAGAGATACACATGGAAGCTAAAGGAAGTATTTATCTTCTATGTGGTGGTCAGATTTGTATTACTCTTGATTAAGAATTCAGTTCAACATCAGAGGACAAAGAACATTGAGATACATATATGATTCACCCATGAGAAGGTGCAAAGTGATGAGATAAATCTCAAGTTTATGTTGACTGAAGAGCATGTTATTGACATCTTCACAAAGTCCTTGAGTGCTGTAAAGTTTTGTCACTTTCGTGAAAATCTTAGATTGTCAGAGTTTCCATTGAGGGGGAGTGTGCATGACAATGTCACCTCCTAATGGAACTTGGTTTTTGTAAAAAGACCTTCGGGCAAGTGTAAAAAGACCTTCAGGCATGTATACCTCATCTGACTTATTTTTTAGAAATAAGTGTAGAAAGATCTTCAAGGCGGTCTTCAGTAAACTCTTTAGTGTTATTGAGTTTACTAGTAAACATCTCAGTACAAGCATATTGTTAAGAAGGTCCTCCATTGTAAAAGGATCCTATATGCTTTGGTTCAATAACATTTTATGAGAACTTGTGAGAACATTTAAAACTCACAAATAATACCTAGCCACTAATCATGGGAAGATCTTTGGATTCTAAATCTATTTTTACCAAAAGGTAAATTGAGTATGATGAAGGTGTTATAATTCCTTCAACCGATATGTTAGCCTACAACCTTTATGGTTTAAGGATTGTAAATCTGTGAGTGTACCATGGGTAGGTAATCTATTGGCATATGTTATGTTATGCCACTTAACATTAAGGGTAGTATTGGAACATCTTGATTAAGTGGTGCAAGCAACCCTTAATGTATATGGGTCCATCACTAATATATAGGTTAATATTTAAAAATATGAAATATTTATATTTCTGTTATTAAATATGCTAACCTAGGTATATAATTTAGGTTGAATATTTAATATCATGAAATGATTATATTTCTAATATTAAATATTATAAACCTAGGTGTATATGTCAACCATTTTAGGTTGAAAAGGTGGGTCGGGAGACATACCCAATCACCTTATATAAAAATGACTTTAGGTCCTCATTTGATATATTTGGGAAATATATCAAAGGTATGCAAATCAAGTGATTTGGTTTTACCCTTGGTAAATAGGGTTTCAAAGGAGGAGGTGATCTTATTGGATGTAAAATAAGTTCTCTAAATTAAAAGGTTATTTTCAAAGTGGTTTTTACCCTATTGAAGTTTTCCACTATAAATATTGTGTCACTGTGTTATTTATTTCTGTAAGTATTTCCTAATTTACTTATGTTATGATGTAATATATATTTAAATATTTATTATAACATTATGTAATATGTAATTTGATTAAATCCGTATTTATTATAATCCTCAAATTCTAACATAAAGTGTGCTTCCATCTCAATTATCTCTGTATTGCACAACTCACAAGTTCTCTCTTCCTAATGCTCCTTGGGTATTGTCTACCTCCCTGTTTCACACCTAATATTGTGAGAGATATTCCTTAGCTAAGCAATGAAGATCTTCTCTTGCCATTTTATTTCAGCCCCTATATAAGTTTTCTCCCCATGGTCTCGGGTTGGGTTAAACTCAGTAATGTAATGTTGATGCTTTTGGTTTGTTTTCTTTTACCACATCATCAATATGAACTTTTCATTTACATAGTTTTTGATGTCTCTATTAAGCTTTGGGAATTCACTTAAGTTGATATCCCATTTTTTCATCCATTTGTAGTTCTACTTCATCCACGTGTTCTTTCTTCTATGTAACTCTTCATCCATTGCAGCCTTAGGCCATCTGCCTACTTGCATGTTTCCAACTTTTTTTAGGTAACCTATGAGCCTGGTCATGACAGTTACCTCTAGGGGAAAGAACCTGTTTTAGCCAAGATGATTTCATAGGGAAATGTAGCCTTGATTCGAATGGTGTGTTATAAGCCATTTTTGGATTCTCTCTAGTTGTCTCCAATTTATATTTGTCATTCCACTAGCCCATACCTCACAGCCACACAACAACACTGGAATGAAAAGTAACCCAAATAGAACCTTAGTGGTCTTCCAATCCCATAATTCAATGTTTCTGCACCTTTTTGGAGCAAAGAGGGATTTCCATCCACCTTGTATTCGTTTTGATTTTAGCTTTCACTTGCTCATACAGTCTATGAACGATAGCCCTGTAATGTGTTGGAACCCCTAACTCCTCCATTCTGTTCCACATTTTGTTCCTTGGAACCATGTCAAAAGCTTTTTGAAGTCCACAAAACAATAGTAAGCATCCTTCTTTCGATCCCACCCATTTTCCACTAGATGTCTGAGTGTGACACAATGATCAATGGTTGAGTGTTTGGGTCTAAAACCAGCTTGTCCCTTTTCTCTTTTCCCTCCACTCTCTACCCAATCTGTTGATCCTGTGCTCTATCCCGTGATATTTACAAAAATCATCCCATACGGCTAGGTGTATGAAACATGAGTCTTTTCGATGTATTTCATCTACATCTGACTGGGAGATCTGGTCTTCACTTTTGGCAGGTCATCTGAAACGTTCCCTTCGATTTTGATTTGTTCACTCGAGGCCCAAATCGGATAAGTATAAAAAGGCCAGCGGAAGCCTCCACCTATTTATTCGAGAGAAATTTTGGTATGAAGCTTAATAGAAAGACTCCCAAATGAGTACGGGCTCTCTACATGTATGCTGGGGTCCGATAAAATTGACCTTTGGCCGTTGAAAATTCTAAGCACGGGAAGAGCTAGCAGAAGCCTCCACGTGTTTCTTGAGCGCACTTTAAAAGTAAAATATAGAGGTGGGTCCCCAAATGAGTGCAGACTCTCCACGTACCTAGGGTCTAAGAAAGTTGCATCGTCCATTAAAAATCTAAGCATGAGAAGAGCTAGCGAAATCCTCCATGTTCCTCTTCGACACACTTTTTGTATGAATCTTAAAAGAAAGACTCCCAAATGAGCGCAGGCTCTCCACGTGTCTAGGGTCCCAGAAAATTTCACCGACCGTTGAAAAGTTTAAATATGGTAAGAGACAACAGAAGCCTCCACATTTCTCTTCAGTGCAAATTCAAAAGTATAATCCAAAGGTAGGTCCCCAAATGAGCACAGGTTCTCCATGTGCTTAGGGTTTGAGAAAGTTACATCGGTCGTTAAAATGTCTAAGCATGGGAAGATCCAATAGAATCTTTCACATGTCTCTTTAGTGTAAATTCAAAGGTAAAATTTAGGGGTAGGTCCCCAATCAAATGCAAGACCTCCATGTGCCTAGGGTCCAAGAAAGTAGCATCATCTACTTTTGATGCTGGGTCAATATGTGGCTTTACGTGGGTGTCGGCGGGGTAGCGTCTTACTTCTACAACTTTACTCCCTTTTCAAAACAAAGCCACACAAAGGAGACATGATCATGGAACACTTGCAACTAAAATTTTTTCACCATGGATAGAAAACTGTAAATAATACCAAGACTCAGTGTGATCCATGACCCAAGGAAAAGACTAAAAATGACACCTTAGTGAAGGAAAAAAATTATGCACATCCACACAGGAAGACATAAATTACATCAAGCCAGGAGGACTGAAAAATTTTAAACAAAAAAGGGTGAGATTACAATTGAGCACCAACACCAGCTCCGACTCGGGGATGGGCACTCCTTGCGAGTGTTGTAAGAACAAAACATAATGCAACAACATCATACCTTGTTCCAAAAATCCATTGGGCCAAAAATTCAAGAACCGACCTTTAAAGAAAATTAAAAATATCTAACCCTCTAGGAACAAACCAAGAAACTAACAAAAACTGGTTTCAAGGACTAGGACAAACAACGAAAAACACGAGAAAATAAAATAAAAACCAAAAATTGTACACTGTACAATGATGCGTACCTGAGTTTTGAGAAATCAATCAAGGAAATGTTTCAAGTTCCTACCATTAATAGGAAACTCAAACATTTCTCCATCTAAATATTTTAGGAAAAAGGTATGCTCACCCATTCTAATGTCAATAAAAAAGGGCCCATCCATAATGTGTTGAACTTTCCATGTTTTTCCTTATCCTCATGTCGATTATCCCCATAGTAGCATAATATCTCCCACACTGAAAAATCTTGGGGTCACCTTTTTATCAAATAGTTTTTTCAAAATTTCCTTAAACTTCACATGTTTTTGATGGGATTATCTTCTCTCTTCATCTAATTCAACAATTTTATTTATACGAGTATCATAGGGGCTAATCTCTTGATCCTCCAACTATTGGATAAATTGATAAGAAATTAATTGCATATATAGGGGAGGAGGCTTGAGTCCCATATACCAATTCAAATGGGCTCTTTCCAGTAGCTATTTTAATAGTAATTCTGTTAGCCCAAACAAAAAAATTCAACTACTCACCCCAGTTTCATTTATTTAATTCCAAGGTCCTCCTAATTATCTTCAATAAATTTTTGTTACTTGATTATGCTTGTCCATTACCTTGGGGTTGTAGTTGGAAGCATTTGCTAAATTTATCCCATACTCCTGACACATGGCTACCAAATATTTAGTTTGAAAACTCATAGCATTGTCAACAACTATTTTAGTAGGCACTCCAAACCTACAAATGAGATGATTTAAAATGAATTCCATGACAATTTGGTGGGTTTCTTTCTTAGTGGGGATTGCCTCTACCCATTTGGTGAAGTAGTCAATGCCTACCAATATCCATTTATGGCCAGCACTTGAAGAATCTAAAATCTCCCCAATGAAGTCCATCCCCCACTACGTAAAAGGGGCTTCAATTGATACAGGCTAAAATGGGAGAGATCCTGAAGCTTTCAATATTCCTGAGAAATGTTGGCAACTCTCCCATTTTCTTACTAATGAAGTTATATCCTTAAAAAGTGTTGGCCACCAGTAACCAACCCTTAAGATATTATGGGTTGTCACTCTTCTAATGAAATTCCCCCCATAAACTCCTCCATGGAAGTCAACAATTAACTTCAGGGCTTCATCCTCAGTGATACACCTTAAGAGAACTCCCTTAGGGTTTTTCCAAGCCAACCCATAATCAGTGATGATATATTTTTGGGAATCTAATCTAAGTGCTCTCTTTTGATTTTTTAATAAATACTTAGGGTATTGCAGATGTTTGAGATAAAAAATAATATCCTTGTACTAGTCAGAATTGATTAATTTCTCAAGAATATTCATCCTTTCTTCATCAACCTCATTTATCTCAATTGTCTGCAGATTGCTTTCTGTCATTAAATTTTCCAAGCCCAAACCTATGACCAATTTTGTAGTTTGGATGTCCACATCATATTCTTTCAACTTATTTTCCCATCGGCATCTCTTACTGGAAATTTCCATTTCTGACAGGATATCTTTGACCATAGCATGAGGGACAAAGCTATGATTTTATAACTTAAAATATATGGCCTAAAGACTTTTGTGGATTTGACCAAAGCAAAGGCTTGTTTCTCCATAATAGTATACTTCAAATTTTCCCATTGCAATTCTTTACTAAACAAACCAATTAACCTTTCATCTCCTTTATCATCCTTCTTTAGCAAAGACAAATGCAATGGTATTCTCGAAGCATAAAGGAAAACATTAGGAAGGCCTTTTTGTAATTAGGAGCTACTAGAACGGGGTATTTTTGGTGCTTCCTTGATTCCAATAAAGGCTTGAATAGAGACTTATTCCCATTTGATACTATTATCCTTTTTCAACATACTAGTGATTGGCATAGTCACTTCAACAAAGTTGGAAATAAATCTGCTAATAAAATTTATTTGCTCGAAAAGGATTGAATTCCCTTTTTGGTTCTTAGAATATGAACTTTTCTAATTGCTTCCACTCTCTTAAGATCAATCATGACCCCTTCTTTTTATAAAATATGTCCAAGCAACTTAGCCTTTTGAACCCCAAAATGACATTTCTTGGGGTTCGGTGAGATACCATATTCCTTGCACCTTAACAAAATCTTTTCTAAATGCTAAAGATGATCACTTCTCTTCCTTGAAAAAAGCTGTCACATTGTCACGATACATAGCAATGCGGTCATTTATATATCCCTGAGAATGCTACATCCATTGCTCTTTGAAATGTGGCTCCAACATTCATTAGGACAAACGACATTTTCACATACAAATAGGTACCCCATGGAGTGGTGAAAGTAGTTTTAATTTCTCTCGATTTCTTCCAAACTACTTGGTTATACCCAAAAAACCATCCAAAGTAGATAACAATTTTGAACCCGTAACCAATTGCAACATGTTATCCATAATTGGAAAGGGGTATTTGTCCTTAATTGATGCCTTATTTAAATTTTTAAAGTCAACACACAATATTATGTCTCCGTTCCTCCTTCGAACAGTACCAAGTTTGCCACCCATGAAGAGTACCTCATAGGTTGTATGATTCCTCCATCCCTTAACTTTTTCAACTCTTCTTGCATTTTTAGGGAAATGAGTGGATTAATTTGTATTTTCTTTTGCCTAAACAACTTGGTGTTAGCCTCCAGGGGTATCTTGTGCTGAAAAAGGTCTTCCCTATATGCTTTCAATTCTGAATACGACCATGCCAAGCGATTCGGTAATTCTTTAACAACTAGACATATGTTTGATTTTCTTCTCTATCCAAGTTACTACCTAACCATATTTTCTAAGGTTTATCCTTTATTCCTAGTTTATGTTCTTCAACATCTCTCGAGGTTGACATGTGTCTGTTAACAATGCGGTCAACATTATCAAAATTTGATTCTAGTGCAGCCAAACCTGTAGGAATTGTATTGGTTTTCAATTGAATAATTTCTTTACCAAATAGGGTCTCTTTTCCGTTATTTACACAAATAGTTGGTTCCCGAGTCCATACTTTGATTGGTAAATTCTCCTTTATTTTGCAAAAACCTTTGGACCTAGGCATCATCTTCAAAACTTGTCAATGCTTGATATTATCGGGACAAATGACCTAGTCAATATTTCAATATCATATATTCAAAATAGGTGGATACTTTACAAATCTCAAACCTTGATCCCAACACTACCAATTTGTCTTCTACGGTATTGTATTTCCTATCATGGTGTATTATATTGAAAGAATCAAACATTTCACTTAAGTCCCAAATGACATGCTTATATTACTTCATTCTTTGATTTTTTGTTGCATAAATTTCTAACTTTATTGACTATCAAATCTAAATCCCTTTAACAATAGTGTCTCGACACCATACTTACAAGAAATTTTTAAACCCAAGAGTCATGCTTCTTACTCTAGAATGTTATTTGTGCCTTTGAAAATTAAGTTTAAAAGAAAAGTTGAACTCCTCATAGCTTAGAGATATCGGGACAACACCAAAACCATTACCAGATCTACAAGCCCCATCAAACATCGAGTCTAGGGAAAACCAAATTTATTAGGATATTTGTGTGTGTCCCTCACATTCGTTTTAGGTAAACCACAGGGCACGTTCACGTCACCAACTATCCCCTTGGGATATTATCCAATTTGTGATTTAATCACTTATTCCAAATTTAATTCATCACATCACATCTTACCCATGAGTAATTAAATAATTAAATATTTAATTACGCTTCTTCCATGCATCTTAATCACTTATCTACCCCAAATTTATTCTACCCATGTATCACATCCATTTTTAATCTTCCCTAAGCGGGATATTTCCGTGGTCGGGATAAGTCTTGTCTTTCTCGAATCGATCAATTTGGCCATCTCGGGAGTCTTCTCGCGATCGGCGCCGACCCATATGGTGGCGCCGATTTTCTAGAGCGGCGCCGATTATAAAAGCAAGTCCGAACTCGGTTTAGGGCGGAAAAATCGAACCCGAAAAGAGACGACGAGCGAAAAAAGCACTTACGCACGACAGAGCGAGAAAGATTCGGGTTGCAAGAAAGGGAGATCTTTTTAGCATCAATTGTCTCGGTTAGGGAGATCTGTCCTAATCAATCCACGAGAGGAGCACCGTTACTCTGCCGTATCATATCAACATCATACACCACCATCTATCATCTAGTGACTCTGTTCAGCGTCTCTCCATCTTCGGCACATCTTGCAGACTACATTCACCTTCCGATCCCGAATCTCATCGCTGAGTCCCCCGATTGGTGATCGCCTTGATTGACACGATCTTATCGATCGCGCGCCGATCGGTCGGTCGACGCCGATCACATCGATCATCGCGCCCGATTCTACCCGATCGACGCCGATCCGATCAGCGCCCGTCGGTCGATTGGCCGGTCACCCGATTGACACCGATCTTATCGATCACGCCGATCAGTCAACCGGTCGACCCGAACATCGCCGCCGATTTATTTCGGCGCGATTTCACTGCGACGGGTAAAGGTCACAGGTAACACAAATCCGGCATTATTTCGCGGTTCTGTTTTACGTACTTTTCTGCATTTTTTCATTTTATTTTATTGCAATCAGAAAATCTAGTCTTTATTTACATCTTTTATCATGTATGCTTCTTTTCTTTATTGAAAGCGTGGGTGACATCCGCCGAGGAAGTTTATCACTTCCGGACCGCTTCTCGGGCGAGTCCACCCAAATATCTTCTAACGCCATCTTTTACGTCAAGCATAGGTGTTTTGCGGGTTACTCGGATCTATTGTGTAAATTGCTCGTGTGCGCCGTCTTGTCTACATCGGCTTCCTCATCCGTCTACATCTTCATCAGTGTATCGATTTCATTGAGGTTTTCGGGGTTTTTGTGCTTAGTTTGGTGCATTAACTTGGACAGGTAACAAGCGAAATTCTGATCTACATTCAGCACGCCGGTGGGACCCAACCAAAGTCCCTTATTGGTAAGTTCATTTCTTTTCTAGTTTTGAACTTTGTTCCTTTTCTTCACTGATTTCTATCAGTCCTATTTGAGCATTTCTGTTCATCATTTCAATCTTGCTTTTTAGGCGAAATCATTATCTGGAAATTTTTCTATTTTTAGAAATTTTTTCGTTTCACCATTATCTGGATGTATCTTTCCGGATCTTGTTTGTTGTTTGCTTGATCTTTTCTTGCGGAGCACTTTGCTTGCTCGTGGGATTGTTCGAGGGGAAGAGCTCAACAACGCGCTTTTTGAAGTCCACACACCTTGGAGAGCTAAACCTACAGGTATTCCTCTTTTTCGGTGTTTTCTCCTTTTTTTTTTTTAGGATTTCTTTGTTGGTTATCTATCACATCCAAATACTTCAGTTTTTTTTGGTGCTTAAAAAGAACTTAATCGCATTTGGGAAAGAACTTGTTTGACTTGTCTTCATCGAAATCAAACATTTCGTTTTAAGTGCTTAAAAAGAACCTTTTCTTTGTCATTGCTGCATGCTTTTTCATCTAGTTTTAATTAGGTTGGAGAATTGATCAAAATCGGTAGTGACACTATTTGATTTTTATTTTTCACCCTTGCACACAAAGCCAAAATCACTAGGTATAAAGCATTTAAACAAAACTCCTTCCCTGGCCTCGCCTACTTGGAAGTGATATCCAAGAGGAAGAGCCTACGCGGTACTCGGGCCGCGCTATAAATTCACGGAAGATTTTGGTATATATTGGCAAAGCACCCGACTCCCTTATCGCAGCGGTGTGTGAAGTGCGGGGGTAGGCCCCTATATCAAGCCACGTACCGGTCTTTTACTGAAGTGCCTTCGGGACTCCTCACCAAACATTACCCAAACCATCCCTAGTTTGGCTATCTGAGTAGTTCCTGTTCTAAAAAGCCTTCCCTAACATTTTCTTTTCTTAAAAGCATCAAAATTTAAAGGAGATAATCACTTGCGCTGCTTGAATTGTTTGTGCATTAGCTAGGACAATCTTCTTTCTTGCTTGTTTATGACGGTTATCACCCGGTCACAATCTAGGAAAATGGCCCAACAGGTTCCTTCTTCCTCCGAAATCACCACCAGCGTGGATGTTTCGGCACCCCTCCAATCTTCCTCGGGACCACTGTTAGTGGGTTCCCCCTCATGGTCGTATAATCCTTTCCATCAAGCCAAAACAATCCCATCACGTCCAGCTTCTCCTAGTCCATCAGAAATATCTTCTGACTTGGAGTCTATTCCTCGCGGGGATCCTGAATTTCAGGCTCTCCTTGATCGTAATCCGGTAGCCCTCATGGACTACCTAGTACACAAGTCGATCCAAATATCTGACCAAGACCCACCAATCCGACAAGTGTACAATTATCCTCGTGGATCATCCCAGGCCTCTTTTGAGCAGTTTGCACCATCTCTCTTGCCTCGAGCCACGGAGAAGGGCGAGGCCCCTATGCCTCCATTTTCTCTTCCACCTACCATGTCAACTAGTTCTCAATTAGTCTTACCTATCCCTAACACTGCAGTTACCTCGAATATTCCACAACCCGTTTCTGAGAGGTCTTCTGCCCTTGCTATGGTAAATGCGTCTGCACACCCGCACATTGCCGTCAATTCATCTATGCCCTCCATCGTTTCCCAAGGTCAATACCTCTTCATGAGCCAACCCCCTCCGAATAGTCAGTTGGCTCCTACTTCTCGTCCTCTAGGGGGTCTTTCTTCCAATATTCCAGCGACTGTGACCTTCGCCCATCCCCTAGTATCGGCACCCTTGGTACCAAATTCGGCGGTAGAAGGCCCCTTTCAGGTCTTGTTCCCCAACATGTCCAATCCAACCAACACCCATATTCCTCAATCTGTCCCTATTCAATCAACAAACATAGGAGTCCACCAATCACAGGCTCCATCCGTCACCCAACCTATATTTTCTCAACCACTTATTATCTCACAGCCTGCCTATACGCAAGCTACCTCACAACAAATACCTCACCAGGTGTCACCCAAAACACCTGGTTATTCCTCTTATCATCCTATCCAACAACAGATGAATCCCCCATTGACACCTCAACAACACCCACTACTTGCTTCTTATGTAGGACATACCAATGTACCTCCTCCCCAATCGGATGTAGTTCAAATTCTCTTCAAGAAAATTGCAGACTTGGAAGCCTCCACAAAAGGAGCCCGTCCTTCATACTCCTTTGAAGAAGTGTGCAATGAACCCATTCATCCTTCGGTGGCTTTTAAGCCTTATCCTCCCCAATGGGAACTTCCCAAATTCTCAAAATTTCATAGTCGGGAAGACCCTCAACAACATCTGCGAGCATTCAAACATGCTTGCTACCTTATCGTCCAGGACCAGGAACTCATGCTCCGTACCTTTCCTATGTCTCTAGCGGGTCCCGCTTTGGACTGGTACAATAACATCCCTCAACATTCTTTGTTTTCTTTCTCTCAATTGGCCCAGATGTTTGTTGAAAACTTCTCAATAAATATCGCGCATAAGATCTCAATCACAGATCTTTATAACATTCGCCAATTCGACGATGAGTCTATAGCAGACTTTGTCGCTCGTTGGAGAGGGATAATCAACCAATTGTCTTTCTCCCTTCCTCAATCCCAACAAATCGAGTTGTTCACCCGATCTTGTGCTAATCACATTTCTTCCACTCTAAGGATCCAAACTTTTCATACCTTTGAAGAGGCCTTTACGATGGCACGCAAACTTGAATCTCGCGCCATTGAACAAGGGAAGCTAAAACTTCGCTCCAAATCTAAACCAGATTTCTCTCGCTTTACCAAACCAAATTCTTCCCCCTCTAAAGATAAGAATCAAGGGTCCACAAATGCTATCGTATTAAAAACACCAAGAACCGATAGTACTCCTAATCAACCATCACGAAGAGACCCTTCATCTACTCGAAAAGGGCCTTCATCTTCTCGATCCTTCGCTCCATTGGGGGAATCATATGCCTCTATCTTAGAAAAAATGTTGGAAGTTCGCATGATCGAACTTCCACCCATTAGGGATATTGATGAAAGTCGAGAACGTCCTTTCTGGTATAGGGAAAACGATTTTTGCCACTATCATAGAACGAGGTCATGACATCGAGCGATGCCAGACTTTCAAAAACCTTGTCCAAAAATTCATTGATAAAGGCGAGCTTATTCTAGATAACCCAAATGCTCCCCCAAATCAAGCACTGGACGTTTTCAAACAACCCTTCCCCAATCATGCCCCAAATCATAATTCTTCGGAATCTCAAAAACCAAACACCCACACTATCAATTTCATCTCTCCGAGGAATCTTCTTACGAAACCAATCATCGCAAACACATCAATCGAATCAGATCCTCCTTCCTCTTCATCAATCACGGGAGTTCAATATCTTTAGATAGTCCACCTTTGAATATCCCTACATTGCTAAACACGGAGTCATCTCTCTCCGCTCCTTTGTCCGATCTCCCATCATACCCGAGGCAGTGTCATCCTCATCTGTCTCATCATCAGACATTCTTTCAATGCTCGAGGCAATCACATCCCTCCGAGTTTCCACTACGGACACATCTACTTCCGTTGCTCCCATTCCCGTCGCAACTATGCCTTTGGTGAATGTACCCATAATTGTGCCGACTTCGACGGAAGTGTCTTCGATCTTGACCCTTCCTATCTCTTTTCCTACTACATCAGAAGTTCTCCCTCCGCAAGGCACTCCTTCTTCATCACTCCCTTCTCCCATCAATAGTGTTACTTCACCTATTAAGGAAAAATCAAAAGAAGTAACACCAACACCTGCACACTCGATTCCTCAACCTAAACCGCGACAACCAAAATCTAACACTACACCATCAGTACCATCCCACTTGCTTCCTCCGAAAAGGTTACAGTCACCTTATGCCGTGGAAGTTGTCACCATCCCTGAAAAGGAAAACCCATATTTCGAACCATCAAGACCCTTGGTGCTCTTCCAAAAATCTCTCTACGCCTCATAAGCGATTGGATTTGCCCGTTGAGAAGGCGTCTTCTTCTACACATCCATCAAAGTCATCATCTTCTTCTTCATCAACACCCCTAAAAGTAGACTTACCTACCCAAAAGATGCCACCTCTTCTATCAAGATCCTCATCTTCATTACCAAAAACCAAAGCACCCTATATTCCTCCTATTACACCTACCTTGAGGACTTCTTCCTCATCCGAATCAATATTATCTAAATCATCCGTAAATCCGACTAAGCAACCCCCTTTGTCTCCAAAGACCGCAAAATCTGTCACATTTCCATCCTCCTCAAAATCTATCTTAGGGGCTCCCCCTCCACCAAAGTCAATCATGTCTCATTTACTCCCATCCCAAGCACCCAAGACTGCTCTTCCGAATGTCCAAACAAATAAGAGGATCCCTAATAAAAATGTTAAACCTAACATGCAAGTTCTTTTACCTCGGCAGTCGGTTAATGTAAAAGAACCATCTTCATCATCTCCATCCTCATCTTCGTCTACCAGATTTTACACCGAAATCCTTCATCAACTTATCCAATCTTCATCTATAACCCTTCCTCCGATTAAACCATATAACCCGAAAGGAGTGAAACGGCTTGGTTTAACTCGATTTGATTTGTGCCTACCACCGTACTCGGGTCATGATCTTGAGGGATGTAAAGCTCTCAAGCCGTTTATCAAAAACCTTCTAGAAGAAAGTGACCTTTTCTTTGGAGGAGGAGGAACAAGTACCTCTGTCACCCTAGCCTCATCCGAACCTCAACCATCCATTCAGACCTCTAGTGGTTCCACGTCGCCCGATCTTCCACCCTCCCAAATTGACATGATCCATATCGCCACTAGAACCCAACGTTATCATAACCCATCTTCATCTTCAACATCTAGACCACGGGTTGTCATTTCCGCAGCCCCTGAAGGCGTGTCTCCTTCCTCATCAGCCCCACGACCCAAGGTCTCCATTCGTGCTGCACCTCGGACTCAAGTTCCCGTATCCGTTGAGGAGAGTGTCATGAAGCAACTCACCCAAGCTCCGGTCAAAATGTCTCTTTTTGACCTCATCCAATCCTCCCCACAACATCGCCAGGCTCTAATCGATAATCTGCGTCGCATCGCAGTAAATTCCGATGAGCCCCAACCCTTCGAGTTGGTTGTTGGATTGAATGGTCCATCGACCGCCATTTCTTTTGAGGATTCAGAAATTCCTCATCTTTCTTCAGAGGATTTGGAGGCTCCCCTCTTCATCACAGTCCAAGTCAATAACACTGCCTTAAAACGTGTTATGATCGATAGTGGAGCTGCTCTCAACGTCATCTCCTCCCACACATTCGAACAACTTAAGTTACCTAAGAATGTGGTGTCCCTCCGCCTTCGCCCTTCGATCATTTAACGATCAGCTAGCTTGAGTCACTCTAGGAAGCGTGGTCTTACCCATCCGAGTAGGTAAGAAGCTGCTCCATGAACTCTTCTATATTGTCGAAGGAAAATTCCACTATAACATGATCCTCGGACGCTCCTGGATTCGCGCAATGCATTGTGTCCCATCCACCCTCCATCGATGCCTAAAATATCAATATGAGGGCAAAATATACACCCATCCAGGAGATCCTTTTCCTTCTGCACAATGCGACATGACCATTAGGTCCGCCCCTTTAAAAGAAAATACATCTTCTCCAAATGGGGCCTCATCTTCTTCCATACTGCTGACAAATTACGGATTTACAAAATCTGGAAGAGACATTGCAGCGTTTCTCACTAGGGGAGCTTCCTCTCTTATCTTTCGATGCCCATCTCAAACCTAATGAGTATGGTAGACCAGACAAGCAACCTGAATATCAACCAGGTCTCGGTCGCATCGTCACCATTGGTTTGCCCAATCAACAGACCAATTTCATCTACGGTGGTCTTGATACACCTCATTATCGCCCGGATTCTCCTCCTAGAGCCAAACCTTACCTAACAGGGTTTGATTATCTACAGAATCCCACGTTTGCAAAAACTTATCTATATCGATGCGCGTGGAAAGGCTTTGGCCTTGGAAAATATGAACAAGGTATACATGATCTCAAATCCATTCCTACTCTCATGCCACATCAAAAATTTGGGTTAGGATTTAAACCCCTTTCAGAGGCCACCGTCACTATTCTTGATGAACCCCTTCCTACTAAGGAACCATCTTCTCCCACTAAATCAGAAGCATCACTTGATGTGGATGACGACATTTCCATCCCACCTAACTTTTTTTTTTGATCAATACCATTTCCTTAGGGCCGTTAGTCTATGAGACTAACAATCGGTCCGCTTCCATACCTTTAATCTTCCCTGAAATAGTTGGAGCGACTCTCCTACTATCAACACTATCCTTTGTGCGGATGACGATTCTGTCCTCACCTATCGGGGGGAGAGGATTCTTATCTCCCCAAGACTATTCCTCGACACGTCTACCCTTCTCACGAAGCCACTACTATCGACCTTAATATAGGGACTTCGAAGACCCTCGCATCATTAAGGTTGGCCAATCCCTTAATCCACAGGAGTTAGGGGACTTTACCGCTTTTCTTTCCAAACATCGTCAAGCCTTTGCTTGGTCATATGAGGATATGCCAGGGCTCGATCCCGATATTGTGGTCCACAATATCGTTACCCTTCCCAACATCAAACCAGTCAAGCAAAAATTGCGTAAAATGCACCCTAGAGTAGCCCTTCTTGTCAAAGAAGAGTTACAGCGCTTGCTCTCGGCTAACTTCATCCAACCCATCGATTATCCGCAATGGGTGTCCAATGTAGTACCAGTAACTAAGGCTACTGGGAAGATTCGAATTTGTACCGACTTCCGGGATCTTAATCTTGCCTGTCCAAAGGATGATTTTCCTCTTCCTAATATCGACCAACTCGTAGATTTAACTGCGGGTCATGAGATGCTTTCTCTTATGGATGGTTTCTCTGGATATAATCAAATCCTCATCGCACCAGAAGACCAACATAAGACTTCCTTCATAACTCCTTGGGGGACCTTTTGCTATCGTGTCATGCCTTTTGGCCTTAAGAACGCAGGAGCAACCTATCAACGAGCAATGACATACATCTTCCATGACCTCTTACACAAAACTGTAGAGGATTATGTTGACGATCTCCTCGGCAAATCCAAACGCCGTCAGGATCATCTTTTCATCCTTGCACCTCTCTTTGAGAGGCTTGTCCGCTTCTGTCTTCGTCTAAATCCAGCTAAGTGCGTATTTGGCGTTCTCACTGGTAAACTTTTAGGTTTTATCATTTCCATCAGGGGCATTGAAGTCGACCCCGCGAAAATAAAAGCTATCCTTGAGATGCCTCCCCCTTCTAACTTAAAGCAACTCCATGAGTCTCAAGGGCGTCTTGATCGGTGCGTCGTTTTATCTCCCAATTGTCGGACCGTTGTCAACCTTTTCACCATCTTCTCCGTAAGAATGTTCATTTTGAATGGGATGAGCATTGCCAAAAGGCCTTTGATGATCTCAAAGCTTATCTTCTTTCTCCACCTGTGCTTACACCTCCACGCGAGGGGGAGCCTTTCTATCTTTATATCTCGTGGTGACCATGCTCTGGGAGCCATGATCTCGCATCGGGACACTTGTGGTAAAGAACAAGCTATGTCTATTACATCGATCGCACCCTCCATGAGTATGAGACACGTTACTCGAAGCTGAAAAACTATGTTGCGCTCTCTTCTTTGCAACTTCTAAGCTTCGTCACTATCTCCTTAATCATAAAACTTACATTGTCACAAGTGTCGATCCACTTAAGACAATCCATGCAAAACCTTATCACAATGATCGTATCACTCGTTGGCTTATGCTCATGTGAGTTTGACCTCGAGTTTATCCCGCAAAAGGCTATCAAGGGTCGAGGTTATTGCGAGATCAATTGGTGATGCTCCTCTTAGGACACTCGTGACCCCCTTGCTCAATTCCCGATGAATTTATCCAACAAATTGATTGGTTTGGTCTATCTCCATTTAAAGTAAAACTCTTCTTTGATGGATCAAATGCCCGTGAGGGGAGGTGCGGGTTTCGTGATGATTCCTCCTTGGGGTATGCCTATCCCAGTCGCACACAAATTAAACTTTGAGTGCACCAATAATATGGCTGAGTACGAAGCTCTTGTCTTAGGTCTTCAAAATGCCATTAATCTCGGCGCTCGTCATATTGACATCTTTGGTGATTCTGAACTCATCGTTAACCAAGTCACGGGTGTCTATCAATGCAAGAATGATATCCTTCAAAAATATCGCGACATCGTTCTTGCCCAACTCCAATCTTTCGACAAGTTCACTATCCAAGCCATTCAGCGTACTGCAAATCGATTCGCGGATACCATGGCCTCTTTAGCCTCCCTTATCCCGCCTTTTACCGAAGACTCGCGTCTTTATGTGGCTGTGCAACGATTGGATCAACCATCTTATCTTGGGCAACTAACGTCAATCAATCTTTGTCACTGACCCATACTCTCGGGATGAGTGGTATCAACAGATAGTTGATTATCTATCTCATTCGGTCCTTCCTCCAGATTTGTCTCCCAATGGTAGAAGGTCTTTTGTCCAACGCGCCAATCGCTACACTATCCTAGGCGGGATTCTTTACAAGCGCGGCTTTGATGGTATTTTGCTTCGATGCCTCAAAACCCATGAATCATCTAAAGCTATTCAGGAGGTCCATGACGGTATCTGTGGTGGACATTTTAGTGGCTTAGCTGTAGCCAAGCGTATTTTACGTTTGGGATATTATTGGCCTTCTCTTAATCAAGATTGTTGTGAATACACTAAGAAGTGCATCAAGTGTCAGCAACATTCCAATCTCACGCACATCCCTAGTCAGGCTTTGCAACCTGCGGCGGATTTGTGGCCTTTTTCGTAGTGGGGTCTTGATCTTATTGGTCTCATCAATCCTCGTTCTTCACAGCGTCATCATTCTATCATTACCGCCACTGAGTACTTTACTAAGTGGGTAGAAGCTATCCCCTTTCTTCAACAAAGGCTAAACCCATAGTTGATTTTGTCTATCAACACATCATTTGTCGCTTTGGCGTTCCACACAAGCTAATCACAGATAATGGTAAGTCTTTCAAAAACGCTGATTTGCAAAATCTCTGCAATGCTTTCAATATCAAGCTCAGTTTTTCTTCTCCATACTACCCTCAAGCTAATGGTCAAGCCGAAGCTTCCAATAAAACTTTGCGTAATATCCTCGCAAAGGTAACTAGTCGAGCTGGTAGGGATTGGCATCTACATATCCCTTTTGCTCTCTGGGCTTATCGGACTAGCATTCGTACTCCTACTGGTGCTACTCCCTTCTCTCTCGTCTATGGGTCTGAGGCTGTCCTTCCTTTGGAAGTCCAAATCCCATCTCTCCGTGTTTCTCTCAGAGAATTTATCTCCGATGAGAATTATCGTCAAAATCGTCTAGCACAACTTGAACTATTAGATGAGCGGCGTCTTAACGCTCTTGATCATCATCAGGTCTATCTCGAGCGTGTCAAACGTGCTTATAACAAGCACTTGCAACATCGTGACTTCAAAATTGGTGATCTTGTTCTTAAGGAAAATCAAAATGTCACTACACTCGAAAGAAGTCAACGTGGTAAGTTTGCTCCCAACTGGATGGGCCCCTACATTATCACTCATAAGTATGGAGTGCAGGGCTTATCGTTTATCTTCCATGGATGGTATCCCTGAAGCGGAACCTCTTAATGCCTTGCATTTACGGCCCTTCTATTGTTAAAATCTATCTTACACAAATCTAGTCGCAACTCAGATCTTCCATCCGTCCTAATAACCAGTCATCTACTTTCGTGGTGATTTGAAATTGTGTGGTTCTCCGCCTATTGCCTCGTCTACCTTAAGTATGAGTATCGCGGCTCTACTCATTGCACGTTTCTTTTGGATATGTTCCTCCTCATGGTAGGAATACCTTAATCACCACTTCATCTGTCCCAAGTACTTATCTTCATCGGATCTACTCGGGTCGTGAGTGCATGTTCTTCTATGTTCTCTTCCCCTCCATTTGATCTATCTAGGTCTAAACTCAGCTTCTTCCAAAAAGTTTCCAAAAAAAAAAAAAAAAAAAAAAAAAAAAAAAAAAGATGCTATCCAAAAAGATAGACTGATCCCTCGAAGGACAGCTATCCATACATTATCAAGTGAATCAAAAAGAAAATAGACCATACCCTCGAAGGATGGCTATCATTAAAATTCACAATACAGACCGCTCCCTTGAAGGACGGCTGTTTCTCAAAGAAAAATTCAAGGCTTCTTGTAATTAATCAGCCTTCCAGTCAGTTTATAGCATCACTGAAAGACTTCCCGCATCGATCAGTCTTTCCATATCAAGCAAACTTCCCGCATTGATCAGTTTGCTTTTCTGTCAAAATCATGAAGCTGAGATTTAGGACCTTTTGTCGATCATATGGAGAATCCTATTTCCCCACTATGGACATGTATTCTGTCCCTTGTAAGTTCCGACAAGATACTTACTTTTCTTTCCATTTTTATCCTAGATCTGGTTTGCGACTAGTTAGTGTCAGATTTATTTTAATCTTATATAGGGCCTTGTATGCTTGGTCTTTTGGTTTCCTTTCTGGATTTTATCTATGGTCGGTTGGGAGTCCAACTTATCATTTTCTTCTTCTCCGAGTATCTTCTCTTCTAAGTCACAGTTGTTTCCGCTTTCATCTTTGGCTCTTGTAAGGAGTATTCTCCATTTCTTTGTCTCGCAACCCTGTCAAATTGGCATTTCACATGTTAATTCAATCAAAATTTCTCTTCTATCTAGGTTCATCTTATCTATCAAAACATCTATCTGTATTCATTTCTCATTACAATTACATCCATATATCAAACACATTTGTCTATCTATCCATCAAAATATCGAAAAATACGTACATCTAAGGTACATTACATCTATCTATATCTCATCCATATATCAAACACATCTGTATATATATCCATCACAATATTACACATGTGTACACATCATTACATCAGTTATCATCACATCATATATCAGTCTATATCTATCCAATCACATCTATTTTATCCACATTTCAATCTATCTAATCACATCTATTTCTATCATCCATCAGTCTATATCTCTCTAATCATATCTATTTTTCTATATCCATATATCCATGTATATCAAAATTACAAACATGAGTACAATCATATGACCAATAATATGATGAATCTATATATATACATGTGTGTTTTTACAAAAAAATGGGTGGCTTCCAATCGAGCCATCTATACAATGCCTTCCAATCGAGGCTACATCACTATACAAATACACAATCTACCAAGTCTCTATATGGTGAAATCAGAAGCGTGGAGGACACTATCTCCTCCACCCTCCTCTGCACCCGGCTGTCCCTCCTGACCGCCGCCTATCGAGCTCGAAGCACCTGCTGCTGGAGGTCTCGGCCCACCTCGGTCCCTCCCAGTGCTCCCTCCGCCTGAGGCTCCGCTCGCTGTAGCTGTCGCTCCTCTCCTCCTCGCCCCGTACCGAGGCACATCTGGGGCATGCTGCGCTAGAGCATCCTCATAATATCTCACCTCAGCCAGGAGAGACTGGTATGTGCTCAGGCTCACCATACCCGGTGCTCGTAAAGGTGCTGCTGGGGCTGCTGGCGCTGCTGGTGGTGCCCCTCCTAGAGCCGTGCCCTGTGTCCCAGACTCTGATGTGGCACCAGTCTCTCCGTACTTGGCCCTGAGGGCCTCCCTGTGCCGGAAGTAGCGGTCCCTCTGCTGGATCGCTGTATCTCGCTCCTGGCGAGCGGTGTCTCTCTCCACAATCAGGGCATCCCTCTCCTCGTCAAGGCCCTGATCTCCTCCAGAGCTACCTGATGTGTCTGTATCAGTGTGGCATGCTCTCCCTCTAATCTGTCTAGTGTCGCAGCTATGTCCTCCTCATCAGCATCTATCGAGGGCGGGAGATGTCGTGGAAGCTCTGTGTCATACCACGCTGCATAGCCCTCATCCACCCCCGCGTCATCATCGACTGTCCATGGAGGGTGGAGCCTCTCTCAGTGGGTCTGCCGGGATCAAAATCGGCAAATCTGTCTCTCTGCTATCCCGCCTATATGGCGTGTATGTGGCCGGTACTGTCTGTACTAGGCCAAACTGCCTCAGTATCCGCATGAATGGGACTCGCTCCCACATATACGTCTGCGACACGACCACCCACCCGACTCCGTCTCAATGCTACCAAGTGGGCATCCTGACCAACCCATATCGGAAATGCCCGATATGGTCTCCAAATAACCTGATCTGGTGTAAGCGTCCTAAAACGCTCGAGTACCACTCAGGTGATCTACTGTGTCTCCTGCGGCCATGTCAGCCCGCCATCTCCGAAATCCATAGTCCACACCCCCCAATGCTGCTGGCATCCACGGAAGCCCGGATGGCCTAATCACTGCTATGTGCTCATACGCCCAGCAATGGAGCACAAAACTAACATCAATCCCTGTCCTCCGACCAGTAGTGTACATCCATAGCTCATAGTAAATCTGAGCTATCAGGGCATCAGCGAAGGCAAAAAATGTGCTCATGCATCTTTGCAAGATGTCGCACACGCTTGATCTAGCGTGTGATGGGAATCTCCCACCTCCCGAGTCAGCGCAAGGCAAAATAAGATATAGCCATCGAATCGGGGCTATCCACTGCTCGAGGGCTATCACATGCTCATCTTGTGAGGATATCCTCACTGCCCCAGATACTATCTCCGAGTCATCTGATCTGTCTCTGTACAATCGCACCAGGGCCCTCTGCTGCTGCTCTCGGGGTGTGATCTCAATCGGGTCCCCCGTAATCGGTAATCGGAGGATCCTGTATACATCCTCATGGGTGATAGTCATCTCACCCGTCCTAAACCAAAATGTGCACGTGTGGCTGTCCCACCGTCGCACTAATGCCCGCATGAGCTCCACATCCCGTGGCACTCGTCTGTAATATCTAAAACCCCGAGCCCGGCTCGCTCTAGATGCTGCCAGTCTGCATCGGTCACATCAGGAAGGATCGTCTCTAATAGCTCAGGGATGGCATCCCTCATATGAAGAGCCTCTCGTGCCTGCATCCACGACATCAAAAGCATAATTAGTCTCTTATTTTCATAAATCTCATCTTCCAAAACAATAACATCCAAGACTAGAAGGAAATACTAAAAATCTTTCAATCGGCGTCGATTTAGTCAAATCGGCGTCGTTCATTATAGTCGGCGCCGATTAATATCAATCGACGCCGATCAAACCAATCGGCGCCGATTCTACCAATCGGCGCCCGCGAGCCGAGCGTAAACCAGACCCTGGCCTCCCATACGCACAAAAAATCAAACAAAAAAAAATATAATAACGACAAAGAAGGGTTCGAAAATGATCACTTACCCCAGGTCGTGTCCTCCTGCGCTTCTGTCCGCTCCCAGAGGCTTCCATTGTGTTCAAATCACAAATCTATCTCTCTGTCTGAATCAATCGTCACGTTGCAAATTAATCGTTTACGTTTTCCGTTCGCATATTTATATGCGTCTGGATTGGTCGGCGCCGATTTTTTGGGTCGACGCCGATTGTTTTGGTCGGCGCCGATTAGTTTGGTCGCCGCCGATTTTCCATGTCTGTTTGCCATAGTGTTGATACTTGGCTTTCTCATCTATCTGATCATTGTTGTGTGCTGAATCTTGCCTTTTGGCACATCTTTTAGATGTCATTGTCTATTTCGGGTTTGTTCCCTTTGCGTGGGACACTCGTATCTTTCGGCAGCTTAGAGTTAAGCGGGTCTGTAGGCACTAACGTCGTCTGATTTATCGACCGTCTAGTTCTCCCTACCAATGTGTCTCTCTTTAGATGCTGACTATTTTGCAGTTCTCCTTACACTCATGGGTCTGTAGGAACTAACGTCGTCTCACGAGGAGACCGGCTAGTTTTCCCTACCAATGTGAGTTCCTTAGGTTGCTGCCCTTGTGTTTATTTTTATGCGTCCTCAATGGTCAGTTCTACTCCAGCTATCCGACTGGGGCATCCTGCATTTTCCATCTACCTCTTTCAAACTCGGGATCGTCTGTTCTATCATCCATCCCATCCCTAGTTTGAGGGGGATCACATCACCACAAGTTCTTCTCTTCTTCCATCTCCTTGTTTTTGTCTCATAACCTTGCTTATCGCAAGTTACTTGACAAAAAGGGGCAAAATGTAGACACCTAAAATTGGTTTCTCAATTTAGTGTCCCTCACATTCGTTTTAGGTAACCTGGGGCACGTTCACGTCACCAACTATCCCCTTGGGATATTATCCAATTTGTGATTTAATCACTTATTCCAAATTTAATTCATCACATCACATCTTACCCATGAGTAATTAAATAATTAAATATTTAATTACGCTTCTTCCCATGCATCTTAATCACTTATCTACCCCAAATTTATTCTACCCATGTATCACATCCATTTTTAATCTTCCCTAAGCGGGATATTTCCCGTGGTCGGGATAAGTCTTGTCTTTCTCGAATCGATCAATTTGGCCATCTCGGGAGTCTTCTCCGCGATCGGCGCCGACCCATTGGTCGGCGCCGATTTTCTAGGAGCGGCGCCGATTATAAAAGCAAGTCCATAGCTCGGTTCGAAGGACCGCGAAAGAATCGAACCGAAAAAAGAGACGAACGAGCGAAAAAAGCACTTACGCACGAGAGAGCGAGAAAGATTTAGGTTGCAAGAAAGAGAGATCTTTTTAGCATCAATTGTCTCAGTTAGGGCAGATCCTGTCCTAATCAATCCCTGAGAGGAGCACCGTTACTGCCGTATCATATCAACATCATACACCACCATCTATCATCTAGCGACTCTGTTCCAGCGTCTCTCCATCTTCGGCACATCTTGCAGACTACATTCACCTTCCAATCCCCGAATCTCATCGCGCAGTCCCTGATTGGATTGGTGATCGCCTTCGATTGACATCGATCTTATCGATCGCGCCGATCAGTCCGGTCGCGCCCGATCACATCCGATCATCGTCGCGCCGATCACCGCGCGAAGTTCCCGATCGCACATCTTGCGACTACGATTCACCTTTCCCCGAATCTCATCGCGACGATTGGTAAGGTCACGAGTAACACAAATACCGATCGGCCGATTTCATGCAGCGGGTAAAGGTCACAGGTAACACAAATCCAACATTATTTGCAGTTCCTGTTTTACGTACTTTCATCTGTCTCTGCACATTGATTTTGCATTTTATTACTGCAATCAGAAAATCTAGTCTTTATTTACATCTTTTATCATGTATGCTTCTTTTCTTTATTGAAAACGTGGACTGACATCCGCCAAGGAAGTTTATCACTTCCCGGACCCGCTTCTCGGGCAGTCCACCCAAATATCTTCTAACGCCATCTTTTTCTGTCAAGCACCGGTGTTTTGCAGGTTACTTGGATCTATTGTGTAAAGTGCTCGTGTGCGCCCGTCTTGTCTACATCAGCTTCCTCATTTGCCTACATCTTCATCAGGTATCGATTTCATTGGAGTTTTTCAGGGTTTTTGTGCTTAGTTATTCCTTTGACATATCTAATTACTAGCACTTCTCTTGAATCTATAAAGCAGTACACTTCCCAACAGTTTTTGTTACTTTGATATTTTACTCGTTCATCTCCTTAAGAGGCATTACATTACATGATGCTCGTGAATCAAACATACGATTATGCACTAGCCTATCCTTAATAATTAAAGTGGTATAAAATGGATCCACATTAAGTTGATATTCAACCAAAGATGTGCCCAAATATATCTATGGTGATTCACCTAATTCCTCTAATGCTTGTGGTACTTCTAATTCGTAATAATAGGAGGAATCTCTACAGGTGTTTACACTTTTTCCCTGAGTAATATTTTTTTCCTTAAATCCCAAATATTTGAATGCACTTTTCCTATGCTCAGTGATCCTAAGTAATTCAAAAATGGGAACAGTAACCATGATCTAACTCAATATTTGGGCTATGTCACAAGGCATATATTTGGGTAGGACAAGATTAGGAGGAAGTTTCACAATTTCATATGATAATATAGGAATTTTCGTAGTCTGGGCATGGGGGAGCACAAGTTTTATTTGGGGTAATTAGGACCTTTCCAGATGTCTCTTTCTTAAGGGTTTCCTTCGGGATATTGGTGAGAACTAGAATTTTTGGCTTAGTTTGCCACCCTCCCGCTTTGAAAACCTTACTTCTAGTGTTATTGTAACATTCCCATTTTAAGACTTTAGAAACAAGGGAAATGTTTTTTATACATAATGTTCTCTGTTCTAAATAATCATAATTTAGAACACACATTTCATGTCACTCAATCTCATAAATGATTAACCATATGCGAGATGTAAATGACTCAGTAAACTACCAATCTCTCATTTCATGACTTGGTTTCTAACCAATCTCTCATGTTAACTTAAGGTATTGAATACTACGTGTATACAAGGTATACTTGGTTCTATTACCCTATTCTCGGGTATTGAGTGTTTTGTATAAGAAATCTATCTCGAATATTTGTTACCGATATTCATCTCGAAATCCAATTTCTTAAACTAGGTGATGTAGGACAACACAATCAAGCAGCTTGTAATACTTTGGCCAAAGATTTGCAACATATTGTTCATATTACTATTCCTAGATGACATACTGCCTAACAGAATACGTCCTTCACCCCACTCATCTGTTATCTAGAATGGTCTTCACTGACTTCTGTCAGTTCACTTGTTCAAGGTTTGACCCTAACCCAGGTTAGTGACATAATTTAGTATAGGGAACCACTCGCAATGACCTAAGATATATAGACATACTCAACCAACCTAAGTTAATTGGATGTGCCTAGTTACCCTAAGTCATTGTGAGTCACTTCCTATGCTAAATCATATCCCTAATCTGACCTAGAGAGAAACTAAGTTCAAGTCCATATTTGTGTAGATCTAGATGAACCAATGCTGAGGGGTGTTGCAGTATGTCAACTGCAACACTGTATCCCTGTGAAGACCCTAGTATTCATGAAGGTACAGTCCTACAGTTGGCGTGTTCTAGAATCTGAAAAAACTACCCATCTTGATGTAAACACCTCAAGAAGAGATCTTTAACACTCATTTATTTCTTAATTAAGATTCAAATTACAGCAACCCCATTGAACCCTAATTACAACAACCCTTAAGTTTTTCATCCTTAATTGAGTTTTTAATGTAATACGAAACCACATAAACTTATGATTACTTTTATGTTCATTAATATTTTGCTTAACATGCGTTAATTGAAAATAGAAACAACATCCATCATAAGATTTACTTAATATAACTTAACCATTCATAGCCTGGTTAGGATCTAAAACAAGTTCCATTAAAGTAGACTTCATAGAGATGAAGTCTAATTGATTACGATCTCATGTACCAAACATTTGTTTTGAAACCTATCAAGGTATTTCTCCAAAAGGAGTGAACCTTCCTTTTTCTAGATAAGTGATAGGGTTCGTTATAACCTTTTTCCATTACATGAGTCATGGTAGTTAAGTTATACTTCTATTATCATCTTTTCAATAAACCATGTATGACTAGATAAAATAACATTGATGCATGCCAACTTAATAAGTTGCATTCAAATAAGGGATATTGTAACTAAATCCCATACATCCAACCTATTTAGTTACAACAAAAATAAGGATCCATTCAGATAAGAACGATAACAATGTAAATAAGATTACCAATTTCCTTCATATAACTCACTAGGAAAAATACATAACAAGTGTGAGTAACTCTCAATCTTCTTCAATTCATCATGGAAAAATAAATATTTTATAGGACCATACGTTTGGACATATTCGATGTCAAACAACATCAAGATCATTAAAGAATATAACTTTTATTCTTTCAATACATTTCAATAGTGAATCGATTTCTCTATAAAAGGTCTAGAATTTAAGCCACCAATAAATTATATAATTTATTTCCTTCCTTTATCACTTATGAAGTCCATCTGCAAAAATTGCTAGCACGGGTCAGTTCATTGAACTGAGCATGATAAGCGCAACGCATTAAAATGATGTGTTTTCAACTAACTGTTTCATAAAACCAACTTTACTTTTATGAAACAGTAAGGCCAAGAAAATAAATAAATCATAAGTAATACCAACCACAAAAGAAGAACAATTAAAAAATCTAAATTAACATTATGAAAAGATCATGATAAAATCAGAGGCCCTATAGCATTATATTATATAAGTAATGTTTCAACCAAATTACTTATCTCCTTTTTATAAAGGTACTTACTATTTATTTCCTATATAATTCAATTTGAATTAGAAATACAAAAACTAACTCCATTATTTTTCCAAAATAGAGTTACTCTAAGAAACAAGTACTGTCAAACTCAATATTACTAGATTTCATAAAAAGGCATCTACAACCAAGCTAATTCCAGCTTCATGAAAGGATTTAGGAGGAATCATCTACAACATAAAATAAGAAATTCCTATTTCAGATGCTACATCCTAATTTAAAGTCCAAGATATAGCCTAAGTTCTCTAGTTAGGCCACACATTAGAATTAGGAAAGTATTCACTCAACAAATAGCATTTCACATAAATCAACTATTACAAATATTGATTCCTTTAATACAAGTCAAGTGAATAAGTAAGAAGTATCAATGACTACTCAAATGCATTCATGAAAGTAATGCAATTGAACATGTTAAATTTATAACAAGATTTATACAGAAGAGGGAAGGAAAACTAAGAGAAAACAAATTAGAACTTCCCTCCCAATTCGGTTAAGCCGAATATCAATTCACAACTCAGAAAGGAGAATGCAACACATAATCTCAATCATTTTCGAAAGAGAGACAACGATGAAAACTTTAACTCGGAGAAGATAAAATAAAGGATTCAATCAATCACGTTTAGACGAGGATTCTAACATTCTATCTCAAGGAAAGAAGGTCAAAAAAGACTGGTATAGACCTAATCACAACATCCTTTAACTCTTTTAAAAATAGAAATCATGCACTAGAGGATGCTAAACTGAGTATATGACTGAAGTATTCAAATCAGTTCTCAAAATAAGGCTCCCCATCATTACACAATTATAGTATCAATAGAACATTATCCATATCAAGAAGGAGATGAAATAACAAGAATTGTTAAACATCTACATGAAAAATTACAGACTTCAACAGTCACTCCAAATCATTAAATTTTTAGTCAAGGAACCAAAGTATATTCATTCCATCAGGACGGTAGTGTAAAAATCAGTAAGAAAGACTCATATCCACATCCTCAAAGAGGTGAGCGAAAACATCTTTTAAATGGATAGAGAAAGATCCATCCTAATTCAATTTCAAAAAGATGCAACATAAAGAATGAAAAGACTTAGCTACAGGTGCAAAAATCAACTACAGATGTGATTAGAATTCCTTCCATTATATTTATATGGATAGGCTCAACTATACGCATCTACTAAGTCGACAAGAAATTCTAACCCTTCAAAAAAATTAGAGATCATAGAAACTGAAGTATCAAGAAAATCCCTTCATACTAAACCAATTGGTTGGTTCCAGATCACAAAACGTCAACCAAAAATCTGCAAATACATTCAATAATTCCTCACGAAACCATAATAGTAAGATTTTAACAAGTTCAATCTAATAATTTACGTAAGGCGTTTACCCAGATCAAGAACGATAAGTTTAATCGATCAACATCTAACTCAAAAGTGAAGAAGACAGTAAGATCGACATCTAGCAAGCTCAACCAGAGCTACATGAATAAATTCAAATATCAACTTAGAAAAAACCAACTCTCAAACTATCCTTAAACAAAATAGGACTTCATCTATCTAACCTTTAGATCAATCTTCCCTGATTTAAAGAAAAACCCTAATATATATAAAGTTTAGAAAAGGAAGAACTCGTTTGTTGTTGTATTCAAACAAGACGACTTCAAATCTTAGTATCCAAGTAACCATTACCACATAGTCTCCATAAAAGAACAAGATTCGAACAACAAAGTTTTAACTGAAAGGGGTGAGGGAATAAATAAAACATTTATTCTTGTTTCCACATGAGTTTGAATCCACAAATACAGAAATCCAAACACCCATTATCAGTCCAACTTCCATCAAAATACCGGGTTCGAAAAGAATGAAAGTTTATATAGTAAAGTTCAAGAAGAAGTCACTCTTTCATTACTATTTTTCCATACAAAATTCTAGTTCACACAACATCGAATACAAGCATCCATATATATACAGTTCCAATCAGAAGTAACAATACTTCAACTAATCAAAGATACGCAACAGAGAAGGACATTTTTCTTACCTTCTAACAACCATAACAGACAAACCCAGTTCCAAGACTTAAAGCAACAACATACATTTCCATAAACCCTTTTTAGCAGACATGAAGGATTCAAATATGTTTGACATTATTCAAACTCAACCAAATATCAAGGTATGATTCCCTATTAACTTAAATAGGAAACGACCCATAATCCATATTGTCTAACAAGACTCATTATCAGAAAAATACAGAGATGTTTCAAGCAAGAAATCAAGGCATTCTTTAAAAGTAAAAACCCATTGATCACAAGAGAAAAGTTGTTTAATGAAGATGATTAGAGAAAAGTAGAACAACTTAATGGGTAGATCCTATCATACCTGATAGTGCTTTTTTGATTTGAAGAAGATTTCCAGCCGAGCCTCCACAATTCCCTCTTCTCTAAATCAACAACCAAAAACTTCTTTCTCATATGCCTCTTATACCTCCAATGGATCAAAAATAGTCTAAAGGAGCCAAAAATAGAAACAAATTACAAATAGAACTAATGGTTTGAAGAACCATATATCTCCATGCAGAGCAAAAATCGAAAAGAATGAAAGACCAAACAACCTCCAAGAATTTTACTTGCATGGTTTCCTAGGTGGTTTGCTTGCCAAAACCAATGGTCATTAATGCCATTGAATTCCACTTTCCCACCTATATCTCCATGCCATTTCCATCTAAAATTAGAAAACTCAAACTTAACTAAAGCATGCATCTCCAACTTTAGTGATAATGCCAACTGGGCATTCCATCAAACTTCATGCCTCTGCCATAACTGGCAGTACCATGTCCCATAAATTCAAAAATCAAATCTCTTTAATGTCATTGAAACCATCACCACCACCTCCCATTTTCCATGTGACCCCTTAGGTCCCCTTTCACCTTACATTAGTTTAGGTTAGATAAACATTAGTTTAGGATCCGACCTTAGGCTAGTTATAAGTTATTTACCTTAGGTCATTAAACATTGCCTTAGGTAATTTTACCATCATAGGATAAGCCATACCCCATAGTAGTTTAGTATTAGGTAATAGGTTATGGATTTATGTCTCAATACCTTAGGTTATTTCCAAATCCCTCACTTGTAAAACATATAACCTAGATTAGGATGCAACATGCATAGTTAGAAATAGATATGAGGTAGGTCTAGATTACCTTAGGTTGGAATCCATTTAGGATAGATCCTAATAGTCTAAGACTAAGGTTTTACCTTAATATTCCCTTAGTAAGTCCTTTTTTTTCTTCTTACGCCAACCAGGTCATAAGAAATTGACTAGAAGATCCAATTTCATATTTCATAGAAAATGTAAAACAAGGACCTCAAAAGAAGGGTCCAAAAATTGAAAACTTACAAAGGCTTATTCCTCTTTATACCTTCCATTCCAGAATGTCAACTTAACAAACTGAACAGGTAAGAAACTAAAGCATACCTTGGATCAATGGAATTGATCCAAGGTTTTGCTATTATTAAAAATAAGTATGCAAACAGAAATTCCAGTTCACAACTTTTACAAAGCCCAAGGAAGAATAATTTTACTTCCAAGCAAAAACAACATAGCAAAATGAATCCATCAATGGCAATAATTAATCCCTTTGCAAGCATGATTCCTAACAAAAAAAGAATACACCTTACTAGGAAAAACAACATATCAACGCTTGCAGTGTAAGGAGGAGAAAGCTATTACTTTGCCAAAGATATTATAGTTATATTATTTCTCCGAGAAACTATTGCATTCATCAATAGATACTGTCCTCTTTGGAAGGGATTCCTCCATCATAATTTTTAATCATCAAGGCCCTTAAGTATTAAAAATAATGATTAGGTAAATCAAATTCTTTCACCATATCAATTTCAAAAGTATTAATGAAGGAAGAGGTAATACCGGTGAACACAATCCCAAAAATTTTCAATAGTTCCGACACTTATCAATTCAGTTGATGTTGCCCCTTACTATGAGTTCCCAGGGCACTCCATCATACACATGTCACCATATGCCTCATCATCATTTGTTTCCTCAACTTCCTTATCTACATCAGATGGGGAATGTGGTAAGAAACACCTATCACACCACTCAATAAAATCGACCTCTTCTAAGATAGAAATCCTATCATTCAAAGGATCGGGAACAAATCTATTATCCTTGGGTTGAGGCTATTTATTTCCTAATTCCATGGGCCCCTTCCTCTCGTCATCTAGTCTCGTGATCACCTTTGGAATGATTTTAAAATCTCTCTTGACCGTGTGGCTTGTGCTAACTCTGGGAGCTCTGCTTCTATCCCTTTTTCTCGCTCCTGGCGTTTGTAGGATATCTCTTTAACTGATCTAGCAAAATTCTTCACAAACTCTTCTATATGCACAAATTTGTTTGACCGAGGCCTCTCAGATTGATCAACTTGACACCCTCTCTCTTAGGATGATTTCTAACTACTTTGATGTTATTTTCTATTTGGAAGGCCATGGTGAAATCCTGTCATAATGTTCCCGGGTTCTTATCTCTCAAGTAATAAGCAACCTTTTTATCAAAAGCATCAGAATATTTTATCAAACATGACTCATCACTTGGCCTTAGGATTATAGGTAACCTATTCAAGGTCTTGTTGAACCTAGTATTAAAATCCTGGACAGATTCATTTGGGTTCTTCTTTATATTTTCAAACTCAGATAGAAGGAACTTGGGATCATTATTATCCCCATATTGCAGTCATAAAAAAATTCATCTTGATACATGAATCTATTGAATTATCTAGTAAATCCTTATACCAATCACATGAATCCTCTTCAAGAGTATGAATAAACAACTTTATATACACATCTTCAAACTCAATTTCAAAAATATTCCATCATATTGATAAAAATTCTTAAATGCTTTGGTCACCAAAGTGATGGTGTTATTCCCTTTTGAAACCTATTTCTGACATCTTGTGGCACCATATTAGGATATCTAACCATACCTCTGAAATTTATTGGTCCAAAATTATTGACAACAAAAGGAGGTCTAGGTGGAGGTGAGCCACATCACCTTGAGGAGGTGATCTTGTAGGAGAATCAAAATGATAAGGGACGAGGGGTCTCTGGGGCACAGGAGTATAAATATCAAAGTAAATATCCTCTAATGACTCAGTTTATTGGAAAACCCTATCAACCTCGGAAGAAGAAAGGAAAAATTGAGAGACACGCTTTCCAGACACAAATGATGGCCCCTCTCTAGTAGGGGAATTTAAATTTACACGAGGACTACTTGTTTTGAATCAATTGAAGACGTATGGTAATCTTCAACCATAGATTGATCACCTTTCAAAACTGATATCTCCTTTCTTGATTCTTATTTTCCAACCACTTTCCAGACTTGTTTTCCTTTTGAATTTACTTTTCCTAGTTTTGGAAATAACTTTCTAGTAGGATCCCTAGTGAAGAAATACCTTCTTCCGTCTAGCTTTACAAAAATTAATGAAAGATTTCACCTGACACAGGTTAAGAAACTGGTAATCATCAAAATTTTAAACCAATTCAAAGTCACCACCAAGGATTCTCACCTTAGATGTGCAAATTCACTATAAGTAGTTTGTCAAATGTCTATCAATACTTAATTTCTACAAAGCTTAGCAGATCTGACCTTCCTTTACCCACATTTATCACTATTGATGCAAATTTAGTACAATAAATGCTAGAAACTAGAAATACTCCACAATGAACTTGTGATCTTGCATAAATCTTACAAATCTCAAGTAAATGATGATGTTTAAAAATGTAATTGTACTTAAATCATGTAAGAAACATTACTGGGTTGGTATGTGTATGCATTTGTAAAAATAATTCCCGGTAATGGCGTAAGATCGGCGTTGGTACCAAAATTGATTCTCCTTTGCGATTGAGCAACATCGTAGTTCAAACAAGATGCTTGGAGGAGATAAATTAGAGTGTGAGTCGTTTTATATTTGGGGAAGGATTTAATCGACTCTTCATTCACTCGGGCATGGAAGAAGCTGGATAGCACCATGTACGGTGGTTTGACCTACCACGGCTACTTTAGGTTGTGCCTTCAACCGGGGTGAGAGGACCCATTTTTAACCTATATTGGTGGAAAAGTCGTAAATTTGTAGTATTTTTCTTTCCTTTCACAAAATTGATAGGAGATATTCAAAAGGTATGGTCAATACAACATAGTCTAAATCTCATGATTTTTCACTTTAGAGGACGAAGAAACCTTCTAGACAAGATCTAGGTTACTAAAGGTAGTGGTAAAAATTGATTGCTCATGCATATTGAGGTAAGGGATGGGTAAATCAACAAATTCCCTCAGCATTTATGAACAGATAGTGCAAGCAGGGGTAGTTCATGTATGGTTCATCTCTAGATATGTATTTTATGGTTGGGAAGTTAAGAAGGATAAAGTTGATTATACCAAATATCTGAGAACTTTAAACAAATGTTAACAGATCCACAAGGCAAAAAGATGAATAGCTTCAAATAGTAAAGACGAACCTTCAACTAGAAAATTGTGCATCTATGAAAGCTCAAAGACACATGGCTTCACACATTCTTCAAGGTTTTAACACAAGAACTTGTGTTAAAGACTCAATTAAACTTTAGAAAACCCCTGTTATATCATGCTCATGATACACTCATAAACTGAAAAACAATCTGTATCACTGAAATGAAAGTAAAGTGAATTTAAATCGCTTATTGCATTATGAAATGAAATCTCTCTTCATAATGTAATTATAAATGCCACAATACTTGTCATGAGGATGAGATTTTGTGTGATTTCAAAGGATTTCTAATGTAAGAATGCAACAGGCACATAGATAACTATTTTAAAATATCTCAAGATGAAAATGGACATAAACAGCTTAGTTCATTGATCTACCCGAATTAGTCAAGGTTTCTCAAATTTGATCAACAAGGGAAAGTTTGTTTACAATATCAAAGTTTTGTCAATGGCTATACATCTGGAATAAAATTGACATGATCAATTTTGAAAGGCACACAAGAAATAACTAGTTTCTCAAAACGTTTTCCTAGAAAACTTGCTTCTCTTGGCTCTTCTCTCCTTTTTCTCTTTGACTAAATTTCAAAAGAATTAACCCCCACTTTTTTCATGGCCTTTTCATACTTTTATACCACTCACTTTACTTCAAAGATTTTTCCCCCCAAAAACAAGAATATTCCAAGGAATAATTTGTTCGTTACAAAAATGTTATGGAAAATGATATGAAATGAAAGATTTTAATTATGTCCACGAGACCAACAGGTCTATATGACCATAAAATAGTACCAATCCACCTTAAACCAAAGTTGGATTTTTGAATTCTTTTAGGAGGATGCTCCTCTGCCGACTGATCTGTGATAACACTTCCCCAAGCTCTTTATTTTGTTTTCCTCAAATAGTTCTACCATGGACCCGTTGGCTAGGATCTCTTTGTATTTGGATTGAATACCAGTGAACTTAGGACATTGGAGAATAAAGTGTGCTTCTATCTCAATTGCCCCTGTATTGCACAATACACAAGTTCTCTCTTCCCACTACTCCTTGGGTATTGTCCACCTCCCTATTTCACACCTAAGATTGTGAGAGCTAGTCCTTAGCTGAGCAATGAGGATCTTCTCTTGCCATTTTATTTCAGCCCCTATATAAGTTTTCTCCCCATGGTCATAGGTTGGGTTAAACTCAGTAATGTAATGTTGATGCTTCCTGCTTGTTTTCTTCTACCACATCATCAATATGAACTTTTCATTTACATATATTTTGATGTATCTATTGAGCTTTGGGCATTCACTTAAGTTGATAACCCATTTTTTCATTCATTTGTAGTTCTGCTTCATCCACATGTTCTTTCTTTTATGTAACTCTTCATCCATTGCAACCTTAGGCCATCTACCTGCTTGCATGTTTCTAACTTTTTTCAGGTAACCTATGAGCACAGTCATGTGATTGCCTCTAGGGGAAAGAACCTATTTTAGCCAAGATGATTTCATAGGGAACCGTAGCCTTGATTATGAACTGGTGTGTTATAAGCCTTTTTGGATTCTCTTTAGTTGTCTCTAATTTATATTTGTCATTCCATAGCTCATACTTCACAGTCATACAACAACACTAGAATGAAAAGAAACCCAAATAGAACCTTAGTGGTCTTCCAATCCCATAATTGAGTTTTTGCACCTTTTTGGAGTGCAAAGAGGGATTTTCATCCACCTTTTATTCGTTTTAATTTTAGCTTTCACTTGCTCATACAAGTATATGAATGACAACCACAGTAATTTGCTAGATCCCCTAGCTCCTCCATTCTATTCCACATTTTGTTCCTTGGAACCGTGTCAAAAGATTTTTTTAAGTCCAAAAAATAACAATAAGCATCCTTCTTTCGATCCCACCCATTTTCCACTAGATGTCTAAGTGTGACACAATGATCAATGATTGATTGTTTGGGTCTAAAACTAGCTTGTCCCTTTGCTCTTTTCCCTCCAATATCTTCCCAACTACTGATCTTGTGCTCTATCCTGTGATATTTATGAACATCATCCCATATGGCCATGTGTATGAAACGTGAGTCTTTTTGATGTATTTCATTTGTGTCTGACTGGGAGATCCGGTCTTCACTTTTGGTAGGTCATCTAAAATGTTCACTTATAATTTTGATTTGTTCACTCGAGGCCTGAATTGGATAAGTATAAAAAGGCCATCAGAATCCTCCACTTGTTTCTTGGCACACTTTTGGTATGAATATTAAAATAAAGACTCCCAAACAAGCACATGTTATCCACGCGTCTAGGTTCGAGAAAATTGCACCAACTGTTAAAAATTCAAAGCATGGGAAGAGCTAGTGGAAGCCTCCACATGTCTCTTTGGTGCACTTTAAAAATAAAATCTGAAGGTGGGTAGCCAAATGAGCGTAGGATCTCCATGTGCCTAGGGTCCAAGAAAGTTGCATCAGCCATTGAAAAGTCTAAGCATGGGAAAATCTAGCGGAAGCATCTACGTGTCTCTTCGGCACACTTTTGGTATGAATCTTAAAAGAAATACTCCCAAATGAGTGCAAGATCTCCACGTGTCTAGGGTGCGAGAAAATTTCATTAGCCACTGAAAATTCTAAGCATGGGAAGAGCCAACAGAAGCCTCCATGTGTCTCTTCGGATCAACTTCAAAAGTAAAATCTATAGGCAGGTCCCTAAATGAGCACAAGCTCTCCACGTGCCTAGGGTCCAAGAAAGTTTTATCAAGTGTTGAAAATTCTAAGCTTGGGAAGAGCCAGCGGAAGCCTCCACGTGTATCTTTGGTGTAACATTATATGTAAAATTTAGGGCATGTCCGCAAACAAGCGCAGGACCTCCACATGCCTAGGTCCGAGAAATTTGCATCATCTTCTTTTGATGTTGGCTCAACATGTGTCTTTACATGAGTGTCGTGGGGTAGCGGCTTACTTCTACAACTTTACTCCCTTTTCAAAATAAATCCACAAAAAGGATACATGATTGTGGAACACTCCCAACTAAAAATTTTCACCACAGATAGAAAGCGTAAATAATACCAAGAGTCAGCATGATCCATGACCCAAGGAAAATACTAACAATGACACCTTAGTGAAGGTAAAAATTTATGCACATCCACACAGGAAGACAAAAATTACATCAAGCCAGGCAGACTGAAAATTTTTAAATGAAAAAAGTGTGAGATTATAATTGAGCACCAATAGAACCTATAAAATCAATAGCCCACTTCTCAAATGTTTCTGCGCTTGAAATTGTCCACAACAACATCTCATCTTTGTGTCCACACTTCCCAAGGCATTCACAATTATCACATGTCTTCACATATTCATTAGTATCCTTGTACATGGTTTCCCACCAAAGTCCAACCATCAAAATCGTACACATGGTATCATCACCCACATAATGTCCTCCTATTATTCAACCATGTTCCTCTTCTATAATTTCATTGTACTCATGCTCTAGCATACAACGAGTTAAAAATTCATCATAGACTAACTTGTAAAAGTCTCCACCAATCAACTGATAAGGTTCCGCGTGTATTGCATGGTGCTTGTTCTCCAATGTATTCATTCCTTCAAGAACTTGCCATGTGCACAAAAATAATGCAATTTTCTCCAAATCTATAGGTGTGAATTTTAATCTGAATAAGTGTGCATCTAGAATTGTGTCCTCAATGTTCTGTGCATCCTTTCTAGAATTGATATTTGATAGATGATATAGCCTTGAATTAATATTTCCATGTTTCATAATAATGGTGAAATCCCACTCCTGAAATAAAAGTATCCACCTATAAATGTACCCTTACAAAATAGGCTTGTTGACCAAATACTTAATCCCCATATGATCTATATAAAAGATAAATGGGGTCACAAACAATTATTGTCTAAATTTATGCAACACGTAAGTCATAGAAAAATCTTCGCACTCGGTGGTTATATAATTATGCTTAGTAGGTGTCAACTTCCTTCTCACAAAACAAATAGGATGATCCACAATTCCTTCTCCTGGTTGTACCAACATTGTGCCAATTTCCATTCGAAGCATCAACATGAACATGAAAAGGTTTTTCCCATGAAGGAAAGTACAAAATAGGTGCAATTTTAAACCACTCTTTCAATGTTTCAAATGCCTACTATTGCATATCACCCTAATAGAATTTCCTTTTAGCCTTAAAATATTCTTCCAAGGGCATGAAAATATTTGCACTTCCTATAATAAATTTATATCCCAAGAATCCACACACTTCACTCTGATTGTTAGGCTCTTCTAAACCTAAGATCACAACTATCTTGGCTGGGTCTACCAACAATCCTTCCTTGCAAAATGATATGTCCAAGTAAAGTGCCAAATGGTGTAGCAAAGATGCACTTCTTAATGTTAAGAGAGATGCTCAACTACCTGCACCTCTCAAACATAAGCCTCAAATTATCACAATGATCTCTAACTAAACCATACATTTTCTAGTCATCTAGATATACTTGTAAGAACTTGTGAATGAAATCCTGAAAGGATTAAACTACAATGCGTGAGAAAAGTGTTGGCGTGTTCTTCAGTCAAGAGGGAATGATTGTATATGCAAAGCTTCCCCACTCAATGGTGAAATTAGTCTTGTCTTGGTCTTCCTTCGCAATGCACACATGGTGGTAACCTCAAAATATATTTGTAAAATAATATATCTCACGCCCAAAGAACTCTAAGGATTTCTTACGTGAACTGGGTGGGAAAAGGATCTATTACACATGAAGCATTATGTTCCCTATAATCTACAAAAACACTTATCCTTTCATCCTTATTGATGATTATAACCATGGGGCTAACCCATTCAGATTATTTAATAGGCTCAATTATACCAGAATTAATCATTTTATCAAATTCTTCCTTTACCTTCGCACATAAATTAGGATTCATCTTGTAAGGCATCTTCCTAACCAGGTGTGTTCTTTCTTTCAACTTGATCTTCATCTCACCTAAAGAAGGGTGTACCCCCTTCAATATATGATATCCCCATGGAAATAAGTCTTGGAATTCGTGTAAGAGTTCAATAATCTTAGCTACTTCTTGATACGACTAGTAATCGCCAATGATGGCCTCCTTAGGATCTTCCTATGTACTAATGTTAACCTTTTTTTTTCATAAGAGCATAATACACGCACACTTTCTCATCTGTAGTTTCCATTACCTCATGTGTACCTTAGTGTCATCAACATCCATGTTATTAACCTCATCATCATATTTCATGCATACCAATTTACCATTTTATTTTTCCTTCTAGGCACGTACCAATTCTTCTTCATTTGTTTCCTCAAGGTCAAGGCAAGCCTCAAGATCAGGTTCTCCAAACAGTTCTAACATAAGCTCTTCAACCTTTGAACTATCTCCCAAATTGATGCACTTCATTATCTGTAATTCTTTATGGACTTGAGGTATAGTAGAAAAGTAATCAAAAGTTTGGATCATAGCTACAGTCATCTCCTTCTAATTTTCCATTTCTCTTAAGTTATGCATGGACATACCACGTGCACACGCATTTGTGTAAGGTGGATTAGAACTCATGTACTCAAAGTGATAGTGGTAAATCCTCATTTCCTTGTGACCAAGATATCTCACACTCTTGGATGTGATGAGAGGTAAGAGACTTCCCATGAAAATTTCATGTTTGCGTAGAGTACATTGATGCGAGTAAACCTAGTGGAGAAAGTGATTCTCACTTCTCACAACTATAAAAGAATATCTCTATATATTTCCCACCAACACTTTGTTTTCCCATGAAAAGTATAGACTATCATATTTATTCTATCCCCTTCATTCTACCACTTGAGTCTCCATGGCGCACAAAAATGTATTGGGATTTTCTTCACCAGTATACCTTGGTAACCTATTAAATCCCAACCGCCTCACCATGCACGTTCAAATCATCCTAGTCACTCATCCTTTCACTTTGCACCCAACCATTTTGTACATTCCATGAGCCCAGTTATCACAAGCAACACTTGTAGTGTCACTTACAGATTGTGTCTTCCCAATGAAGTATGCCCTCCTTGGATGGTTCCAAATTCTCTAGATTGTGCACTGAATAAACATAAATTATATTGATCACTTATTCACTCAAGGGATCAACATAGGCATCTTACTTCTTTTTTATCAAGGGTTTAATCACATTCTCTTCCTCATTATCAAAGCTAATGTACATTTTATTATAGCATAGATCTACCTTATTCACATAGTACTAGGGCCATGCAAGTAAGAATGGGAAGTTGTAATATCCCAAAATCCCCAATAAAATTGACTCCCTGAATTATAATAGTTGCATCCTTCAGCAACCCAATCGGCATGGCCATAGTCTTTTTTACCATGTATAACACATTTGTTGATGGTTGTAAGATTGTTCTAACCATCTGATTCTAAGAATCTAGAGTTAGCATATTCACTTCCACACCAATATCAATAAGAATGTTGTGTAATAGCCACCCATCAATTATTGCATCAAGTGTGATCTCCTTATCAAATTCATGATTCTAAGGTAGTAGAATTACACGAAGTATTTTTCTTTCATGCTCGGATCCAATGCACAATACTTTTCTCATAGCCATTCCCTGGTAAAGGAATGATGTTTTCCTAGTGCAACATCCTGTACACCTCTTTCAAATCATCAACATTCTTCTATGATAGTTCAAATTTCCTTGCATGATCCTTGTCATGTGTTTCTTCATTTAAACAAGTATTTATCCCCTGCAGCACCACGGAAACTTCTATGGTATCCTAATAAAATTCCTTCTAGTGCATAACATCTGGATACTTATCGTGTATCACCTCTTCCATTGAAATTAGTGGATTAGTATTTAGAGGCTCACGTGTGTATGAAGCCTCAAGACATGTGGAAACCTTTACTGCCTATAATTCGGGATGAGGGGTTTTCTTCAGCATCTAATGATCGAAACAATGTGTTGCACCTTAATCATTCCCACACCCTTTTTCTACTTCTTATTATCACTCATATGTTCACATAATTCTAGGCACTCTTCTAACTTATGGGGCTTCCACACCATGGGAAAGTAATGTTCTAAGGGCACTCATGCTGATAATGATAAGGAGATACACAAGTATAACAAGTTCCTCATGGAAATCTACCTCTGCCACCACCACAACCAAGGCCTATGTATCCACCCCTGAAGCCACCATTCTTGTTGTTCTTATTGTCACACCCTTTGTGGTTATGGCCTTCATGCTCCTTAGATCCACTAGCCACACTAGTATGGTGCACTCCTATCTCAATGGCTTCATGAATGTGATCAATAAATTTGTAGTCAATGGTGTCATGAGTATGGGACTTGTAAATATTACAATACATGGACACCTTCTTTGTAAGTGTGCACTACAATAGAGGGAAATCCTGAACATCATGGTTCAAGTGGAAAACCTCACAATCCAGTAATAGTGCATGCACCGACCTATGTGGGAAATTATATTTAGTATGTCCCTCCACTTCACAATCCATGCACCAGATTCCACTACGCATCTCATGATTTGAATTAGTAGACAACTTTTCCATCTGTTTTGCCATGGATGCAATCTTTGTCTTCAAAATGCACTTACTCCAAAGATCAATTCTCCCAATTTATTCGGCGTATGATCTACTTGCAAGGCCTCATGTGGATCCACATATGTATTTTGAGAGAGTTCTATATGGAAAGGAGTCAACAATCCTCTAAGAAACCATTGTGCATGTTGATTCAAATGGATGTCATAAGATAATTTAGACA